>BSBM01000008.1:7720000-8920000 GCA_027924585.1 Larix kaempferi
GCGACACTTGTCAATACAAATGACGACACTTCCGTATAGAGGAATAATACATCTCTATAGGAGTAAAATAAAATACATAGATGAAATACATTCCGAAGTTACATATACATCAACACTCCCTCTTAACTAGGAAGGTATTTCTCGACACAGATCTGCTAGCACAAGTCTTCTTCTCTGGATCATCGTCATCAAATAATTTTCATCGTCACTGCTGCTGCTATCTCAATCAATCTCCAATCTACTCGTCATAGGAAGTTCTACAAAGCCAGTCCTTTTTCATACTGGATGTAGGCCCACCACCTGCAGGTCTTCATCACTAGCCATACTGTGGAATCCTCGGGACTTATTACGTGCATCAAAAAACCTGGTTGTAGCATCTTAGGCTGTTAAGAGGACACATCTCTACCTGTCAGATTTCCCAGGAGCATATTACATGTGACCCCACGACAAAATCTGGCTGTAGCATCCCAGGCTATTACAAGCACACAGTTCTACCTGTCAGATCTCCCATGAGAATATTACATGTGGTCTCACCACAAAACCTTGCAAGAGAATCCCAGGCTGTTACGAGCACACAGCTCTACCTGTCGGATCTCCCAAGGACACATTACATGTGGTCATGGAAAAACCTGGCAAGAGTATCCCAGGCTGTTACGAACACACAGCTCTACCTGTCAGATCTCCCAAGGACACATTACATGCCATAGGACAAAACTCAAAAGAGCATCCCAGGATGTTACGAGCACACAGCTCTACCTGTCAGATCTCCTAGGGCGCTATTATATGTCCTCCCAGAGCAATGCCTCGAAAGAGCATCCTAGGCTGTTACGAGCACATAGCTCTACCTATCGGATCTCCTAGGTCAACTTACATGCTCATCTGCACAACCTATCCACGGCCACAAAGTATCAACCTGATACTCACCATACATCATCCTGATGTACATGATCATCCTGATCATCATCACTGCATCGTCCTGATGCATGTCATCTGGTGCAACATCCTGAAGCTCGTCATCCATGATCATCCTGATCATACAATGCATCCACTTGATGCATACCATGTATCTACCTGATACATACCATCATATATGATCTACCTAATCATACAATGTATCCACCTGATACACATCATCATACATGATCTACCTGACCATACAATGTATCCACCTGATACATATACAAATACATGATCCACCTGATCATAACAAGCATCCAACATGATGCATATACATATACATTATCTAACTAATCATACCAAGCATCCAACATGATGCATATACATATATATCAAGCATCCAACATGATGCATATACAAAGCATTAACTGGAGCATCATCCTGATGCTTATCATGCAGCGCTTACATCCACAGCCATGGAAGGATCCTCCTCTCACCATGCTTGGAATGGCTCCTGCAAATGTGTCCATCACTTCTTCCTCGAAGTGTCATCAATCTAAAGAACACCAAGCCTCTCTCTGAAGTACTCGAACTTCACTATGGCTAGTGGCTTCATCAGCACATCTACAACCTGCTCATCCATCGCAACATACAGGAGCTTCATTGCTCCTCTCTGCACCATATCCATGATATAGTGATATTTGATCTCTATGTGCTTCGAAATGTCATGGAACACTGGGTTCTCAGACAGCTTCACACAACTTTGGTTGTCACAAAAGATACCAGTAGCATCTAATGGGAGATAAAATAACTTAGATAGTAGCTTCCTCAGCCATACTGCCTCACAACTAGCCGAAAATGCTGCAACATACTCTGCTTCGGCTGTACTCAGTGCTACGCAGGATTGCTTCCTGCTAAACCAAGAGATCACAGCTGATCCCATATTGAAGCAGCACCCAGATGTGGTCTTCCTATCTGCAGCACTCCCTGCCCAGTCCGAATCAACATAACCCTGCAAGTTAAACTTTTGATTCACATCATACTTAAGCCCATAGTCAATTGTACCCTTCAGGTACCTTAGAATATGCTTTACAACAATCAAGTGAACACCTCTGGGATCCGTTAGGAACTGGCTCAATGTGTTCACCGTAAAGCAAATATCTGGTCTCGTGTTCGTCAGGTACATCAAGGACCCAATAATCTGATGATACATAATGACATCAACCGGATCAGATGAAGCATCACACAGAAGCTTCAGGTTCGATGCCATAGGTGTGGCCATGGCCTTGCAGTCCATCATCCCGAACCTCTTTAGGATCTCTACTGCATACTTCCCTTGTCCAAGGAAGATTCCATCTACACTCTGCGACACCTCCATGCCTAGAAAGTAGTGCATCATCCCCAAGTCCTTCATCTCGAACTCGGCAGCAAGATTCCTCTTGTTATCGTCAATCAATCCATCCTCACCTGTTATAAATAGGTCATCCACATATAGGAGTAGTATCACAGGATTGCCTTCCTCAACCTTGTAGTAAAGGTTGGAATCTTCTTTACTCTTGGTAAATCCCAAACTGGATAGAAAGCTGTCTATCCTACCATACCAAGTCTTGGGAGCTTGTTTCAAGCCATACAAGGCTTTCTTCAACCTACACACATATGACTCCCTATCATGTGTCTCAAAACCAAGTGGCTGCTACACATACACTTCTTCCTCGACTACACCATTCAAGAAAGTTGTCTTGACATCCATCTGGTGTATCTTCCATTTCATTACTACAGCCAGAGAAAGTACTGATCTAATGGAAGTGTATCTGGCCACAGGAGAAAAAGTCTCTTCATAGTCAATCAATTCTTTCTGGGAGAAGCCGCGAGCTACAAATCTCGCTTTGTATTTTTCTATGCTTCCATCTGCAGCATGCTTGATCTTGTAGATTCACTTAGAGGTCACAACTGGCTTCCCTTAAGGTCTTGGGACCACATCCCAAACATCATTCTGCATGATCGACAGATCATGGCATCATTACTTCATCTCGGATCCTGGGAACTTCAGATTCTTCAATAGATAGATTTGTTGCTAAACAAATGTTGTAGTCCTTCTTTTGTAGGTGATTGTACACGATCTTTCCTACAAGTCAAATTCAATTGCATGATTAGAAACTTCTCATAGTTTCATAACAAAATCTTACACATAAGAATATATGTCATACATTCATGCAATTATTTTAGCCAATGCTTCAATACAACATTTATCCATATCCCGTAACTTTCTAGATGCCTTCCAATCTCTACCAAAGCATTGTTAAGAGTGTGCACAACTCCCAACATGTCAGCAAAGAGGTTTCATTCTAGATAAGTAGCAATGGAATGTTGTACGGTACCATAGGCCACTTACCCATTACTTGCATATTAGTAGTGTCTTGTTCATCAATGCAATTATTCTAATATGCATAATACACAACCTAAGTCTAGGAACATATACATCATTGAATAACATTATTTAAACAAACAGAATATACAAGAAATGACAATTCAAATACTTATCTTTGTTTGTTTGTTGGGTGGACTCCCTCTGAATCTCTGCTTCCTTGCAGGAGCTATTGGAGTCCTATTCTGAAGTAACTTCTTCTACTCCTTTCTATTGTGAATTGTAAGGAGTGGTGAACTCCCTTTTAATCCCTGAATCACTGCATAGCACTTGAAGTCTGTTGAAGTGAATTCTCCACCATTGTCAGATCTAAAGATCTTGAACTTCTTTTTAGTGTGGTTTTCTATCAAGGTCTTGAATTCCTTGAATTTGCTGAATAATTCATCTTTGTTCTTCAAGAAGTAAACCCCAAGTATTCCTAGAGAAATCATCAATGAAAGAACCATTGTATACATACCCACTCAGAGAACTAGATGACATCGGACTGCATACATCAAAGTGGATAATTCATTTTTCCTTACTTTCTTTCACTGCTTGAAAAAATCTTCTTTGTTCTTTCCTTTTGCACATCCTTTGCAAATACCATCATGCTTTGTCTTGATTTCAGGAAGACCTTCTACAACTTTGCTCACAATTGGTAGTGCTCTATAGTGCACATGTGCAAGCCTTCTATTCCAAATTTCACTTGGCTCCATGGATTCATGTACCATGGCATGTTCAATTTGCCCCTTCAATTTGTACAATCCTCCCTCTTGCTCTCCAAACACTACTACATCATCTATAGTTTTACCCTTTGGCCACATTAGGACTTGGCCATCTACAAATGCAACCCTCATGCTTTTGGCATCCAATGCAGATATGGAGAGTTGGTTCTTCTTGAACCCAGGTACATATAGAACATCTTTCATCTTCAAAGACTTCGCAGAGTCTAGGTTGTAGGAGGCTTCACCACTTCCTTTGATAGGATATTGATAGTCATCCCCAAGTTTCACCTTATGGGGTGACTCATGTTCAGATAGATTTGCAAAAGATTCTTTAAACCCAATCATGTGTTTGGAAGCCCCACTATCAATAAACCAATCATTACATCCATGAGATATAGTACCTATGAGAGTGTATATTAGAACATATTCATCTTCACTTGATGAATCATCACTTTCTGCCTTAGACTTCTTCTTTGGAGGTTCATCATCCTCAGCAGCATGGGCATGGTACCTTCTTTTGCTGCCCTTCTTCTTCTTGTTGAAGTTGTTGTTTTCCTTTCTGTTCTTAGGACAATTTACAGCAATATGTCCCTTCTCATTACAGGTAAAACATATTCTCCTTTCTCTATTGTGATGGTGGTGTGAAGATTTCTTGAAGTGAGATGGCTCTCTCTTGGACTTGCCTTTCTTGGTGTGAGCTGTGAGAGCTTGATCTTCACTTCCCATCTTTTCTTCTCGGGCTACAAGACTAGCCTCTTCTTGTGAACATTCCTCCCACAATCTACTGAAGGAGATCAACTTCCTTCTTGCACAAATTCCTTGAATAAAGGAATCCCATGACCTAGGTAAGCCATTCAGAGTGGTCATGACAATTTCACCATTCTCCACCATTTCATCCACAGCTTCAAGTTGCACTTTGATCTGAGAGACCTTATAGAAATAGGATTGAATGGTCTCTCCATTCTGAAGCTTTGCCCCTTTCAATTGGTTCCGTAGGGTCATCTTCCAATTTATGTTCTTCCCTTCAAATAGCTTGGTAAGGGAATCAAACATCTCCTTGGGTGTCTTCAGAGATGACACATGTGGGATGAGATGATCCTTGATAGAATCAGCAATAATCATCTTTGCCTTGACCAAGTTCTTTTTGTGAAGAGACTTGGCCTCTTCTCCCTCTGGGACAGGGACCTCTTCACTTATATAAGTGTCCAACTCATTTTCTTCTTGGATTAACCCAATCCTATACTTCCATGCTCGAAAGTTATCAGCCCCTTCAAGCGTATCCTCAAGCTTGGTTTGGTGAGACATCTTTAAAGAGTACTTCAAATGGAAATAGAAGAGATTTAGGTCTTACCACTTGATTTGCTGAAAACTGAATCTAGTCCCAGATTAGGGTTTGTCAGAGAAACCCTAAAAATTCAAAATGTGAATTTCAACTTTCTATAAGGATAGAAAGATGCGCCTTGATGAGATTATCATCCTGGTATATTCAAAATTTGATATCTGCAAAGTTTCACCCTTCAGAAATGTCTTTTAGTCTTCCCGGATTCACTAGGGAGGACCCTGAATCAGGGTTTGAGTTTCCTGGAGCTTCACCCAACCAAAAATATCGATCCAAAGCTCTAAACTTCGATTTTTCCAAGGAGCTTCTAGCTATGTCTTCAAATTTCAGAAATTCCTATTTTTGTGGAAAACCTAATTTTTAGGGCCAAAACTGAAAGTGCTCAGAATTGAATTCTGATTGGACATAAAGATTCTCCTTGGTGAGTAGAGTCAATCTACCCTACTGTTTTTCCAAAATCTGTGGGGAGAAATCCAATAAACAAAAAACCTTAGTTTCTGCCACTGCACAATGTCTTCTTCTCAGGTTAGCTCTGATACCATGTTAATTTTTTAGCATTAATTCAATGTACTCTAGGATCTTTACTGAGAGAATAACATGTACAACATATCAAGTATAACAATGCATATCAATCACACCAAGCAATCACATGAGACAATAGACACACAGAGTTTCACTGGGGAAAACCATAAAGGTGAAAAACCCCACAACTTCCTCAAAGATAGAAAGAGAAATGATACAACCAAAGTACAAGAGATAGTCTTCTCCTAGCAGCTGATCCTCCTCCTCACATGTGCACCACTTTTCGAGTGATGGAAGAGTGAGTAATGAGATGATCAGATAGAGATCTCCCAATCTCTATTTATACATGTCCTGTCTTTCCCAATAAACCAGTGGAGCCAACTTGTCTAACTTAGCCTAATAACCCATGGTTACTATTAATCTGACCCGACCCCTTACTAGGTGGTCTAATAACCCATCAGGAAGTTACAACACTTACGACACTTGTCAATACAAATGACGACACTTCTGTATAGAGGAATAATACATCTCTATAGGAGTACAATAAAATACATAGATGAAATACATTCCGAAGTTACATATACATCAGCATGTTTAATATGCAAGTTTCAAAAAAGTTGTAATTTATCTCTTGAAGAAAAAAAACTTTTTCCAATTTAGGGGTTGATTTTAAAGTTTTTGTAAACAACAATATGGTATGTTTAGGCCATGGCTCTATTTTTTACCCTGAAAAAAAGACGTGTATACGGGTATCAACACTTTTCTATTTGGGGGGTGTTTTGGTGATATTTTTGCAAAAATCATCATTTTTATGGCTAGAGTTCTCGATCATAGTATAAAGTTCTCATTTCATAGTATACGTGGTTTTTACACAACCATACAAAAACAAAAAATGAAATTCTAAAACCAAAATGTAAGTTCTTAGATTTGGGGTTAGTCCTTGGTTAGATTTCCAAGAAAATGTAAGTTTTCTCATTGTTTCTGGTTTACCGAGTTCACACAAAGCACACGACAAAGAGCATATGTAGGAAATAAAACCATTCCGCTATGTTTCTGATTTGTTGAGTTCACACAAAGTGCATGTCAAAGAGAATACATAAATTGAAAAGGTAATAAACCATAAATTCAACAAAAATCAGGCTAAATTTGAAAGAATATGAGAAAAAAATTTAAACAATGAATAATTGTAAACAATATATTTCTGGATCTGGTAAAATGGTCATATCTTGGGAAAACATAAACCTTTTTAAGTGAAATGAAAAAAAATTCCAACTGAAAGAAGCACTTTGGACACATGGAAGTCTCCTCTTATCCCATAAATGCATAGAAATATCACAAACTAGAATCCCTTTGATACATACGGCAAAACTGGTTCAAGATCCTGATCATCAACAAAAGCAGAACTTCATAAGAGCTTTGATACCATGTTCGACTAAAACATGATATTTCCAAAAGATCAAACAGCTTGAGAAACCACTCATACAAACAGATCATATATCAAGACACCAATGTTTTTACGTGGTTAAAACCCTTGAAGAATGAAACAGTCCATGACCCTAGCCAAATAGCTACTTGAGGAGACATTATTATGTAAAATAAAAGAATGTTACAATGAGTTTCCCACAATTGATCATCGAGAAAATGACACTCCATGCTCTTTTAGATAGAGATCATGGATCAATCAGGTGCAAAGCCACAGATCAATGGTCATTAAGATGGAGGTGAGAATGAATCATTGGATCACTCTATGTCTAGAACATATCTTGATAGTTGGATTACATAAGTAGAAATACGTATGGATTGATACTAAAGAAACACACTTTTCGTAAAGACACATTATACCAAGTTGATCTTAACTCACTCCTAAGTGTTTAATATACTTGACAGGGAGCACCTAGGGAAACATTTTTAATTTTTTTGAGAATTCTAAGCCTACAAAGCCAAATTTTTAAAGTTAATCCATTGAAATTTTAAATTGAAGGATAACAATTGATTTATTTGGTTCCTTTCGTGTCGAGGAGGCATGGTTGCAATGTATGGGAAAAATGAAAAAAACTTAGCTGTTTGGAAATTCCAAAACAAACACCAATCAACCTCAGATGCACAAAAATTGGCAAGTAATGTGGCATGAGAACACTATAACATGGGGTGATTCTATTGATACTTGATCATTGGTGCTTGTACAGATCCACAAGAGCACTGTAACAATGTAACAAATTATTTTATGGTCATTTTTTTAATATTTTACCTTAACATGATGCGCTGGTAAATTTTACTATGTATCGATGTGTATGTTTCAACAAAAAGCACCGTAAAAATTATATTTTTTATTATTTCAATCATTTCTGGTGCATTTTGGTAACAAAGCACCAGTGTGTAAGTTGAAATATAATTGCACCAATGTGTTTGTTAAGAATTAGGCCACCACGGAATTGTTTTTTTGTTTGTTTTGGGACAAAAAATAGTTTCTCGGTGTGTTGACCAGAAACTTAACTGTGTTCATAGTTACAAAGTACATTGCATAATGCATAGATCATATTTAAAATTTTAAATCATTTGAATGGTTTTTATTATTAAAATACAATGCATGGGTCTTTTATTTTAGATAAATGCACTGTAATTTTTTCAAATACTTTTATTTTTATTTTTATTGAATTAAAAGTTTGTCGGTGAATTTTTTTGAAATGCACAAGTGCTTATGTTTAGGAGCACCGATGGTGTTTCTTTACTTTTTTTTTATTTTAAAATAAAAATTTAAACTGATAGGACATTTGAACTAGCCGATGCGTCCGTAAATTATAAAGTGCGCTGGTGTGGTTATATATAAGAAGTGCATCGAAGAAAAAAAATCCACAAAAACCTTGGGCCACCCTCCTTCACTATCCACCTCCGCTATAAATGTATAAAGATGATTTTTCTATTGGAGGTTCCACCAAAACCTCCACTAGGAGGTGTTCTCCTTCTAGTGAATGGACTATAACAATCATAATCAATGTTATAATCATAGATGATATGTGTAACCTATGTGCTTATAAACTAAAATAGAAAAATTTAAAATCCAAAAAATATAATAAAAAATAAATAAATATCAAACATATAATTAATTTTCTTCTAAGGAAAAGCTAGCAGGACTCCCCTATTTACCAAATATCAAAAGAGAGGGAAGTTCATAGATCAACCACTCAAACCTTAGTTGAATTAGAACTAGAGACCTCACGGTAAACTACTAATTGATATAATCCATTAGGTACATACATACATACATATAAGTTGATTTCAAGTTCTTTTGGCCTTATGGTTCGGTTGTAAGTATGATTATGTGATCCTATTTTATTGATTAATGGAAAAAATAATTATTTTTGTTGGAAAATATATATATTAGGGGGTCCCTTATCCTGCAAACAAGGTGTCTCATACATTAATTTGGCATCTAGTTACGGCGTGACCTTAAAATTAGATTATATAATAATTGTAATAGTAATAAGAATAAGAATATAATTTTAAGGTCATCACCTAGCCAAACAACAAATTGATATCTGAGACCCTCTTGTTTGCGATACAAGGTACCGCTAATAAATATATTGGATATATAATAATAATATAATTTTAAGTTCACTTCTAAATTCATGGATGAGACCCATTTGTTTGTGAGACAAGAGACCCTCTCCTCCATGCAATGATTTAACTGCTTAAGTGTATGGAGGTGTACATACCCTACCCTCTCTAGTTTTAGTGTGGCTTCTTCTTCTTCTTATTCCTCTTCTTCCTCTTCTTCTTCCTCCTCTTCCTCTTCCTCCTCCTCCTCTTCTTCTTCCTCCTCCTCTTTCTTCTTCTTCCTCCTCTTTCTTCTTATTTCTTCTTCCTCCTCTTCCTCTTCATCTTCCTCCTCTTATTCTTCCTCTTCTTCTTCCTCCTCTTCCTCTTCCTCTTCCTCTTCTTCTTCCTCCTCTTCCTCTTCCTCTTCCTCTTCCTCTTCCTCTTCTTCTTCTTATTTTTATTCTTCTTCTGCTTCACCTCCTCTTCTTCTTCCTCCTACTCTTCTTCTTCCTCCTACTCTTCTTCTTCCTCCTCCTCTTTTTCTTCTTCCTCTTATTCTTCCTCTTCTTCTTCTCCGTCTTCTTCTTTTCCTCTTCCTCTTTATATTCCTCTTCCTCTTCCTCTTCTTCTTCTTCCTCTCTGTTCCTCTCCTCCTTCCTCCTCCTTCCTCTCCTCCTCCTCCCCTCCCCCTCCCCCTTCGGTCTGTTAAATTTTCAGAATTTACTTCAATTTGATCTAGGATCTTAACTGAGAGAACAACATGTACAACAAATCTACAGCATATCATTCATGGAGACAATAATGCAAGCACACAAGAGACACAAATATTTACTTGGGGAAAACCATAAAGGTGAAAAACCCCAATAACTTCCTCAGAGATAGATAGAGCAATGATACAACCCAAACATAAGAGATAGACATATCCTAGCAGCAGATCCTCCTCCTCCATAAGTGCACCACTCCTCCTTGAGTGCATGAGTGAGAAGTGAGTGATCAAATAGAGTGCCTCCCGCACTCTATTTATACTTGACTTGACTTGCCTTTTACATAAATCATGTAGGATCGAACTTAACCACATAACATAATGCTGACTGGGCCGACCCCCAATAGGGTGGTCTAATAACCCTTCGACCCACATGGCCGACCCCCAATAGGGTGGTCTAATAACCCTTTGACCCACATGACTTATACAGGGCCGACCCCAACAAGGTGGTCTAATAACCCATCAAGTATAAGTCACAACATTTACAATATAAATGATGACACTTCCGTATAGAGGAATAATACCATCTCTATAGGAATACAATATACATATATGTGAAATACATTCCGAAGTTACATATACATCAACACTCCCTCTTAACTAGGAAGGTATTTCTCGACATAGGTCTTCTAGCACAAGTCATCTTCTCTGGATCATCGTCACTGGATAATCATCATCGAGTCATCATCATCGTCACTGCTGCTGCTATCTCAATCAATCTTTGAATCTACTCATCATAGGAAGTTCTACAGAGCTAGTCCTTTTTCATACTGGATGTAGGCCCACCACCTACAGGTCTTCGTCATCACTAGCCATACTGTGGAATTCTCAGGACTTATTACGTGCATCACAAAACCTCGAAAGAGCATCTACCAGATATCCCAGGGCACTAATTACATGCCATAGGCAAAACCTCGAAAGACTATCTGCAGATCCCCCAGGGCCATATTATATGTGACCTCACCACAAAACCTCGCAAGAGCATCCCAGGCTGTTACGAGCACACAGCTCTACCTATAGGATCTCCCAGGGCATGAATTACATGTGGTCACCACAAAACCTCGCAAGAGCATCCCAAGCTGTTACGAGCACACAACTCTACCTATAGGATCTCCCAGGGCACGAATTACATGTGGTCATGGAAAAACCTCGCAAGAGCATCCCAGAACTGATTATGGGCACACAACCCAACCTATCGGATCTCCTAGGGACAGATTATATGCCATAGGACAAAACCTCGAAAGAGCATCTGCCAAATATCCGAGGGCAACGAATTACATGCCATAGGAAAAACCTCAAAAGAATATCTGCAGATCTCCCAGGGCCAAATTATATGTCCTCCCAGAGCAAAACCTCGAAAGAGCATTTTCCAAATATCCCAAGGCACGAATTACATGCCATAGGCAAAACCTCGAAAGACTATCTGCAAATCTCCCAGGGCCAAATTATATGCTCATCTGCACAACCTGATCCATGGCCATAGAGTATCAACCTGATACTCACCATACATCATCCTAATGTACACATGATCATCCTGATCATCATCACTGCAACATCCTGCTGCATGTCATCTGGAGAAACATCCTGAAGCTCGTCATCCATGATCATCCTGATCATCATCACTGCAACATCCTGCTGCATGTCATCTGGAGCAACATCCTGAAGCTCGTCATCCATGATCATCCTGATCATACAATGCATCTACCTGATGCATACCAAGTATCTACCTGATACATATCATCATACATGATCCACCTGATCATACAATGTATCCACTTGATACAAATACATGATACATATCACCATACATGATCCACCTGATCATACAATGTATCCACCTGATACATATACAGATACATGGTCCAAGCATCCAACATGATGCATATACAAAAATACATACACATGATCCAACTGATCATATCCAACATCCAACATGATGTGTATACAGAGCAGTAACTGGAGCATTGTCCTAATCCTCATCATCCAGCGCTTACATCCATAGCCATGTGAAGGATCCTCCTTCCAACATGCTTGGAATGGCTTCTGCAAATGTGTCCATCACTTCTTCCTCGAAGTGTCATCAATCTGAAGAACACCAAGCCTCTCCCTGAAGTACTCGAACTTCACCCTGTCTAGTGGCTTCGTCAGCACATCTGCAATCTGCTCGTCCGTCGCAATGTACAGGAGCTTCACAACTCCTCTCTGCACCATATCCCTGATATAGTGATATTTGATCTCTATGTGTTTTGACCTATCATGAAACACTGGGTTCTCAAATAGCTTCACACAACTCTGGTTATCAAAAAAGATACCAGCAGCATCCAACGGGAGATCAAATAACTTAGATAGTAGCTTCTGTAGCCATATTGCCTCACAACTAGCTGAACAGGCTGCAACATACTCTGCCTCAGCTGTACTTAGTGCTACGCAGGACTGCTTCCTGCTAAACCAAGAGATCACACCTGATCCCATACTGAAGCAGCACCCATATGTGCTCTTCCTATCTGCAGCACTGCCTTCCCAATCTAAATCAACACAACCCTGCAGGTTAAACTTTGATTCGCTTCATACTTGAGCCCATAACCCACTGTACCCTTCAGGTACCTCAGAACATGCTTTACAGCAACCAGGTGAACACTCCTTGGATCCGTTAGGAACTAGCTCAATGTGTTCACTGCAAAGCAAATATCTGGTCTTGTGTTCGTCAGGTACATCAAGGACCCAATCTTCTGACGATACATAGTGATATCAACCGACTCAGATGAAGCATCACACAGACACTTCAGGTTTGATGCCATAGGTGTGACCATAGCCTTGCAGTCCATCATCCCGAACCTCTTCAGGATCTCTACTGCATACTTCCCTTGTCCAAGGAAGATTCCATCACTCTACCACACCTCCATGCCAAAAACAAATAGTGTATCATCCCCAAGTTCCTCAACTCGAACTCGGCAGCAAGCTTCCACTGCGTGTCGGCAATCAATCTATCTTCACCTGTAACAAACAGGTTATCCGCATACAAAAGTAGTATCACTGGATTGCCTTCCTCAACCTTGTAGAAAAGGTTGGAGTCCGCTTTATTCTTGGTAAATCCCAAACTGGATAGAAAGCTGTCTATCCTACCATACCAAGTTCTGCACACATATATGACTACACCATGCTGTCTTGAAATCCATCTGGTGCATCTTCTATTTCATCACTTTTATATTTCTCTATGCTGCCGTCTGCAGCATGCTTGATCTTGATAGATCCATATGGAAGTCATAACAAACTTCCTTTCAGGTCTTGGGACTACATCCCAAACATCATTCTTCATGATCAATGGATCATGGCATTCTTCCCATATCCTGGGAACTTCAATATCTTTAATAGATAATTTTGTTGCTGAACAAATGTTGTAGTTCTTCTTTTGTAGGAGATGGCATACGATCTTTCCTACACAACAAGTTAAATTGCATGATTAGAAAACATCTCATAGTTTTTAGAACAAATTCTTACACATAAAGAAATATGTCATACAGTCATGCAATTATCTTAGCCAATGCTTCAATACAACATTTATCCATATCCCGTAACTTTATAGATGCCTTCCAATCTCTACCAGAACATTGTTAAGAGTGTGCACAACTCCCAACATGTCAGCAAAGAGGTTTCATTCTAGATAAGTAGCAATGGAATGTTGTATAGTGCCATAGGCCACTTACCCATGCATATCAGTAGTATACTGTTCATCAATGCAATTATTCTAATATGCATAATACACAACCTAATTCTAGGAACATCAGTATATACATTATTGAATAGTATTATTTAAGAAATGACAATTCAAATACTTATATTTGTTTGTTAGTTGGGTGAACTCCCTCTGAGTCTTCGCTTCCTTGCAGGAGCTACTGGAGTCCTAATCTGAAGTAGCTTTTTCTACACCTTTCTGTTGTGGAATGTAGAGAGATGGTCAACTCCCTCTGAATATCTGCATCCTTGCAGAAACCACTGGAGTGTACTCCCTCTTGATCTTTGCTTCCTGGATTACTTGTCCTTGAACTTATATTCATTCTCGATCCCTATGCATGCTTGTTAGTATCATCATTGTGTTATCCTCTAGGTCTCATATGTAATCAAACATTCATTAGTATAATCTTAATATTATCAAAACACAATAATCTCAAGCATGTATAGTCAGGATCATTTCAAACACAGATAATAAACATTAGTCTTCAAGGTTTCAGGGAAGTCTTCTTTTACTCATGCATATTCTAATTTGATCATAGGACTCTTTTGGTTAGTTAAATCATCAATCAAGATAAGAGATATAATATGCATAAAACCCGTGATTACTCAAACCTATACCTTCATGATTCTTCTAGTTAGTCATATCATCAATTATGGTAAGAAACACAATATGCATACAACCATGACTATTCAAACATATGACTTCATGAATAATCATTATCAACAACACAATAGTATAAGATCCTAACACAAGGTAGGATTCTATCTTTATATAGGAAAAACATACTTGGATTAGCATGCTAGCTAGTTATGTCTAACATACTCACATGATGTCTTCTTGTTCTTCTTCAATGACTTGTGCTAGTAACCTGTATATCTCATAGGTTAACCATTATAAAACCAAGTTATACATACCTCGTAAATGGATCTTCTATGAGATCCATGACAATGGATGAATCTTTGTCCTCATGTCATCATGATCATATGTTCTTGAACCAAAACATGATTTGTCTTTCTTGGTGTACCTTTCATGTTAGTAGACAACATAAACCTCATACAACACCATAATGCATTACTACAATCATAAGTGTCAACACCCTAATCAATGAATATTTTATATCGTGCATTCATAATTTTATTAAGGTGATATGACAAGTCTAAAATCAAGATTGTACTAACCGTAATAACATGAAGACAAACATACCATAAACTTAATCATGAACAAATCTCAAAACATACCTTGATGAGTCATACCTGTCGAGATCGCTTGTAATCTTCTTATGTAAGGCCTTAGCCTCTTCTCTCTCTGAAATAGGAACTTCTTCACTCATGCAGGTGACCAATCCATCTTCTTCTAGGATTAACCCAATCCACTTGATTTGCAAGAACTGGATCTGGAGCTGGATTAGGGTTTTTCAGAGAAACCCCAAAAATTCAAACTTTGAATTTCAAACTTCCGAAAGGATAGAAATATGCACCTTGATGAGCTGATCACGCTGGTATGCTCAGAATTTGAAAACTACAAAGTTTCACTCCTCAATTTTTCCTTTGCAACTTCCGGATTCACTGGACGTGACTCCAAACTGGGGTTTGATGAAGCCCACTCTTCTTCCCCATCAAAAGGCTTGATCCAAAGCTCTAAGCTTCTATTTTTATGAGGAGCTTCCAGCCGTGGTCACAGATTACAAAAATTCCAACTTTATCCGAAGCCCTAAATTCCGAAAGCCATGAATGAAGGTACTAAAAAATAATTATGTTTTGACAGAAATATGTACCTAATTGTTTCTGGTGTACCTCTGAACTTTTAGATCCACAGGGTCTGAAAAATTTTCCTGAGATAGCCCAACCTGTTATCTTTCCATCCTAACAGGTCTGACCTCAATTGGATTCTCTGAGAGAGAGTTATGCCAAGTGTCGCAACGTGACCTGTTTATGGGATAATACAGGAGAGCGAACTTGTACGGCGTGCCACGTGTCACTGGTTCAACTTCGGCCTCTAAAAAATTTTCCTAAGATAGCCTGATCTGTTATATTTCCATCTCGATAGGTCTGACCTCAATTGGATTCTTTGAGAGAGAGTTATGCCAAGTGTCTCAACGTGACCTGTTTATGGGATAATACAGGAGAGCGAACATGTATGGCATGACACGTGTCACTAGCTCAACTTCGGCCTATGAACAATTTTCTTGAGATAGTACAGTCTGTGTACTACCTGTCACTTTTTACGAAATTTCATTTGGAGCTTCCTAGCCCAGGTTATGAGCTTTTTCCCAAGGTCACCTGATTTTGACTCAGATCTGGAAGAGGCAGAAACCCTATATTGTACAGATCATAAATCCCAAAGTACAACAAATTAGAGGTTTTCCTTTGGAAACAAGGTACATGGGGATTTGATATTCGACCTGTAAAAGTTTCAGATCCGAAAACTTTGCCAAAACGGATTTATAGCGAAAGTGCTACAATGACTAGTTTTTGCTATATCAAGCCCTAGTATCGTAAGTGCAACAAGTGTCATACATGCCATATCATGCCTTCTTTCAGGATAGCTCTGATACCATGTTAAATTTTCAGAATTTACTTCAATCTGATCTAGGATCTTAACTGAGAGAACAACATGTACAGCAAATCTACAGCATATCATTCATGGAGACAATAATGCAAGCACACAAGAGACACAAAGATTTACTTGGGGAAAACCATAAAGGTGAAAAACCCCAATAACTTCCTCAGAGATAGATAGAGCAATGATACAACCCAAACATAAGAGGTAGACATATACTAGCAGCAGATCCTCCTCCTCCATAAGTGTGCCACTCCTCCTTGAGTGCATGAGTGAGAAGTGAGTGATCAAATAGAGTGCCTCCCGCACTCTATTTATACTTGACTTGACTTTCCTTTTACATAAATCATGTAGGCTCGAACTTAACCACATAACATAATGCTGACTAAGCCGACCCCCAATAGGGTTGTCTAATAACCCTTCGACCCACTTGGCCGACCCCCAATAGGGTGGTCTAATAACCCTTTGACCCACATGACTTATACATGGCCGACCCCAACAAGGTGGTCTAATAACCCATCAAGTATAAGTTACAACATTTACAATATAAATGATGACACTTCCGTATAGAGGAATAATACCATCTCTATAGGAATACAATATACATATATGTGAAATACATTCCGAAGTTACATATACATCAACACGGTCGATTCTGATTTGATTGGGCCTTCCATTCTAAGGAAACCATAAGTGAGACTAGTTGGTTGCAAAGTACCCTTAAAGCTTTTGCAACTAGTCCCTACTTAATAGCAAACCATAAGCTTCAGGAATATAAACACATCCTCTCCCCCCCCCTTCCTCCTCCTCCTCCTCCTCCTTCTTCTTCTATCAAAATAAATCTATCTTAATTTTATATCTTTTAAACATAGAAAAATTGGATTTAATTTTTTAAATGTCTCTAAGTATTTATTCAATTCAAAGTGAAAATAAATCTAAAGTTGTGAATATTTATAATTTATATGTATTTTTTCAACAAAATTTTATTATTATTATAATCAACATATTAAGGTGGTGGTGATTATAATTTATATGTATTTTTCAACAAAATTTAATATTATCATAAAGGACATTTAATTCAACATTAACATATTAAGGAGGAGGTGATAAAATAAACAATAAGAACAATGGAAATAAATCTCTATAGTGGATTCACATTATTTTTCGTCATGGTTATTTACATATTCATTGAGGCACTTTCATGGGGCATTTTCACAAGGTATTTTCAAGATAGGGTATTTTCACTGAGCCCTTTTCATCGGGAATTTT
Organism: Larix kaempferi; assembly: GCA_027924585.1. Taxonomy (NCBI): domain Eukaryota; kingdom Viridiplantae; phylum Streptophyta; class Pinopsida; order Pinales; family Pinaceae; genus Larix; species Larix kaempferi. Next base: position 7,737,749 of record BSBM01000008.1, read on the forward strand.
CAATATTTGGGCATTTTCATAGCATCCCTAAACCCTGATAAATGATCTTGACCTGATCACATGCATATGTTCCTTTCTTGGTTATAATTTATTTCCTCTTTATTCCTTTATCATTTTAAGTATTTCAAGGTTGTTTCCAACAAGCATTTTCATCAGACAGTCTCACCGAGGCATTTTCATTAGACATTTTCACTAAAGCATTTTCATTGAGGCACTTGCGGAGGACTTTTTCATTGACACATTTTCAAATGGCATTTTCAAGAATGAAATTCCATAGGGAATTTTCAAAGTATTTTTCATGAGGCATTTACACCATGAAATTTCAATATTTGGGAATTTTCATGGCATATCTCTGAAACCATAATCCATGAGATTGACCTAATCCTTTTCCCAACATTGTTCTAATTTATTTCCTCTTTATTTTATTTATCATTTTATTTTATTTTATTGTATTTCAAAGTTGTTTTCACCAAGCCTTTTCACAAAGCATTTTTATGGGTCATTTTCATTGAGGCTTTCATATCAAGGTATCCTCATAGGGCATTTCCATGACATATCCTTGAAACCCTAATTTATGACCTTGACCTAACAAGGGGAACAAGATTTTTCTCCTAATAAACCTATTTTCCCAATCCTAGTAATAATTTATTTCCTCTTTATTTATTTATTCCAATATGAACAAGTCACTGCATTTACCAAAAACATCTCAAAAGGGGAGACCTAGCAAGGTAACCCTAGATGGTATTTGTAAGTATATAGAATAGTTAGATAAATGTGAGGAAGAAAGAGAATCTTAACTTTAAATTAATTTAGAGGAAATTCTTGATAATAATTTTTCATCCTTTGAAGACAAGATTCAAAAACAAATAGACATTAAAATAATCAGGTTGGAGAATAAGTTGGAGAAACTTGAGATGAGATTACAATAAATAGAAAAGAAAATCCAGGAAAATAAACAATCGGCCCAATAATGAGAGGTTGATAATCTATAAAATAATGAAGAACAAGATTACATATCTAGAAAAAAACTAAATAACAATTTGGCCCTAAATAGTTTGGAGGGGAAATTGGATATCAAAACCATAAAAAAAATGAATAAGCTTGTAGAGCTAGACCATGAGCATAGAAAAAGAGTCTTTAACCTCATAATTTTTTGTTTTAAATAGGAGAATCAAGAGGACAAGCTATCACTAGTTAAGGAAAAAAAACAAGAAAAATTACAAATTTAAACAACTTGTCTCATAGAAGCACATAAGCTAGGAAAAGAATTGAGCACACAGATAGGTTAATTCATGTTAAGGTAATATCTAATGAACATAAATGTGGAATAGAGTGAAATCCAATCCTAAAATTATTCAAATATTTTTAAAGGAAGATCTCATTCCAAAATATCAATCCAAATTAAAAAAGGATGTTGAAAAGGTAAAAGAAACTAGAAAGGAAGGTAAATGAGCAATAACCAGGAATATAAAAGCTATTATTAGGCATAGAGACCAAAAACATAACAATAAATAGGAATTTGAGACACTCCAAATTCTCTCTTGGAACTGTCATGGTTTTCCATGGAGAAAAGGTCTCATGTTATGTAATGTCCCCTCCCATCATACCAGTTTGTTGGAGAGGATCATGATGCTAAAGCTGGGCATCTAGCCCCATGAACTTATTAAATAAGCATTCACATAATATAAAAAGACATATGGAAATGTATAATTATAAGAAAACACGGCGGAAGTAATTTCAATAGCACATCCATCATACATTCACGTACCCACCCATTTATCCAATGCAAGGCAGGGAACATGATGCCAAATTCAGGGCTTTCACATGATCTTAGCCCATTCGTTAGATTCATATAACTAAAATATGAGTGTGCAGATGTAAAACAAATCAATTATGCACAGCGGAATTAAAACAGCATCCACACACAATTCATGCTCATCTAGCATATCAAAATAATCATTAATTAAACATTGCAGAAGTAAATACATAGACATAAAAACACTTATCTTCATTTTGCAACTGCCCCAAGCAACTAGCTATGTCGCTGCAATGTTCCACCCAACCATAGGCTCTTTGACAGCTTATACTGAGTCCGTTCGAAGGCCACCCCCAAGCTGGGCATGATTCTCACAACGAAAAGGGGACATTCACTCATTCACAGCCCATTTCTCATTTCCTCTCAGCCAAGCCAGTGCACAACTGGGTTTATCAGTCTACATTCAAACCCTGGAGGCTTACACTCAAGACCAAGCCCAAGCAATGGATTTTCCAACAAGATGGCCATGGGTTTGGGCTTTTCCAAATCGTGGGCACCCCAAAATGGATTGGGAGAAGGAAATTCAACCATAGGGAAGAAAACGATTTCTCCCACAGATATAACAGCATCCAGTGGGCCAAAGAGCCTCTATACACCCCCAAATTGATTTCTTCTTTCTTCCGAACTAGTATATAACACAAAAATGCCCTTCTCTCAACTGGGAAAGAAGTAAACACAGAAAAAACATGGAGGAAAATGCCCAGGTGGCTCCCCACTCATGAGGGAGGAAGACTAGTTGATGGATAATGGTTTGGGGGAGAAATTCATGGATCTTTTCTTTCCCAAGAAGCAAAACATGATTTCCCATGCAGGGTGGCTTGCCCATACCTTAATTTGGACAACCATACCTCCCATTCCCCAAGGCATTAACTACCTCAACCAACTCTTGGGAGAAATCAATGATTGGGTACAAAAGTCAACATGGTTAGTTGAGGGTTTGATGGGTTCTCTCATTGACACTTGGCTTGACTCTATTGGCTCAAGGGTTTGAATGTTTACCCCCCCCCAATTCCTTGTAAAATCATGCCCCCATCTCTTTGTTGCATTGCATAACTAGTTGTGGGTATTTTTATTAAAATGCATATTACATGATGTTGAAGTTCCAATGTGCCTGGCTAGCACGCAAACCATATGCATTAATAAATCGATGGCGATGCCTTGGCCTTGAGCTCCTCACCACGATTTCATAACAATATTACATCATTTAAAATGTTAAAGTGATAGGGTCTAGATGGGGACGTGACATTCCCCTCCCCTTGGAATAACACCATCCTCGGTGTTCCAACACTTAGGAATAAATACCCACTTTACGTATGCCTCAAAATTCACAACTGGGGGCAGGTCTGTACTGCGTTTCATCTCTTTACTTTGAACTTTTAGGATCAAGTCCTTTGGCTTCCTCAAGCTGCTCCTGCTAGCTTTGGTCTTCCAGCTCTGCAGGTGGGCATTGCTCCAGAGCAATCCCTTCCCTTTATTCACCTTCCAGCTGATCTACAAGTCTGGAATTTCATGGATGCCATCTTTCTTGTTGTCCCGACAACTATCTGAGGAAGACTTCCAGCCAAAACAAATAGCTTTTGGCCTGCTTCCATGATCAATGTGCACAACTGGCTCTCGCTTTTCTCACTAGCAATCATTTGGCTAGTAACAGCTGCAGCAATGGCTTTCAATGTCTCTCCTGTGAAACTTATCATGGCAATTCCTGTTAGGACAAGCATATCACAATACTAAAATTAGTCAATTATTTGCCCAATTGACATGGAACGTCCATGCTTTACTCATGACTTCCACACATTTCATGCTTTCCCAATATACACATGAACTCATTCATGTTTATCCTTTCACCGGAAAATAACCATTTCAGCATTCGCAATTCATTTCAAGCAATTAAACACAATTTGTTTTCATTTATGACATGCGCTCAACAGTCTTTTGTTTATGAGATGCATCAGTCAAAAGGAAAGAGAAGAGTAAGAGTTTCCCCCTCTTAGTCTTGTTCCAATCCAGAGCCACACCATCACTTGTGGTTCTATGCTCCTTAGCCTCTTTCACTTCAATGTGAATGCTTGGCATGCCATTTCTTGGCTATGACATTTTAGTGTCTAAGGTCTGTCTAATGCTTTTCAACTAGGGAACCCTTCCCTGTTGTTGCTTACAGAACCTTTGGCTGCTAGGACCCACAGAGTTCCACTAGCACCATCTTTCATTACTGCTCATACTAAGCTCTTTAGGATAGTCATATGTTCACATGCATCTCTAGGATGCCTTCATAATCCTTGCTTCTAGCAATACCTACACTCAAACATTGAATCAATTCACATGTTTAGTTCATTTTCATAGGGTTTATCTCTAAACAAGAGTTTAGGAAATCATAACCAAATCATATACACACGTATATTCATAAGCAAGAAGCTGCAAGGTAACTGAATACTTATCTGTATTGGATGTCTTCACTTTATTCCACGGGATCCTTCTTTGCTTTACGAGCCTTGGATTTCCCGTGAACACAATAACGAATGTTGGGCTAGCACATAGGCTACTCCACAATCATTTGAATAGGCAATTCCAGGCCAGTACACCGACTGGGTTTATCAATCATTTCCTTTAGCAATATGCTAGGCTAGTACTCCGACTAGTTTTATCAATTGTTTAAGGGGTGTTGGGCCAGCGTACACGTTGCTTTACCATATCAAGTAGTTAATGCCCAACTAGTCACTCTCTGGACTTATCAAGAACTTTATAGTTCTTCCAGGGTCCTTGCTTCCTGTAATGGCCAAGGTTTCCAACAAAGAAACAACAATGTATTAGCTTGGTTGTCATAAGACTTATACCTGAAGTCTTCATTATTCCAAACAAGAAATAAATAAAAACGAATACTTATCTGTATTGTGCATTTCCCCTCTGGTCCACAGGATCCTACTTCGCTTTGCAAGCCTTGGGATCACCTATGGACTTGGATATAGTTAATGCTTAACCAGTACGCCTCCCCATCGGCTGGATTTACCAAGAATTTGGTGGTGCCCAACCAATCCCATACCTGGTTGGTCCTCTCCAGTGCCGAGCCAGCACATTCTTCTGGGTCATCGACCTTTGGAAGGAAACTACGCCACCGACCATTATAGGTCAAGGCTCTACTATGGAGCCATAGGCATCTCAGGGTTTTCAGTCAGTCCTCGGCGCCCGCCCTCCCACTGCTGTCCTAGTAGAGATTTTATGCCTTTACCAATGCCACCACACCTTCTTGCACCGTAACCTTTCACACACATCAACTCTTCATTCATATAAGGACGCCAGTCCTTCTCTTATGCAAATCAGTGGTTCCTTTTAGGAACTTTATAGGTGACTTTCTTGACTGCAGGCTAGCATGGCCCCACAATACCCACTCACAATACACAAGGATGATACCCCTTTTCTACAATATAGCTCCTCGGGCCTATCCATCTCTTATAGTTTCCTTTAGTGTGGGCGTAGAAAGGTTACCACTGCCCATATAGTCCTCTTTAGCACCCTTGCTTCACTTTACCTCTTAACGTGCAACACCAAATTGCATTTGTGTAAGCTGTTAGCACAAGAAGGATAAGTAGGCTCATCAGTATTGCTGCTCAAAATCATAATCATATTTCATATCATTCACTATCAAGTATTAAAACACCAGGAATGCGTCCATTCCCTTATGGTGTAGTCAATATTGAAACCCTAACATAACCCATCACCCGAAAGGTATGCATCCCTTTCCGATGTGAGCCATGTAGGCCTTAGTCACACTCAAGCAGTCTGGAACAATAATGAAATAATAAAACATGCTCTGCATATTAAATCTAATAACCAAACATGTATATCCTTAGTTAGGGTTACCGAATACTCATTCGTTTCACAGATGTATATTTTCTTCATTGGCGAAGAATGGGGGCTCCCTTCTCTGAGTCAATAGTCCTTCGGTTTGCCACCCCAATCTTTTCACATGCCATAACCCACACATGCCTTCTTGGCATAATTTACTGTCTCACTCACATGCTTTACCAACATGCAGTTCGGCTGAGACATTATCAACATTTACAATGGCGTTTCACCCGAAACCCATTTCCAAAGCATGGGATCCTTCCCATCTAGTTTGGCTTCTGTAGGCCATCACACATGGTCTTCCTGCAATGTGTCATCCTGGCACACTTTATCAAATAGCCAAACTGTCAACAACATTTAGCAATAAGCCTCAAACATGATTGTTTCATAACCAATTAATAACATTAACGATTAAATTCAACATGAATTTTACAGTTATGTCTCCTACAGAAATTGATTTGCTTAGCAATGAGGCTATCCTCATATTGTTTGGCTCTTGTAAGTGGTATCAATTTTCCCATTATGGTTTCACCCTTGCTACCATACATGAACATCCACCTATAACATGTCCTCCTGACACAATTCTATATAAGCCAAACAGTCATTAGCAATTATAAGCAAATTCTCAAATCTGAAATTTGTAAATCCGTTTTCCTACAGAAATTAGATTTGCAACTATGAGACTATTCTCATAAACTTAAACCAGACAATTTTCAGATTTGTTTCATGTATAAATTTACAACCATGAGAACCTTCTCATAACCTTTGGCTTCTGCACATGGTAGATCTCGGTCTTTACTATGGACTTATCCTCATTGCCATATACAAGACTTTTCTACCTGAAAACTGAAACTTCAATCAGCCAAACACGTTGTGAGTATCTATGCACATAATCATTCATTGCCATAATAGTCACTGAAGTGATCTCAGAATTATAATACTCAATAATTCAAACACCTTCAGCTATTTAACATTTGAAATGCAATGAAATATATACATTTCTATATATGCATCATTATCACCATAAAATTGCAAGACATAGTCACACTATCCATGCAATTTAAATAACTGTAAATACTCATTACTTCATATTCCATGCAGCTCTGTCCTCCCAACAGAGTGCTCTGGTAGCCCATCACATGTCTACCTTCTTCATGCAGTCCTTCTCCTGCATTCATAGCAGCTTATGAAATGGTCTCAGGATTAGCAATAGTCCACCATTTCATCTATTATCTAACTGCATTGAAACATATATATGTCACACCCATGCATTTACACAATGCATTTCAACATGTGCACCTACACATGCATATTTACAACATTTACTGAATATTTCAATGCACATCTCTTCAATGCCATCTTGCATGATTTCATGAATACTATGCATTCAAACATATTATGGCCTAACCACGATTACTACATACAGCATGCACTAGCACGACAGGTCCATAAGTCCTCAGTTGCTTTGGTTGTTAAACTCACAACCAATATTCACAAATGGCATGATATGAATTCATATGAATGCATTGAGGTTTCTAGAAACTATAGGGTGTAAGGCTCCCTACCTTCACCTACCCGCACCTCACCATACTTGGTAGGTTGACATTCACATTCAAGCACTTAATACCACATGTAAACCAAATCAACATAGTTTAACTGTAGTTGAAGGGATCTTACCAAATCCTCCTTCAACATTCATGCAACTAAGCATAAATAACCATTACCTGCATGGCTGTCATTAACATCGCTTGATGTTACCTGATTAGTTGGCCTCTTACCAAGGCTACTCCGCCCTTTTTCCAACATCATGATCACGGATTTGTTGCCCCATCCTCTCTTCATAAGGTTGTATGCAACAATCATCATCCACATCCTTAGCCATGCTTCGGTTGTCTTTGGTCCTACAACGAATCTGAACATGACTAATTATTAGCAACCACAATAATTATCTTAAGTGGCTCATTGCATATGTAAAACCTCACTATTTTACTAATATGCAATATCATATACACGCAAAAAAAATATTTTCACATGCACTGTGCAACATGCCATCTAGTACATATTCACTTCATCTATCTATCCTTTTGCATTTCCAGCATCCCTATGCCATAATTTTCAGTATAGACAACTCAAGAAATATAAATATAATAGCAATGGAGGGGTTAAGGAATTCTCCCTTTATCAACATTGCCTTGCTATTTCCATTGCTCTTCTGCAAGGCATATTACAGCCAACTACTCTTAATGCAATTCCTGCTTCTCATTCCCAAGCATAGAGAATGCATTTCACACTTTCAACAACTGTCTTCCGAGGAACGACGAGGGTCAAGGGGGATTTCCCCCTTGTGGCTTCCCTGCGCCACTGCAGGGTGGGTCGAGAGCAACGCCCTCATTTTTTTTTGTAAATCCTTTGATTTCGCGCAATCTGGCGCACAAGTTCCATGGCATTTTTCAACTTTCGGCACCTGAAAAATCTCTCTGAAAAATGGCTGAAATTCCTTATTTCGGAGCAACTCAGCGAGTTCTTCCGACCTGTTTCGGGCCAACTTGCCGAGTTCTTCCGGTCGAAGACTCAGTTTTTCCTTTCGATCCGTTGCGGACCAACTTGCCGAGTCCTTCCGCCGTTGTGGGGCAACTTGCCGAGTTCTTCCGAAATTTTCTCTTGGACGCCGAAAAATACTTAGAAAAACCTTCCGCCATTTTGGACCATCTTGTTGAGTTCTCCCGCTGTTTCGGAGCAACTCGCCGAGTTCTCCCGCTGTTTCAGAGCAACTCGCCAAGTTCTTTTGAAATTTCTTCTTTGACGCCGAAAACACTTAGAAAGTTTTTCAGACCAACTCACTGAGTCCTTCCACCGTTGCGGGGTGACTTGCCGAGTTCTTCCGATCAAACTCAACTTTTCCTTCCAAAAATTTTTCATCTTTCCGCCGAACTTATTGATTTGTTTTGCTGCATTGCGGAATGACTTTCCGAGTCCTTCCACAGTTTCGAGCCAACTCGCCGAGTCCGACCGCCGAAAACACTTAAAAAAATTTGAGATTTTTCGGACCAACTCGCCGAGTCCTTCTGTCGTTGCGGGCCAACTTGTTGAGTTCTTCCGCAATTTCGGGCCAACTCGTGGAGTTCTTTTGAAAATTTCCTTTCGACGCCGAAAAACACTTAGAAAATTTTTCCGCTATTTCGGGTCAACTTGTGGAGTTCTCCCGCCATTGCGGCGAAGACTTCCGAGTTCTTCCCGAAACAGACTTAAACAAAAATTTTCAAAAACACTTAAAACAATTTCGGATTCTTCTTGTCTTCTTTCTGTGATGACTACTGCCCAGCAGGAGGTAACCTTACCTCTACAAACTATCCAACTTAGCCAGTTTAGGCCCGATGCTGAGGCCTGTGGTGATCAGGAAGGGACCTTCCCATGTAACTGTAATCGGATTTGGCCCATAGAGGTCCAATGCTGCAACCAGCAGCTCTGATACCAAAATGTAATGTCCCCTCCCATCATACCAGTTCGTGATGCTAACGCTGGGCATCTAGCCCCATGAACTTATTAAATAAGCATTCACATAATATAAAAAGACATATGGAAATGTATAATTATAAGAAAACACAGCGGAAGTAATTTCAATAGCACATCCATCATACATTCACGTACCCACCCATTTATCCAATGTAAGGCAGGGAACATGATGCCAAATTCAAGCATTTCACATGATCTCAGCCCATTCGTTAGATTCATATAACTAAAATATGAGTGTGCAGATGTAAAACAAATCAATTATGCACAACGGAATTAAAACAACATCCACACACAATTCATGCTCATCCAGCATATCAAAATAATCATTAATTAAACATTGTAGAAGTAAACACATAGACATAAAAACACTTATCTTCATTTTGCAACTGCCCCAAGCAACTAGCTATGTCGCTGCAACATTCCACCCAACCATAGGCTCTTCGACAGCTTATATTGAGTCCGTCCGAAGGCCACCCCCAAGCTGGGCATGATTCTCACAAGGAAAAGGGGACATTCACTCATTCACAGCCCATTTCTCATTTCCTCTCAGCCAAGCCAGTGCACAACTGGGTTTATCAGGCTACATTCAAACCCTGGAGGCTTACACTGAAGACCAAGCCCAAGCAATGGATTTTCCAACAAGATGGCCATGGGTTTGGGCTTTTCCAAATCGTGGGCACCCGAAAATGGATTGGGAGAAGGAAATTCGACCATAGGGAAGAAAACGATTTATCCCACAGATATAACAGCATTCAGTGGGCCAAAGAGCCTCTATACACCCCCAAATTGATTTTCTCTTTCTTCCGAACTGGTATATAACAAAAAAACGCCCTTCTCTCAGCTGAGAAAGAAGTAAACACAGAAAAACCATGGAGGAAAACGCCCAGGTGGCTCCCCACTCGTGAGGGAGGAAGAGCAGTTGATGGATAATGGCTTGGGGGAGAAATTCATGGCTCTTTTCTTTCCCAAGAAGAAAAACACAATTTCCCATGCAGGGTGGCTTTCCCATACCCGAATTTGGATAGCCATACCTCCCATTCCCCAAGGCATTAACTACCTCAACCAACTCTTGGGAGAAATCAATGATTGGGTACAAAAGTCAACATGGGTAGTTGAGAGTTTGATGGGTTCTCTCATTGACACTTGGCTTGACTCTAGTGGCTCAAGGGTTTGAATGTTCCCCCCCCCCAATTCCTTGCAAAATCATGCCCCCATCTCTTTGTTGCATTGCATAGCTAGTTGTGGGTATTTTTATTAAAATGCATATTACATGATGTTGAAGTTCCAATGTGCCTGGCTAGCACGCAAACCATATGCATTAATAAATCAATGGCGGGGCCTTGGCCTTGAGCTCCTCACCACGATTTCATAACAATATTACATCATTTAAAATGTTAAAGTGATAGGGTCTAGATGGGGACGTGACATGTTAAGTTAGATCCCAGGTGAAATTGATATTATATCGCTTGTTGAAACTTGGGATCATGAAGAATCTAAGGTCCCTAACATTGAGTATTTTCCTTATCGTCGATATGGAAATCAAGAGAATATTTTGCACCTCTCTAAGATAGATCCTAAGAAATTTCGAGGAAAATTCTAAGTCATAAAATTAAAGAAACAATATGATTCCCTTGATGGACTGGAATACCTACCTTGAAATTATTTATGAATCCCATGATGTCATGGAAAACATTCAAACCCTTTCTATAGGGGAAGAAGTTTTCTCTTGACAAGAAATAGAGTTTGTGGTTAAGAAACTCACAAAATGAAAAGCTAAGGACATCGAAGATACCAAGCATAACTCGTAAGAATTGGTGGGCCTATCCTAATCCCTCACATCCACAATCTCTTCAATTTAGAAGTGAAGCAGGGTTTCCCTAAACCTTGGATAGAAAGCCTCATTGTACCTATTTTTAAAATTGGATATAAAAAATAAATCTAATCATAGGACCATTAAGACTAGCATAGCCACTTAACATTTGTCCGACTAACACCGATAGAACATAAGTTAAGTGACACGAACTTCCATGAACAAGTTATAAGTTACTTGTTCTCCTTGTGTAGTTGTAATCATCCGTTGTCCATGCCTTAGCTGCATATTATCACCCACCTTCTTCTAGTTAAACATGTTTTTTGCCATGAACTTCCCATTATCCATGCATAAACTATGATTTATCCATGCATCAACTACCAGTTATCCATGCATCAAATACCAATTATTTTTATATTCTTTTTTTTTTAATTGTTTATATTAGAATTTGGAACGATGACCATAAAATCAATCTAGATTGTACACTTGTCTCGTCCTCTTGCAATCTAGGAAAAACATACTTTCTAGTCCACCCCAAATTCTAAAATATAAACACCTATTGGTGTAGTTAGCCCTCTTTTAGCAAGTTTATATGGAATTATTTTGGAAAAGAAGATCAATATATGGATAGAAATTTAGGGGAAAAAATATAAAGGATGGGCAAGTTTTAGTAGCTATAATTCAACTATGTACCACCTTGTTATGTCTAGGACCACTCATGAAGAGTTTCGTAATAATAAAATCAATATTCTATGTTGCTTTGTTGACTTTAAAAAGGAATTTGACATAGTTTCTAGAACTAATATTTGGAATGAATTAAAATAGCTAATTGTTCCTCTCAAGTTGAGAGATATTGCAATAAGGTTGTATGAGAATGTTATTGCTAAGTTTAGGAGCTCTAAGGGCTTGTTAGAAGATATCGATTGTAATATAGTAGTCAAGCAAGGTTATCCCTTGTCCCCTACCCTTTTTTGTATGTACAATAACATGATGGAGGGTTGTTTGGAAGTTGCATGTTGTGTGGACATGACTTTGGATGGTATAGTCATCATCCTTATTCTTTATGTTTATGATATTGCTCTTATGGTGAGGAGCCCCTATGACTTCAACAAGAAACCAATAATTCTCAAGGATTTTTTCTCTAGTAAAGGTATGATTGTTCATACTAACAAAACTATAAAGGTTATTATAATCAAATCCCAAAATATCACTTGAGCCAATTTCATGTATGATAACAACAACTTGGAGGAAGTGAATTCATACAAATATCTTGAAATCAATCTTCATCACAAGATTAATTAGAACTATAAAATTGAGGAGAGGATTAAAGGAGGGTGGAAAGAGTATTATGTAGTTGAAAACAATTGTAAATCAATAGACCTTTGGATTTTGGATAAGAAGAAACTCCTCTTGAAGACTCTCGTCACTCCTGTTATATTATAGTATGGATGTAAAGTTTGGGTTTGCAACATATCTAGAGAATTGTGGAGAAGAATAGAGAAAATGCAAAAGCACATAATAGCATATAATCTCAGAATTAAAAGAAATACACATCCTATTATCCTCACAGAAGTGAGTCTCTCCCCCATTACGAGCATGGGTATGAATAGGTACCTAACATACAAGAACAAGATAAACAACATGAGAGACAAGAAACATCCTAATATTGATCCATACTCTAGTCAAAGAACCTATGGATTGAACGAGATTGGCATAAATACATGGTATGTTTTGGCTAAATCATCAATGAGTTGAGAAAGAGCTCACTTTACAAAATAGTGATATATTAAAAGTATTATTACACCTAAATTTAAGGAGAACTTGTGATGTAGTAAAGAAATAGTGGATAAGATAAAATTAAGATAGTATAAGGATGTGATTTACCCTAATCTAGAAGATCAAAAGTATCACTATATTTTAACTAGAATAAAGAAGAAAATCAAAATTGCTAAAATAGGAACAAACTCTCATGAGCTCCATAGTGAAATAGTGAACTGGACAATTCCTAAGACATCGTGGGATGAAAAAAAAATCCATCTTTGTGATACTAAGAGGGTTGAAGACGAAAATCTCTTTCCCGTAGTGTCCTACGTACACCCACATAAGAGAAAAATTTCAAAATTGTTTCTACAATATCGACCTTCCTTACCTTTAACTCAGTATAACTATGGTGACCTAGGATTGCTTATCTTAAAGCTTTTCAAGCACATAAATAAAATTAAAAGAAAACCAAGTGATTTCCTACCTTTTTTAAGGTCCAATACACCAAAGTTGGTATTAGCGGATATTAATAACCAACATTGTTGTCATCGTCATTATTCTTAAAAATGATTTTGTGAAGGGTAATATGTATATATTTTTTATTTTGTTAAATAATTTTCTTGAAAAATAAATAAGTATTTTGAGATAAAGAAAGTTAAATATTTTATAATTTTATAATTTTTATATAGTTTTCCATCATTCAAATTTGATTAGACAAATTTTATTGAAACATAAATTTTAGATTGATGATATTGTTATTTTTAATGAAAAAAATAGATTAAAGACCTTCAAATACTTTTAGTACAATATTAACAATTGATATTTACAATTTCATTAATTCAAAAATATTCATAATAAATTTTAAATTAAAAAATTGTAAAAGAAGATTATTGTGTTGGACATTTAAACTATTGTTTTTTTAAACAAACTTGTCGTAACTTCATATCATATTGACCGTATAATATATTTCATTCCTTAGTCAAGTGCTCTCCAAGGTAAAGGACGGATGCCACAAGCTAAGGCAGGTGGTCGAGGCTCATGTGAACACGTGTCCCATGGATGCATCATCATAAAAATTTCAATAGTGGGCATAGGACATCCACTCCACCCTCTCACTTGGTCAATTGAATGGATAATAAGATGGAGGCACTCACGAGAGGGGATTCTGCATATTTTATGTTTATAAGTTTATGAATATGTTGAGAAGCATATTTTATGTTTATAAGTTTATGAATATGTTGAGACGCATATTTCATAGTTTGATATTGAAAAGATTGTAACTTTCATTTCGTTAATATTATTTATAAGGTTTATTTGAATTTATATATTTTTAATAAATAAATTAATAATTATTTTTTATTTTACTTATAAACATATAAGTATAAAATTTATATGATTTTTTATCTATTAAATTATCTTCTTAAAATAAAAATAAAAAAACATACAATTATTTACATTATCACAAATTATTGATTATTAATAAAACTTTTAAAAAAATAACATCATCACCCCAAAAAAATATTATTTACATTCTCACATATTATTAATTATTAATAAAACTTTTTAAAAATTAACATTATTACCCAAAAAAATTGCTTTCCAATATCGATAAATACAATCTATATCACTATCTATCCATACAAACTATGCCTTTCTGACAAAAACTATAAAATTTTTGTTTGCAAACATCATCTCAAACATCATCACAAGCTACCACTTATTTCTAACACAAATTTACAAAATTATTTAAAACAAAGTTGACCCATACACTTTATTCCACACCAATAAACAATACCTTAATAACCCACATATAAAAAGAACATACATAACTCATATTATTATTAAAAAAAAACATTTTATATAACTCCTATCATAATATTAGAAAATGGTAATATCATAACTCATATTAGACACATATTATTAAGAAAATAACATTTTATAACTCCTATCATAATATTAGAAAATGATAGAATTTCAATCAATCAAAACAATTTTAAAACATCATCTCAAGCTACCATTTATTTCTAACACAAATTTACAAAATTATTTAAAACAAAGTTGACCCATACACTTTATGCCTACCAATAAACAATACCTTAATAACCCACATATAAAAAGAACATATCATAACTCATATTAAACACATATTATTAAGAAAAGAACATTCTATAACTCCTATCATAATATTAGAAAATAGTAATATCATAACTCATATTAGACACATATTATTATTAAAAAAATAAAATTTGTAACTCCTATCATAATATTAGAAAATGGTAGACTTTTAATCAATAAAACAATTTTAAAACATCATCTCAAGCTACCACTTATTTCTAACACAAGTTTACAAAATTATTTAAAACAAAGTTGACCCATATACTTTATGCCACACCAATAAACAATACCTTAATAACCCACATATAAAAAAACATATCATAACTCATATTAGACACATATGATTAAGAAAAAAACATCTTATAACCCCTATCATAATATAATGATAGACTTTCAATCAATCAAAACAATTTTAAATCATTAAAACACTATATACCTATACTACATTAATGATATTCTTCATCCATAAAACCAATTTTAAATTATTAATACGATCTATATATACTTATGATGGAATAAGATATTCTTTATCCAAACCTAACTTTTAAATTATTAATACAATCTGCATCATTTTATAATACACTAATCTATACAATGCCAAACACTAGGGAATATATATATATATATATACTCTTTAAAGGTGTGAGAGAATAAGATGATAGGAATGGAAAACATCATCCCCGCTACCACATTATTGCGATATCTATATCCTTTGTTTATTTTATTATGAATATTAAATCCAAAACATATTGGATAAAGATAAAAGAAAACCAGTAAAGCCCACCTACAAGACACAAATCCTCAATTAGTCTACCATAAGTTGCTGAGAGAAACTTGCATATATTTAAATAATGGACAATGGTTATCGTGAGCATTCTTCTCTCATTTTTAGTTTTACTTTTAGTGGAGTATTTTGAACATTATATGATTTGGATTTATTTTAATTATTAATTATAAACTTTGATTATATATTTTTTAATTAAATTGTGATTTTTTATTATTAAAATTATTATTTTGAATATATAAATGAATTTGACATTTTCAAATATATTTTTTTTACATTTAAATTATACAATTTTAATTATTATGATTTCATTATAAATTATACAATTTCAATCATTATGATTTTAATAACTTTTTGCAACCATGTTCGAAAATAAGCTTACAGCAATACTTGATAATAAATTCTATGTCTTGTTTGAAAACAAACTTACTCTCCTGATCAATAACCAATTGGAATCTTTCCAAGATAAGATTCAAAGACAAATAGACACTAAATTAAAAATGATGGAAAACAAGATGGAGACAATAAAGGTTAAAATACAAATTATGGAAAGTCAAAGCCAAGAAACCAAGAAATCAACCCCGCAAGGAGATGTGGATGCTTCATAAACTCTTAAACTAAAGGACATGGTTAAAGAGCTTGAGGAAAAAGTTACAACAAATTTGAGGTTGAATAGTCCACAAGGTCATTTAGATACCAAACCCATTAAGGAGGAGGTGAGTAAAATATTAGCATTTGAACACGAGCACGACAAAAGAAAATTGAACCTCATAATTTTTTGTTTAAAATTAGAAGAAGAAGAGGACATGCTAGTCGTAGTCAAGAAAGAACTACATAACAGGTTGCAAATCGAAACAACTTGTCTCATAGAAGCAAAATAGTTAGGAAAACTAATTGAAAACAAAAATAGACTAATCATGGTTAAGATTAGCTCTAAGGACCATAAATTCAAGATACTCAGTAAAAAATCATGTCTAAAGGGATCAGGAATATTCATAAATGAAGACCTCATCCCAGAAGACCAAGTCGAACTAAGAAAAAAGTCCAAAAGGTTAAAGAAGCTAGGAAACAAGGAATGTGGGCAATCATTAGAAATAGAAAAGCAGTCATTCGGGATCGAGACCCAAAAGATACCACTAAATAGAAATTCAACACTCTTCGGATCCTCTCTTCGAAATGTCGGGGCTTCCCATGGAATAGAGGCCCCAAGTTGAGTTGGATCCCTGATGACATTGATATTATATTACTCATTGAAACTTGGGAGCACGAAGAATCTAAGGTCCCTAACATAGATGGTTTTGTCTTTTGGTTTGCTTGGAACAAGCAATCATCTCGTAGAGGGATTAGAGGGATGTCCTACTACATTAGAAAAAAAAATTCTTCCAACATTAGAATTCATAAGAAATACCCTTCCAACCAATATATTTGGTTGGAAATCATGGACATTAATGCTATAAAAATTTACATAGCAATATGCTATTCCGCCCCTATTAACTCTAACTTTTATAAAAAAGTGTAATCTAGATCTATAAAAATAGCCCCTATAATGGGTCAGAGCACGATATTTCTAGTCTTAGAAATGATAGTAATATTATGTTAATGGGAGACTTCAATGCTTGAACCTCAAACAACCAAGCTATTCTCTTAAGAAACTACTCTAACCCTAATCCGCTTTGGTTAGATGAAGACCTTATTTCTGCTAGAAGGTACTCCAGAAGCTTTGAAGATCTAGGAGAAAACTTACTCAGCTCTAAGTTACTTACACTTTGTAGCACTCAAGATCTCATAATATGTAATGGCCTAAAGAAGTGGCCAAATTCAGGTAGGATGACTTGCATTCATGGTCTTGGCAGTAGTGTAGTTGATTATGTCATATCTAATATCCCTTTATACAATGAAATAATTAATTTAGACATCCTAAATGACCATGAGCCTGCCTCTGATCATAGGCCTTTAATTATAACCCTTTTTCTTACCATGCATAATGAGCCCATTGTGGATAACTCTCAAAGCCAAAATCACTTGATCTTGATAGAAATAATACAGATGGATTTCTTAATAATTTAACGAAGAAATTTTTCTCTCTTTCTAACAACAACAATATAGAATATCTCTTTCACAATTTTACTATCTCCCTCTCCTCTGCTATCAAAAATTTTTATCGTGAAATATCTAGCAAAAAGAAGAATATAAGCACCAACCCTTGGTATAATAACGATTGCAAGCGTGCATGTATAGAACTTAAGAAATTTGCTAACAAGTCTATGAAAACCAAAAATATAAGTATGTACAAAGCTCTAATTAAAAGAAAAAATACTTGTATATAAATAAAAGACAGGAAAAAATTTTACACTTATCTAAGATGGCCCCTAAGAAATTCTGGAGGAAAATTTTAACTTGTAAAACTAAATAAAATAATAAGATCTCTTTGGAGGATTGGAACTCATACCTTAAAAATATTTATGAATCCCCAGACGTAGTGGATAGCATTCAAACCCTCCTTACAATGGAGGAAGTATTTTCCTTAGAAGAAATTGACTTTGGGATTAAGCACCTAGCTAATGGAAAATCTAAACACATTGAAGGGTACCAAGCAGAGATCCTAAAAATCGGAGCACTCATCCGAATCCATTATATTCACAAATTATTTAACTTAACAATCAAGCAGGGTTTCCCTAAGCCTTGGACTCAGACCCTTGTAGTTCCTATTTTTAAAATCATATATAAAGATAACCCCTCTAATTATCGAACAATTATGATTATCCCTCTCCTAGCCAAGTTATACGGCATAATATCCTTGAAAAGAATATTAGTATATGGCTAGAACATAAAGGAAATAGGTCTAAAGGACAAGCAGGATTCAAAAGGAATCACTCAACCACGGACCACCTCATTACACTTAGGATCATCTCATAGGAGTGTCGCAATAATAAATCCAATATTTTTTGTTGTTTCGTGGACTTTCAGAAATCCTTTGATATGGTGCCTAGACATAACCTTTGGAATAGATTAGAAGAGCTATAAGTTCCTCTCGATTTGAGGGTTGCGACTATAAGGCTGTATGAGAATGTTATTTCCAAATTCAAAAAAAATAAAGGTTGGTCACAAGATATTAACTGTAATATTGGAGTTAAGCAAGTGTCACCTACCCAAATTCTGGAAATATTATTTTATTGGCAAAATATTTTATCTTAAATTTTAATTACAAAGTTTTGTAATTATGACCAAGTTTGGTCAAGGATGAATGTAATTACTGATTATTATTAATTAATAAATTAAAGTAGAAGACAAACACGCAAGGGAACTGTTAAATGAGTGTTCAGTGACCCACTAGGAGGAATGGAAGTTGTTAGAAGGCATGGGACAAATGGCAGCATTTGCACTTCACCACTAGCTGTTGGTTATGGGACAACTACCCCTACAAATGTGGCATTATCCCCCAGGTGAAGGGAGTGAGAAAGCAGCTCATTTAATGACTAGTTAACAACTGAAAGGCCTAGGCAGCCTACATAAGGCAAATTCGAATTGAACAGGCAGCTCTTACACAATATTTTCCGCATAAATATTCCTCATGTGCATCAGGTGATCACTGAAAGAGTCGAATAGGGAGGCTATGTGAGAGTGCAACTGTAAGTCTGAAAATTATTCTGAGAAGGAGAACCAGAGGTGCTGGTGTAGGTTCCTTTGCTGCTAAGTCTTTAAGACTGGATAACTATTGTTACTACAAGTGGAGGTCCTAAGCTTCTAAGTTTCTTCCACCTGGTGGTTCAATGAACAGGCTCAGGGGTCCTAAGGCAAGTAACTTGGTTTCCTTAAGGAATTGGTTGGGTGGAACAGGCTCCTTGGGTTGTTTGTTTCCCTACAGTTAACCAGGTTTTGTTGTTCCTATTTTGTTTACAATTTAATATTTCTGTTTAGTGAAATTATCAAACTCTGTTTTGTAAATAGATTTATTTTCTGATCTATTTTTAAGTCTGAATAATAAAGCTTTGTTAAATATCTGATTAGATAACCATCTCTATATTTGTCCACATGTTGTTATTTGCATCGTATTCTAGTATAGAGAAACAAATTAAATGATAGATTAGAGATAGGCAGATTGCCATTGATTGGAAAAATAATTACAGTAAGTGTTATGTTTACAAATTCTGTCCTATATCTAAACACAGTAAAAATTTACTGTATAGTATCAACAGTAATATGGGATTCTTTGTTATTTCATGAAAGGAAAATGTAGTCTAACTTCTGTATGATCATATATTTTTCTCTTATCTCTATTCATTTAAAATAGCAAACAAATGCAATTAAAAATCATACATATCATGTTTTCCAAGTAATAGTATTTTCCAAGGATTTTAACAGCTGCAAGAACTAATCAATATATAGTTTTCTTATCTTTATACATACTTTATTTCTTCACTAGTTTCATGTTTGGTTTCATGAATCAACTGTTTATTTTAGTAGTGTCAAAACCTAATACATTGCAAACCCTTATTCTGTATTCATACATCATATTTCTATCTCAAAGATAAACTGTAGACATTGTTCAAAGAATGATAACTTTTATGACTTATTAAACCCTAGACATTACTTTCCAGAACCACACTATCTTTTATATATGGTAATTTTACTATCTAAGAATTATCTAACAGTTATCCGAAGGCACAGTTACATATTTCATGTTTAAACATAAGCTCACATCCTATCATTTAAACAAATACATTATCGAGATTTCATCACAGCGATTAAGTCTTGGGTACAAACCCTAGCACGAGCCTGATAACATTTGGAAGTCACGGTTAGGGTTTCACTTCTTAAAAACACATAATAGATCAAAACTTACAAACTGATATCATAGAGTTACAGCTCTCGGCCTCGTTCTTTTAATAGTTTAAAATCTAGATACAAAACTGTAGATCGCCATAAAAATTTCTTAGCATATAGTTTCCTTAAATAACATTGTTTTCAAACTACAAATATCTCAAAACTCAAACTCCACGACTGATTGCGTTTTGGGTTCACGGCTCCAAGCCAACAATCAAAACAACATCTCTCAAAACCACTTATCAACTGTATTTATTACAAGAACAAGTTCGGCCAAATAGCCTTAAACTTCACAGTGAAACACTGTTGTTTAAATTTTTCTAACAAGCCCAAGACTTTAGCTACTGGTCACATAAACATTGTATCCCAAAAATTACAGACACTAGGCAAACCCTTGCCAAAAACCTAATCAACAGACGGTGGTAAGACATAAGAACAACGGCCACACCGATCCCAGGGTAACTATGAGTAACTGAACCTCTGAGGCTTACCTGGTGGCCAAGCATCATTGTTTTCCCACTAAGCTTCAAACCCTGCAAGACTTTCAAGAATCCAATACCTGTCATAACATTGACACGGTGATTAAAACAAGTTTTACATTACCAAGTTAACTCAAAACGTAAGAAACTAAATCATGATTGTGGGATGAAACATTACCTACTTTCTGTAAAATCCAGAAGAGAGACGCCGGTGATATCTTAGCATTGGCACCACTTTTTGTTAAACACATCATTCGAGCGAAGAAACTTCATCTCCGGACATGATACACTCTGGAAACCTCTTCTTACAACCTCATCATTTTCCTTGGTGGCTAAACATGCAAGATACGTAACCTTGAGGATTTGCAGGTTCCTCCCTACAGGTCTTAAGTTCGAATCCATGGATAGAACCCTCTGGATTGCAATATCCCCAGACCTTACATAGCAGCGGCCTGTTGGCCTCGTTGCCTCGAAAACACATAGGTGGAATGAAGCCCGATTTTTACTCCAAACATCTTTTACGACGGAGAGCTAGGGTTACCATCCAATGGTTAATATCTATTAAGATCGACGATGGAGTTTTTTCCAATCAACTATATTGGAAGACGAGCACCTGCTACATTAAATTCACCACTCAATACTCCATCCACGTCGATGCCAACTCAACAAGACCCAAGGGCAAGCTTGTTACAGCTCAGGTTCGTATTACAAGTTCAACAATTCCTTCATGTGCTCATAGCCATGGAAGCTCACACTCATACATCCACTAACTACAACTACCAAGAGACTTCAATGCTAAACCAGAACTGGTGATTGTGCCAGAACCTTTTTGTACTCAACATTTATCACTAGTCGCATCACCTGCCATGTCAAGGTTTCAACGTTAAATGTGTTTCATATCATCTCATTATATTGTTATATTAACGTATGTTTGGTAACATATGTTGGTGTGAAGTCGACTTTGGATTATTGTATTACATTTCATTATGTTCATTTTATGCAACATAATTATATTCGTATAGTTTCTCCAATAAATTCATATATATTATAATTCATAAGTTGATACATATAGTATCATTTAGTTAGAAAATCATATTGTTTTTGCATCATATTAATTGTTTATAATATGCATTATAGATATATTCGTATAGTTTCTCAATGAATTCATATATATTAAATATATAATTCATAAGTTAATATATACCGTATCCTTTAGTTGGATTTATATAGATTTTGTTTTACATTGTATTAAATTGTTTTTATAGTTAAGTTCACAACACTATGAGCCCAATAAATTTGAAAGAGTAAATCTCTATAGTTTGGTTGCTAGTCTATAGTTGAATCAATACAAATATAAAGGTAGGATATTTTTGAATATTACACCAATAATATGTTTGTTCATGCATTTAGAAAAGCATAAATATTATATTTGCAATCATATTAGCTTTCAATTTATGCATGTATTTCCATTACGCCAATAGTTCTCACATTTTGTAGTAGTCTAAAGCTCTATCATTAGTTAGAACGATGTGCATCATTACTTATAGAAATAATATAGCTTATGAAATGGAAGGATACTATTAGTGTCAGTTTAGCCCTTAGGTGTCATAACCTAGTGCATTTCCTGGAATTATCATAAGCATAAGTAGTTTCTTTTGACAAATGCATCATTGTGTATAGTTTAGAGTTTATTTATTGCAACTTCTGCAACATGTTTTTGCTCAAACAATACATCTAGGAGAGACAAAAAAAACTCATACCTAAAGCAAGGAAGCACTTAAAATCTTCACCAAACTTTGACGACTAACTGAAAATTATAGTTGCTTTTAATGGTTGAAGTGTCATGTTACCCTTACCTGTGAATCTGCGGAAGAGGAATAGGTACAAATGCTATAGCTAACACAGCTAAGTAAGCCCCGGAGTACTCCGTAGGACCCCTTTATTTATCTCCCAAAAACAACTATCAGTATCTTGTAAAGAAAATTTGATCGCATACTATTTCTATCTTCTCAGTTAACTTAAGCAAACTGATGTTGTAATCATGTTTAAGGAAGTGTGTTGCGTCGTTGTCGTTAAAATGTTTTTAGACTTAGTAATTAAATTGTTTTCTGTATTAATGACTTCTTTAATCAATGACGTCTTGTTAAGCATTTATTATTTCCGCATTCGCAATTCTTAACATTTAATGCTGATTTAAAAATTTTAATTTTTTATGAAATTATCGGGATGTTACATGTGGTATCAGAGCTCATGTTCGAACTCTAGGCCTGAAAAAGGTCCAAGAACACGCAACAAAAAATTTTATTACAACAGAAAATCTTACTAATTAAAATTTAAACTATTGTGTTATACAGAAATCATTTTAAGTTACAGGTATGGAGAACTCAGTTGAACATTTAGAAGACAGATTTCAACCAAACAACCATAGCACGGGACAGCACTATGTAGAAGAAGGCCATGTTGAATTGAATGACAATTCGTCATAATTGTTACGTGCGTTTCAGGAGTTAAAGGTAGAAATTAGATCTGTGAAACAAGACAATGAAAGAATTCTGAAGGCACAAGAAGAGTTAAACCAAGTGTTGTTTGAACAGTGCCCAATTGATGAGCAGGAGAGAGAAAATGAAGATATCTCCAAGGTTGAGGATCTGCCTCATGGTAACAAAAGTAAGAAAATGAAAACCGATGATGTGAACAATAGTTCAACATCATTGGGAGATGCTATTGAAGTACATAAAAAGAAACGCAACTATTCAAGTGATAGTAGTAAAGGAGATTACAAACCCAGAAAGAAAATCCATAAAGAATATGAACAAATTTCTGGGGAGTTCAAAAAGATTAGACCTCCAACTTTCAATGGAGAAAATGAGAAGGACGAGACAGCTGAAGCATGGTTGTCCGGCATGAAGAAATATTTTCAGATTTATAACTATTCAGAATCTTTGAAAGCAAAAATGGCTATATATAAATTGACCGGAAAAGCAGACATTTGGTGGTAGGACATCAAAAGAGTAAAGGGCATCAAGGATAAGGATGTAATCTAAAGTACTTTTAAATGATATTTCAAGAAGAAGTTTCTATCTGAACAATACTATGAAGAAAAATCCAAAGAATTCTACGATTTAAAGCTGGGAAGTATGAACATGAAGGAAATGAACAATAAATTTCTGAACTAAGATATGTGCCATATCTCGTGGAAGAAAAACCGAAGATTCAAAGATACTTGAGCTATCTACCTTTCAATATTAAGGACAAAATCGAGTATGACAGTCCAAAGACCTTAGAAGAGGTTATGAGGAAGGCAGTTTTCTGTTATGACACTAATCGAAAAAGAGAAGGAATGTCAAACTAGAAAAGTCATAAACCCAACAATTTTGAGATGAAAAAGAAAAATTTCAGGTTCAGTGGAAATTCCGGTTTCCAAAAGAAAAAATTTCAGAATCGGAATTTTCAAGGAAATAATTTCAGAAACAGTCAACAGCAGAATTCTATAGCACCCAGAAATGTTCCCAATAATACCAGGACCAATGAACAAAAGGCACCTATCAAATGTTTCGAGTGTCAAGGTCCTCATTATGCATCAGAATGTCCCAAGAGGAAGCGGACAGCTAACAACATTCACTCTATTCAGACTGAACCTACTGTTGGAGACGTGGCGAGGGAGATTCCCAGAATCAATGCAGCACTCGACAACAGGCAAGCAGATCATCAAATCTCTATGGTAGAGATAGAAGGTATGCTACAAAATCATCCTGTTACTGTTTTAATTGACCCAGGTGCTAGCTTAAGTTATATATCACCAGATATTGTGGAAAGTCTTAAATAAAAATAGAAAAGTTCAGTCAATCTTGGTTAGTTAGACTGGCAACAGGAACAAAGAGGAAAGTATCAGATTTTATTGAAAGTTGTGCTTTATCCATGAATCAGTTAAAGACACAAATCAAGTTGAATATTTTACCTTTAGGATCCTATGATATTATAATCAGAATGGACTGGTTAGAATCCCATCATGTCATTCTGAACTGTTATGAAAAAAGTTTCACATGTTTAAATGATGAAGGAAAAACTGTAGAAGTAAAAGGTATTCCAAGAAAGGTAACCCTTAGACAGATTTCAGCCATGCAAGTTAAGAGGATAGTTAGGAAAGAATGTTAGTTGTTTGCATTAAATGTAGTAAATGATGAGTTTATTTGTAAAGAGGACAAACTGAAATTAGAAGATGTATTTCCTGAGGAGATTCCAGGATTACCTCCTAAAAGAGATTTAGATTTTACCATCGAGTTAATACCAGGAGCAGTACCAAACTCTAAAGCTCCATATAGGATGAATATACTAGAATTAAACGAATTGAAATCATAGTTGAAGGAACTGATTGATAAGAATTATATAAGACCCAGCGTGTCTCCTTGGGGAGCACCTGTTATATTTGTTAAGAAGAAATATGGAACCCTAAGACTGTGCATAGATTATCGCCAGCTTAATAAGATGACAATCAAGAATCGATATCCATTGCCCCGCAAAGACGATCTATTTGATCAGCTGCGTGGAGCAATGATATTTTCAAAGATTGATCTAAGGTCAAGATATCATCAAGTGCGGGTTAATGATGAAGATATTTTCAAGATAGCTTTCAGAACTCGATATGGACATTACGAGTTCGTAGTCATGCCATTTGGCTTGACTAATGCCCCGGCTGTATTTATGTGTTTGATGAACAATATTCTACACAAATACTTAGATAAGTTTGTTGTTGTGTTTATAGATGACATTTTAGTGTATTCTAAAAGCAAAGAAGAGCATGATGAACATCTACGGATTATCTTACAAGTTCTGAGAGATCATCAACTATACGCTAAGTTTAGTAAGTGTGATTTCCACAAGGACAAAATTTAGTATTTATGACACATAATTTCCAAAGAAGGAATCTTGGTTGACCCCGACAAGATAAAATCCATTAATGACTGGTTGGTTCCTAAGGATGTGTCGGATGTAAGATCATTTATGGGTATTACTGGATATTACAGAAAATTTATAGAGGGTTTTTCGAAGAATGCAAACCCCATAACCTCCTTGCAGAAGAAAGGGAAGAAATTTGTGTGGGATCAGAAAGGTACAAACAGTTTTAAGAAGTTAAAGGAATTATTGACTACAGCACCTATTCTGAGGATAGCGGATCCTAATAAGGATTTTATAGTTTGCACAGATGCTTGTAATGATGGACTCGGTGGAGTCCTAACACAAGAAGGGCATGCTGTGGCATACGAATCTAGAAAGCTGAAAATACATGAGAAGAATTACTCTACTTATGATTTAGAGTTATTAGCAGTAATTCATGCTTTAAAAATGTGGCATCACCACCTTATTAGCAGAAAATTTACCTTATTGACAGATAACATGGGTCTGAAATATTTATTAGATCAGACAAATCTGAATGCTAGACAAGCTAGATGGTTAACTTTCTGAAATGAGTATGATTTTGAAATTCAACATATTAAAGGGAAATAGAACAAGGTTGCAGATGCATTGAGTCGTAAAGCAAAACTGAATTTTATTTCATCCATCAGTACTTACTCAACATATTTAGAAAATCAGATCCTTGAAAGGAGTGAAACAGATGAAGAATACAGAAAATTAAAGGAAAAGACAGCAAATAACAGTTCTGAAAATTCTATGGCAGATTACAGAATGAAGAAAAATGGACTATTGCTATACAAAAACAGATTGTATGTACCTAACATACCAGAGGTAAAAATTCTAATTTTAAATGAGATGCACAAAAGCCATTACTTTTGCCATCCAAGTTATCAGAAGACCATTACTATGCTAAGGAAAGAATACTATTGGCCCAAAATGAAAGATGAAGTAACAAAGTACATAGCTAAATGTTTGGATTGTCAAAAAGTGAAACTTGAACACCAACATCCCACCGGATTGTTACAGCCATTGCCTATACCAATTTGGAAATGGGAAGTGATAAGCATAGACTTTATTACTAGACTACCCAAAAATCAGAAACAAAATGACTCTATCATGGTGGTAGTAGACAAACTGAGCAAGCTAGCACACTTTATACCTGTGAAGACTACTCATAAGGCTCCAAACATTGCAGAAATCTTCATGAAATAGATTTTTCGATTACATGGTATACCGAAAGTGATAATTTCCGATCGTGACTCCAAATTTACTAGAAACTTTTGGAGATCTTTGTTTAAAGGGTTGAATACAACCTTAAATTTCAACACAGCATTTCATCCACAAATGGATGGACAAATAAAAAGGGTGAATCAATTTTTGGAAGACTTACTGAGAATGTATGTTAAGGATCAGCCTGGTAAGTGGGAAGACTACTTGCATTTAGCAGAATTTGCATATAATAACCATTATCATGCATCATCCAAACTTAGCCCATTTGAAATTCTTTATGGTATGAAATGTGATACACCTGTTTCTTGGAATGACCTAGTAAATAGAGTTGTTTTAGGACCTGAATTGTTGCAGGAGTTAGAACTAATTGTGAAACATGTACAAGGAAATTTAAAAGCTGCCCAAGATAGGAAAAAGAGCCAAGTAGATCTAAAAAGGACTCGTAAAGAGTTCCAGGTTGGTGAACATGTGTTCCTCAAGGTAAGACCAAAAAAGAGTTCATTGAAATTGGGAAGCTATGCCAAGTTGGCACCTAGGTATTGTGGTCCTTTCGAAATATTGTCCATGGGTGGACCAATGGCATACCAACTGGCTTTGGCACCAAATTTAAAAATACATAATGTTTTTCATATATCATTTTTAAATAAGTATGTACATGATGCTACTCATGTTGTAAACTAGAATGATGTACAGGTGGGACAAGATGGCGATTTTCAGGTGGAACCGGACTGTATCCTCGAAAGGAGGAAAACTCTGCTCCGGAATCGCACCATTGGGCAAGTAAAGGTGCAATGGAAGCACCTTAGCCCGGAAGAGGCAACCTGGGAGTTGGAGAGTAGTATGCAGGAAGCATACCCAACTCTATTTCAGAAACACTTAGAGAGTGATTAACCAACATCGAGGACGATGTTGAGACTTAAGGGGGGGTGTATGTCACCTACCCAAATTCTGGAAATATTTTTTTATTGGCAAAATACTTTATGTTAAATTTTAATTACAAAGTTTTGTAATTATGACCAAGTTTGGTCAAGGATGAATGTAATTACTGATTATTATTATTTAATAAATTAAAGTAGGAGACAAACACCCAAGGGAACTGTTAAATGAGTGTTCACTGACCCACTAGGAGGAATGGAAGCTGTTAGAAGGCATGGGACAGATGGCAGCAATCTCACTTCACCACTAGCTGTTGGTTATGGGACAACTACCCCTACAAATGTGGAATTATCCCCCGGGTGGAGGGAGTGAGAGGCAACTCATTTAATGACCAGTTAACAACCAAAAGTCCTAGGCAGCCTACATAAGGCAAATTTGAATTGAGCAGGCATCTCTTATACAATATTTTCTGCAGAAATATTCCTCATGTGCATTAGGTGATCACTGAGAGATTCGAATAGGGAGGCTATGTGAGAGTGCAACTGTAAGTCTGCAAATTATTTTGAGAAGGAGAACCAGAGGTGTTGGTGCAGGTTCCTTTGACTGTTAAGTCTTTAAGACTGGATAACTATTGTTACTACAAGTGGAGGTCATAAGATTCTAATTTTATTCCTCCTGGGGGTTCAGTGAACAGGCTCGGGGGTCCTAAGGCAAGTAACTTGGCTGCCTTCAGGAATTGGTTGGGTGGAACAGGCTCCTTGGGCTATTTTTTTTCCTACAGTTAACCAGGTTTTGTTGTTCCTATTTTTTTTACAGTTTAATATTTTTGTTTAGTGCAATTATCAAACTTTGTTTTGTAAATAGATTTATTTTCTGATCTATGTTTAAGTCTGAATGATAAAGCTTTGTTAAATATCTGATTAGATAACCATCTCTATATTTTTCCACATGTTGTTATTTGCATCGTACTCTGGTATAGAGAAGCAAATTAAATGATAGATGAGAGATAGGCATATTTCCATTTGTTGGACAAATAATTACAGTAAGTGCTATGTTTACAAATTCTGTCCTATATCTAAACACAGTAAAAATTTACTGTATAGTATTGACAGTAATATAGGATTCTTTGTTATTTCATGAAAGAAAAATGTAGTCTAACTTTTGTATGATCATATATTTTTCTCTTATCTCTATTCATTTAAAATAGCAAACAAATGCAATTAAAAATCATACATATCATGTTTTCCAAGTAATAGTATTTTCCAAGGATTTTAACAGCTGCAAGAACTAATCAATATATAGTTTTCTTATCTTTATACATACTTTATTTCTTCACTGGTTTCCTATTTGGTTTCATGAATCAACTGTTTATTTCAGTAGTATCAAAACCTAATACTTTGCAAACCCTTATTATGTATTCATACATCATATTTCTATCTCAAAGATAAACTGTAGACATTGTTCAAAGAATGGTAACTTTTATGACTTATTAAACCCTAGACATTACTTTCCAAAACCACACTATCTTTTATGTATGGTAATTTTACTATCTAAGAATTATCTAACAGTTATCCGAAGGCACGGTTACATATTTCATGTTTAAACATAAGCTCACATCCTAACATTTAAACAAATACATTATCGAGATTTTCATCACAATGATTAATTCTAGGGTACAAACCCTAGCACGAGCCTGATAACATTTGGAAGTCACAGTTAGGGTTTCACTTCTTAAAAACACATAACAGATCAAAACTTACAAACTGATATCATAGGGTTACATCTCTCGGCCTCGTTCTTTTAATAGTTTAAAATCTAGATACAAAACTGTAGATCGCCATAAAAATTTCTTAGCATATAGTTTCCTTAAATAACACTGTTTTCAAACTACAAATAGCTCGAAACTCAGACTCCACGGCTGATTGCGTTTTGGGTTCACAGCTCCAAGCCAACAATCAAAACAACATCTTTCAAAACAACTTATCAACTATATTTATTACAGGAACGAGTTCGGACAAATAGCCTTAAACTTCACAGTAAAACATTGTTGTTTAAAGTTTTCTGACAAGCCCAAGACTTTAGCTACTAGTCACATAAACATTGTATCCCAAAAATTACAGACACTAGGAAAACCCTTGCCAAAAACCTAATCAGCAGACGGTGGTAAAACATAAGAACAACGGCCACACCGAGCCCAGGGTAACTGCGAGTAAGTGAACCTCTGAGGATTACCCGATGGCCGAGCATCATCGTTTTCCCACTAAGCTTCAAACCCTGCAAGACTTTGACGAATCCATTACCTGTCACAACATTGACACGGTGATGAAAAAAAGTTTTACATTACCAAGTTAACTCAAAACGTAAGAAACTAAATCATGACTGCGGGATGAAACATTACCTGCTTTCTGTAAACTCCAAAAGAGAGACGCCGGTGATATCTTAGCGTTGGCACCACTTTTTGTTAAACACAGCATTCGAGTGAAGAAACATCATCTCCGAATAGGATACACTCTAGAAACCTCTTCTTACAACCTCATCGTTTCCCCTGGTGGATAAACATGCAAGATTCGTAACCTTGAGGACTTGCAGGTTCCTCCCTACAGGTCTTAAGTTCGAATCCATGGATAGAACTCTCTGGATTGCAATATCCCCAAACCCTACATAGCAGCAGCCTATCGGTCTCGTTGCCTCGAAAACACATAGGTGGAATGAAGCCCGATTTTTACTCCAAACATCTTTTATGATGAAGAGCTAGGGTTACCATCCAATGGTTAAGATCTATTAAGATCGACGATGGATTTTTTGCCAATCTATTACGTTGTCAAACAAGCACCTGCTACATTAAATTCACCACTCAATACTCCATCCACGTCGATTTCAACTCAACAAGACCCAAGGGCAAGCTTGTTACAGCTCAGGTTCGTATTACAAGTTCAACAACTCCTTCACGTGCTAATAGCCACGGAAGCTCACACTCATACATCCACTAACTACAACTGCCAAGAGACTTCAATGCTAAACCAGAACCAGTGATTGTGCCAGAACCTTTTTGTACTCAACATTTATCACCAGTCACATCACGTTCCATGTCAAGGTTTCAATGTTAAATGTGTTTCATATCATCTCGTTATATTGTTATATTAACGTATGTTTGGTAACATATGTTGGTGCAAAGTCGACTTTGGATTATTGTATTACATTTCATTATGTTCATTTTATGCAACATAATTATATTCGTATAGTTTCTCCAATAAATTCATATATATTATAATTCATAAGTTGATACATATAGTATCATTTAGTTAGAAAATCATATTGTTTTTGCATCGTATTAATTGTTTATAATATGCATTATAGATATATTCGTATAGTTTCTCAATGAATTCATATATATTAAATATATAATTCATAAGTTAATATATACCGTATCCTTTAGTTGGATTTATATAGATTTTGTTTTACATTGTATTAAATTGTTTTTATAGTTAAGTTCACAACACTATGAGCCCAATAAATTTGAAAGAGTAAATCTCTATAGTTTGGTTGCTAGTCTATAGTGGAATCAATAAAAATATAAAGGTAAGATATTTTTGAATATTACACCAATAATATGTTTGTTCATGCATTTAGAAAAGCATATATATTATATTTGCAATCATAGTAGCTTTCAATTTATTCATGTATTTCCATTACGCCAATAGTTCTCACATTTTGCAGTAGTCTAAAGCTCTATCATTAGATAGAACGATGTGCGTCATTACTTACAGAAATAATATATCTTATGAAATGGAAGGATAGTATTAGTGTTAGTTTATCCCTTAGGTGTTGTAACCTAGTGCATTTCCTGGAATTATCATAAGCATAAGTAGTTTCTTTTGACAAATGCATCATTGTGTATAGTTTAGGGTTTATTTATCACAACTTCTGCAACATGTTTTTTCTCATACAATACATCTAGGATATACAAAAAAAACTCATACCTAAAGCAAGGAAGCACTTAGAATCTTCACCAAACTTTGACAACTAACTGAAAATTATAGTTGCTTTTAATGCTTGAAATGTCATGTTACCCTTACCTGTGAATCTGCGCAAGAGGGACAGGTACAAATGCTTTAGCTAACACAGCTAAGTAAGCCTCAAATTACTCCGTAGGACCCCTTTCTTTATCACCCAAAAACAACTGTCAGTATCTTGTAAAGAAAATCTGATCACATATTATTTCTATCTTCTCAGTTAACTTAAGAAAACTAATGTCGTAATCATTTTTAAGGAAGTGTGTTGCGTCGTTGTCATTAAAATGTTTTTAGACTCAGTAATTAAATTTTTTTTCTGTATTATTGACTTCTTTAATCAATGACGTCTTGTTAAGCATTTATTATTTCCGCATTCGCAATTCTTAACATTTAATGCTGATTTAAAATTTTTAAATTTTTATGAAATTATCGGGATGTTACAATAAGGGTGCCCCCTTTCCCCTACCCTTTTTGGCATCTACATTAATATGCTTGAAGAATATCTAGAAGAGGCAGGTTGCGTGGGCACGACCTTGGCAGGAATAGTCATCATGATACTTCTCTATGTTGACGATATCGTTCTTATGGCAAGGCTCCCTTATGATCTTGAAAAGCAATTACGAATTCTCAAAGGTTTTTGCACCAATATGGGCATGACCGTAAACACTAACAAAACAAAATTCATGGTTATCAAGTCCAATAAAGGTACTTATGCCAATTTTTCCTATGACAATCGAATCTTAGAAGAAGTAACCTCCTATAATTACTTAGGAATTGGCTTTCATCACAGGCTCAATTGGAACTATAGCATTGAAAAGAGGATAAATGGAGGGTGGAAAGCCTACTTCGGCCTTGAAAACAACTGTAAAGCAGAAAAACTTGTGATGTGGGACAAAAATAAATTCCTCTTTAAAAATATCATCACTCTTATTATTCTATATGGTTGTGAAGCTTGGGGATGCATCATTTCCATAGATTCTTGGAGAAGAACTGAGCAAATCCAAAAAATGATTTATTACTTATAATCTTAAAATTAAGAGGAACACACCCTATCCTATTCTCCTCTTAGAAGAAGGGATTTCCCCCATTGAAAGAATGGCTATTATTAGACATCTAATGTACAAGAACAAATTAAACAATATAGGAGATGACCAAATTCCTAAAATTGCTTTTAACTCTAGCCAAAATCAACTTCACCTCAAGTGGGGGTGGCTTAAAGATGCCATGGATTGGTTAAACTATTGGAGGATTAATGAAACTACCACTCTACAAAATATTGGTAACATTAATTACATTATCACTTTTTCCTTCAAAGAGAAAATGTGGTGCAAAGAAGTGTTAGAGGTAAAAACAAAGCTTTGGTATTACAAAGAGACCACTAACCCTAATCTTGAGGATCAAACTATCTTTCTATCTTAACAAACTCAAAGAAAATAATTAATGTTGCTAATATTAGAACGAACTCTTATAGGGAGAGCTCCGCTAGGGTTTGGGCGTTCAACCCGGGCAGCCATGGATTCTTCCATGGACGCCTCTCCTCTCCTGTGTTTTTTGCTTTCAGGCTTCGACAGAGCGTGATGGATCTTTCTGAATATGGTGAGAGGGCGGTGCCTTTGCGCGGCGACCCATTGGGTCTGTACCCAGTGGCGGAGTCGGCGGTTTTTGGGAGTCCCACGACGGCGGTGATGATGGCAGTAGTGGTTGGGCTTGGCAGCGACGGTGCGATTGTGGGCGGATGCAGCTCCTGGGCGCGTTGGGTGAGCGGCGGCAGTGGGGATCAGGGTTGCTTCTGGCTCTGAGTTATATGGCAAATGGATCTTGGACGATCTTGGAACCACCTACCTGCGTGGGTGTGTGGCAACATGACCGAGTTCCCGATGCGGTATCCCTGCCTACAGGCTCCTGCTACTCCGACTGCGGTCCATCAACGGCGGCTGCGTGGGTGTGTGGCAACCTGATGCGGCCCTGACTACCGGCTCCTGCTTATCCGACTGCGGCCCAGCGACGGCAACTGCTAACCCTTCGACGGCGGCTGCTACACCCTCGCTGGTGGCGGCGACTTCTCTGGGGTGTTTCCTGTCGAGCATCCAGATCTGAAACCGGTGGCCCTATTTTCACCTGATGTTCAAGATTTATCTGTTTCTTCTTCTTGTGGCAATGTTTTCTTTAGGGGTTTTTCTTTTTTGGTTCAGTTCTTTATAAGCTGTTGTTTCTGCTTATATGGGACAGAAAAATGTGTAAATCTAGGGATGGCAACATTCTCTGGGTTTCTCCTTTTCTTTTGGTTTAGCTCATTATAAGTTGTTTTTCTGCTTATATGGGACAGAAATATGTGAAAATGTAGGGATCCTTGTTGATTCTACTACATGTGCAGTATGTAATTTTAATCATCTTTTTGAAATAAAATTACGGACTTTTTCCCAGGGAAAAAAAAAAATTAGAACGAACTCTCATGAGCTTCATAGTGAAATTGGGCATTGGACAACCCCTAAAATGCCTTGGGCTGAAAGAATTTTCCATTTATTGGATTATGTGAGGGTGGAAGATGAAAATCACTTTCTCTTAGAGTGCTCGACTTTCACTCACATTAGATCTCAATTTCAAAATCTCTGCTCCGATAATAACCTATCTAACCTTCTAGATCCCCAAAACTATAGTGAGCTAGGGATGCTCCTCTATAAGCTTTTCGAGCATAGAAATAATATTTTAAAGAAAACCAATTAATCCCTATATTCTTAAGGTCCAATAGACCAATATTTGTCTCAGTGGACGTTAAAAACCATCAAATATATATATAATGATTTAAATCATTTAAATTTAGATTTTCAAAATTCAATGTGATTTTGGTTCAAAGATGAACATGATCATTATCGTCAATTATTACGTAAACTATGATGGATAGTTGCTCGAATTTAATAACTCTTAAATATTAAACATATTTATTGTAAATATATAACATTTATTTATATAACACAATATAAAATATCAAAATTGTGAAATTCTATGTCACAGCAGATCTAAGAGCTGAGTATGCCTCATAGAGAAGGAATGAGAAGAAAAGTTGAATAAGAGTGAAAATTGATATAAAAAATAGCAGAGAAATAATCATGCAACAGAACTCAGATAGGAGTAGAATAATGTCACACTATCCAATAATCAGTATAATAAACAATGATGTTACAATGGCGAGAATTTGAATCACTTAGTAGAATTCGAACCTCGATTGGTCTAGCATAGGGATTATCACCACTGGAGTGCTCTGGAAGACTCAAACTCAACTAAACTGAACTTAAACTCAGCTAACTGAAGTCAAAATCAGTTAACTGACTAAGGATGGCGCAATAGTGAGTTTTTCATCCATGTCAACCAGAAATGTGTTAGAAAAAAAGGATCGCAGAGCAATAACAATAAACAGAAATGCAAATATAATCACACATACACATTACAAGAGAGACACAGATATATCGTGGTTCACCCAACTTGGGCTACGTCCACACTGAATTTGTCAGTCCTTATTATTATTACCATCCATCAAGGTGAAGGGATACAACCTGCAGCACAGTCGTTGTCTCACAATCTCTCTCCTGATCTTAGAGATCTTTACAATGCATAAAACCTAATACATCATCCCTAGCCGTATTACAATGTCTTTCTTTTATAGGGAAAATACAATGGGAAAAAATACCACAGGATACCCAAAACTATGGGCCCACAAAACAACTGGCGAAAATAGCCCCAAAAATTTTTCTCAGGGGCGTTTCCCCCGAACCCCCAAAAATGCATAATGGGTGTATAGTCCTCTGGGGTGCACGACTGAGACAATATCATCTATGAGACTGGAAGATCTGTCTCCACAACCAACAATCTCCCACTTGGAGACTGATCACAGCAACTCCACTGATGCTGGACTTGGACTTGGAAAATTCCTCCTCTTCACCTTCATGCTAGAAGGCCAACTAAAACCGAGCAAGAACTCAGTTTCTCTCTGGTCACTACCTTTGTGAACATGTCTGCAGGGTTCTAACTAGTATGTATCTTTTCTAGCTTCAACAGTTCATCTTCCAGAATAGATTGTATGAAATGGTACTTGAGCTGTATATGTTTAGTCCTGGAATGGAATGTTGAGTTCTTTGCAAGATGAATGGCACTCTGGCTGACACTATACAACCTGCTATCCTTCTGCTTCTTACCCACTTCCTCCATAAACCTCTACAACCAAACCATCTCTTTACTAGCCTCTCTAACAGCAACATACTTTGCTTATGTTGTTTAAAGTGCAACAACCTTCTGCAGTCTCGAAATTCAACTTACTGCTGTTCCACCTACAGTAAACACATACCCTATGGTGCTCCTCCTGCTATCCTTATCACCTACCATATATACATCAACATATCCCTGTAGAACAGTGTCTGAACCTCCAAAACATAATGCCTGAGTGGTGGTACCTCTCAAATACCTAAGAATCCACTGTACTACCCTCCAATGTTCTTTACCTGGATTGTTCATATATCTGCTCACAACTCCCACTACATGTGCAATATCTAGTCTTATACACACCATGGCATACATCAAGCTGCCAACTGTTGATTGATAGGGAATCTTGGACATGTAATTTGTCTCTTCTTGTGTCTTCGGACACATTTCCTTAGACTAAAATAGCTGGCCAAAGGTGTACTAACTGGTTTTGCATTCTACATTCTGAACCTTTCCAACACCTTTTGTATGTACTCACCCTGAGACAATGTCAATTTGCGATTTTTCCTGTCTCTTGTTATTCTCATACCAAGGATTTGCTTTGCAGCACCCAAATCCTTCATTGCAAATGAATTAGCTAGCTTCCTTTTGAGTACATTTATATCATGCATGTTAGACCCTACAACAAGCATGTCATCCACATATAATAACAATATAATATATCTTTCATTGTCTAGCTTCTTGAAATAAACACAGTGTTCAGAATAACATCTACTATAAGCTTGTTCTATCATAAACCTGTCAAATTTTAAATACCACTACCTTGGAGCTTGCTTCAATCCATACAAACTCTTTTTCAACCTACATACCAAGTTCTCCTTACCTTTGACCTCATACCCTTGTGGCTGCTGCATATATATCTCTTCCTCCAAATCCCCATGGAGAAAGGTTGTTTTTACATCTAGCTGTTCAAGATGCAAATCTTCTACCACCACTAAACTTAAGATAGTCCTAATTGATGTCATCTTAACATCAGGAGAAAATATTTCATCAAAATCAATACCTTTCTTCTGTGCAAACCCCTTTAATACAAGTCTGGCCTT
Organism: Larix kaempferi; assembly: GCA_027924585.1. Classification (NCBI taxonomy): domain Eukaryota; kingdom Viridiplantae; phylum Streptophyta; class Pinopsida; order Pinales; family Pinaceae; genus Larix; species Larix kaempferi. The sequence goes on from BSBM01000008.1 coordinate 7,775,021, forward strand.
GTACCGCTTCTTACCTCCTTCTTCTTCCTTCAACCTGTAAATCCATTTGTTCTGCAATGCTCTTTTACCAGCAGGAAACTAAACCAGATCCCAAGTCTGGTTTCCTACCAATGAGTCCATCTCCTCATTCATGCCTTGCTCCCACTTCTTTCTAGTTTCCACCTGCATTGCTTCTTCATAACATTCTGGTTCACCAGCATCAGTCATTAACAAATAATACATTGAAGGAGAGTATTGTTCAGGGAGTCTACTTAACCTGGTAGATCTTCTTACAATTGCAAGAGTTTCAGGTACTTGCTGCTATTCTTGATTTTCTAGCACCTTTGGAACTTTATTTTCTTTAATTTCATCAAGTACTATGTACTCTGTGTTTCCCTTTTCCTATTTCTTTCCCTGCAACTGATCTTTATACATGACCTTTTCATTGAATATTACATCTCTACTCCTGATGATTTTGTTATTTTCATAATCCCATAAATGATAACCAAATTCATCAACCCCATATCCAATAAAGGTACATTTCTTGGATTTAGCTTCAATCTTTGTTCTATTTTCTTTATCAATATGGACAAATGCTTCACAACCAAACGTTCTCAGAAATGAGTAGTTTACCTTTTTATCTGTCAATGCCTCCTCTGGAATACCACCATCCAAAGCACTTGAAGGTCCTCTGTTTATTAAATAAACAGCAATATTTACCGCATCCACCCAAAACTGAAAGGGCAACCCTACATGCAGTCTCATACACCTTGCATGCTCCATGATCGTTCTGTTCATCCTTTATGACACACCATTTTCTTGTGGTGTTCCTGGGACTGTCTTCTCTCTATGAACCCCATGGTATGAACAGTAACTATCAAACTCCTTGCCGCAGTATTCACCTCCATTATCAGATCTGAGACACTTCAACCTTTTTCCTGTCTCATTCTCAACCAAAGCTTTCCACTTCTTACAAGTATCAAACACATCAAATTTCTGTCTAATGCAATAAACCCAAGTTTTTATAGTTGCATCATCAATAAATGTAACATAATAATGAGAGCCACCAAGAGATTGTACCTGAACCGGTCCCCATACATCAGTATGCACAAGCTCTAACTTTTCATTCTTCTTATGTTTCCCAACCCTGAGAAATATGACTCTCTTTTGTTTTCCATAAACACAATTTTCACATAATTCCAAATTTACCTGCTTCAAATATGGCAGCAACTTTCTTGAGTGGAGAATCTGCATCCCCTTCTCACTCATGTGGCCAAGCCTATGATGCCACAATGTTGTATTTGTTCCTGTGGAAGCTAAAGAGATAGAATGGTCAGTATTATGAGGACATAAATACATCGTACCTATCATGTCTCCTTTTGCTATCACCATTGATCCTTTAGTGATATTCCACCACTTTTCTCCAAATGTAGATAGACAGCCGCCATCTCCCAACTACCCTGTTGAGATCGAATTTCTTTTCATAGCAGAAATATGACTAACATCTTTCAACATCCAGTCAGTTCCATTCTTAACTTTTATCCATACCTTACCCATTCCAACAATTTTACATGGCTCATCATCACCCAATAAAACATGTCAAAAATTGCCAGGAACATACTCATGAAAGTATTTCCTATGGGGTGTAGCATGACATGAAGCTCCTGAATCTACTACCCAATAATCACTAGTATTATCGAATGCAAGAATCAAAGCATCTTGTAACACATCACCTGCTACATTTGCTTACTGGGTAGTTTCCTTCTGTGCATCTCCTTTCTTCTTTAGAGATCTGCAGTCTTTCTTCAGATGTCCTTTCTTTCCACAGTTCTAGCACTCTATTTTTCCCCGTCTGGACTTGGATCTGCTCGTTTTAGACTTGCCACTATTACCTTGGCTCTTTCCTCTCTCCTTTTTTCTTCCCCTGTTGTCTATGGTCAACACATTACCTGATGTCTCATCTGTGCTTTTTCTTCGCATTTCCTCGCTAAGAATAACACCAATAACATCATCAAATTTCAAGGTGTTTGAACCAGAGATAGAGTTACTTACAGCCATGACAAAGCTATTCCAGCTTTCTGGCAATGAACACAAAATTAGAAGAGCCTTAAACTCATCATCAAAGTTCACACTTACAGAACTTAGCTGATTTGTAACCGTATTAAACTCATTTAAATGATCAGTAACATATCTACCTTTAGACATCTTCATATTAAATAAACGCTTCATTAGAAATACCTTGTTTGAGGGCGAGGTTTTTTCATACAGCTTACCCAGTGCGCTCATCAAACCCTCCATTGTCGTTTCTTTTGAGATATTGAAAGCCACCGACGAAGCCAGGCTCAGCCGTATTGTTCCCAGAGCCTTTCTGTCAAGAACCTCCCATTCTTTGTCCTTCATGGACGTCGGTTGCTTTGCTCTTCCTCCCAACGGTAGGAATAGATCCTTCTGGTACAGATAGTCCTCCATTTGCATTTTCCATAACTAGAAGTTTTGGCCATTAAACTTCTCGACCTTAAACTTTCCTTCTTCTGCCATTGCTCCCACTTGAACCAAAAACCCTAGCTTCCTACGGGTTTATCTACCAAATAGACCTTTGGCTCTGATACCAATTGTTAGAAAAATAGGATCGCAGAGCAATAACAATAAACATAAATGCAAATATAATCACACATACACATTACAAGAGAGACACAAATATATCGTGGTTCACCCAACTTGGGCTACGTCCACACTGAATTTTCCATTCCTTATTATTATTACCGTCCAGTAAGGTGAAGGGATACAACCTGCAGCACAGCCACTGCACTTCCTCTTCACTGTCTCACAGTCTCTCTCCTAATCTTAGAGATCTTTACAATGCATAAAACCTAATACATCATCCCTAGTCGTATTACAATGTCTTTCTTTTATAGGTAAAATACAATGGGAAAAAATACCATGGGATACCCAAAACCATGGGCCCGCAAAACAACTGGCGAAAACAGGCCCAAAAAAATTTCTCGGGGGCATTGCCCCCGAACCCCTAAAAATGCAAAATGGGTGTACAGTCCTCTAAGGTGCACGACTAAGACAATATCATCTATGAGACTGGAATATATGGCTCCACAACCAACAAAATGGGTGCATGAGGCCACAATCAATGGCATATGGAGCTCTAACCCCCCACAAGAGTCAGCTAACTAAGGTGGACTACACTGGAACACTCAGTTGGATCCTATAAAATAGGGAACTGACTGAAGCAGTCCTAAAATTATGCATGCAAGGCTCAGAAGGTGGTACATGGATACTGGATGACATCTGCACACCACTAGGGGGAAATGACATCATCAACAACTAGGAAAAATAAATAATGCTTGGTAGGACAAGGATGGAGTATTAAAATATCCTAACACCCCCCCTTAATCCATACTTTTGCATCTTGGGCCTCGGTTACTGAGAGCAAATGTTACCCATACAATCAAATAAATGATAAAAAGAAAAAATTGTCCATGAACCAAGGAAATAGGGAAAAACCTTATGGGAAAAATACCCCCCCTCAAAAGAAAAACAGTAGGGAACTCAAAGAATCTTCATACTAAGCAGAGAAGGAAAAAACTTTCCTCATTGAAATCGTTTTCAAAAATATTGGCAGGTTGCTCCTATGTAGGATAGAAATGCATGTGCTAGATCTCGATCTGCTCCTCTGATGTACCTCCCACTGTGTAGAAGTTGTATTTTCCAAAACAAGTCTTTCAAGAACCCTTCTTGATACTAGAGCGAATGGCTCATTGTGTTCCAAATCATGAAATTTTGGGTACCTTTTGTCAAACAAATGATATTTTTGCTTGGTTGTAGATCCCCCATGGAAAGTCTCTCCAAGAGATTGTGGATCAAACCCCACCATCATGTAGCACCTCTCTAAGAGAAGTGGATTTGCATGACATAGTGCAATTTTTGCATAATACTGAGATCTAGTGGTTCTATGGTAAGATGGATCCCCAACTATGTTCCCAACAGCTATAAGGACTTTGTGAGCCCATATTGGCCTTGGCCATGGATTGAGAGCATGTGTTGGGTTTGGATCTGAATCTAAATCTCCTTGAAATTTATTCTCAACATCGAGATCTTCATCTTCATCTTCATTAGAAGAGATATCACTCTAATCTTCATCAGATTCCGATGTGGTAGGAAGAGAGTATGGAAAAAATGTGAGAATTCATATGCCTTGGAGGCATGGTTTGAAAACCCTTTCTCTATAATATTCCCAGTAGAGATCTCTTCAATCTCAACTATGTTAGGAACAAAGACCATTTTATTCGATGAACCTATGTGAGTAATATGATATATAGATAACAAATTTACTGACAAAGAAGGAACAAATAGAACATTTTTTAACTTACCGTGCTCCATATGTACCATTCCCTTCCCTTCAACATAGATCTGAGATTTGTCTCCCATGTGAATAATAGGACCATCTTTGAGATCTAGAGAAGAAAATGATTCTCTCGAGGAAACCATGTGGTTGGGGGCTCCTAAATCTATGAGAAGGGCTTGTGATTTTGAAAATCCAGCCTTCAGTGCATGGCATCTCTGATGACCATCAGACTCAGTTCCAGAATCATTCTCTCTTGCACCTTTTGGGAGGGAAATGTTGTGTTGTTCAAGAAGCTTGGTCATCTGATCTATCTTCTTCTGCATGCAATATCTCTCTGGGTGGTTTCCTTTATTGCAATAGGAACACTTGGATTTATCAAATCCCTTTTGTTTGTCCTTCTTGGAGCAAGAGGCTCCTTCCAATGGAATTGACTTGGCATTCTACTTGGGTTCGAATGGCCTCTTATCATTTCCTTTGTGCTTCCCATTCACACTTTTTGGTTCTCCAATCAAAAGAGTTTGATTTTTGGAGTCCATCAAGGCGCCAATCTTGATCAACTTATCTTGTTCTTGGATGAGAGATTCAATGAAAATATCAAAGGAGGGCATCTTCCAACCAGGTATTGATATTATCCTAGAATGGAATGTAGAGACAAAGATGGAGAACTTGGGACCTAGCTTGCTCAGAATGGATAGCACCAACTGCTCATCCTTCTTCTCAATGCCACACTGCTTTCATTTCATAACCAAAGATTTAAATTTTGAAAAGAATTGTTGGATGGTATCGAAACTGTTGGGTTGAAGAGAAATCAACTCATTTTCCAGAATATGGTCTCTTAGCTCATCTTGTTTGCTAAAGAGGGTCTCTAAGTTCAACCATAAATCTCTTGGATTATTCAATCCTTAGATGTGGAAGAGTAGAACTATGCAAATATGAATACACATGAAACCAAATGCTTCATCCAATCTATTTAGATACTTGGTTTTCTCCACAGCTGATTATGGTTCAGGATCCTTCCCCATTGTCACCATGTAAAGTGATTTGTTGCGCAATAACATCTGCATATCATCCCTCCAATCAAGGTAATTGAAGGGTGTCAAGAACCTCGGAGAGAGAAGAAAGTTTGAATTGTCCATTACAACTACTGGAGAGAATATAAGGTGAAACTGCTGCTAAGAAAATTGAGTGCAGAAACACAGGTGCAGAAAAGCAATCGTGCATAAACACTAGTGCTGAAAAAAAACAGGTGCAGAAACACTAGTGCAAGTACAGAAAACTCTTGCAAGTGCAGAAAAATGTTGTAACTGCTACAAAATAGGGAACACTCAGTTGGTTCCTATAAAATAGGGAAACGACTGAAGTGGTCATAAAATGAGGCATGCAGGGATCAAAAGGTGGTATATGGATCCTAGATGACATATGCACACCACTAGGGGGAAAAAGACATCATCAACAAATAGGAAAAATAAATAATTCTAGGTAGGACAAGGATGGAGTATTAAAATAGCCTAACAAAAATTTATTCATAACATGTATGACAACGATGTTTGTTATTTAAAATTTATTATTAAATTTAATAAAAAATTGTTATTTATATAATATATTAATTTTTAAAATTTAGAAGTAGAATAATATTGATCTAAAATGGTTTGGATTTGTTTTTTAGTTAATAAAATTGAGACATAGGTTTATGGATCAAAGTGCCAAGAACATAATTTTTCTATAATGTCTCCAAAAGATTTAAGGATCTTTGAATCGACCCAAAATCTCAAAAATTCCATAAACAACCTACAACTAACCCCACCAAATATGCGACGTTAGTTGTAGATCTTTCAAGGAAAAACCAACTTTCTTTATCACTTTGTTCCTAACTACGCAACACAACACAAGGGTTATTACATCTCCTTTGAAAATGGGACAATAAAAAACAAAATTCCTTTGAAGCATAACTTAAAGAAGGCACTTACATCAACTCCTTTGGTTTCCCCTCCCAAATTCAACCAGTATTTTATCCTTTACGTCTCGACATCCCCCTTCTCAGTTGTTTATCTCTTAGTTTTAACAAGAAAGGATCATTGTGAGCACATCATTTACTACATCAGTAAAACATTGTCTGGACCACCACTGAATTACAACCTTGATGAGAAGTTGGCCTTGGTTGTAATCCTTTCAGTGCAAAAGCTACACCACTACAGCTTTATGTGCAAGACGACTATAATCGCAAACTCAAACCCCATGCAGTACACACTAGGCCAACGACTTATCAATGGTAAGTTCACTTTATGGGTCATTATTCTTCAAGAATTTGACTTGGATTTTGTGACTCCCAACAGTAAGAAGGCCTTGTCTCACTAAACTTATAATTAATCTCTCAATTGTCATGGTAAGACCCCCTATAAATTTTCAGTTTCCTGATGAATACTTGCTCATACGTTTTATTGATGACCCCTAGTACAAATACATCCTCACATATCTTCACACATGGAATTTCACCTCCCACCTCTCACATGATAATCGACATTGTATCCATCACCAAGCCCTCATTATCTCATCATCAAAGACATTCTCTATCAATGAGGATTTGATACCATCTTATGATGGTGTTTGTATTATGACAAGGTTGAGTAGGTCCTTAATGATTTGCATGATGGTGCATGCGGATGCCACTTATCTAGGTTGGGTACTGCCCAAAAAATCTTAAACGTTGGTTATTTTTTCCATCGCACTTCAATGTGTGTATTAATGTCATCAAAATATGTGAAAACTATCAAATTTTCTCCATCAAAACCATAGCTCCTCTTGCTTCTTTGTGCCTCGTCATCACTATTGTCCCATTCTGCAAATGGGGAATTGAATTTATGTAATGTTGTCCCATATATGCCAATGCTCATAAGTAATTCTTCATTGCAATTGATTACTTTACCAAGTGAGATAAGGCAATGCCCACCTTCAACAACACTAGCACCACCACCGATATTATTTTCCAACAACATCATTACATATTTTGGCATACCTAAACAATTGGTCTCTGATAATGGAACTCATTTCCAAAATGAGATTTTTTAGGAATTTTCTTTCTTGTTGGGATTCACCCATGAGTTTTCCACCCCCTATTATCCGCAATCAAATGGTTAGGTTGAGTCTATCAACAAAGTCCTCAATACCATGCTCCAACAGACAGTCAACGAGAACAAGACCAATTGGCATCACATGTTGTTCTCTACACTTTGGGCATATCAAAATTTCGTTAAAATTTCCACAGTACTCACTCCCTTTCATCTTATTTTCAGCATCGAGGCAGTTTTACCCATCGAGTGCAAGATACCCACTCTCCAAACCAGACTTGAACTACTCCCTAGCACTCATGCACTTGAGAAACACCTTCTCACTTTGGATAATCTTGTCAAAGAATGTCGTATATCACTACAACAAAATGAAGCTAGGGATAAATTTTCCCAAGATCGTTGTGACTGTCAGGTTCACCCTCGCATCTTTAGTGAAAGTGATATCATCCTCATTTTTTAAACCAAAAAGGATGCCAAACTAGGACCCAGTAAGTTTGTTCCCCTTTGGAAAGGACCATACATTATCAAATGACTCTTCCCCAAAGGCACATATGTTCTAGGTTTTACCAAAGGAAGTCTTCGCGACAACCTCTTCAATGCATACCTGAAGAACTTATACCCATAACCCACACAGTCATTTCCAAAACATTGTAGATACACCATTTTTTGTTTCTTTGTTTTAACTTTTTTCTAAAAACACCATTTCTCGACTTGTGGTTCTCAAACACCTCTTTGGTTCCTTTGAAAATGACTTCAAGTACGGACTATTACATTGGCTTCATTGATGGCACAAGTCATTGTCAAAGAATCTCGCATCCACTACTTGGGCTATTTATACCCCAACGCATACACTTTTCCAGACTAGTGGCACATGTCTCATTCTAGCTACTAATAAAAAAGCAGAGTATGATCCCATCACTGGATTATTGGTTGATGCAAGTCACTTTTGTATTTGTCATCTTCACATCCATCTGGATTCTCAACTACTAGTCACATAGTTCAATATTGTCTTCTGCATTCATGATCCATGCCTCTTCTGAAATTCCTAAGAGTGCAAATTTTCGCTCAATAGTTTGAATCCATCATGTTCATCCATGTTCCTAGAAGTTCTAACACATTTTTTTATCACATTGCCAATGAAGTTTTGGATTGGAATTTATTACAATTATTAGTTTATTACTCATTAAAGAAATTATTTACATTTTACCATGAATGTATGTCATGACCATTGCATATGCATAAGTATAAATACATAAACAAACCATCACATCCTTACATTTAAAACACAAGTCTGAATATCCAAAAGAATGAATATATATACATATATATATGGGGGTAAATTAAAAAATTTCCTCCCATAGATAACCATTAAAACATATATAAAAAATGGGGATCATTTTCCATACATATCTACATATCCCCCTCTTCAAGAGAGGGAGGATCCATAAGTGCTAGTGGCACCACTACCTCAGCTATCAGTGCCAACATCATTGTTTCCAATGTTGGTGGTGGTGGTATTGTTGTTGTTGTTGTTGGAACTGCTATTATTGGTGGTTCCACTATTGTGAGTGGGAATATCATTGATGTTGTTGGAACTATTGTTGTTGTTTCCTCCTAGGTAGTCCTCATACGATCACTATGTTTGTCCACACATGATCAACTCAAGAGTGTGCGCCACCCTTGACTCACACCCTATGACATGTGAATGCATGTCTCCACTAGTTGATCGTCCAATTCATCCCACCGCTACTCACCCATGCCCTCAAGGGTGATATAAAAACAACGCTCAAGATCGGTGTACCCTATGTTAGTGTCACCCACACTGAAACCGCTACCTCCTTCTCCCTCATGGGGAAAACCTCTTCTCATTGATGTAGTCAATGTCAATCTCAAGATGGATTAATTTTTGTGACCTCAAGAGCTTCTCTAGCTAGGGGAGGAACGAGTATCATATATGCACCCAAAAACAACATAAAATTTTTAGTATATCATATATATATCATAGCTAAAGCATGCATGAATTCAATAAAGTAAAGCATGAACAAAAGTTTTGATGTAGAGTTACTTACCCTAGTATTTCAACAAACCTACCTCTAGTGGGAGTTGTCAAAGATATGGATGTTGTGCAACCTCATCCCACAAGGCACTGAATTTTTGCTCATTCCACTCAGTAGCCATCTCACTCCTATGTATTCTACAAGACAAACCAAGAAAAAGATGATTTAGTACATCAAAATTGACTCATTCAACTTAAAAAACTAAGCAAACTCATCGTTGTGCACCTTTTTTCAAAACATTCACATGGTTGTGTGACCCACAAGACTCATAACTTCCATGCCATACCTGCATGGGAAACAACATCAAAACTCACATTTTTGTGTGAGTTATCTATTCAAATGATCGCACAAGGACTACACAACCAAGTTGCACTACCATGTCATTGTTTGTCAATAACAGTCACATGGATTAAAAGTGTGTCCACTAACACTTAAATACCACATGGTGTGTGACCCTCCCCATTAAGGGTCTACATAGATTTACCACGTGGGATATGTGCAATGGGGTCGCACACTAGTGCAACTGTTCACAAAATAATCACATTGTTTCATTGTGAAAGGGATTCACCTTGCCTCCCACACGGTGTGCAACGATCGAGGGAATTTCCACACAGATCCATGCAACAATTCCCTCAATACCCATGTGATCAAATGAAAAACCCTTGTAGTATTTTGTATGGTCGATCAGGTACCCTAACCTATAAACCATTAAAAATGAAGAGAATTTGATGGTGGATTACCTGAAATCACAAATTGAAAAATCATTGGTCCATTCTCCCAGAGTCAACAAAAGTAGGTTTTGGAAATTTCAAATAAAATGGTGAAAATGAATTTTGAAACATGGGCCCCAACCCCATTTATATCCCATTGATCCAAACTTTAGGTGGATCATTCAAGAGATCCTTAGATCTGTTTGACATGCTACCAACACCATTGCGATTGTTAACACCCAAAAAGTGTTCACTACCTCATCTACCTCATTACATGGCTCATTTGTCCATTTTCCTACCATATTTCCCTTAAAAACCCTAAAAATCCCACTAAAAAGCCTCCAAAAGGCCACAAAACCATCAAAAAGCCTCAAAAAGGCTAAAAAACCCCTTTTTCCTCCAAAAATATCCAAAATTCCTCTAAAAATAGCAAAATCCCTCTAAAAAGGGAATATAAAATATAAAATAATGAGGAAAAGGAGGAAAAAACCATATACAGCTGCCCTAAACCGTATGGTTCCCAAACCATGGGCCAGCATTCCACCACCAAAAAAATTTAAATAGGTGATGGAGACCCCTCATTTCATATCCACAGTCATAAGCACCCTTACTCTGCCAAAATCTCTCTTGAAACCCTAGCTCACCCTTGAGCTACTTTCACCTTGAGAGCCCCTTTTGGCCCATTCCCACCATTGGAGAAAGAGAAGGAGCAAGTTGGAGCTTGGAGCAACCCTCTTGGACATTGCAAGAGCTTCATCAACCTTCACATTGGAGGTAAAAAATTAATACAAAAGCCATTCTTTACATCTTATTTGTTATGTTTCATGCACATGTTTAGAGTAATTTATATTTCTGTTTTAGCATTTTAATTTACATTTACTGAACTGCTACTAAGGAGTCCATTCTCCTTAGTAGGTGCTCATTTGCACAAGCTAGGGGTAAAATCCTAGCTACAGTTTTGGCGACTCCCCTAGGTTTGAATTTCTAGTTACGATTTTTAAATATTTTTTCTGTTCGGCTGTCCCTTTCGGCCGCCGTATACCGCATTTTTTCCCCCCACAGTCGCGTTCCGACCGCGTCTTTCAGGCACTTACCTGCGACCCGACCGCGGCTCTCAGACTGTTTCCGTCGACCTGCCAGCCGTTTTCAGTCTGTTACCTACGATCCGGCCGCAGCTATTAGCCTTTTTGGAACGGTCTGACTGCAGCTATTACCCTCTTTCCTGCGTCCCGCCTGTGACTTTCAGCCAGTTTCCCGCAACCCACTGGCGCCTTTTGGCGTTTTTCCTGCATCCCGCCTGCGGCATTCGGCCAGTTTTCCGCAACCCGCCGGCACCTTTCGGCGTTTTTCCCGCGTCCTGACTGCGGCTTTCAGCCCCTTTGTTGCGTCCTGACGGCGTCTGTCTGCCAAAAACCCGCGTCCTGTCCGTGCCTGTTTCCCTCAAACTCGCAGTCCGACTGCTCAGTTTCGCCACAGACCCACGGTCTGATTTCTGCATTTTTTCCAATTTTGAACCCAGCCCCCTTTGCTGCAATATTTTTTGCATCTGCACAGCCATCTATCCTACCTGCAGCCATCCTTCCCTACAGCCTTTTCTGCAACATAATTTATGTACCCTTTACAGAATCTTTTTAAAATTTTAGTATTTTAATTCAGAAAATTTTGCATGTTAACTTTCAGTATTGTTAATTAGAAAGTTGCCCCCCTTGTGGCACTTTTATTTTGGGTTCATCACCTCACGAGCACACACTTTGTCACATAATTCAAGTGAGCGTTAAAAACTACTTAACTCAACCAATATTCTAACCCCACTTGGGGAACACAAAAGAATCTTTGTAGTTAGGTAGGATCAGGGGGATAGGCTTCCAATAACACCCCTCGGTTACTTACACTTGAGACATAGTTGTTGTCCAATTAGGGAACCAAAATCTCCTAGTACTTTTTGGCACGGTCACAACCAGTTTACCAGAGGGCCTCTCCCCTAGGAGGGTTGAAGTCGCGAGACTGGTTCCGGAGGCCTGAGTGGAATACCGCACTCCATTCAGTAACCGAAGGGCTTCCTTTCGCAGTTCTCGGGATATCCCTGTATAGGGGTATTGCGGTAAAAGGACCAAACAGCAGATTCACCTTTCTGGACGTGTCATGAACGGGGTATCTTAGTTTCCATTCTTCTAGGATTGACTACCCGGTGTCCCTCCCGGTAAGGGGACATCTTAGCCACTTGGCTTTCCTATTCATATTGTCTGACTTGGATTTCATCACCTTGCAGAGGATATGTCTAGTTGAGTCAGAATACTTTTAGTTAGGTGTTTGCATGCTCCCTTACCTCCTTTTGGTCTAGTGAGTCCACCATTTTTTATTTTTAGGAAACCTGCTGCTTGTTGGTATTCTGACCATTTTGTTGGTACTCCACTTATTGTAGCACAGCTGTTACAGTAGGTGTTTTGAGTTGGTTGTTGTTCTGAGTGCCTTGTTTTTGAGCTCTCCTTCTGCACACTCGGTTGCATTAGGATTTTTTGAGCTGTTTTTTCACTCACCACAATCCCCAGCGATTTGACACCATCTGTCACCATTGAGTCCCCGAGACATTCTCGGCGCCTCAGGGGTGAGCCCCCACAGCACAGTTCACTTGACACCACCCATCATAGACTTCGATCATCATCACTTGATACCACTTATCACAGATCTAGAGCCTTGTCACTTGACTCCACTCGTCAATGGCATAGGACTCCGTCACCAGATATTGACGCCCCTTACTTTACCTCCGATTCTGAAGAAGAGTCTGAGAACCCCATTTATACTGCCCCTACTAGCCCCATGGTTGGCGTGACTTCCACTCCTTTCTTGGTAGGGACCATTGGTGGCCCATCCACCACTACACCGATTACCACACCCGCTATGGGTATTCCCTCAATGGGGCCCACATCTACCGTTCCCCTTACTGCACCTATTCCCGCAGCTGGAATACCTATCCCCACTCCATCAGTGGCTCACACTACCCATAGTGGTGTAGGACCATCCTATACCAACTCGGTTCCCCCACTTGGGAGCCACATCCCAAATCCTACCCCTCCACTTGGGGGCATTGGCCCCAACTTGGTCCAACCCACTACTATGTCACATCCTTCCTCCAGTTTTCCATTCATGGCTAGCCTCAACCTGCCCGACCTAGCCAGATTGACCAACAACCCTATCCGACACGACCCTGCGTGGCCTCACATGCCCACCAAGCTCGCCTCTGACATCCCTAAGTTCGAGGGCAAGGCAGGTGAGGACCCACAAAACCACATCATGTCCTTCCATCTATGGTGTTCCTCCAACTCCATTGTGGATGACTCTATTCACCTCCGTCTGTTACAGTGCACCTTCACTGGCTCTGCATCCAAGTGGTATATCGAGCAACCCCACGGGACCCATGCCACCTTTGCTTCCCTTGCCTCGACCTTCCTACAGTTCTTCCAGTTACCTGTCTGCTATGACGCGGGCGTTGAGATCCTCCTATCTTGCAGACAAAACACGGCTACCCACATCACGGACCACATTCATGAGTGGCGTCGCTGCCGTAGCTTATGCAAGATCAAATTAGATGACCGTATCTTCCTAGATTGGTTCCTCAAATCCCTTCTCCCTGTCATTGCTAAGGATGTGGCATCTGAAAGACCCCAGTCTGAAGAAGAGGCCATCCTTAAGGCACAGCAGTTCGACCTCATTTACGCCCAGTCGGGTTATCTCTATACCATTATACCTGACGCCCCTCACAGCAAGTCCTCCCAACACGATGCGCCGGGGGCATCCCATGCTGCAGATGGCATCATCGGCCGTGTTTCTTCGCATCCCCAACCCTTTTCCATAACACGTCCTACGCCGGGCCCCGACCTTTCGCGGGCGACCTCACAGTCTAGGGCTACCAACTCGTATGCTCCTATGACACATCACCATCATTCCCATGGACCCACCTGTCCACCTCAGTGCTTCGGGCACGCGGCCCCCTCTTACCCCCCCACGGTCGTACCTCAGCCCTATTACCACCAGCAGGATGCACCAGCTCCTGCGCCTTCTCAGGCCCAACCCGCTTATTACCCGCCACAGGCAGCCCCTATGGAAAATCCACAACCTGCTCCACAGACATATCAGCAACCTCCTCAAGGTGCCGCACCTGCATAGCCTCCACCTACATACCATCCACCGCAGCCTGCTCCCGCACCTGCACAACCTCAAAACCCACCTACTGCCTAAGGGCAAGTGTACGCCCAACAAAATCAGCAGCAAAACCATAACAACCAGCGCAACCAGGGCCAACAAAACCGCGGCAAGGGCCGTAATCATGGGAACAACCAACCTACAGACCAAGGTGGTCAACCGCCTAATCCCCCAGACAACAACAATGCAGCCCCCGCTAACCAAAACCTTGATCACCCGCCCAAGCAGGCTAAAACCCCAACTTGCGAACAAACCATCCTTGTTCTATTTGCGGGGTCTATGGCCACTACACACATGCTTGCCCACACTTGGAGCAAGCTCGGCAACTTTGGGTTGATGATGCCCATCGCCAAGGACATGCAGCTCCTCAAGCGCAGCCCAACCCCCCGCAACCTCAGCAGCAACCTTTGGTGCTGCAAAACCCCTTACCAACCCAAGGAGTAGTGAATGCTCAGCCATTGGCTCCACCTCAGGTCAACGCACCACCACAACAACAACAGATCACATACGCTGCCCCTGATCAACACATGTTTGACTCAGGTACCCACCACTTGTTGATGATGTCATCCGCTGATGTCAACCTCCAAACCCATCGTAACCAATATGGCTCCACCTCTGAAGCTCCTCCCGTCGATAAAACCACTAACGCTCATCCCACTGATCAGGCGTTACATATCCCTCGTCCCCCAATAGATGGCACTTCCAAAGCACCTCGTTTCCCACTTCGCCGTATCAACAATAACCCCAATGCGCGCGCTGCGTCAAACTACAGCATCGTAGACGACTTAGCCCAATCCCCCGCAGCCATGTCAGCGTTAGAAGTCTTGAAGAACTGCCCTTCCCAGCGCAAGACTTTACTCTTAGCCATTGGGGCTATTGACCCAAATGATTCGAATTTGATGGCATTTTATTTGGACCAGTCCGAACCATGCCTGCCTTCCACCATAGCATTCCAAGTTTCTGTTTCTGTTTCCGTTCGGAATCTTGTCATCCATCGGTGCATCATCAATGAAGGTGCCTCCACATGCGTTATGTCTACATTCGTATGGCAGAAGTTGGGATCCCCTACCCTCCAGCAGTCCACAACTGCATTACGCGCCTACGACGGTCGTTCGGCTCAGCCCCAAGGTCTCCTAGCCAATGTCCCCGTCCAGTTAGGTGGTAAAACCATCCTCATCGATATCGATGTTATCAACACCCAGCTTGATTACAACCTCTTACTCGGTCGCAGCTACATGTATGCTATGCGGGCGGTAGCTTCCTCTGTCTTTCGTACCATGATGTTCCCCCATGACGGACGTGTGGTCAAGATCGACCAACTTACTTACTATGATCCAAATGCCCCTGCTACCCCCGAAAATGTTCTCCCCATGGGTGAACAACCTGTTAATGGTGCCGCTACCTCGTTTGTTTCCTCCTTAGGACCTGGAGTTTACTCAGACCCACCGATGACATCCACCTTCCAATCCATTCCTCCCCCATCATCTATGCCCGAAGTTTCTGACTTATGTACCCTGTCCCACGATAACCAAACACCTAACAATCAACCACCCTTGTTGCCTAAACCACCACTGGTACCTAGCCACATTGGTGTTACACCTATTCACACAATCCCCTTCCTAGTCCCTCCGTCGGGAGTAGTAAGCGCCTCCCTGAGTTAACCTTGGGATTACTCGTCTGGTATCTTTCGCCTCCCGTTCCCCCACCGACACCAAGCGTCGTCCTCCAACCAGTGCAACCCATGGCTACTATCACTCAGCCACCCCCCGGTGTCTCTACCCCTTCGTCCTCCACGAATCCCCCCCTCCTCCCAAATCCACTGGGGGAAGAGGCCCTCAACCTTACACTCCTGTACCACCTCCCAAGACAGTAAAAAACCCCCCCGTGTTTCGTGCTCCTCCCAAATGCTCGTTGTGCAATGAGTTAGGCCATGCGACTCATCAATGTCCAAAGTTACCTGCATTACAGGAACACATGCAGATGCTTGACGATGACCCCAATATCCCGGTTGTCAAACTAGATCCAACCCCTAAGCCTCGCGACAAATCCCTGCGCACTAACCACCCCTGTGCCATATGCGGTGTTTACGGGCATTACTCACATCATTGTCCCGATCTCCCCAATTACAGAGCAGCTCTCTATGAGATGAAAAATCTGGATCTTGAGACGGCACCACCCACCATTGAAGAGATTCACCCCCCAGTCCCACCCTCATCCGGGGAGATCAACACCATTTACATGATCTCTTCAACTACCATTCCCTCGTCAACCGATTTGATGGCCCACACTTTCCGTACTGATGAGGAGATTCTTGAGGCACTCACTACCTCGGAGTATCCCTGGGATGACATGCACCATCGTTCGTATTTCCTCCTAGAAGCATCTTCCTCTAGCACCGCTACCCAATTTGCGGTTGAATCCAAAGATTTCCTTCCCACTAAAGTCGACTGGTTTAAGGATCCTATTCCCGCTCCTGATGCCTTTGAGGAAGGTAACATGGCCAACATTTCTCCTGTTATCCACATAGATATCTCTGCCCTCGGAGGTGCCCCTAAACTCATCACTTTAGGAGCCTCTTGCAGCGAGTCTGAGATTGAGGAGTACAAAAAACTCTTCCAAGAATTCTGTGATGTCTTTGCCTGGTCCTATACCGAAGTGCCCGGTCTTGACCCCGCCATCATAGAGCACCACCTTGACACCTCTGAGTCAAGGGGCATAATAGATTCCCTCGACCCTGGGATAGGGAGCATGATCAATCATTTTGAACCTTCCCCATCACATCTATCTCAGCACGTCAATGAACCCATTGTTCAAACCCACACATATGTGATCCATAATCACAAACCCCATGCACATAGCATGGGGGCAAGTCATTAACCTTGCTCACTTTTTCACACTTGTGATCTCAACCATTTTTTGAGGTCACATATCACTTGTAGATTTGATTTGATTTGATACACCTAGTATTCTTCCCCCACGGGTCATCATTTCTCCCCACCACTGCATCCTTGGCTTGGTGGGCTCACCTTTATTTGCAACCATTTTTTAACCTAGTTAGTTCCTTTGTCCATTCTGGAGTCCTTATGACCTCCATTTTTTCACACCATTTGCACCACCGGATTCATATTTCCGCGCTCGTGATGATGCTTGAGATCATTTCTCGCTCTCACCAGGACCAATATCAACAGTGTGTCCCAACACCTTGTCACCCTGGTTTGCGTGCCACATCGGCCGTAGCCCATTTTTTATATACTTTATATCATTGGATTCATTTTTCCTAGCCCGTGATGATGCTTGAGATCATTTCTCGCTCTCACCCCCACGTTTTTTGGGTATTTTTCCAAAATGCCCCCCGTCACCTCGGTTTGCGTGCCACATTGGCCGTTATCCATTTTTGACACATTTTATATCGTCGGATTAATTTTTCCAAGCTCGTGATGATGCTTGAGATCATTTCTCTCTCTCACTCGGTACAGTTTCAACATTATGTCCCGACACCTTGTTGCCTCGGTTTACGTGCCACATCGGTCGCCATCGGATTGTTCCACAATTTTACATGAGCCATTCACTCCTGTCATACTGCAAATTTTTTGTTATTTTGCCATCATTTCATTCACCCCGCAAGGAGGCCCACTAGTGTTCCCCCCCCCCACCCTCGTTCTTGGTCATCATAAATGTTCCTTGATTGAGCACTTCCTCCTTGCCTGGCCATTCCTTTTGTTCGGTATAATTTTATCCCTTTTTCGGGCCGGACAAATCCTTTACGAAAAAGGCACTTAGGGAGCTTCTGTTAAGCTCTTTTCTGACTCCTAAAACAATGAAAAGATCGTCGAGCAATCTTGCTTCCTTTCATGCTCGTTAAAGTACCTGAAAGGGCGTCTATCTGGTATAAGTTTAACCCTTTTCCGGACCTGGTAGACTAATTACGAAAAAGGAATACTCTAGTCACACCGGCTAGAAGAGTTCTTCATTGCATCCTTTTATGCTTCTTTGGGCCTTGGATACTAACACACGAAAAAGCAACCCCCTGGAGTCTTCTTATTTGCTTTCAGACTCTCTAAAATTGAAAGCAACCACGAGCATCAACTGTCCTGGGCTCATAAAATCCACAGGACAGTACCATTCCATCATTTCAGAGTCTTCTTATCGCTTTTAGACTCCTTAAAATTGAAAGCACTCACGAGCATGAACTGTCCTGGGCTCGTATAAATCCACACAACAGTACCATTTTATACACACTTCTTCTAGTTCCCTAACCCATGAAGAAGTACCCCCGTGCCTCTTGGCACTCTGATCGATCATCTCGGCAGCACCCCCAATCAGGTCGCCTTTGTTCAGAGTATTCTGCAGTCTCCTGCCATTTTACCCCAGCTTGAGTCTCCCTCATCCCAGTCCCCCTCTCAGATCCAATACAGCTATGATCCCTTTCCCATCAGCCAGTTTCATATGCTGCCCGATCATCCTCGTTATCATACTCTGAACAAAGGAAGTTTGAGTCCACCCACTCTACTTGCCCAGTTATTCCCCCCAGTTTGTCAGTCCTACCATCAGTACTATCACATTTCGATTCTCCGCCTCGCGCTCCTGTCAAGGAAACATCATTGCCTTGATAGTTGTAGGTCTCCCTTTGTCAACGACAGCCCCTCTATTCCAAAGGATAGACCCATAGGTCCCTGTGCCTTGGACCCATCACCATTTGTGGTGAGTGCCTACAGACCATTTTGAGAGGAATCATCATTGCCTCTCCGAATGGTTGTTTCTCACATGCTCGACTTCAGCACCCTGATCGCATCGTTGAGAATCACGCAGGATTTACATACCTACCATTATTTGTCGAAGACCCCGGATTTCCCCTGACTCTAGCACATTGGTGAGTCACTTCGGAACACCCAGTTATATGTTCCCGTGGATGTCCGGGCTGCGTTGGTGATTGTATTCGGAAGCCATCCAGTTACATGCTTCCTTGAGTACCCAGTTCAGTCCCATATTAGTTCCAGTTTAGTTGACCATT
Organism: Larix kaempferi; assembly: GCA_027924585.1. NCBI lineage: Eukaryota > Viridiplantae > Streptophyta > Pinopsida > Pinales > Pinaceae > Larix > Larix kaempferi. The sequence goes on from BSBM01000008.1 coordinate 7,794,400, forward strand.
GAGAGTATGACCCTTTGTCACTCTGATCCAGCAGCTCATCAGTTCCTTTGGTACCACACTCAGTAGCACTGTTTTCATTCCAGTGCCTCAGTTCTGCAGTTTAGACATGGTCATCCCAGCAGTATGTCTCAGATTTGGTTTCCCCTCTGGACTCTTATGATGTACATAGTGGTTCTATATGTATCCTACAGGTCCCCCTTTTTCGGGCCTTATAGTTATCTTTATGTATCTTGACACGAGCATGGGTATGCCCGCCTCGTCCATATATTGAGATTCTGCCTCATTCTTTGTTTGAGGCTATGCATATGTCAGGTCCCGATTTTTTGGACCCCATTGTTATTATTATGTTATATCCTGATACGAGCATGGGAATGCCCGCCTCGTCCATATGATCAGATGATTCCTCATCCATTATTGAGGTTATGTACTTTTAGTTCTTGCAGTTTGTTCGGGATCGTTGTTCCGGGCTTCAGTTTGTTTCTTCTCTTCTCCATACCCCAGGAAAACCATATATGACTTATGATGTCCATCGGCCATACGATGAGCTCCTGCCCTCGCACATCAAGGGGCAATCTGTTAACATCCAAAAAGTGTTCACTACCTCATCTACCTCATTACATGGCTCATTTGTCCATTTTCCTACCATATTTCCCTTAAAAACCCTAAAAATCCCACTAAAAAGCCTCCAAAAGGCCACAAAACCATCAAAAAGCCTCAAAAAGGCTAAAAAACCCCTTTTTCCTCCAAAAATATCCAAAATTCCTCTAAAAATAGCAAAATCCCTCTAAAAGGGGAATAAAAAATATAAAATAATGAGGAAAAGGAGGAAAAAACCCTATACAGCTGCCCTAAACCATATGGTTCCCAAACCATGGGCCAGCATTCCACCACCAAAAAACTATAAATAGGTGATGGAGACCCCTCATTTCATATCCACAGTCATAAGCACCCTTACTCTGCCAAAATCTCTCTTGAAACCCTAGCTCACCCTTGAGCTACTTTCACCTTGAGAGCCCCTTTTGGCCCATTCCCACCATTGGAGAAAGAGAAGGAGCAAGTTGGAGCTTGGAGCAACCCTCTTGGACATTGCAAGAGCTTCATCAACCTTCACATTGGAGGTAAAAAATTAATACAAAAGCCATTCTTTACATCTTATTTGTTATGTTTCATGCACATGTTTAGAGTAATTTATATTTCTGTTTTAGCATTTTAATTTACATTTACTGAACTGCTACTAAGGAGTCCATTCTCCTTAGTAGGTGCTCATTTGCACAAGCTAGGGGTAAAACCCTAGCTACAGCGATAAGGATTGCAATCTCTTCATAATGGTACCATTTGATTTGTTCCCCATGGAGCTTTATCTAGACCCTATTTTTCAACCATTTCCCCAAGTATGAACACCCATTTTTAATGTCATTTGCACCATTGAAATTTTTATCATCCACACTATTACGTTGTGGTATTTGTTTCATATGTGTAGTATTTCGATCAGACATCTTCAATATCCCAAACCTTGCCCCACAACCACCTTATCAGGTATATCTTCTAAACCCTACATATAGGCTTCATGTCACCTCCGTATACATTGCATATATATCTAGTTATTCCATTAATATCCTTAAGGTTTTCATATTTGTAAATTCACACCATACCCTCCACTAAACCATTCCTTTGACTGGCCATATAATTCTACCATCATGGGTATACATGCCATTACAACCCCTTGTATTAGGGAACCCATGCTACTTCACCCTAAGACCAAGGAATTCATTCACCGTCTCACAAAGGAAGCCACATATCTCTCACTTGATGCATTTTGTTTACCATCCCCTCGGATTCCCTAGAGATTTATGGTTACAACTCACGAACGACCTCTAATCCCCACCATGATCAGTAGACTATTTGCATTCATCTCCATCTCATCAACCCTCGAGAAGACCCACAATGGGGCCCTACCCACTAATTATAACACCACCGGCAGTTGGTCATCCCCACATGAATGCTTTGCATGGTATTTACTCATTAGGAGCTCATCTTCTCATCTGTAACACTTCCCCTTATTCTTTTATTCATTTGTAAGAAGATGCTCCACAACACACTCAAAATGAGGGAATAGTTCCATTTATCATTTATTATTCTTTGTGGGAACATCACCCTTGGTGTTCCTTGATCAACATAGTTTGTCACTTACTATCCACCCTCCAACACCTTCATTGTTGTCATTATCACCCTACTACATGAGCCTCTTACTCATCCTAGTTTGACATTACAAATTAATGCCCATTTTCTAGCCTATTCACTGCATGACCCATTCAAACCTTGATTAACCTTGTACTATTAGTTGAAGATTGTTTCCTAGAGTCAATTACACATTTATACTCGGATCAAGGGAATTCATGAGCATCATGATTACCATTTTGTCTCATCTTAGTCCATCATCATCATAGTCAGTTACAATACATTCTTGCTCCTCAGCAAGGAGATCATTATCTTGTTAGTGGCCTTAACTTTCATCAATATCAATAAAATATATTTGAAGAGTTATGATGATATTGATTGTACATTGGTTACCCTTCCATTAAAAATTGGCTAACCTCAAACTAAGAAGAGAGAGTCACAAGTTCTCTTTGCCTCAGTAGTCTCCCCTATTCTTAACACTAACTATTTTATCATATCAAGGGGAGTCGTACATCCTTGTTGGAGGGACCCTTTGGGCCCCTAACCGTCATTATACTTTATGTTAATGTACTTTAACAAAAAGAAGTTGGAGTGGGTATGTAACCACTCCAACCTCTCAACTTATTGTATAAATACTACCACAATGAGTGAACAACTTGGCTGAATGTTTTGCCCTTATTCTCATATTGTGTTTATGTGTGTATGCTTAATAGTTATCTTTGCTTGAATGTTCATGCAATTCCTCTGAACTCAACATATGGTTGCATTGCCTCCTTCATGCAGTCTGGGTGACAGCAACAACACATGGAGGGTGGATCCAATCTGGATAGATAGATAGATAGATAGATAGATAGATAATTTTAAGGTCACTTCTAAATTCATGGATGAGAACCCTTTGCTTGTGAGACAAAGCATCCTCTCCATGCAATAATTTAACTATTTAAGTCTATGAAGGTGTACATAACCTACCCTCTACATATTTGGTGTGTGGTTATTCCATGGTTTTATTATTATTATTATTATATATCTATCTTAATTCTAGATATTTTAAACATAGGAAAAAATGGCTTTCATTTTTGTAAAACCTCTTAGTATTTAATCAATTCAAAGTTAAAATAAATCTACAGTTGTGAATATTTATAATTTATATGTATTTTTCAACAAAATTTTAATCTTTTTTCACATGGTTCACAGCCTTGACAATTGTGGTCGGGGCTCGCTACATCCACAGTAATAATTCTAGGGGTCCCACTCGAATGGGCCTCACCCTATCGGCTCCAGTTTTGGGATCCTAACCCCGAAGGACCCAAAGAGTTGGATTTGTGAGAATTGAACCTCTAACCTCAATATCAAACGATCTTTGGACTCGAACTCCAAACAACTGAGCTACCCCTCGGGGCTAACAAAATTTTAATATTATTATAAAGGATAAATAATTCAACATTAACATATTAAGGTAGAGGTGATTATAATATATATATATATATATATTTTCAACAAAATTTTATTATTGTCATAAAGGATAATTAATTTAACATTAACATAAGGAGGAGGTGATAAAATCAGCAATGGGAAGAATGGCTCCCTATATTGGATTCACATTATTTCTCATAATGATTATTTACATGTTCACTGGGGCACTTTCAAGCAACATTTGAATTAGGCAATTTCACCGAGTGTTCTCAAGAATGGATATTTTCACTAAGCCATTTTTATCAGGAATTTTCAAATTTTGAGCATTTTCATGGCATACCCAAACCCTAATCGATGAGCTTGACCTAATCAAGTGCACATGTTCCTTTCTTGGTTATAATTTATTTCTTCATTATTCATTTATCATTTTATGTATTTCAAAGTTGTTTGCACCAAGCCTTTTCATGAGAGAGTCTCATAAAGGCATTTTCATTGGACATTACCACTAAAGCATTTTCATTGAGGCACTTGCACATGGCATTTTCATTGAGGTGTTTTCACAAGGAATTTTCATGAAGGAACTTTCACAGGGCATTTTCAAAGTAATTTTCACGAAGCATTTTCACCAAGCAATTTCAATATTTGGGCATTTTCACGGTATGCCTTTGAAACCCTAATCCATGAGCTTAACTTTAATCAGGTGCACAAGTTCCTTCTCCCAACATTGGTTATAATTTATTTCTTCTTTATTTTATTTATCATTTTGTTTTGTTTTGTTTATTTCAAAGTTTTTTTCACTGTGTCTTTTCACAAAGGAATTTTTACAGGGCATTTTCATTTTGAGTCTTTTTTACAAGGTATTCTCATTGGGAATTTTTGTGACATACCTTTGAAAACCTAATTAACGATCTTGACCTAAAAAGGGGAACCTGATTTTTCTCCCAATCAAACTCTTTTTCCCACTCTTGGTAATACTGTATTTCCTCTTTATTTATTTACTCCAATATGAACAAGTCACTGCATTTACCAAAAACATCTAAAAAGGGGAGACCTGGAAAGGTAACCCTAAATAGTATTTGTGAATATATAAAATATTTAGATAAACATAGGGAATAAAGAGAATCTAAACTTTAAATAGAGTTAGGGGAAATGCTTGATAATAATTTTGCATCATTTGAAGACAAGATTTAGAAACATATAGACACTAAAATAATCGGGTTGGAGAATAAGTTGGAGAGACTTGAGATGAGATTACAAGAAATAAAAAGAAAAGGCCAAGAAAAGAAACAAACAACCCAAGAACAAGAGGTTGATAATCTTGAAAACCATAATATGAACGACAAGGTTAAAGAGATAGAAGAAAAACTAAATAACAATTTGGCCCTAAATAGTCTAGAGGGGAAATTGGATCATCAAACCCATCAAAGAGGAAATGAATAAGATTATAGAGTTAGACCATGAGCATAGCAAAAGATCCTTGAACATCATAAATTTTGTTTTAAAAGAGGAGAACGAAAAGGACATGCTATCACTGGTCAAGGGAAAATGACAAGAAATATTACAAATTGAAACGACTTGTCTCATAGAAGCACATAGGATAGGTAAAATAATTGAACACGAAGATAGGTTAATTCATGTTAAGGTAATCGCTAATGACCATAAATATGGAATTCTCACTAAAACTCTAAGTCTAAAAGGGATTATAATACTTATAAAGGAATATCTCATTCCAGAAGATCAATCAGAATTAAGAAAGGAAGTTGAAAAGGTAAAATAAGATAGAAATGAAGGAAAATGTGAAATAATCAGGAATAGAAAATCTACCATTAGACATATAGACCAAAAAGATAACAATAAATAGGAATTTGGGACACTCCATATCCTCTCTTGGAACTATCATGGATTTACATGGAAAAAAGGTCCTATGCTAAGTTGGATCTAGAGTGAATTGATATTATAATGCTTGTTGAAACTTGGAAGCATGAAGGATCGAAGGTCCCTAACATAGAACGATTTGTATTTTGGTCGGTACAAAATAAGAGATCCTACCATGGAGGATTCAAAAGCATAGCTTTTTACATAAAGAATAACATTTTCCCTCATATTAGGATTCACAAGAAAGATCTTTTAAAGATTTTAGATATCAATGCTAAGAGGATTTATATAGCACTATGTTATCTTGCACCTATTAACTCTACCTTTTATAAGAAGCATAATATTATAGATAAAAATTGTAGGCTTACAATGGCTTCGAACAACATATTTATGGCCTAAGAAATGAAGGCAATATCTTCTTGCTAGGAGACTTTAATGCTAGAACAGAAACTAACCCAGCTATTATCTTAAGCAACGATTCCAACCCCAATCCTCTATGGATAGATGATGACCTTATGTTAGCTGGAAGATACAAAAGAAACTCTGAAGACTTGGTTGAGGATTTGTTTGGTATTGAGATAACATCTAATAATTTGCATGCTCTTATGAAGTGGTCGAAATGCGAACAGAGGACTTGTATACATGGGCTTAGTAGTAATGTCATAGATTATGTGATATATGATATCCATGTATACAACCAAATATAAAAATTTGGCATCTTAAATGAACATGAGACTAACTCTAATCATAGACCTTTAACCGTTACTTAAACTTTGATAAGCACATAAGCCCCATAATAGAGAATTATAATAACCAAAATCACTTGATATTCAATAAAAATAAAATTGATCTATTTTTAAGGGATTTAATAATGAATTAAATATACTATTGAAGAAGGACAATATTGAAACATAATATCACATGAGGTGGAAAATATTAATACGACCCGCTCTGCATCTAGGGTTTGAGAGTCGGCATCTGAGATGAACTCAGCAGCCATGGTTCCTTCCATGTCCACCACCGCCCTTTCTCCCCCGAGAAGCTACCTATCACTGACATTCACTGGCGTTTGACGAATTCTCCCTGCACTTGGAGAGAGGGTGGTGCCTTTGCGCAGCGACCCATTGGGTCTACGGGAACTTCCTGCGATCGAGTGGTGGATGTTTCCCTATGTTCCATGATGGCGGAGGCGGATTCCAGTGCATCCTGGGTGTGGCATCGGCGGCGCGTCGGCGAAGGTAGATGGTTGTGCGTCCAGGGTGTGGCAACGGCGGCGCGCATCGGCTGTGGAAAATGCGGGCAGTCTACTGTGGCAGCAGAGGTAGTGAGTGTTAGGATAGTCCTATACTCCATCCTAGTCCTAACAACATTTCCATTATTTTGCATTTCGATCATGCATGCATTTTTTCATGCAGTCATGAAATTGCATGCATGCATCATAGTCATCAGCATGGTGTCCTCCAGCACATAGTCCCCATTTTGCTAGCCCCGGGAGCTTCTTTCTATTCATTTCTATCCCTCCTAGTGCATGATGCCCCCTCCTTTCACCTACCACATGTGAAAGGTGCCTTCTCTCACTTACCACCAATGACACTTCAGTTAGTTCCATGATTTATGGATGTGTTCCCTTATTTAACGACAGATGGCCTAGTTAACTCACTAAAACACTCTGATGGACCTCCAGAGAGCCTATATTAACTATTTTGACTCCAGTTACCTCATCATGACTCCAGTTACCTCCTCATGCACCCTCCATCAATGCTCCATGCATCAGTTACACCTACTACACCCAGTTAGCCTCAGTGTGACACATGGTTGATGGTTACTTGTGCTTTGATGACACTCTACTGATCTAATGATCAGTTCATGCAAGCTAATTCGAATTGCCACCTTGGCATTCGAATCCTCTCCATTGTATTATTTATTGTTCATATTATGATTAATGAATTAGTGTGATGTTATTCTGCTTCTATATGAGTTCTACTGTATCATAATTATGCTGCTCTTTTACACTGCATTGTCCATTCTTCTTCTATTTTCCTGCTTAATCTTTCTTGTGAGGTATACATCAGCTCTTAGATCTGTTGTGAGGATTTTCACATGGTATCAGAGCATGTTGAGAGTATTGTCTATCTCCATTCTTGATATTTTTTTGCAGGTTATTACCAAGATTTCGAGTGCAGCAGCAGTTTTCTGCAATTTTGCAGTAGTAGTAGTGTTGATGCCTCGAAGATCGTAGCATCAAGCAGAAAGGGATTCTCCCCGGTAGACTATCCCAATTAGATTGTCCACCATTTGGTATGGGGAATCCATCCGGTTAGCGGTTCCGGCAACTGTTAGATGTGGATATTTGCTTCAATTACACCGGTTATGGCCCGATCCACCATTCTTTTTTATTTTATTTTTGGTTTAAGATGATATGCAAGTGCCTAAGCTAACTTTAATCTAAATGCAGAACTTAAAGCAAATCTGTGTCTAAAACCGAAATAAACCTAAACTATCCCTACAAGGAGCAAAATTATAAGTATGAGTAACGTGCTGAAAGAAGCATCTACAGATCAACAAATAGCTATTAAACCATGAAGATACAACTACAGCAAAAGGCAAAAGATATTAAAAGATAGCTTCCAATTTACATACAACGCATTCTATTACTCATGTAGGAGAAAAAATCATTTGCACAGGAAACAACAAGATCATTCAATACATAGAAATAATTCAAGGCAGCAAAGAAAGATATCACAATAGAATATGAAAGACACAAGAATAATGCAGCATGCATCCAACATCCATTTCCATGCAAAAGACGTCCTCTCCAGGCTCTTATTAGGAAAATTTCATTTTCTTGGAGCAAGTGCAAGATAGCTCGTAAAAGTTAAGAAAAATAATTTTCCTCCCAAAAGTCCCTTACACTATTTTCTAATCCTTTATTTATATCTTTACAAAAGGCCTCTTGGGATGCCACCTGGCTCTTACACTTGTCCTTTCAAAACTTTTCCCATAAATAACAAAATCATGGCCCTTTTCTTATAACATAAAATTTTCTCAAAAAAAAAAAAGGACAACTGTCTAGTGACCCTACGCTCTAAAAACATGGAAAACAGATCAAAATAAGAGCAATGCATTATAACTAGTGCGCTCATCCTTGAGGAGGCACTTCTACTGGGAGTCAGGTGCTTGTGTTGGCTGCTACTGCTGCTCCTTTCTTTTTCTCTTCTGCAATGTAACTGAACCAGATACCAGTGTATCTGACAACCACATTTGCTGGTGAAGGGAGCAAGATCTTCTGGAAAGTTACGTGCTTACCAAGCTCTGCTTCAATACTATCAATTTCTGCAATTGCTGCTTGGTGGATTTCTTTCAGCGAATGGCTGTATACTGATGACAGCCCAATATAGTGATGGAGATCATCAGTGGATAGGACATCAATCTTCTTTACATATTCTATTTGAATACCTAGCTCTTCCTTAAAGTCTGATAGACATTGCTCTTTGCTTGGAAACTCATCGAGGGACTGAGGGAAACTCAGCTTGCACTTATCATGCACTTCATAGATCTTTTGATACAGGCTGCTACTTTTATCAATTGTTCCCTGGATCTTAGCTATTAGCTTCATGCCATAGTTCCTGCAGAATTCCATGAGGGCTACATCGTCTTTAAAATCATCTACCGACTTGAATGGGAGATGCCTGGGGAAATCCACCTTCCCTTCTCTCCATTCCATCTGGCTCAGGATGTTTGCTTTAACCCGAGTGTATTTTCCCTTAATCCTATTGGCCTCTGCATTAACTTCTTTCAATCTAACCATCATGGCTTTGAGCCTGCACACTTCCTCAGTAATCAGCTCCTGTGTGGCGTGCATTTGTCTTAGAATGTCACAGGACAGCTCATGAAAGGGAGAAATATCTATTGTTCTGCTCTCTTCCTACTCTAACTGTTCATCCATTGCCTGCTTATCTGCCTCCAGATGAAAAAATCTAGCTTCAGAATCGTTCTTTTCCGCTTCTAGAACCATCATCTGGATTTCCAGGTGCTCCTTTTCTTCTTCTAAATGGTGATACTTATCTGGAAACTCCTTGTGATCAATAGACAGGCGATTATATTTATTCACTACAAGATCCCTGTAAGCCTGTTCATTAGCCACAGTGTGCTGCAAGATGCGAGCTCTCCTCTTTGTTGACTCAAACTCTCTGACCATATCGACCACATTGTCCTTTGTTTCTTTTTTTGCTGACACAGTGGCGGATGCCATGGCTATGGGAGCCTTATTTGTATTCTGCATCACCGTGGTCTACCGCTGGGTGACAATATCTTCTTGGAAGAGTCTCTTTATCCTCTCTTCCGACTTCAAGACCACCGCCTTCCTCTTCTTATAATATACAAATTCATCCCATCGGGACAAAGTATGATCTTCTGATGGGGTGTAAGGGATGATCAGGAGGTCTATTACATGTACTTATGTCTCTATGGGTGGGATCTGCACTACCGGAGATGCGCCTGTTTCCACATTTTGGGCGCCAGAGCCACCTACTTAAGATGTGCCTGTTTCCACATTTTGGGCGCCATAGCCACCTCCTTGAGATATGTCTGTCTCCATATCTTGGGTGTCGGAGCCACCTGCCTGTGCATCTTCATTGGTCTTAAGCTCTTCCTCCGCCTTTTGTTCCTCTTCAGTTTTACGCCTTCCTTCTTCTTCTTCAGCTTGCTGCTGATTTTCACTTTCCTCTGCCTGCTCTCGTTCTTCTGCTTCCTTCTACTGCCTTGCCTCCTCATCTTCTCTCTCCAACCTTGCTTCTTCAGCGTCTCTCTGCAACCTCGCTTCTTCAGCCTCTTGTTGCAGTCTTGCTTCTTTTTTCAATCTTTGTTCTTCACGGGCCAGGGCCTCAGCTGCTTCTCTCTCTTTCTATAGACTGGCTTCTCGGGCCGAGGCAGAGCTAGAGCTATCTCCACTGCCTTGACGACAAATCTGCAACTCAGTCATGTTTTTGATGCCTCTGAACACTTCTTCCTTTGTATCATAGTAACGAGCATACTCAAAATGAGAATATACCTCCTTACAATGCTCGAAAACCTTGCTCCGCCTGTCATTTCTATGGAATATCACCTCACCGAAATGGAAAGCTTTCAGCTCTTGAATGTACTCCTCGGTTGTTGCAACCCCTGAGAATTTACAGGCTCCTATGCAAAGGGGCAAAGGAGGGAGCCTTATGTTGCTTGTTAAGCACTCATCCTATTCCATCAAGGAAAACTTGCTTGACTACTTCCTTGAGGACTACATAATCAATAGTGTATTTTGGAAAAATATATGGTGCTTTGGTACCTCCAAACATCCTGATGTAGGTGCCCTGCTCTGAGAAGTAAAAATTGCCATAGTTTTCCAGGACCTCCATGGCATTTTCTGATAGGCAATTGGGCTCTTCCCTGAACATTTGCTCATACAGAGGCATGATGAACTCTTCGCAGATGAGCTTGTAGTTTGCTCTGTAATTTTGAGCCCACATTATTTTATAGGCAGTGTAGATCGGGTTGTTGGCCTGATCCCATGTGCAACCTAGCCTGGGGAAAGAGAGGTTGGCCCAAAATGCAGTCAATAAGATATGAAGACATGTAAAATTCTGACTTTTTTTAGGCCAAACCTTCTCTAGCTGTGGCCACTATGGATGCCAAACTATCCGAAAGGATAGTAGCCCAATCAAACACAGTTCCTTTGAATGCTATGAAGTGGATGATGGGAGCCCACTGTATCCTATATACAGTGCCATCGGGCATGCCGAAAATTCTGCATAACATCAAGGTAATTAATCTAAAAGGAGGCCTTAGGCTCTAAACGTCGTATTCATCATTAACTCTCTTCCTCAACTGTTTTCCTGTGACCAACAGCTTTTTAGCCATCTCGATATTATTCATCTTTCCCAACCATTCATCGTATAGAGCTTACTGGGGACGTGAGAACTTGTAGGCCGCTACAATATAAGCTGGATGGAATGAAGCGAAAGGCTCTGCCTTGCTGTCATGCAACACCCTTGTTTGCGGGTTGGCATGTTCCAGTATCCATCCTATCACTTCAGAGCACGGGAACAATTCAGGGCGAGTAGAATCCCTGGCTATGCCAGAAGATATGATGTTGAGATAGATTTGTTCTTCCTCCAACAACACATCTAGGATATCCTGGTTCCTGATCATCCGGTAAACATCTCCCCAACGGACCTCGGGAGGAACGCCGATGGTACATTTAGTGTCTTGGAAAATAGTTTTAGTTCTTAGTTGCATTGGTTCTGGTTCCATGACTTTAGCTTTCTTTCTACCACCTTTTGGCATCGTAGCTTATCCCTGTCAGCAACCAAATGTGAATGATTATAAAATTGCAACACATTATGAGAGTGTAACATAAAGTAAGACAATTTTATCATGCTAATGATAAATATAGACAAAATTATAAAGTTGCATGCTGGGGAAGCAAAGTTAAACATAGATCATTCCAGAAAACAAAATATGGTCCTCAGACTTGACTATTCTAGGGAGGCGATGCCTTGTCGGGAACTTTTGGAATGCTTCCGAAAAGGTTAAGCATACGACGTGTAAAACCCACTTCCTTCCTAGTCCTTGGAGATAGGATTACCTTCATCATAGTACTTCTAATGGCCAATGGTGGGCTGGCCTGGAGTGGAAAATCTTATGAGGGAAAAGAAAAACGAGAGACCGTTTTCCATAGTCTTTAATTGAGCCGAACAGGCAAGAGGTTGAGTATCTCAATCGACTACTACTAACACTGAAAATACTTGAGAAGCGGTATGCAGCCAGTACAAAATTGGGTTTGAGTAAATCTGGGTAGGAGTTCAACCGAAACGCAGCCAGTAAAAAAAAAAAATAAGCTCGGACAACTCAGAGACAAAGGGCCGACTGGGACCGACTTGGTCATGACTATGACTCCTAGTTGGCAGTATTGAGAAACTTATGGGGGCACGGGGACCGTAAGTTCTTTAAAACGATACATACTTCCAATGCCTACCGGCCACGTTATTAAACGGGAAAAAACCCAAGAAAAACTCAACGTAAAGGTAAGACAAAGATAACGGTTGGTGAGCTTACCTGGAGACGAAACAGTGGTGGGGTGAGGTCGATACGGTGGTAAATACGCTGAGCTGGAGCGACGCACTCTCCCAAATGGTGTTTTTTTAAAATAAAAACTAACAATGGGAATAACGAAAACTCACCGCCCATATATAAGGTTTGACACATGCGGGCATTTAAACGGGTAGGTGACGATTAAAAATGGGGTTTAATGCTCGTACGGCACGGTCTTTTCAAGCTGACTTGGAATTTAAGCGCAGCCATCGGTTGCGGAGCGGACTCACAAGTTTCGTCCGTAGTTGCGGCCAGAACTCATGAGTTCCTCCCGAAAGGCGGGAAACTTTAGCGAGGCATTTGCTTGTTGCAAGAGAAATGGAAAAGATGCTTCGCAGTGGCAGAAAAGTTTGGCGAGTCGTTCTGACATTTCGGGTGCACTTTGTGAGTTCTTCCGAAATTCACTTTCCCGTAAGTTTATCGCGGTCAGTTTTTTCGAGTTGTTCCGATGTTTCGGAAAGACTCAGCAAGTCCTTCCGAAATTCACGAATGACTTTGTTAAGTCTTTTCCGAAATATTAACGGTCGAGTAACCTAGGAAAAAGACCAACTTACTGCGGCAACACTTTGCGAAAGCTTCCTCAATTTCGGGAGAGAATCCCAAGTTCCTCCACAATTTCGGGCGAGCTTGCTGAGTTCATCCGCAGTTTCGGGAGAGAATTTTAAGTTTCTTCCGCAGTTTCGGGAAGCGATTTTAAGTTTTTTCCGCAGTTTCGAGAGAGAAATTTGAGTTCTTTCGAAGCTTTAGAAACACTAAGTATTTTTTTGCAGTTTCGAGGAGCAATTTTAAGTTTTTCCGCAGTTTTGAGAGAGAATCCTAAGTTCATCCGCAGTTTCGGGAGAGAAATTTGAGTTCTTCCGTAGTTTTGGGAAAAAGTTGTGAGTTTTGACTTAGAAAAAACTTCAATTTTTTAAAGCAGATTCCTCAGTTGAAACAAAACTAAGTCCAAAAAGTTTTCAAAGGAGACTTAACTTTTTAGGAAGTCTTTCTAGGAAAATGAAAGGAGGGACCCCCAATATCTTCACAAATTTGGGGGGGGATGTTGCTGCAACAACAATTGGCAAGTCGTTGGCGAACACAGATCTCTGAAAAAATCCCTCTCGTTGATCTGAAACCTTCTTAAAAGATATCCATTTTATATGCAATATTCAGCTGAGCACTTGAAACTCGGCGAAGGAAGAAGTCATTTTATTAGCTGGCCCATGGGGGAAGGGGAGCTTTGATAGAGACATCTTAAAACTTTCAAAGGGCCAACATATGGGGTTCATTTTAGAAGATTCATCTTTCAGATGGCTACTACTATCGGACTCCATAGGATTTGCAACACCTTCTCATAGACATTATTTCTCTTGTTCCTCATTCCCATGCCGCTTGCATCCTTTTGGATGTTTATACTTTTGACAGCTTTGTTGTTTGGGCCTTCCAGAAATATTTTCTTTAAACATGATCTTTGATTTTGGCTCCTCAATCCATAATGTCCTTTTGTGTGAGTGAGAGATTTTATTGATTTTATCAAGCCTCACAAACGGAGAGGATCCTAGCTTGAGCTGAATCTTTTGGACAACCTTCTTGACTTACACGTTTTGCTTTTGTCTCAGCCATGCTTCAATTGAGGCGAGAATCTCTGGAAAACAGACCCTTGATTATAAGCCATTTTGGTTGTTAGATTTGCAGCATAGAGTCATTTCAATACCCTATGCCTTCGGGATGTGCTACTCTCCGTGGGTCCAACTTCAGTGACCTTCTTGAGATGCCTTTAAGTGTGAGAGTGGATGGAGCCCAAAGATAGTAATAAAGATAGTCATAGATCTCTGATATTTAAACAAGGGTTAGTGTGACTAACATAATGGCTTCCTTCCTTCTGGAGAACGTTCAGCAAGAGCAAAATACATAGATAAACTTTCATTCGAGGGTAGTTTCGGCTTCATGGGTTGTGAGATTTCTTCGAGAGATCTATATTGATGAGAAACTTGACCACAAGTGCTTTCAGAAAACAAACTTTGTACAAAAGGTTTCAAATGCTGAGAGAAGAAACAAGGTAACTGAAAACAATGAAAACAAAGGGCTAAAGCAACATAAAAGACAAGTTTTATTTATGTACAGAAAGTCTCAGTGAGACTACGCAAAGTATTGTTTCAATGCGAGGCCATTGAGAGGAAGGGTTACTTCCTCTCCCTGGAGGTCTGTCAACTTATAAGTGGATGGGCCGAGCTTTCCTGAAATTTGGTAAGGGCCTATCCATAAATGTTGGAATTTCGTGTGCATCCCTTTGCCTTCATGATTATGATCTCATTTCAGGACTAAATCCCCAACTTCAAAACTCCTTTTACCAAACTTCCTCTTATTGAACCATCTTTTGAGTATGTCTTGGTGTTGATGGAATCGGTATTTAGCTTTCTGTCGGGCTTCTTCAAGTTGAAGCAAGGTATTGATCCTGGATTGTAAGACTTGGCTACCAGACCCTTGAGAGGCTTGGGACAACTGTAAGGATGGAAGCAAGATGCTGGGGGGAAGGATGGCTTCCTTTCCATAGACAAGAGTGTAAGGGGAAACTCCTAATGCATTCTTTGGAGTGACCCTATCTGCCCATAAGGAATTTGGGAGATCTATATGCCAACTTTGTTGATTTTCTATCACAGTCTTCTTGAGAATTCGAATGAGGTTTTTGTTTGAATATTCAGCTAATCTGTTTCCTTGAGGGTAATAATTGGCTGAATAATGCAGTTTAATTCCCCATTCATAAACAAATTCATTTATCTTAAATGACGAGAAATAGGGAGCATTATCAAAAACAAGGGAAATTGGAACCCCAAACCTAGTTATGATGCTTTCCTTCAAGAAACTGATGACTGCATCTTCATTGATCTTGTGCAATGGGATAGCCTCCATCCATCTGGTGAAGTAGTCGGTAGTTGTCAGGATGTATCGATGTTGTAAAGAAGAATTTGGATTTATCTCTCCAATAACATCTATGCCCCACTGTTCAAAAGGTTCAGAGATAATAACCGACTGCAAGGGTCCTACTGCCTTAGGTAATTTCCCGGCACTTCTTTGGCATATATCACAGTTCCGTGTATACACATGGGCATCTCGGAATAGAGTGGGCCAATAATATCCAGCTCTAAGTATCTTGTGAGTTGTTGTCTCCCTTGAATAATGTCCTCCAGCAAGACCATCATGTAATTCTTTGACAACTTTACTTGCATCTTCCTTTTCTAGACATCTAAGAAAAATTCCATCGTAATTGTTTCTGAAAAGTATCCCATCAATGATTTGATAAGCTGCTGACTTAAAACGGAGCGCCCTTCTTTGCTTAGAGTTCTAGTGCTCAGGTAGGTATCCTTGCTGCAAATAATGCACCAGATCCCTATAACATGATTGAGGAGTTGTGAAGGTAGGACATACTTCAACTGAGTTCAGTTCAGCTTCATTTTTCCAATGTTGCTCTTCATCAGACGGATTTTCTGTAAGCAATTTGCACGGGCCTTGTCCTTTCATGATAGTGGCCAGTTTAAATTCTAAGTCATATTCTTGAAGAGCTATGACCCAGTTTCCCCTCCTTTCTCCTAGTTCCTTTTGAACGAAGAGGGATCTAACAGCTGGGTGTGGAACTATAACTTTAGTTTTGTTCTTAAGAATATATGGTTAGAACTATTTGACTTCTTTGAAGACAGCATACACATGCTTGTCAACCACGGGATAATTTAGTTCAGCCCCTTGCAGACCAGTGCTCATAAACGAGATTGGGTACTCGTCCCCTAGCTTCACCTTTTGCGTGAGTATAGCTGCGAGGGAGTCATCTGAAGCAAAGGTATATAGGATAAAATCCTTGTCAAAATCTGGGCTTCTTAAGGAAGGAGCTTTAGTTATGGCTGCCTTAATGTCTCTAAACGCATCCTTTTCTAAATCTGTCCACTTGAACTGTATGCTTTGTTTGACCATTTGTTGTAAAGGTTTAACAATTTGTGCGCAATCTGGAACAAACCTTCGAACGAAATTGATAGTGCCCATAAAGGACTGCATGGATTTCTTGTTACGAGGCATTGGAATTCTATTGATAGCTTGCACTCTTTCCTAATCTATTGACACTCCTCTTTTGGAAATGATATGGCCCAAAAGTTTACCTTCGGGAATAGCGAACACGCTCTTCTTGGGATTCAACGAGATACCATATTTTCGGCAACGATCAAAAATACGCTTCAAATGGACTACATGATCTTCCATTTTCTTCGAAAAAACTATCACATCATCTAGATAGACAACACATTGACCACCCAGTCCTTGGAAGGCGATATCCATTTCTCATTGGAATGTAGCTCCTACGTTTATCAGGCTGAATGGCATCCTTCTATATGCAAAAGTTCCCCACTTAGTGTGGAAAGTAGTCTTAAGACGATCTTCTTCGGCTACTAATACCTGATTGTAGCCAGAGAAACCATCGAGAAGAGAAAATAGCTCAGATCCCGACACCATTTGAAGAATTTGTTCCATTGAAGGGACGGGATAGTTATCTTTATCTGAAGCTCTGTTTAAATTTCTGAAGTCAACACATAGTCTTATCTCTTCTGACTTCTTTCTCACGGGAACTAAGTTAGCAACCCATTCAGAATGTCGGACCTTAGAGATTATTTTAGCGTCTAGTATCTTCTTCAATTCCTTTTGAATCAGAGGTTCCAGAGTAGGATGCATCCTTCTTAATTGCTATTGAAATGTCTTGAAACCCGCTTTCATTAGTATGACATGCTGAATAATGCGGACATCATATATTTTCAGATCCTCATAAGTCCATGCAAAAACATCCTTATATTGTCGAAAGAGTTTGATGAACCTATCTCTTTCTCCCGGTGAACAACATTTGCCAAGGTTGACAAATTTTGGTTCAGCCTCGGTGCCCAAATTAACTAACTCATGCTGCATTGATGAACTGTTGGTTTTGGTATTCACTGGCCTTTTGAACTTACTTTGAAGATCAAACGGCGTTTCGAGTGACCTTACCCCTTTGGGGATGAAATTTCCTTTAGTTGCATCCTTCTTTTGTAAATCACAATCGTGTTCTTCTTCATCTATCACAGCTCCTTGGAAAATGTCTTCGTTCGTTATAAAACTGATAATCTGTTCGTCATCATCGAAGACCCTAAAGTTTGTGATATTGTCAGGGACAGAAGGCCTGAAAAATAATTCAATTGAGCATTTGTTATTAGTTGGCACCAATCTGGAAGCAAGTGTTGCTAACAAATCAACTGTAGAATTTTGCAATCTAGGAATAGACTTTATATTGAAAGCATCAAAATGCATAATTAAATCCCATACCTTAGCCTGATAACCTTTCAAATGAGGTGAAAGACAGTGAATGGTATCTCTTACCTATCTCACAACTATTTCTGAGTCACCAAAAACCTTCAGGTATTTAACATTTAAGACGATGGCCTTCTTTAATCCGTGTACCAAAGCTTCATATTCAGCAGTGTTGTTAGTACAATCAAATTCTAACCTATAGGACAAAAAATTCTTATTTCTTTCCAGATCCATCAGAACACAACCGGCTCTGGATCCTTCCAAAGTTTTAGAACCGTCAAAGTATAATGTCCAAAATAGATCTTTTGATTCAGCTAAGTTAGTATCTCTATGATCTAAGTCAGTGACTAAACTAACTATATTACAGTCAATATCATCAGTCCAAGAAAAACGAAGGAGATCGGACTGTTCATCTAATTCATGGCTAATAGTTTCAGACTGATAATTAGCCGGATCAATTTATAAGAAATAATTCCCCAGAACTGAGGATGAGAAGGTTACAGCCTCATTCTTTCCCTCTAGTTGAGTTACATTTTGTTTCATGTGCGATTCTCTCAGGACCTTGATCTAATTCTGTCTATTTTGATAAGGAAACCATAAATGAGACCAATCAGTTGCAAAGTAACCATTCAGCTTTGTGGACCAATCCCTACTTAGGATCAAACCATAGGCCTCAGGAATATCAACTATCATTATGTCAATAAACTGACAGACTCTAGAGTCGGCTGACAATCTAATGAGGACATCTTTCATTTCCCCAATAACTTTTACAGTAGTCCTATCTAACTGAATAATTTGGGCTGGAGATGGAATAGGTTGCCATTAATGTTTTTACAAATTGACAGTGGCATGACATTTGAAGATGCTCCAGAATCTACTAGACAATTGTGAACATTATGATTGAAAATTTCAAAGGTTAACAGGAATGGCAACGTCTGAGATTTAGATTTTCCACCGATACTAGCTTCATTAATTTCAGGATCTTCTTGAGTATCTGTTAATGGAGTGTTGGGCTGGGATTGCAGAGCATGCAGCAGCTTATCTCGTCGTTGAGAAAAACTGCACATATCAAATATTGATACATTTTCTTTGACTTTCTTTATATCCTCAATAATGTCATATCCTATATCAGATTCTTTTCCAAATCTAGTCGGATGGTCTGTTTTATTCATTGTGACCTTCGATTGTTGAACTGTGGTGTCAATGCTTGGCTGCTTGGCTGCTATTGGGTTAGCTTTAGGTTGTGGTGGAATGATTGCTATATGTCTTCTAGGTAGTTCTTTTGAAATTTTAGGCTTGGGAATAGTCGAGTTTGGAACAGGATCTGTAATGGGACCTTTACTGCGAGTATTAATGTTTACAGCAGAGATTGAGCTTTCCACGGGATCTTCTTCTACCAGTTCAGTTAAAGGTACCCAATCCCATAGCACCATAGTGGTGTCTGGAGGTGGTTCTTCTATCTCAGGGGTCGATTCCTCTGGAGGATCGTCTTGATCTGGAATTTGTGAATCCAAAATTTGGTTCATGACTAAACTCATAGAGTTAATCCATTGTGGGCATCTATTTTCTAAGTGCGGTTCTTGATGAAAGGTGCAGAAGTTTTCCATCCCTATTTCATTGAGATTTAAAACAGGGTAAGTGTTCATAGGTGGATGAGGTTGATCGCTGTCTTCTCTCTTCTTGTAAAATGGCTTGAAAGGTTTCCTAGATGTACTAGCAGCTTTGGTCTTTCTCGAGATCTACAATTTTATTGGACAACTTCTGCATCATCTTAACTACATTCTCCATGTTTGCTGATGACTCTTCTTTATTTCTGGTGAGCAGCAAGGTTTTTTTACTAGCTGTTCGTTTTGTCTCTGCATCTAAGTCATGTTTAGCAATGATATCCGCTTCTTCTTCCACCTTTCTAGATTCTTCAAAATTTTCTATCAGGGTGTTTTTCTTTGATCTTTTAATGAACATTGCTATGGGTCCTTCAAGAGCTGTTGTATAATATTCAACTAGAGATTCCTCTGCTGGTTTATTTGCTTCGCTGAAATTATTTAAGAGTGTTGTGAACCTTTGGTTGAAGTCTTGAACCTTTTTCTTTCTTTTCTATTCTCATGGACAATAATTCTTTCATGAGCGTAGCTACAGTATTTTGGTTTCCATATTTCTTTAAGAAACATTTTTCAAATTCATCCCAGCTTGCAATCGAGCTAGGTTGTAAGCTAAAATACTAGGAAGAGACTTTCGGCTCAAATGTGTATGGAAAAAGCCTACAAACTACATCTTCATGCTGTACATTTAAAAGATTTAGGGCTAAATAAAAACTCTTGAGATGATCTTCAGCGGAAATGGCTTTCCCTGGGTCGAATTTAGGCAAGACTTTCTCTAGATTTTAGGAAGATTGTGGAATGGCCTAGCTAGATTCAATGCTCCCCTTGCTCTCCAAGCAGGTACAACCATGTCTCTATGTGGAGAATCAGGTGGAGAATTGTGTGGTGAATTCAATGGAGTCTTCCTTGGAGTAATAAGTTCTCCAAGACTTTCTTGATCTGAAATATTTTCTGGGTTTTCAAGATTGACTTTGTTCAAGGGTTCTACAATTTCTTCCAAGGTTAAATTTACAAGCTCTTCAAAATTCTGCACAAGAATCGAATCATGGGTGTACTGTAATTATTTTCTAGGAGGAACTTTTCCTAGGGAGGAAATTTACTACGCTTAAACCACCTAGTTGTCTAACATAAGATCGTGTATGTCTCCTTAAATCTTCTATTTCTGTAAAAAGCACAGCATACAGAACTTCTTGAGGTTCAGAATCAGAGATGAGGTTTTCTTGATTTGCTATTTCAAGATTTGGGCTATCTGAAATTCCTTTTTTAAGCGGGTTTTCAGTAACATTTTGACAGTAGGAGATTTTCCTTTATCAGCCATGCACTTTTAAGCCCTCCTTCTAGCGCCAAAAACTGTTGATGCCCCGAAGATCGCAGTATCAAGCAGAAAGGGATTCTCCCCAATAGACTATCCCAATTAGATTGTCTACCTTTTGGTATGGGGAATCCGTCCGGTTAGCGGTTCCGGCAACCGTTAGATTTGGAGATTTGCTTCAATTACACTGGTTATGGCCGGATCCACCATTCTTTTTTATTTTATTTTTGGTTTAAGATGATATGCAAGTGCCTAAGCTAACTTTAATCTAAATGCAGAACTTAAAGCAAATCTGTGTCTAAAACTGAAATAAACCTAAACTATCCCTGCAAGGAGCAAAATTATAAGTATGAGTAATGTGCTGAAAGAAGCATCTACAGATCAACAAATAGCTATTAAACCATAAAGATACAACTATAGCAAAAGGCAAAAGATATTAAAAGATAGATTCCAATTTACATACAACGCATTGTATTACTCATGTAGGAGAAAAAATCATTTGCACAGGAAACAACAAGATCATTCAATACATAGAAATAATTCAAGGCGGCAAAGAAAGATCTCACTGTAGAATATGAAGACACAAGAATAATCCAGCATGCATCCAACATCCATTTCCATGCAAAAGATGTCCTCTCTAGGCTCTTATTAGGAAAATTTCATTTTCTTGGAGCAAGTGCAAGATAGCTCATACAAGTTAAGAAAAATTTTTCCCTCCCAAAAGTCCCTTACACTATTCCCTAAGCCTCTATTTTTATCTTTACAAAAGGCCTCTTGGGCTGCCACTTGTCTCTTACACTTGTCCTTTCAAGACTTTTCCCAAAAATAACAAAATCGTGGCCCTTTTCTTATAAAAGAAAATTTTCTCAAAAAAAAAAAAGGGACAGCTGTCTAGTGACCCTACGCTCTAAAGCATGGAAAACAGATCAAAATAAGAGCAATGCATTATAACTAGCACGCTCATCCTTGAGGAGGCGCTTCTGCTGGGAGTGAGGTGCTTGTGTTGGCTACTACCGCTTCTGCTACTTTCTTTCCTCCTTTGCAATGTAACTGAACCAGATACCAGTGTCTTTGACAACCAGATTTGTTGGTGAAGGGAGCAAGATATTCTAGGAAGTTACGTGCTTACCAAGCTCTGCTTCAATACTATGAATTTCTGCAATTACTTCTTGGTGGATTCTTTCAGTGAATGGCTGTATACTGATGACAGCCCAATATAGTGATGGAGATCATCAGTGGCTACGACATCAATCTTCTTTACATATTCTATTTGAATACCTAGCTCTTCCTTCAAGTCTGATAGACGTTTCTCTTTGCTTGGAAACTCATCGAGGGACTGAGGGAAACTCAGCTTGCACTTATCATGCACTTCATGGATCTTTTGATACAAGCTGCTACTTTTATCAATTGTTCCCTGGATCTTAGCTATTAGCTTCAGGCCACGGTTCTTGCAGAATTCCATGAGGGCTACATCTTCTTTAAAATCATCTACCGACTTGAATGGGAGATGCTTGGGGAAATCCACCTTCCCTTCTCTCCATTCCATCTGGCTCAGGATGTTTGCTTTAACCTGAGTGTATTTTCCCTTAAGCCTATTGGCCTCTGCATTAACTTCTTTCAATCTAACCATCATGGCTTTGAGCCTGCACACTTCCTTAGTAATCATCTCCTGTGTGGCGTGCATTTGTCTTAGAATGTCACGGGATAGCTCATGAAAGGGAGAAATATCTATTGTTCTACTCTCTGCCTACTCTAACTGTTCATCCATTGCCTGCTTATTTGCCTCCAGATGAAAAACTCTAGCTTCAGAATCGTTCTTTTCCGCTTCTAGAACCATCATCTGGATTGCCAGATGCTCCTTTTCTTCTTCTAAATGGTGATACTTATCTATCAACTCCTTGTGATCAACAGACAGGCGATTATATTTATTCACTACAAGTTCCTTGTAAGTCTGTTCATTAGCCACAGTGTGTTGCAACATGTGAGCTCTCCTCTTTGTTGACTCAAATTCTCTGACCATATCGACCACATTGTCCTTTGTTGCTTTTGCTGCTGACACAGCGGCAGATGCCATGGCTATGGGATCCTTATTTGTATTCTGCATCACCGTGGTCTCCCGCTGGGTGACAATATCTTCTTGGAAGAGTCTCTTTATCCTCTCTTCCGACTTCAAGACCACCGCCTTCCTCTTCTTATAATATACAAATTCATCCCATCGGGGCACAGTATGATCTTCTGATGGGGTGTAAGGGATGATTGGGAGGTCTATTACATGTACTTCTATCTCTATGGGTGGGGTCTGCACTACTTGAGATGCGCCTATTTCCACATTTTGGGTGCCAGAGCTACCTACTTGAGATGCGCCTGTTTCCACATTTTGGGCGCCGGAGCCACCTACTTGAGATATGTCTATCTCCATATCTTGGGTGTCGGAGCCACCTGCCTGGGCATCTTCATTGGTCTTAAGCTCTTCCTCCGCCTTTTGTTCCTCTTCAGTTTTACGCCTTCCTTCTTCTTCTTCATCTTGCTGCTGATTTTTACTTTCCTCCCCTTGCTCTCGTTCTTCTGCTTCCTTCTGCTGCCTTGCCTCCTCAACTTCTCTCTCCAACCTTGCTTCTTCAGCTTCTCTCTACAACCTCGCTTCTTTAGACTCCTGTTGCAGTCTTTCTTCTTCTTTCAATCTTTGTTCTTCACGGGCCAGGGCCTCAGCTGCTTCTCTCTCTTTCTCCAGACTGGCTTCTCGGGCCGACGCAGAGCTAGAGCTAGCTCCACTGCCTTGACAACAAATCTGCAACTCAGTCATGTTGTTGATGCCTCTGAACACTTCTTCCTCTGCATCATAGTAATGAGCATACTCAAAATGAGCATATACCTCCTTGCAATGCTCAGCAACCTTGCTCCGCCTGTCATTTCTATGGAAGATTACCTCACCGAAATGGAAAGCTTTCAGCTCTTGAATGTACTCCTCGGCTGTTGCAACCCCTGAGAATTTATAGGCTCCTATGCAAAAGGTAAAAGGAAGGAAGGAAGCCTTATGTTGCTTATTAAGCACTCCTCCTATTACATCAAGGAAAACTTGCCTGACTGCTTCCTTGAGGACTACATAATCAGTAGTGTATTTTGGAAAAATATATGGTGCTTTGGTACCTCCAAACATCCTGATGTAGGTGCCCTGCTCTGAGAAGTAAAAATCGCCATAGTTTTCGAGGACCTTCATGGCATTTTTTGATAGGCAATTGGGCTCTTCCCTGAACATTTGCTCATACAGAGGCATGATGAACTCTTCGCAGATGAGCTTGTAGTTTGCTCTGTAATTTTGAGCCCACATTATTTTATAGGCGGTGTAGACCGAGGTGTTGGCCTGATCCCATGTGCAACCTGGCTTGGGGAAAGAGAGCTTGGCCCAAAATGCAATCAATAAGATATGAAGACATGTAAAATTTTGACTTTTTTAAGGCCAAACCTTCTCTAGCTGCGACCACTGTGGATGGCAAACTATCCGAGAGGATAGTAGCCCAATCAAACACAGTTCCTTTGAATGCTATGAAGTGGATGATGGGAGCCCACTGTATCCTATATACAGTGCCATCGGGCATGCCGAAAATTCTGCATAACATCAAGGCAATTAATCTAAAAGGAGGTCTTAGGCTCTAAACGCCGTATTCATCATTATCTCTCTTCCTCGGTTGTTTTCCTGTGACCAACAGCTTTTTAGCCATCTCGATATTATTCATCTTTCCCAACCATTCATCGTTTAGAGCTTGCTAGGGACGTGAGAAATTGTAGGCTGCTGCAATATAAGCTGGATGGAATGAAGCGAAAGGCTCTGCCTTGCTGTCATGCAACACCCTTGTTTGCGGGTTGGCATGTTCCAGTATCCATCCTATCACTTCAGAGCATGGGAACAATTCAGGGTGAGAAAGCCCTGGCTATGCCGGAAGATCTGATATTGAGATAGATTTGTTCTTCCTCCAATAACACATCTGGGATATCCTGGTCCCTGATCATCCAGTAAACATCTCCCCAACGGACCTCGGGAGGAACGTCAGTGGTACATTTAGTGTCTTGGAAAATAGTTTCAGTTCTTAGTTGCACTGGCTCTTGTTCCATCACTTTAGCTTTCTTTCTACCACCTTTTGGCATCGTGGCTTATCCCTGTTAGTAACCAAATGTGAATGATTATAAAATTGCAACACATTATGAGAGTGTAACATAAAGTAAGACAATTTTAGCATGCTAATGATAAATATAAAGAAAATTATAAAGTTGCACGCTGGGGAAGCAAACTTAAACATAGATCATTCCAGAAAACAAAATATGGTCCTCATACTTGATTATTATAGGGAGGCGATGCCTGGTCAGGAAATTTTGGAATGCTTCTGAAAAGGTTAAGCATACGACGTGTAAAACCCACTTCCTTCCTAGTCCTTGGAGATAGGATGACCTTCATCATAGTACTTCTAATGGCCAATGGTGGGCTGGCCTGGAGTGGAAAATCTTATGAGGGAAAAGAAAAACGAGAGACGGTTTTCCACAGTCATTAACTGAGCCGAACAGGCGAGAGGTTGAGTATCTCAACTGACTACTACTAACGCTGAAAATACTTGAGAAGCGGTATGCAGCCGGTACAAAATTGGGTTTGAGTAAATCTGGGTAGGAGTTCAACCGAAACGCAGCCAGTAAAAAAAAAAAATAAGCTCGGACGACTCAGAGACAAAGGGCCAACTGGGACCGGCTTGGTCATGACTATAACTCCTATTTGGCAGTATTGAGAAACTTATGGGGGCACGGGGACCGTAAGTTATTTAAAATGATACATACTTCCAATGCCTACCGGCCACGTTATTAAATGGGAAAAAACCCAAGAAAAACTCAACGTAAAGGTAAGACAAAGATAACGGTTGGTGAGCTTACCTGGAGATGAAACAGTGGTGGGGTGAGGTCAATATGGTGGTAAATACGCTGAGCTGGAGTGATGCACTCTCCCAAACGGTGTTTTTTTTTAATAAAAACTAACAATGGGAACAATGAAAACTCACCGCCCATATATAAGGTTTGACACATGCGGGCATTTAAACGGGTAGGTGACGATTAAAAATGAGGTTTAATGCTCATACGGCACGGTCTTTTCAAGCCGACTTAGCATTTAAGCGCGACCGTCGGTTGCAGAGCGGACTCACAAGTTTCATCCGCAGTTGCGGCCAGAACTCATGAGTTCCTCCTGAAAGGCGGGAAACTTTGGCGAGGCATTTACTTGTTGTGAGAGAAATGGAAAAGATGCTTCGCAATGGCAGAAAAGTTTGGCGAGTCGTTCTGACATTTCGGGAGCACTTTGTGAGTTCTTCCGAAATTCACTTTCCCGTAAGTTTATCGTGGTCGGTTTTTCCGAGTTGTTCCAAAGTTTCGGAAAGACTCAGTAAGTCCTTCCAAAATTCACGAATGACTTTGTTAAGTCTTTTCCGAAATATGAATGGTTGAGTAACCTGGGGAAAAGACCAACTTACTGTGGCAACACTTGGCGAAAGCTTCCACAATTTTGGGAGAGAATCCCAAGTTCCTCCGCAGTTTCAGGCGAGCTTGCTGAATTCATCCGCAGTTTCGGGAGAGAATTTTAAGTTTCTTCCGCAGTTTTGGGAAGTGATTTTAAGTTTTTTCCGCAGTTTCGAGAGAGAAATTTTAGTTCTTCCGAAGCTTTAGAAACGCTAAGTATTTTTTTTGCAATTTCGGGGAGCAATTTTAAGTTTTTCCGCAGTTTCGGAAGAGAATCCTAAGTTCATCCACAGTTTCAGGAGAGAAATTTGAGTTCTTCTACAGTTTCAGGAAAGAGTTCTGAGTTTTGACTTAGAAAAAACTTCAATTTTTTAAAGCAGATTCCTCAGTTGAAACAAAACTAAGTCCAAAAAGTTTTCAAAGGAGACTTAACTTTTTAGGCAGTCTTTCTAGGAAAATTAAAGGAGGGGCCCCCAATATCTTCAAAAATTTGGGGAGGGATGTTGCTGCAACAACAAGCAGTTGCAGATATTCTCTATTTTTTTTGCAGGTCTTTTGTAACAGCTTCCATGAATCTGGAATGAATTCCTCCTCTCTCTCCATTCAACTATGATGAGTGGAAACCAAAGATGATAGCATATTTGAAGAGACATGGTGTTTTTTATTATTGTTTTGAAAGAGAGTTTGAATCCTCTGAAGAGGCGAATGATTGGTTAAATGAAGGTGACAGATCCTATGGATCAATGTTGACTGCTATGTTTCATTGTATGCAATCCCACTTCTATGATTCTGCTGAATCTCCAAAAGAGGTATGGGCCCCATCTAGATTAAAGATTTGGAAAACAGAATGAAGGGATTGGTGCAAACTATTTGGAGAGCAAGCCCAGTGATGCATTCACCCTCCTTTATGGTCTCTCTGATCATGATTCAGTATCAAACATATCTCATAATGAATTTGTCCAAAAAGAAGAAGAACTTGCAGATTCAACACTCATGTTCTCAATGTCTTCTATTTTGAATTCGAAGCTAGCTCACACTCTAGAAACTGAAGAGGTTCTTAAATCCTCTCTTGCACAAGAGTCAGTTGGTTTGCATAATGATGATCTATTGAATTTTTCGTAGGTTAAATCAACAATTGGAGGTGATGCATTCGCTCTCCTTGATCACTTATCTCTTATGTACTACAATATGAGCAATTGTACATGCTCTCAAAAATTCATTGAAGATGTAGGGAATTACCATTCGCTTGGGATCATTTCTCATGCATACCATGGTTTATTTGGTTTTGATCTCACCCCTGCTAGTTCAAAGGAGATCTCAAGAAACCATTCATCATTTCTTGGAGTTGATTCGAAATCCAATCCATTACCATTGTTTCATGGTTCATTTGGTTTTGACCTCACCCCTGCTGGTTCAAAGGAGATCTCAAGAAACCATTTATCAAGTCTTGGAGATGATTTGAAGTCCAAGCAACCACTATCATGTGATGGTTCTTTTGGGCATGGTCTCACCTATGATGGTTCAAAGGAGATAGCAAAAGACTATCTACACATTCATGGATTTGATCCTACCTCGGCTGATTCGAATCACAGGTTCCAGGATCATCCTCATACTTTTGGATTTGTTCTCATCACATTCGGTCTGAAGAGCAAGTACAAGCACATGTCTCCATATTCGCTTGCATCCAAGCACATGTTTTTGGAGCATGAACCACTTATTCCCAAGAAGAGGATGCCTCCAGACATATGACCAAGCATCACACCTGCTTGAGTTTGGAGAATTTATTTTTGGTGTGCCCTACAGTCTTTTTGAGGGGGGGGGTATTTTTCCCATGAGGTTTTTCCCCATTTCCTTGTTCATGGACTGTTCTTTATTCATTGTATTGGGTGACCTTTGGTCTCAGTTACCAGGGCCTAGGATGGATTAAGGGGGGGTGTTAGGATATTCCTATACTCCATCCTAGTCCTAACAACATTTCCATTATTTTGCATTTCATTCATGCATGTTTTTTTGCATGCATGCATCCCAGTCATCGGCATGGTGTCCTCTAGCACCTAATCCCCATTTTGCTAGCCTCGGGAGCTTCTTTCTGTTCATTTCTATCCCTCCTAGTGCATGAAGCACCCTGATTTTACCTACCACATGTGAAAGGTGCCTTCTCTCACCTACCACCAATGACACTTCAGTTAGTTCCTTGATTTATGGATCTGTTCCCTGATTTAAGGACAGATGGCCTAGTTAACTCACTGAAACACTCTGATGGACCTCTAGAGAGCCTAGATTGACTATTTTGACTCCAGTTAGCTCCTCATGAATCTAGTTAGCTTCATGTGCCCCTCCATCAGCGCTCCATGCATCAGTTACACCTACTACACCCAGTTAGACTCAGTGTGACACATGGTTGATGGTTACTTGTGCTTTGATGACACTCTACTGATCTGATGATCAGTTCATGCAGGCTAATTCTAACTGCCACCTTGGCATTCGAATACTCTCCATTGTATTATTTATTGTTCATATTATGATTAATGAATTAGTGTGATGTTATTCTGCTTCTATCTGAGTTCTACTGTATCATAATTCTGCTTCTCTTTTACACTGCATTGTCCACTCTTCTTCTATTTTCCTGCTTAATCTTTCTTGTGAGGTATACATCAGCTCTTAGATCTTCTGTGAGTATTTTCACAGTGAGGTGGTTGTTGAGCCTGCAGGCCCCATCTCTCCTATGGTGGCGGCAACAGCAACCTTTCCGACGGAACATTGGTCGAGCATTTGGCGGCCCTATTTTCAGAAGTTGGTGGCCCTACTATCAACAAGCATTTTAGGTTTATCGGTTTTGTATACATTAGGCGTCATTTCATTTGGCTTCTCTTCTTTTTGTTCAGCTCTTTATGAGTTGGTTTTTCTATTGTATATGAGAAAATCTCGGTTGACCCGATATAGGGTGTTTTAGATTTAGGTTTTCTTTCTGGTGGTGTTTCGATACCTGCATTTTTACTCTTAGAAGCTGGAAAGTTGTTTCTGGAAAGGGCTCCTAGAATCCTTTTTGCAATACGTAATTTGATTATTCCTAATGAAATTACGTTTTTTTCCTTGGAAAAAAAAAGGACAATATTGAATACTTATATCATAATTTTAACACAATCCTCACTAATTCCATTAACAAGTTCTCTATCATGGTGTCAAGTAGAAAGGAAAATAGAATGACTAACCCTTGGTATGATAAAGAGTACAAGCATGCTAGAAAATCCATTAGGGATGCTTCTAACAAGTCCTAAGAATTCGACAAGATATATAGGTATAAAGTCCTAATTAAAAGGATAAAAGGGTACTATATGAATACAAAGCAAGAGAAGCTTTTAAACATCTCTAATATAGATTCTAAGAAATTCTGAATGAAAATTCTAAGTCGTAAAAAAATAATAATAAAATATGATTCCCTTGAGGGACTAGAATTCCTACCTTAAAATTATTTATGAATCCCCTGATGCCATGGACAACAATCAAACCCTTTCTGCATAGGAAGAATTTTTCTCTTTAGAATACATACAGTTTTTGGTTAAGTGGCTCATGAAAGGGAAAGCTAATGACATTGAAGGATACCAAGTAGAATTCTTAAAAATTGGCAGGCCTATCCTCATTCCTCACATCCACAAGCTCTTCAATTTAGCAGTGAAGCATGGTTTCCCTAAAGCTTGGGTAGAAAGCCTCGTTGTTCTTATTTTTAAATGTGGAGATGAAAATAATCCATCTAATTATAGGACCATTATGTTTATCCCTATTTTAGCCAATTTATATGGAATTATTTTGGAAAAGAAGATCAGTATATGGCTAGAAAGTAAGGGAAAAGGAGCTAAAGGCTAAGCAGGATTTAGGAACTATAGTTCAACTATGGACCACCTTGTTACACTTAGGACCATTGTTGAGGAGCGTTGTAATAATAAAACCAATCTTATGTGTTGCTTTGTTGACTTTAGAAAATTATATGACACAGTGCCTAGAGCTAACCTTTGGAATAGATTAGAAGAGTCAAAAGGCCATTTTCCATTTGAGAGTTGTCACAATAAGGTTGTATGAAAAGGTTATTTGCAAGTTTAGGAGTTGTGGGGTTGGTCAAAAGAAATTAATTGTAATATAAGAATCAAGCAAGGTTGTCCCCTATCCCCTACACTTTTTGGTATATGCATTGACAAGCTAGAGGGTTGTTTGGAAGACACAGGTTGTTCCGACACAACTTTGGTTGGTATATTCATCATCCTTCTTCTTACACTGATGATATTTTTCTTATTGTGAAAAGACCCTATGATCTCAACAAGCAACTAAAAATTCTCAAGGAATTTTTCTCTAGTATGGGTATGACTATTAGCAATGACAAAACAAAGGTTATGATTATCCCATGCACCAAGTTTGCTAGCCACTCATGCTTGAGGCTAGGTGAAATTTGTGAAGGGTCTCATTTTCCCTAGATTCCCCTACCTCCATTAACTTCCTACGCATCCTTCAACCACCGTCTAATGCAACTATCTTAAACTCCATTAAGAACTTCATTAAGGCAGTGCCCTTTCATTTAGAGCCTAGCCATATGCCTCTCCATCACAAGTGCTACCATGCATCCTGGCACATGATCCCCCTTTCCCTCTTTGGCCCATATAGCACGTTGTCTCCTCACCCGCATCCAAGCGTAACTTTCATCTAATTAATTTTATTTATAATATTTATTTAGATAAAAACTAAATGTATTTTTCATGTTTTTAATAAATAAATATATAATAATAATAATAAGTTTTATTTTTCTTTTACTTATAAGCATACACATATAATCCATATAATTTTTATCCATTAAATTATCTTCTTTAAATAAAAAAAACACCCACTTATTTACACTCTCACAAATTATTAATTATTCATAAGATTTATAAGGAATGACAATATCACCAAAGAAAAAATTTACTTGCAATATCTATAAATACAATCTATACCACTATCTTTTTCAACAGAAAAAAAAAATGTAGTTCCTTTATATTTACAAATGAACCAATTTGTACATAAGCTCACAACCTCCATGTATCTTTTTTCAACATAACAAAAATACGTAGCTCTTTTATATTTATAAATGAACCACTTTGTACATAGGCTCACAACCTCCATGTATTTCCATAAAATAGAAGAAAATCATTGACTGGACTACAGATCCATAATCTATATACACTTCCTATAACTATATACCTGTTGGATGTTTGTGTTCTGACATATCTAAAAAATCAAAATTATTACATTGGTTAAGCTTCTCACTTCCCAGCAATGTGCTTATGAGATGATTGTGCATTAGATATATAAAATGCTATATCAATGCAAAAAGAAATCAAGTAGAAGAGGGGGAAAAACAAAATACCAGATAATTGCATCACTCAGAAAGCTGTCATCCAGGGTGGGGTCTTAGGTCTATCTCTGCCATAGCATCACCATTTATTTTCCAACAGTTGCAAGTGCCAGGTCCCAATGGCAATCCTTCTTTAGTCAGATGGTCTGCCAATGTATTCCTTTATTTGAAAATATGGTAAAAGGATATCTCCTCAAAATCCCCCAACAACTTAATTACCTCCTCATATAGAGGACACAAGTAAATATTCCTAGGAGGTCTTTTTAAATTAAACCAATCCACCACAAGTTTTGAGTCCCCAAATACTTGAAACTTCATAATTCCTTTTGAGATAACAACTAATAAAGTAAGTTTTAATGCCATCAACTACACCTTGTTATTTGTACTAGGTCCCATTGCAGCTTTGAACTTTGTCTATCTGTCGTCATTTTGATATATCAGACCTCATGCCCCTTGAGAGGAGGGTTTCCCTGTGAAGCACTATCGAAATATCCCCAACCTACTCTTATGTCAATGATTTCTTCATAAATTCTCCTTTCTTTCACTAACTATGATACATGGGAAGTGGCTCAAGATAACCAAGACATTAGTGGCGCAAATCCTAGGAGGGATGTTGATGTCTTAAAATATAACCTTGTTCCTGAATATCCAAATACCCCATATTAATATGAAATTAATATAAAAGGTAAAGCAAAAAAACTTTGTTAATTGCATTATGTATCTACCTAGTAAGGGACCCTTCTGAATCATCACACCCCAATCAATATATACCTTTCTTACCATCAATAAAAGATTTGCTTACCATCATCATCTACCAGTTATTTCTATCACAAATTTACAAAATTATTTTGAAAAACGTGAAACCATACACTTTATGCCACACCAATAAACAATACCTTAATAACCCACATATAAATATATTGTGATGGCAATTGGAGTTAGTAAAAAAAGAACATCATACCAAATAGACTTTTAATCTATCAAAACAAATGTTAATATACATATAATACACTAATATACACAATCCCAAGCCGAACAGTATGGAATATACACAATCCCAAGCCAAACATTATGGAATATGCCTATGCTAGATATTCTTAATCCATAAATTATTAATACAATCTATATATACTTATGATACACTACTCTATACAATGCCAAACACTATGGAATATGGTTATATATATTATATATCTTCCTTTTAAAGGTGTGAGAGAATAAGATGATAGGAATGAAAAACATCATCCCCGCTACCACATTATTGTCATATCTCTATAGTTTGATTATTTTCTTATGAATATTAAATTCAAAACATATTGCAGATAAAGAGAAAAGAAAGACGTGTAAAAGGGTGAACAAGCCCACCTACAAGGGAAGTTGTTTAGAAAAACTTGTATATATAAAAATAATAATAATAGACCATGGTTATCATGAGCATATTTTCTCCCATTTTAAAGAGAGTATATAATTTGGATTTCTTTTATCATATATAGAATTTGGTTAGGTAAGCCTTTTACATTTTTCATTGTTAAAAATATTATTTTAAATGTATAAATAGATTTTATATCTTTAAATATATTGTTAGTGTATTTTGAATGTGTAATTTCAATTAATGTAATTTCAATATTTAAAAAAATAATAATAAATTATAAATGAAAATGACAAATATATATATATATATATATATATAACCCAAAAAATCATGTTTATATTAATGTATTTAAAAAAATAATAAAATTATGTGTGTTTGTGTAATAATGATAGTTGTTAATGTCTATTTGATCAAGTAAGGAGTCATTTAGTTTTCTTTAAAACTTTATTCGTGTTACATATGGAGCCTAAGAGTTTGTTCTTATTTTAGCAATGTTGTTTTTTTCTTTATGCTAATAAAAAATTTAAAACAAAGAAATGTTTTTGATCTCCTAAATTAGGGTTGATCACCTCCTTATGATATCTTATTTTTATTTTTCTTAAATTTAGATATAATAATACTTTTAATATTATTACTATTTTGCAAAGTAACATCTTTCTTTAGCTTAATTTTATTTTTTTTAGCTTTAAATGTAAAAATATTTTTAATATTTTGTAAAATACCATTTTCCTTGACTTTTCAATAATTTAACATAAACCTAAAATTTTTATATTATTAATTATAATTTTAATATAAATTTTATAAAAAAAATATAAAAATAAACTTGTATTATTATGATTTATAACTTAAATAATTTAAATATTCAGTTTTCAATAGTTTCAAAATTGAGAATGATTTTGGTGAAAAGATAAAAGTGTTCATTATCGTTGATTATTACGTAGGCTATAATGGGTAGTTGCTTGAAGAGTCAAATCTAATGAATCTTAAATATTAAACATATTTATCGTAAATATATAACATTTATTTATATAATATAAATATCAAAATCTATCAATAAAATGACAGTTAGTTAAAATTTACTATTAAATATATTTATTTTAAAAGTTCACAATTAAGATAAGTTTATCTAAAATAGTTTGAATTTGTTTTTAAGTAATTAAATTGAAGGTTAAAATTTGTTTTTAGTTTGAATTTATTTTTAATAATCAAATTGAATGTAATATATAGTTTTTATCAAATTTGACGATTATAAATTTTTTATAAAATCTCCAAAAAAATAATGTTTTTAATCAATCCAAAACCTCTAAAATTTCATAACCGACCCAATACAACTATGCTAAATTTGAATTATTTACCTAGCCAACTTTGGACAAAACTAGAATTTACAAAAATTTCATAACCGACCTACTACAACTATGCTAACTTTGAATTATTTACCGACAAAACTAGAATTTACAAAATTATTTATTTTAAATAAAGGATATCCAACTCCCAAGAGGTTGGATGTAACAATTCCCATAATAAATAAATTCAATAAAAAAAGATCCTATACAAATCCAAGAACATAACTATCTTATACCTTTAGGTCACAACAGTCTAGATTCAATGCACATAGGGATGCCATGTATGTATGGATGGATGCATATCATCTCTTCCCTGCCATGTCATGTCATGCTAACATCATTAAAAAGGACGCGTAATTAAGTGAAAGCATACGGACAATATTATTGGGGCCACGTGGCTTTGGAAATGTAAATTTGACTGGGAGGCGGTGGCGGCGGCGGCCAAGTAACCGCTTCCACGTTTACACGATGAAATAACGCGAAGCATATTCTAATCGTTGGCCTTTTGGTCGTTTCGTATTTATCGGAATATTTTATTGAATGGTTTAGGAATTTACACGCGTAAGCACTTCTAAGGCCAGAACAAAAACATTTAACTCATGAATTCTACACCTTCCTTCCAAATTCCAATTTCCTTATTTTTCTCGTTGATGTTTATAGTTTTCATATTAAGAAATGCATCCTCCAATAAAAAAGAGGAGCAAGTTTTATCATAAATAAATACAAAAGCTTTATATCTTCATTTACATCACAAGGAAGCTTTTGGATATTAAAAGTTGACACGTATTATAAGCATCCCAATGTAGGGCAGAACTCGAGACCAGGTGGCATGAATGAACACAACATCCAACAACGACCACCACCAAGATATGGGAAATTGATTATCTGATCATTGGATTTTTGGTGTTGATGTTTTAATGAATGTAATACCCCACGTGAACACGTGGAATTCCATTAATTAAGCAATTAAATTTGAACTATTATTCTTTTATTTTTTTCTCATTGTTAGGGTCCATAATTAGAGTCCACTATTGTGTTTACATCATGATCAATTTTTGAAAAATCAATATTAAAAATTAATTAAATAATATATAAGTTTTAATAAAATAACTAATTAAAATATTTCTTTTTAAATATTTTAAGATTAAATTATTATTTTTAAATGAAATGAGTAATTTCGTATTAAAGTGGAGTTGTAATGTCGCAGGTGAACACCTATAGGTCACAACTTAAGTGCCATGAACAAGTTATATGTTATTTGTTCTCCATGCTTGGTTGTAATCACATGTTGTCCATGCCTCAGCTACTTGTTACCTTCTTTAATTTAATGGGTTGTTTGTCACTACGTGTTTTTTTCCTTGGTATTTGTCACTACGTGTTATCCATGCATGAGCTATGAGTTATTCATGCATAAGCTACCAGTGATTTTTTATATATTTTTTTATAATTGTTTATTTTGAATTTTGAACGACGCCCATAAAATCAATTTGGACAGTACACTTGTGCAGTGATTTTTTATATTTTTTTTATAATTGTTTATTTTGAATTTTGAACGACGCCCATAAAATCAATTTGGACAGTACACTTGTGCCATCCTCCTTCAATCTAGGAAAATCATAGATGGTAGTCCACCCCAAATTCTAAGATATAAACACCTATCATTGTAATAAAACTAGCACAGCCACAAGTAAAGTGGTCGGTGAACACTGATAGGTGTAGAAAACCGCTTAGTTTTGTGGAGATGGATGGTTGTTAATCAAAGGCTAAACATTAAACTAATTAATATAAACTTTAAACTATCATAAACATTAAACTAATTAATTTAAACATAAAAACAAATGCTATTTAATAAACATGCCCCTTTTCTTATCCACCGCTTAATTGGAACTTATTTAAATGTTAATCACGATGCATTTGAGCATAACAAGATACGACGACCATGAAATGAATCCACACTGTACACTTGTTACACCCAGGTTAATCTTGTTGATCCACTCAAGGAAGTCCTGGGGATTTTACATAAACTCAGCCCATCTATTAGATTTTAAAGCAAAGAAATACATGTGTGCAGATGTAAATCAATTAAACATGCACAGCAGAATGAAAACCTCATCCACACACATTACATGATGCCATTCAATTTAACACAGCCAACAAATTAATACATTTGTAGAAGTAATTACATAAGAAAATACTCACCTTGATGTAATGTTGTCCCAACAACTAGCTATGTCGCTGCAACGTTCCTCCCAACCGTAGGTCTCTGCCCAGCTTGTATTATTTCAGCACTCAGAGACCACCTCCGAGCTGGGCATGATATCTACAAGGAACTTGGAACTCTCAAACCCTGCATGGCCAAAGCAATGGATACCCATCTCAACCCCAACATTCTTTTACACACAGTAGCTCAAAACTGGCATGGATACACAATTCAACCATGGATTCACAGAATAGGGTCTATGGGTTTTCCCAAAAACATGGACACACCAAAAACGGATTGTGGGAAGAAGGAATCAACCCCAGGGAAGAAAACCAATTTCTCCCACAGATGTATGAGCATTCAATGGGCCAAAACGGCCTCAATTGAACCCCAAATCGTTTCCCCTCTCTTCCCCACTATTAGCCACAACAAAAATGCCCTTCCCAGCTAGGAAAACGAAGGTAAACACAGGAAATTCATGGAGGGAAATGCCCAGGAAGGTCCCAACTCATGAGAGAGCAAACTGATAGGTGAATAATGACTTGGGGAGCAATTTCGTGGCCGTTTTCTTGCCCAAGAAGCCAAACACAAAAATCTGGGAAGGGTGGCTTGCCCAAACTCGAATTTGGACAGCCATACCTCCCATTCCCCAAGGCATTAACTACCTCAACCAACTCTTGGAAGAAATCAATGATTGGGTACAAAAGTCAACATGGATAGTTGAGGGTTCATGGGTTCTCTCATTGACACTTGACTTGACTTGATTGACTCAAGGGTTTGAATATTTCCCTCCCAATTCCTTGTAACATCATGCCCCCATCTCTTGTTGCATTGCATAGCTAGTTGTGGGCATTTATATTAAGATGCATATTTACAATTCCCATGGTTCACTAGCACATGGGTAGCATAATATCAAATACTTGCCTCTTCTAGATTGAGCGTTCACTAGTGGGGCCTTGGCCTTGAGCTCCACATTAGGAATCATACATAATATGCATACATTATTTACAATTATAGCCCAAAATATTATAAGGGTCAAAATGGGGGACGTGACATTCCCCTCCCCTTAGAATAACACCGCCCTCGGTGTTCCAATACCTAGGAAAACATACACGCTATATACATGTCCAAAATTCACAAAATGTGGCAGGTCTGTCCTGCATTTCACCCTTTACTTGGGTTTTCGGTACCAAGTCCTTTGGTCTTTACAAACTGCTCCTGCTGGCTTGGACCTTCTAGCTCTACATGAGGGAATTGTTCCAAAACAATCCCTTCCCTTTCTTTACCTTCCCACTGATCCACAAGTCTGGAAACTTTATGGTGACCACCCTCTTGATGTTCCATTGTTGGGCAGTCGTGGCAGCAATGATTTCCTCCACATGCCCAACATTTCATTGGTTTCTTTACCTTTTCCTGCTCAAATTCCTTTGAGTCTTCCCACCTGGAACGTTTCTTAATCGACCGATTGGATGAATGCTTCTTCATGGATCCACTTTCCTTTACCTTACTGATTGCTCCCATAATACTTTTTACCTCTTTTTGTAAGCGAATAGAGTCCTGCAAAACCTTGTGGTTCATCTCATTCTGTTGCCTTTGTAGCTTGAGCATCTCTCCAAGATTCTCTTGGGTCCTGGAAATTGTTTGAAGAAGACTTTCAGGCAACTCTGATAGCCCTTGGTCTGCTGCCATGGTTAATGGAAATAACTGACCAAACTTTGCTT
The DNA here is from genome assembly GCA_027924585.1 of Larix kaempferi. NCBI lineage: Eukaryota > Viridiplantae > Streptophyta > Pinopsida > Pinales > Pinaceae > Larix > Larix kaempferi. The sequence goes on from BSBM01000008.1 coordinate 7,832,702, forward strand.
ACTAGCAACACTTTCTTGTGCTGGCTGCAACCAATTGTTTCAATTTCTTACCTGTGAAATTCATCATGAAAATTATTTGTTAGGACAAGCATAATATAAACATTAAAATTAGTCAATTATTTTCCCAATTGACATGGAATGTCGACGCTTTATTCATGGTACTTCCACACTTTCATGCTTTCCAACATACACATGAATTCATTCATGTTCATCTTTTCACAGGAAATTTACTATTTCAGCATTCACAATTCATTTCAAGCAATTAAACACAATCTATTTTCAGCCATGACATGCACTCAACAATATTTTGTTTTATGAATGCATCATTCGAAAGGAAAAAGAAGAGTAGGACTTTCTCCCTCTTAGTCTTGTTCTATTATGGAGCTACACCATCGCTATGGTTTCATGCTCCTTAGTCTCTTTCACTTCACTGTGAATGCTTTGACTTTCCTTTCTTGGCTATGACACTTAGTGTCTAAGGTCTGTCTAAGGATTTTCAACTAGGAACCCTCATCCATAGTTTCCTACAGAACCTTTGACTGCTATGACCCACTCATGTCCACTAGCACCATCTTTCATTACTGCTCATACTGAGCTCTTTAGGATGGTCACATGTCCATCTGCATCCCTATGATTCCTTCCTGGTCCTTGGTTCCAACAATACCTACACTCAAACATTGAATCAATTCACATGTTTAGTTTATTTTCATAGGGTTTATCTCTAAACATGAGTTTAGGAAATCATAACCAAATTATATACACATGTATATTCATAAGCAAAAAGCTGCAAGATAACCGAATGCTTATTTGTATTGGATGTCTTCACTTTATTCCACGGGATCCTTCTTTGCTTTACAAGCCTTGGATTTCCCGTGAACACAATTATGAATGTTGGGCCAGCACATAGGCTACTCCACCATCATTCGAATAGGCAATGCCAGGCCAGTACGCCGACTAGGTTTATCAATCATTTGCTTTAGCAATATGCTAGGTCAGTGCTCCGACTGGTTTTATCAATTGTTTAAGGGGTGTTGGGCCAGCGTACACGCTGCTTTACCATATCAAGTAGTTAATGCCCAACTAGTCACTTTCTGGACTTATCAAGAACTTTATAGCGTTCAACCAGCTACTCCCTGGATTTCTCAATAATTTATATCGCCCACTCATTTACTCTCTGGATTTACCAGCAATTTATAGTCTTTTAGGGTCTTTCCTTCCTGCAATGACCAATGTTTCCAACAAAGAAACAATAGTGTATCAGCTTAGCTGTTAGAAGGCTTATACCTGAAATCTTCATTATTCCAAACAAGACATAAATGAAAACGAATACTTATCTGTATTGTGCATTTCCCCTCTGGTCCACAGGGTCCTGCTTCGCTTTGCAAGCCTTGGAATCACCTATGGACTTGGATATAGTTAATGCTTAACCAGTACACCTCCCCATGGGCTGGATTTACCAAGCATTTGGTGGTGCCCAACCAGTCCCATACCTGGTTGGCCCTCTCCAGTGCCGAGCCAGCACATTCGTCTGGGTTATCGACCAATGGAAGGAAACTGCGCCACCTGACCATTATAGGTCAAGGCTCTACTATGGAGCCATAGGAATCTCAGGGTTTTCAGTCAGTCTTAGCGCCCGCCCTCCTATTGCTGACCCAATAGAGATTTTATGCCTTCACCAATGTCACCACACCTTCTTGCACCATAACCCTTCACACACACATCAACTCTTCATTCATACAAGGACGTCACTCCTTCTATTGTGCAAATCGGTGGTTCCTTTTAGGAACTTTATAGGTGACTTTCTTGACTGCAAGTTAACATGGCCCCACTCACATACGGATGATACCCATTTTCACTACACAGCTCCCTGGGTTTGTCCATCCCTTCCAATATTATTTAGTGTGAGCATAGAAAGGTTTCCAATTCCTATACAATCCTTCTGCGTACCCTTCTTCACTTTGCCTCTTAATGTGTAGTACCAATTGGTATCTGTGTAGGATGACAACACAAGAAGGATAAGCAGGATTATCAATATTGCTTCTCAAAATCGCAACCACATTCCATAAAATAGACTATCAAGTATTGAAACACCGGAAATGCATCCATTCCCTTAGGGTGTAATCAATATTGACAACCCTATCATGACCCGCCACCAGAAAAGGTGTGCACCCCCTTTCCAATGTGAGCCATGTAGGCCCTAATCATACTCAAACAGTCTGAAATTATATATATAAATAAAGTAGAGCATGCTCTGCATATTAACTCTAATAATTTAGACATGCATGTTCTTATCTAGGGTCACAGAATACTCATTCATTTTGCAGATGTATCCTTTCTTCATTTGCGAAGAATGGGGGCTCCCTTCTCTGAGTCAACGGTTCTTTGGTTTGCCACCCTAATCTTTCCACGTTCCATAATCCACTCATGCCTTATTGGCATAACTTTACCATCTCACTCTCATGGTTTTCCAACATACAGCTTAGCTGAGATGTCATCCTTAATAGATGTAATGGTGTTTCACCCGAAACCCATTTCCAAAGCATGGGGTCCTTCCCATGGAGTTTGGCTTCTGCAGGTCATCACACCTGGTCTCCCTGCAATGTGTCTTCCTGGCACATTTATCAAATAGCCAAACAGTCAGCAGCATTTAACAATAATCATTCAATGGCATTAATAATTAAATTCAAGTATGAATTTGCAATTTTGTTCTCTACAGAAATTTATTTGCTTAGCCATGAGTCTGTTCTCATATTGTTTGGCCCTTTCTCATGGTAGATTCCAATCTTCGTCATGGACTTACCCACATTTTCTATGCCCAAAACCATCTACCTGAAATCTGAAACTTCAATAAGCCAAACATGTTGTGAGTATCTATGCATTTAATCATTTCATTGCTACAACAGTCACTGAAGTGATCTCAGAATTATAACACTCAATAATTCAAACATCTTCAGCTATTAGCATTTGAGTTGCAATGAAATATATGTATATATCTATATATGCATCATTATCATCAATAAAATGGCAAGACATGGGTACACTATCCGTGCAATTTAAATCAATTGTAAGTACTCATTACTTCACATTCCATGCAATCTCTGTCCTTCCATAGAGCACTATGGTAGCCCATCATCATGCTTACCTTCTTCATGCAATCTTTCTCCTGCATTCATAGCAGCTCATGAAATTCTCTCAGTATTAACAATGGTGCACCATTTCATCTATTATCTAAATACATTGAAACCTATACATATCACAACCGTGCATTCTCGCAATGCATCTTAACATGTGCACTTACACATATGCATGCACATTCACAACATTTACATAATATTTTAATGTGTATTCACTCAATGCATAACCCCTCAATACAACCTTGCATTAATCCATGAATACTATGCATTCCGACATATTATGGTCTAACCATGACTATCTCATATGGCATACACTACAACAGGACCATAAGTCATTACTTGCTTTGGTTGTTAAACTCACAACCAACATACACAAATGGCATGATATAATTTCATATGAATGCATTGAGGTTTTTAAGAAACTATAGGGTGTGAGGTTCATTGTCTTCACTTACCCACTCCTAACCATACTTGGTAGGATTATACTCACATTCAGGCACTCAATACCACATGCAAACCAATCAACATAGTTTAAACATAGTTGAAGGGATCTTACCAAATCCTCCTTCAATCATTCATACAATTAAGCATAAACAACCATTACCTGCATGGCTGTCATTAACTTCGCTTGATGTTACCTGATCAGTTGGTCTCTTACCAAGGCTACACAGTCCTTTTTCCAACCTCATGATCACAGATTTGTTGCACCATCATTTCTTCATAAGGTTGTTGGTCATATGCAACAATTCCCATTCACATCTTTAGCCATGCTTCGGTTGTGTTTGGTCCCACAACCAATGCGAACACAACTAATTATTAGCAACCCTCATAATGATCTTAAGTGGCTCATTGCATATGTAAGACCTCACTATTTTACTAATATGCAGTATCATATACATGTACAAACATTTTCACATGCACTATGCAATGTCTGTTAGTATTCCAACTAGTACATATTCACTTCATCTATCTATCCTTTTGCATTTTCAATCATGCTTCTATGGTCCGATTCCCACAACCATTATTAACAACTTTAATTGTCATCACCCATAGGGAATACCATTAATGGGCTATTTCATGTGTAACCTCACTACCTTTACCCATATGCAACATCATGCTCATGCATAAGAAATCCACATACACCATGCAATGATTCTTTAATCATGCCCACTAATTCATATGCATTACTCTCTTACATTTCCAGCATCCCTATGCCATCATTTTCAGTATATAAAACTTGGGAAATATAAATACAGTAACAAGAGAGGAGTTAAGGAATTCTCCCTTTTCAATTTCCCCTCATGACATGGAGTTCCTCCTCCACATCATAGCTGATCCTTTTCTTGGCTTCCCTACCAAGCATACAAGCAATCATTAGCTATGATATCCTCATGAATTAGCAATTCAATATATATACATAAGTGTATAACATTTATTCTTGCTATTTTTCAAACATGCAATTCTTATACTATAAACAAAAATAGTTTAAGGTGAGGAACTTCCCTCTTATCAACATTTCCTTGTTGCTCCCATTGCTCTTCTGCAATGTATATTACAGTCAATTACTCTTAATAAGGCCTCCACAACCTTCTATGCAATCCCTGCTTCTCATCCCAAGCATAGAGAATGCATTTCGCACTTTCCACGATTGTCTCCGGGGCACGACAGGGGTCAAGGGGGCTTACCCTCTTGTGGCTCGGCACTGCAGGGCGGGTCGAGGGTAGCGCCCTCGTTATTTTTTTTTTTGTAAATCCTTCGATTTCGCGCAATCTGACGCATAAGTTCCATGGTGTTTTTCTCTTTCAGGCACCTGAAAATTTCACTGAAAAACTGTTGTATTTTCTCTGTTTTGGTGGACTTTGTCATTCTCTTCTGACCCGTTGCGGACGAACTTGCTAAGTTCTTCCGGTCGAAAACTCAGCGTTTCCTTCCGCCATTGCGGCGGAAAGTCACCAACCTTTTCCGCCGTTGCGACGCAAACTCGCCAGCTTCCTCCGACATTGCGGTGCAAACTTGCCAACTTTTTTCGCCGTTGCGGACGAATTCACCCATCTCTTCGGCCGTTGCGGAGCAACGCGCCCATCTCTTCCGTCGTTTCGGAAAAAACTCACGAGTTCTTTCCGCTGCAAACACTTAGAAAAATTTTGAAATTTTTTGGACCAACTCATCGAGTCCTTCGGTCGTTTCGGACCAACTCGCTGAGTTCTTCCGCCGTTGCGGACAAACTTGCTGATTTCTTTCGGTCAAAAACTCATCTTTTCCTTCCGTCATTGCGGCGGAAACTCACCAACTTTTTCCGCAGTTGCGGATGAACTCGCCGAGTTCTTCCAGTTTGGCAAACTTAAAAACTTCCCTCCAAGTTGTGATAGGTAGCCCATGAAGGCCCAAATGTTGCAACCTTCGCTCTGATACCATTATGTCATGTACCCACCTATCTATCAAATTCCTGGAAGGGAACATGATGGCAAATCCTGGGGATTTTACATAAACTCAGTCCATCTATTAGATTTTAAAGCAAAGAAATACATGCGTGCAGATGTAAATCAATTAAACATGCACAACAGAATGAAAACCTCATCCACACACATTACATGATGCCATTCAATTTAACACAGCCAACAAATTAACACATTTGTAGAAGTAATTACATAAGAAAATACTCATCTTGATGTAATGTTGTCCCAACAACTAGCTATGTCGCTGCAACGTTCTTCCCAACCATAGGTCTCTGCCCAACCTGTATTATTTCAGCACTCAGAGACCACCCCTGAGCTGGGCATGATATCTACAAGGAACTTGGGACTCTCAAACCCTGCATGGCCAAAGCAATGGATACCCATCTTAACCCCAACATTCTTTTACACACAGTAGCTCAAAACTGGCATGGATACACAATTCAACCATGGATTCACAGAATAAGGTCTATGGGTTTTCCCCAAAACGTGGGCACACCAAAAACGGATTGTGGGAAGAGGGAATCAACCCCAGGGAAGAAAACTGATTTCTCCCACAGATGTATGAGCATTCAGTGGGCCAAAACGGCCTCAATTGAACCCCAAATCGTTTACCCTCTCTTCCTCACTATCAACCACAACAAAAACGCCCTTCCCAGCTAGGAAAACGAAGGTAAGCACAGGAAATTAATGGAGGGAAATGCCCAGGAATGTCCCAATTCGTGAGAGAGAAAACTGATAGGTGAATAATGACTTGGGGAGCAATTCCATGGCCCTTTTCTTGCCCAAGGATCCAAACAAGAAAAATCTAGGAAGGGTGGCTTGCCCATACTCGAATTTGGATAGCCATACCTCCCATTCTCCAAGGCATTAACTACCTCAACCAACTCTTAGGAGAAATCAATGATTGGGTACAAAAGTCAACATGGGTAGTTGAGGGTTCATGGGTTCTCTCATTGACACTTGGCTTGACTTGATTGGCTCAAGGGTTTGAATATTTCCCTCCCAATTCCTTGTGACATCATGCCCCCATCTCTTGTTGCATTGCATAACTAGTTGTGGGCATTTATATTAAGATGCATATTTACAATTCCCATGGTTCACTAGCACATGGGTAGCATAATATCAAATACTTGCCTCTTCTAGATTGAGCGTTCACTAGCGGGGCCTTGGCCTTGAGCTCCACGCTAGGAATCATACATAATATGCATACATTATTTACATTATAGCCCAAAATATTATAAGGGTCAAAATGGGGGACGTGACATGGAATATGATAAAAATTAAAATCCGTAAAGACAAAGATTTTTTTTGAGGAATTTAAAAGTGTTAAAAATACAAAATAAAGTTTACACATTGGCCATTTTTTGACACTTACATAAGAGAGGACCTTTTCTATGTATTTTCATCTCATATTTGTATCCCACACATATTACGCAACATGCTCAACGATGGGAATTAGTGCCCTTTAAAATCCCAATAGTATGGTATGTTAGTTGTAGATACAATTTGGAAACAAGAAAATGTAGCAAAATCTTGAGGTCTTTGTCAAAGAGCAAAAGTTCTATCAAAGTACTAGAAGATCTTGGAAGAGAGCCTACTTGCTTTAAAGTTCTCTATGAACATGTGAAACCTAACACAATTGCATCAATTGCTGAATAAATTAGGCTATTTATGATTTGGAGCTTCATGAGATCCATACAAACAAGAGCTTAAGGGAAATTGTTGATCTAACACCATTGAGTCTATTAATCTTATTAAGGATATTGATTGTTTATTTTATATCTCAAACCATGTACAATGTTTTTTGTAATGGATGCTAAAGCATAGTCCATAATACATAGATATGATGATAACGACAATTCTATTACATTTTTCATAGCTTGCTTAAGAATCCCACCCAAGCACAAAATTTTGCTTTGAGTATTCAAGATTAGGTGTCGTGGATCTTGGTCTTGGGATGAGGCACACAAAAGGAGAGCTTTATATTCCTGAGATCAAAATATTTGATAGGACCAAGTATTCTCATAAGATGTCCACATTGCAAGAAATAACATGAATAAAATGAAGAGTGATAGAAAAAAATGTATATAAATTAATAAAAAAAGGGAAATGATCACTATAGAGAATAGAGAAGTGAGGATTTGATTATCTCTATTAATTAATTAATAGAATCACAATTCTAATAGTTATATTCATAATCTTAGTTTTTTTTATGGTGGCAAGTTCCATTTTGTGTCAGTTTATATCTAAACTTAATCAAGAACATGCATTTTAGAAGGTTTCACTTAGCTTGATAGGATTTTTTATCATAAAGAGAATCATTAACAAACTTTTATTTGAAACGTAGAAAACCTACTCATTATGGTAGAGTGTGAAACCAAAAATGTTCAGTATGGACAATAAATGGTGTGTCAATCATTGTATTCGCAAGGATTGAAATTGCTCATGACACATGAATTCAAGTGAGGATTTAAGAAGATAAGGTATATAAGCTTCCATTAAGTGACACTTAAAATGGTAGATATGGCAATACAATGTTAGCATTATGTGGGGTGAGCTATTTGATGGGTTTAATGTTGTCGAAGGGTACATCCTACCAAATGAATAGATGAGAGCTAGTGAGAATTTAGATGATTTTATTCTTTAGATGTCAAACGGAAGTATTAGGCACTTAATCATGAATCTTGATCACCATTCACGCCCATCCACATTCAAAATGGAAGGTACAATTCCAAATTTGATTCCATGACTGAATGAAAAAAAATCCTTTGATTGAATCGTTTTCTATAAATGTGTTTGGACATTCTTTTTTATACTATCATGGCCAAATGAAAATGAAAAATTGTCAATTTAAATGAAATTTCAAAATCTATTTTTGACATTATTATTAGCATTATTGCTAACATTATAAATATATTTAATGTCAGATGCTAACACACAAGAAACTATGAAAGCCTTTATTTGTCCTATTAAGATAAACTCTAGATTTAGGTTAATTAAAAAAACACTAATCTACTTTAAAATTCAATGTAATAATGCATGTAAATGGCATATCATAACAAAGTACATGAGAGAAGAAAGGGCATTCCCATTAGAAAGAACAAAAAAATACAAGGAGTTACCCTATAGAAATTAGCTTTGAATACCTTCTCCTTGGGTTTCTTTCATTAAAGGTTCTTTTAGTCTAATTCTACTTCCAAATTTTTTAGGAAATCTCTCTTCAATCTTCACCAAAAAAAAATGGAAATGCAAAATAATGGCAATGTATAATGCAAGTGAAATATTGGCACTTTAATATGCGAAGATAAAATCCAATAACTTATCATTACAATTGAATTCAAAAACTCTTAACAATATATAGAAGAAGTCATTTAATAGATGAATGGGCTCTTAGGTTTTTAAGGTGAACAATTGGTACCCATTTAGAGAACCAAAATATTTATGTTTTGTGCTTGTCCCCATTTATAAAATTTGATGTTATCAAAGATGGCATGCATCTTATAATCAGGCATGCTTCTTATAATCAAAATTGACATTATTAGAGCCACACACTAGGTTTTTCCCAATTTTTTTGTGTAGTTACTTGTAGTTTAAAGAAAAAGTTGCACAAGCCATCTTAATCCAAGAATTTTTCATTTTATCCAAAGTTTTGAGGTTTATTTTAGCTTTTTCATAAGTATACCAAACGATAATGCATTCTAAATTTAACATAGACAAAATATGTGGGTTAATAAATGCTCCTAATTTATGAGACTAGAAGAGAAACATGTGCATGAAATACATTAAATGTCTCTCCATTCAGAGTGGATTTGTGAGAGTTAATATGGAAGTCACCTACTAGAGAGAGGAAAAGAAACCTCCTGCAAACATAACAAAGATTTATGACATATATCGTTTTCGCACAATTTTGTCATACCCGTGCAAACATAGCAACGTTTTAGGACATATATCATTTTCACACATTTTTTCCATACCCATGTTTGTATATAAATCAAGTCAAGTACATCATATATATGGGACTCCTTCTCACTATGACATGTTAGAGAGTCATGTCAAAGTATGTCAATATTATGGTACATCATCAATATATCTTATAAAATCAATGATATAATTTTGCTAAGGGAAGGCACAAAATTGTAGAAGACATGGCACAACATTGTGTGTTGGGGGTGAGGGAGAGGGGGGAGGACATACAATTAGCTCAAATACTTATTGGAAAAGAGCCACAAATTTCCATGGCCTTTGACTCAAGTTATAACATTGACACCATCAAGTATGATTCTCCATGATGCGATCATGAAATGAATCCAATTAACATGGGAGAAGTAATATGGTCAGGTATCAATGACGAGAACCACTTCTAAATGTAAGGTAACCCACCAGAAGGAACCATGCATTCATGAATCAATGATATAAATCTCATTATGACTGCTAAGTATCCCACTAATGATGACTATGGGTACTATAAAAAACTAAACAATATGTGCCATGCTCAACAAAGAAAGACTCATTGAAAGAAAGGAAACATTGAGTAACTTCAACCAATTTCAGGTGATCAAAGTACTAATAAATGATTAAGACCCGAACTTTACTCAAGGGAAAATCCAAACATGGGAGAATGCCACAAGACTTCCCTTGACATAGAGAAAAGACAATCATTGACATGGGAAACAACCATAATTGAAGGACCGTAGAGAGATGGCTCGACTAACACATAAATGGGGATAATTGGGTGAGTGATTTTTCATAACACATAAACGGGGATAATAGGGTGAGTGAGTGGCGCAAGGTCAGTCCCTTCAACGACTTCTTGCTTAACAAAACACATGACACACAACGCTTACACAGACTTGGTGTAAAACATGATGCCAGAAGCTAGCCTCTATTACTTCAAATCAATTACAATGCGAATTACAAAGCAAATGAACTAATCTAGTCGGCCTCAGCCTTATACAATATACACAAGTAAAACGTGTGTTATCTGTGTGTGCGATCTTCACCCTCTGACGACCTCTGCTGAATGCAAGCACTCGTTGAGCTATGTATCTGATCTCTCGTCTCTCCTCGATACTCTTTTGATCGAACTCTAATCTAAGAGATCCCTTCCTCGGTTCCTATGCACTAGTCTTCTACTCTATTCTGTTGCTTATCTCGAGGTCCTACTCCGTTCCATGAGACACTCTTCCTTTGTCCACCAGATCCTGCAAACCTGTAGTTGTTAGTGCCCCTTTGTCATGCTGCACAACCTCTTCCTGTGCTGACATATGTCATGATCCCAACCACCTTCGATAACTGCTCATAACTTCCTTAGCAACCCCAAACGACTACCAAGTACTTTGCCTCGACTTATGAACTTCTATGACACTACTACAGTAGTCGGCCCCATCTCCTGCGTCGACCATATTGCTTTCCATCAGCTTCAAATTACCCGTCGGCTTGCCTTCTTTTCTACGGCTTCGCTAGTCCGCCCTGTCCTCCACGCTTGGCTTCCGCCTCAAAACCTGTCGGTGTCGGGATTTGAAAACATGTCGACCTTCGACGCCTTCACTGCAACCCTGTCGTCTGTCGACTCTCGACCTCTTCGATCCTGTCGACTGGATATCGACAGCTTCCTGCTTGATTTATTGACTTCGACAGCCAATATTCCTTTGCACTAGTGGTCGTCAGCATTCCCCTGGTTGACTCCTTATGTCGATCATCTTCAATTCATTTTCCTAGGCCCCGATGCTCCTGCATCAGACTCCCCAGGTGAAAAAGAACTCGAATGATCCGTCAGTCTCTTGAACCCTTCTTTGGAAATCCATGTCGCCTCCTGCAACTCATCATCTTTCCATCACACTAAGTATTCTTTCTTTCGTGAACTGCATGTCCTTGTGACTTCGCATTCCTCCAACACTTCGGTGATTTCCTCCTTGTGTCGATCTAGAATTTGCATTGTCCAGTCGATGTTCGAAACTTCCCCACTTTCGTTGGTTGAACCTTCTTCAAACTTGTACAGATCTGAGACATTGAACGTTGGTGAAATGCTCAAGTATTTCAGCAGCTCCAACACATAAGCGTTGTCTGAAATATTCTTCAGAATCTTACATGGTCCAATCTTCTTCAGCTTCATCTTGTTATACGTTCCTATCGAAAACCTCTCCTTCTACTAGTGTGCATAGACTAAGTCTCCTTCGCTAAACGACTGTAGCCTTTTCTTCCTGTCGGCTCTCAACTTGTATGTCGCATTACTCTTCTCAATGCGCTTTAGCACATCTTCATGCACTTCTTTCATGTGCTCTGCGAATGATTCTGCATCCGCGCTTTTCCTGATTTATGTTGGTAACTCGACCAAATCTACCACTCCATGTGGGATTCGTCCTTGAACAATCTAGAATGAGGTCAAACTTGTCAACCGATTCACAGAATTGTTGTATGCAAACTCTGCTTGCGTCAACACGTTCTCCCACTGCTTGGGTCTGTCAGCCATCAAACATCTCAGAAGGTTTCCCAAACTTTTGTTCACCACCTCAGTCTATCCATCTATCTGTGGATGATATGTCGAGCTAAACTACAACTTCATGTTCAGTTTCTTCCATAGGGTTCTCCAGAAATGTCCCATAAACTTGGTATCTCTGTCCGACGTGATACTCTTCGGTAATCCATGCAATTTGACTATCTCCTTGAAGAATCGTACAACAATGCTTGTGGCATCACTTGTCTTCCGACACGGAATAAAGTGTGCCATCTTCGAAAATCTTTCGACTACAACAAATATTGAGTCTCTTCCCTGGTGCGTCTTCGTCAATCCTAGCAAAAAATTCAAGCTCTGATGTTCCCTTGGGGTATTCGGTACTAGTAATGGCGTATAAAACCCCGTATTCTGACTTCTCCCCTTTTCCAACTGGAAAAATCAACACTGTAGTACCCACTTACCGACATCCGTCGTCATTCCTAGCCAATAATACTTTTCTTCGACCAACGCCTTGGTCTTCTCGATGCCAAAATAACTTGCTAATCCACCGCTATGCAGTTCTTGGATTAGGTTCTCTCTTACGGATCCTATGGGAATACACAACTATTGTCCCCTGAACAGGTATCCCTCTTGGATGAAATAGTCAAAGTATGGAGTTCTGTCGACACTCCATGGTTTGCTACTCGCCTTTCATGCTTTCGCAAAATCCTCGTTGGTCGCATACTTTGTCTTCACTGACTCTATTCATGTTGCCTGAACTGTCATTGTGTTCAGCGATGCAACTCTTCGACTCAACGCATCGGCAACCTTGTTCGACTTGCTCGACTTATGTCACAACATGAAGGTATATCCCTTTAGGAACTAGACCCATTTCATGTGCCGTTGATTTAACTTCGACTGAGTATTCAAGTACCTCAGTGCTTGGTGATCTATGTACAACCAAAATTTCTTGGGAAACAAATAATGCCTCCACTTCTTCAATGCTTGGACAATATAATAGAACTCATGTTCATAGACCGAATATTTCCACTTCGCATCATCCAACTTCTCATTGAATAATGAAATTGGTTTCCCTCCTCGCTCAACACTGCTCCAATTTCCATCCCACTCACGTCACAATCGAATTGGAAAAATTTGTCAAAATCTGGGAGCGCTAACATTGGGCTCTCAGTCACCTTTTCCTTCAACTTGTCGAAAGCTTTCTGGGCAGCTTCTGTCCACTTAAACTCCCCTTTCTTCATGCACTCTGTCAAAGGTGCACAAATTCGACTGAATCCCCTGATGAACTTTCGGTGGAAACTGTCAAGTCCATGGAATCTTCGCACTCTAGTCGCGCTTGTCGATTCTAGCCACTCCAATATAGCCTTCACCTTCTCTGGGTCCATCACTAACCCTTTACTTGAGATTACAAATCCCAAGTACACCAACTCTTCCTTCATGAAGAAACATTTCTGCAAGTTCACCATCAGCGTTTCTTCCTGCAGCTTTCGCAACACTTGTCAAATGTGCTCCAAGTGCTTTGTCTTGGTTTGACTGGAAATCAAAATGTCATCGAGGTAAACTATGACAAACTTTCCCAAGAATGGCTTCAATACTTCATTCATCAACCACATGAACATACTGGGCGCATTAGTCAATCCGAATGGCATGACTAACCACTCATATAGTCCTTCCTTTTTCTTAAAGGTTGTTTTCCATTCATCTCCTTCTCTAACCTGAATTTGGTGATAACCGCTCTTCAGGTCGATCTTTGTGAAGTATCTCACTCCACTCAAACAATCCATCAAGTCGTCCATTCTCGGTAATGGAAACCGATACTTGATTGTGATCTTGTCGATAGCTCTAGAGTCTGTACACATCCTCCATTCTCCACCCTTCTTTGGCGTTAATACTATTGGTACCAAGCAAGGGCTGTGAATTTCTCTGATCAATCCTCTGTCCAACAACTCCTAGACCTGTCGATTGAGTTCCTGACCCTATGTTGTAGCCATTCTATGAGGTGCCTTGTTTGGAAAACTCGATCCTGGAATCAATTCGATCTGATGGGATATGCTTCTTGTCGGTGGCAATCCCATTGGCACTTCGTCGACTACTATGCTCCTGAACTCATCAAGCATCTCTTCGACTTCAACTGGAATCCTCTCCATTGTCGACTTCTCAACACATGGTCCCTTCGGAATGATGGCGAAACATCCCAACTGCTTCTCCTCCTCCACGAGGAATTCCTTCGCTGAGCACATCAACACTCGCTTCTCCCAATAGTTGCTCTCGCCCTGCTTGCAGTCGGCTTGGTCCTCCTGCTTCGGCTTTAGATTTCTCCGCGTCCCATTTTTCCACATTTTGACTGTGTTGGCCTGACCATCATAGATCATCTTCCGATCATATTTCCATGGCCTTCCTAACAATAAATGACATGCGTCCATTGGGATTACGTCACACAGTACACTGTCTTCAAGTTTCCCGACCTTAAAGTTTATCAGGCACTGTCTGCTTACCTTAACATGATGTCCTTTCTGCAACCATGAGATCTTGTATGGGTGTGGGTGTTCTCGACATCTCAGACCCAACTTGTCGATGACCTTTGTTGACACAAGATTCTTTATATTGCCACCATCAACTGTGGTATTGCAATACCACTCACCAATCCATACTCTGGTTCGAAACATAGCCTTTTGTTGGGTTGACTCTTTCTCGTCACATCGATCGTCCTGAACCAACATCCTTCTAGCCATCATGGTTTGACTCTTTCTTTTCCCATCTTCACTGTTGTTGGATGTCGACTCCGCCCTCTCGTCGACTTGCTCATATTTTCGATGTCTGGGTTTCAACTCCTCTGCAACATGTAGGTTCTCTGGGCACTCATATGCCTTGTTTTTTACTCCTCGACACTTATAACAAACTATGGTCAGTTTGTCAGCTCCTTTCTATCAGTCAGACCACTTTGACCATACACACCTCAACCACGATTCTCTCGACCATCGCGTCAGTTCTCTTGCACTTTCTCCTTAGTCGATGTCCCTTCCGCACGGCGGTTTTCTTCGACAGATTCTCTCCTGGTTCCGCTACTTTGGCCTTTCATGGGAATGGTCTTCGCACCACAACCAGTCATCCTGCCTCTAGTTGATGCAGATTTACTCGACAATTTCTCTTCTGCCATCAGAGCTAGTTGATAGGCTTCACCGACCGTTCTGAATGTTGATAGGCTCAACTCGTTCTAAATGGCATACTTCAATCCGTTCACATATCTAGCAATAGCTTCTTCTCCTTTGTTGGTTTGTCAAGAACGAATCGACAGTCTGTGTACTCCTTCACGGTCATCTCTTTCTGTCAAAAGTTTTGCAACTTCTGGAACAAGGAAATCACATAATCACCTGACAAGAACATCCCCTTCAGTTTGGCAACCATCCTGTCCCAAGACTTGATCTTTTCCTTTCCCTTCTTGACTCTGTCAACCTGTACATTGTCCCACCACAATGAGGTGTGAACCTCCAACCTCAGACATGCAGTCTTAACCCTCCTGGGATCCTCGATATGCTTTGTGTCGAAGTATTTCTCCATTTCCTTGAACCAGTCGATCAAGTCTTTTGGATCCAGACTTCCTGAGTAGGTACGTACATCTATCTTTTTCCGACCTCACATCTTCGTCGGAAGCTTGATGAATCTATCTTCTGGTTCCTCGACTGCCTCTTCCCATGATTCCACTTCTTCGACTTCCTCGTCGCTGTGGTCTAATGCATCAGGAATGCATCCACGTCTTTGACTTTCTTTGATCGCTGTGACTTCACTAGGAAAACTTCGCATTGTTTACATGCACTCGTCAAACATTTCACAATCGAATGTGACTACCATGCCACGCGCTCTTCGTCCTATACCTCGGACATTAACGCCTCTATGAGCCATTTTCAACCATAGCTAAAACTCCCAGTCGTCCAATCGCAACCAGATTTTCACAAGTCGTGCACAACTCTACCCAACCGCAGCTGGAGATGTTCTATGCACTCACAACACTGGATTCACTTCCATCTCTGATACCAACTGGTGCAAGGTCGGTCCCCTCAAGGACTTCATGCTTAACAAAACACATGACACACAACTCTTACACAGACTTGGTGTAAAAGAGGATGCCAGAAGCTAGCTTCTATTACTTCAAATCAATTACAATGTGAATTACAAAGAAAATGAACTAATCTAGTCGGCCTCAGCCTTATACAATATACAGAAGTAAAATGTGTGTTCTCTCTATGTGCAATATTCACCCTCTCACGGCCTCTGCTGAATGCAAGCACTCATTGAGCTATGGATATGATCTCTCATCTCTCCTTGATCCTCTGTTGATCGAACTCTGATCCAAGTGATCCCTTCCTCTATGCCTGCGCACTAATATTCTAATATGTTCTACTGCTCATATCGAGGTCCTACTCCATTCCCTGAGACACTCTTCCTCTGTCCGCTGAATCCTACAGATCCTATAGACTTGTACTTTTCAGCGCCCCTCTGTCGTGCTGCACAACCTCTGCTTGTGGTGACATCTGTCATGATCCCAACCACCTTCAATAACTGCTCATAACTTCCTTAGAAACCCTGAACGGATACCAAGTACTTTGCCTCGACTTCTAAACTTCTCTAACACTGCTATAGTAGTCGACCCCATCTCCTACGTCGACCATACTGCTTTCCGTCAGCTTCGACTTACTCGTCAGCTTGCCTTCTTTTCTACGGCTTCACCAGTTCGCCCCGTCCTCCATGCTTGGCTCTCGCCTAAAAAATTCTCGGTGTCGCGACTCGACAACATGTCGACCTTCAATGCCTTTGCTGCAACCCTGTCGTCTATCGACTCTCGACCTCTTCACTCCTGTCAACTGCATATTGCCAGCTTCCTACTCGACTTATTGACTTTGACAACCAATCTTCCTTCTCACCAGTGGTTGTCGGAATTCCTCTTGGTCGACTCCTTATGTCGATCATCTTTGACTGGTTTGTCTAGGCCTCGATGCTCCTGCATCAGTGAGTTTTCATAACACATAAATGGGGATAATAGGGTGAGTGAGTTTTCATAAGCAAGTGGAGTAGATAATCTCTCATTTGACAGGGAAGTGGAGCTAACAAAAGTTAACAATGACCATGATCGAATAGAACAACAAATATGGGTGATTCAATGCATATAATATGGTAAAGGGTGACACCAACTAATGCTAAGATTTGTGTGGACTTTTCTCATGGGGTAAATACTTGGAGTAATAAGATATTCCTTTATCTTCCTAATTATTTGTAATTTATGTTGTTTAAGGGAATAAAAGAATCACTAATGATATAGATATGGTGTAGGTGTTAAGTTTCAAGGAAACAACTTCCCAAGTTTTAAAGACCCATAGTAAAAAATGATTACATCAATGTATATTCCAACACCATTCCATAAGGTTAGTTAATTTAGCCAACTATCATTTGCATGCAAGATAAATTTTAATGTACTAATCAACCATGAAATATTGCTCCATTGTATCTTTTCTTTAGGAGATTAATAAGAATAGAAAGAGTAATGAGGTAGGCATACCTGTAATTCTCGAAAATTGGCTTACAATCAAGGAAATTATGGGAACATAAGGGTGTAACATAATTACCAACTTAGTGAGCATTGTGGCCTCAAAACGATAACTCTAGCTCTAAAAACCCGTATTCTTGGGTCAAAAACATAAAAAAAAAACCCTGTGAATTGAATGTGGTGATACTAGTAATAGGTCTTTTTTCTTGAGGTTAAAATTACAACCTTTTTACCATGATATCCTTAATTCCTTGTAAATTTGCAAACAAAAACCTTGAAATTGACTCATGAATCAAATAATGGTGTTCATAGTATCAACCTCTATTTTGTGAAAGGGGCAAAAATTACAACTTGTTTGAAGTCGTGGCTTAAAAACCAATACCATTTTGGGAAAATTCCTTAAATCGACCCTCAAATTGAAAGAGTTAACACCCCCTTTCTTTTGGGTTGACACTTTAGAACTTATTAAAAATTAAAGGGAAAAATGGTATTTAGAAGGGGCAATTCCAAGAATCTACCTCCCCAAAATTATATATATATAAGAATGAAAGAATAATAAATTATTAAAAAATAAAAAGCAAATTTAATAAATAAAAACAAATTATTGAAAAAAAATGCTAAATAAAAAAAAATTGAAATTGAAATTACATTTTGAGGGGTGATTCTCACACTAAAAACAAAAAAAACAAAATTATATTAAAAAAATTAAAAAATAATCAAATTATTAGAAAAAAATAATATTAGTATATATATAACATTTTGAGGGGACAATTCTCAAAATTGCCGCCTAGCCCCATCCCCTCCCCATATTAATTTTTTTAAAAGAATCAAATTATTAGAAAAAAATACAATATATATAAACAATTTAAAAATAAAAATAACATTTTAGGCCCTAGCCCCATCCCCTCCCCCTCCCATTTTGTTTTCACACAAATGGATAGTTTTATATTTATAAAAGGCATGTTGACCATGCCAACAACATGAGGAGTACAAAAATGTCAAAATTAATACATATGTTTTTGAACTACTCTATTCATTAAGAAAATTGTTTGATCATGTAGCTTCAACTTTCTAGCATTTCTTAATTCATGCTTATCAAATCTAGTACTATATTTCCATACTACAATCCTAAAACCAAAATACAGTTAAATTACATTAATAAAAAGCATTGATCAAATTGTTGCTACTAAGAGCTTCTTTCATGGATTGGTCTTATTTTTCATGTTCTTGTTCTGTATGGGATATTGTTGTCTCTTGTATGGTATCTTCATCAACTAGATCCTCCTTCACATAAGCTATTGAGATGTAAGGGGAACTTGTAACAAATTGTGACCCTCTAGCGAAACCTAAAATAATATTGAAATTCATTTACAAGTGTATGGCTAGCTTCTCATGATATAATTTTAAGTCTTACACTTTGTTTTCCAAAAGAGATTGTTTGTTCTCCAAATTCTCTAACTATACACTAAGGAATTCCACAGACTGCAATAAGCCTTCTAGATGGCAAGTTATATGATTAAGGATTTTCTTTATATCTTGGGGTATATCTTGTGCCATATCAGTATGCACAGGGAAAGCAGTCTACAATATAAATGAGGATTGAAATAGGGGGGATTTCCACTACAACTCCAACAATTAAATTTCTAAATGACCAAGGAACAACCTTAAATCATAGTATCATGCACTCAACGGTACCTTCTAGAATCAAATATAATTCAAATTTAAATTACAAATAGTCCCGAGAGGGAGGCTTACCTTAATTTCCATAGTCAAGGTTTATGCACAGGTTGTGATTGTGTCAGACTACCTATCCTCCACAACTCTACAAAACCAAGCTTATAGCTCAGACCAAACAAATCTGGAAGGGAATGATCCCAACTTCTCACAGGGGTTCTTTTTATATCCATGTTTAAAATCCTCTGTAGTTGCTTCATGTAAATGGAAGCACTATCCTTCAAAAAAATTGAAAAGCCTACGATTCCCATTGTCTAAATGTTACGTAAATTATAGTTGTTCTACATCAAATATCACTCTCAATGCCTGAAGAGTAAATCTAGTAGTGTAGATCACCCAAAAAATTCTACATCTATTCATCTAGTAAGTCCAATAACAAAATACACCATCATAAAATCAAAATTTTAAAGTGTCACAAATCCTTGAGGAGACTAGATGTCCCTCACTAAATTCATCAACATAAATATGTCCTCCAACCAACTGCAATGCATCTTTGGAAAGTGAATCAACAAAGTTGTTAAATTCTCTAAATATATGAGTAAACCTAATTGACTGAAATGTCCTGAGATATCCTTCATATGCATAGCCAACCGAAGAAGACCAATATTTTGAACCTGGAGCTCATTATTCATCTACTGTATAGTGAGAGAGGAATCTCCGTGAACCTCCGATTGCAAAATATCTTGTTCTATTGCAAATTTCATAAGGTAGAATAATTCCTTAAACTCACCCACATTGTTTGTCCCACTAACCAGATTATCTTTACCAATATAGTAGTTACTATCTCATATATATAATATGAAATCAAGGCTACATATATGACCATGACCATAACATGCTTCATCAAAAACCTCCATTGTAATATTTTATCCATTAAAGTTGCACCGATCTCACGACTAGGATTTGTTGTGATACTTGGCTTATATGTTTCAAACAAGGATAGAGTTTGTAGTGTGATCTTGAAGGTGGGAACCTAAACCTCATCAAACAGGAAAATGTTCCTTGCGAACCAAATACTGCAAGTAACCAGATAAGGAACCGCTCAAAACACCTTAAGTTGTCTTTAGGTAAAAAAAACCCAAGAAAACACTCATCCGCGGTAGTTTTGCCCCAAATGTACCAGAGAGATAATAGGTGCGCAACATCAACCCAAACCTGTTTAGTTTAAGGGGAATAAAGAAACAAATGTAGTGTAGTTTCCTCATTACACCTACATAGGATGCACATGCCCACGCCTTCTTTATTTCTCTATTGTAATTTATCCCAAGTTAAAACGTTTTTACTAAGAACTTGTCACAAGAAAATAACACTTTTAGGAGGTGTTGCAACCTTCCACAATTTTTTCCACCACCAAGGAGGAGCATGAGACATATATGTAGTTAATGTTGCATACCCTAATTGTGTCAAATATGACCTCCGTCCTTGTTGAAGACCTAGGAAATCTCATCCCTATCATTACTTAATCAAATGTATTCCTTTTTTAGCTCGGTCAAGTATCTATCCAACTTTGATCCCAATATTTAGCTAATCCCATCTCCTAAGTACGAAGCTAGCCTTGTCTCCATATAGTAGTAGACAATGGATTTGAACACATGTTTAGAGTACACCTTCCTTGCCCCTACAAATGAAGAATTGAATCTTCTGGAAGAAAAATGTCATTTCATAACCCATTATCACATCAAACCCAACTTTGACAAGATCACCCGAACCAACCTTTGAAGCCAAGAATTTTCCATTGATTGGAAAGGCTAGAGTCAGAGCTTTCCACTAATTATATACATTTTGTATACTCTTCCTCTCATCCGAACCCAATCAATTACAATACAAGGAACAATATATTTTTCAATTAGTATTCTTCTCCATAAACTATCCCTTGTCAAAAAATTCCATAGAGACTTGACTATAAATGCTTTATTAAATAAGAAAATATTCTTAATGCCCCAAAATCTCCCTCTCGGAGTAGAAATTACCTTCCAACTTGCTAAATGAGATCCCTTATAGTCACTACTACCTTTCCATAATATAGTTAAAACACGCATTTCTAATCTTGTCTAAAATTCCTTTAGGGATGTGAGGCAACAGGTGCCCATAAACTAGAATGGTGTCACGACCCTACGTTGAACGACATTAGCAATGATGTGATGGAGGGCGCACTGGGAAGACATGACTAAGGGTGCACAATGAGTCCATATGATTTTGGTAGCCTTGGTGGACAACTCATGGGTGATAGACGGTTAGGACAATGTACTAGTGTGCTGGCTAGGAGGACCAAGGATGTCCAGTCGAGTAGGATGAGACAATCAATGAGGCACTACTTAGCAGGCTTCGGCAAAGGATTTCTCAATTGGAAATGTGGTGCATGGTGTGTCAACCATGCTAGGACAATAACTTTGATGGATGCAGCGAAGGTATGTGGTCAGGTAGAGCTGGGACAAGACCTTTAGGCACCATCTAGGATTGGACTAGATGGGTGACATCATCATCATACATCGGGCAGTCGATCGTTCAAGTGTTGTTGGCTCGAGGGAGGAAAAGGTGTAGCATTATCTAAGGTTGGGTGACGATGGTGCATCATCGCCTATGGTGCAACAAGCACTTGATGTTTTGCACACTCTAAGGTTCCTATATTGGGTTCAGTCAAGATGTATTGATGAGGCATAGTCCATGTGATACTTGTGGTTGATGGTCATGCCCAAATAACAAGATCAAATCAGTACCGCGCGACGACTAAACTTTTGGATGGTATGGAATGCTAAAAAAAACAATAAGTCTAATCACCATGAGAAATGACCTCTAAAATAATTTTGATGAGATGCAACTTACTTTGAAAAACGTAAACCTATAAAACAATTCCAAAATATAAATGTAAACATATAATATTTTATCATTATTAAAAAATATTGATTAAAAAACTCATTCAATTTGAATTTTTATGGGGTCTTTAAAGTCCATTTGCTATTTTATATTATCAAAATTAAAATAAAAGTCAAAATCAGTAGCATTTTAACTTAGTTTACTAAGTTAATAAATCACTATCCAACTAGAAGTGATGATGAGCACTACTTAGGTTGAAGGTTCTCACTAACCCTTTATCTTAAACTTTCCACGTGCATATGAATTTCATGTACTTATCAATTCTATAATCGCTTTTGGACATGATGTTTATATATCATTTAAGTATTTGAGATAAATTATTCACTAATTAATTATGAATGCATGGAATAAAATTGAAATGGACTTTATTTATTAAAATGGTTCTTTGGGGGAAAAAATGGGTGTCTAGTAATTGAACATATGAGTCTTAAATATTAATGAAATATATACATTCATAAGATGTATACCATTGTTTTATTTGTTACCTTCACTTGCAAATAAGTGAGGAGTTTTATTTGTCATCTTCACTCGGAAATAAGTGAGATTGATGGAAAATTATTTTATAGTGCTTATTTTATAATTTAAAATAATAAAAAGAAAAGAAAAAAAATTGGTTTAAAAATGTGAAGAGAATAATTTTGTAGTGATGCATTGTAAATATTAATGTAAATATTCCATAATCGGGTTGCATTAAGGGTATTTAACAGTGTTAAATTCTTTTTTTATTAAAATAATAACTTTATCGATTAAAATTATAATTTTGGAAAAGTTTAGTTAACCAAATTTTGGTGATGACAAATAGGAAAAAAATATTTTAAAAATAGAATGTTTTTCTTTATTCAATTAACATTCATGTAACAATTAATTATTTAAATGTATTTAATAATCTATAACAAATTAAATGTGTTACTATTTATAAATTTTTAAAAAATCATAAAATGGTGAATAAGAGCTTTTTTGTTCAACCAATTTGGGTTTTCATTGGGAGTGAGAGCTAGGGTTTCAAGCGTTCTCTCTTCTACGCAGCTAGGGTTTCTTCATGGATCCTCCTTTGAACCTTGCATTGCAAGAGAGGTGAAGGTTGTTGGATGAAGGTTTCCATCGAGTTGTGTAGGCCGCCCCTACTACCCCTGCTTAGGATTCACACCCTTCTCCTGACTCAAGGTTTGTCAAGCGTGTTGCAATTTTGAATGTCAAGGTTTGTTCGGAAGCCTCAAAACACAAGGCCATCATCTACTCTGAAATGGCTCTTGTAGGCCAATTTATAGGCCTATGACCCTCTCCCTGTGCCATAGAAATTTGGATCAATAAAAATTAGCGGTCGTTAATTCAAGGTGAGGTGTATCAAAACTTATTCGGGAAAGGATTTTTTGTCTTCCTCTTTGAAAAAAAGGAAGATAGAGATTTAATATTCAGGAATGGTCCTTGTTTCATGGGTTTGAGGGGAATGTACCTCAATCAATGGAGTGTCTCTTTTGATCTAGAAAAATACATCCCATCTGTCGTTCCGATGTGGGTCTAACTTTCGCATTTTCCCTTGCATTGTTGGAGTGATGAAGACTTGAAGGTGAAAGGGAATACCCTTTGGAAATACATCGATAAGTCAGAGCCAAAACCCCCACTATTTTCTTGTGCAAGGATATGTGTTGAAGTTGATTTGGAAAAAGGACTCCCAGAAGCCATTAATCTAATTATGGATGGATGGAATCACATTCAAGTGATAGATTATGAGCACCTTCCTTTCAAATGAAAAATATGTCATGAATGTGGACACTTTGCAAGGGATTGTCCGAAGAAAAAAAAGCCGGAAACAGAAGGAGAGAAGAGGAGGAATGGAACCAAGTGAAAAAAGGGAAGAAGGAAGGAACCAACAAACAAAAGACTGAAAAGCAGGAGGTTCCCCACGAGAATAAGTTCCAAGCCCTTTCTGAATTAAAAAACGAAGAAGATGAGGGGATTGTGGAACCCCTCAAATGTAGGAGAATAATAATCCCCAACCGATTCTTCAAGAAATAGGGTAAGAAGATACATATGTTCTTTCCCTATCCTCCGAATCTTATGAAGAAGTTCATCCTGAGTCCTCCCAGAAATCAGGTGGATCAGTAACAAGGTCCAAATCCGGAGTTGCTCAAGAACAAAATTTTGAAAGGTGGGAAGAAGAACCATAAAAACCACCTAAGAAAGGAAAGAAACCAAACAAGACCCTAAGGCAAATGGAATCATCTTGGGACAAGGTGGTGAGTAAGAAAACCATTCTAGACCAACATGTAAAAATATGGCACTAGGGAAATATCTAATAGGAACAGGAGAGGAAAAGAAGGACAAGCCTCACCAACCCAACATAAGGAAATAACACAAGTGGTCTCCTAGAATTGTGGAGGCTTAGGAGGTAAATAGAAAATAACAACATTAAAGAACCTAATTTGACAGTAAAAAGCCTCAATAATACTAATCCAAGAGACAAAGATGGAAACGGAAGTCTATAATTAGAAACTGGGAAGAATATGGAAGAACGAGAGAGGTTATCTCCATAGGGGGCTCTCAGTTCGTCAGGAGGTATTGTGACATGGTGGGATAATCATATGTTCAAGTTGACTTCTTCCCTTGAACACCAATTTTGGCTAATGGTAGAGTAGGAAAACTAGGAAACAAGGGAAACTTTTAGAATATGCAATGTATATGGGTCAACGTAGAAAAACCAAAAGAATTCCTTTTGGCACTCGTTAGAGCACTTGGAGGACTCTCGCCTTATGGAAAATGGAATTATAATAAGGTATTTCAACACCACAAATTCTCCATGGGAAAGAAGAGGAGGCTACAAGGTCAAAGATCCCTTCGGGGAAAACTTGGAGGACTTTCAAAATACATGGAACCTAATAGACATAAATCCCAAGCAAGGGAAATTCACCTGGAGCAACAGAAGATTGGGACCATGACACATTGCAGTCAGGATAGACCGCTTCCTGGTAAGTAATTCCATCCTATTAAATGAATACATATCTAGCTCTAAGATCCTCCCATTTGTTGTCTCGAATCACAAGCCAATCATCCTCTCTTTCTAAAAAATGGAGAACCAAGGCCCCATTCCCTTCAATTTCAACGCTATATGGTTAAAGACAGATCGGGTTATGGATATTATAAAATTAGCTTGGAATGGTTATGTAAATGGATCTCCCATCTTTATTTGGGTATCCAAGCTTAGGAGGGTTAAATATGCTCTAAAAGACTGGGTCAAGACTCACTATAAAAATCCAGGGAAAGAGAAAATCCAAGCGCAAGAGGACCACAAAAAATTGCAAGAAGAAATGGAACATGGGCCTAGTAACATAAGAGATTATGCAAAAAGAAAGAAATATGGACCGTAAAATAGAAGACCTCATAAACAAGGAAGAGGAATAATGGAGACTAAGATCGAGAATTCTTTGGATGAAGGCCGGAGATAAAAACACCAAATCCTTCCACAACCAATGCAAGGAGAGAAACAGAAGGAACACTATCCTAGAGATCAATGATAGATAAGGGAACCCTATAAAAGGGCACATTTAAATAAAAAATGAGGCTTACACTTTCTTTAAGAGTCTATACTCTGAATAAGGGAACACAGATCATGATGAAATGAGATCCTTGTGTGGTAATATCCCAGAAGTTATCATTGACGAAGAAATGAGAATCTATGCAAACCTATCACTGATTATGAAATACATGAGACAGTCTGATCCCCGCACCTAGATAAACTTCCTGGTCCCGATGGCTTCCCATTCAACTTTTACATAAGTTGTTGGAGAATTATTAAAAAAGTTTTAAGAGTAATGTTGGACTGGACCAAAGGTATATAATGCATTGGAGGGGCAACAAACTCCTCCTTTATTGCTCTCATCCCCAAACAAAATCGGCCTCCCTCTATTGAAAAATTTAGGCCAATATCCCTATGCAACTCCTCCTACAAAATCTTAACCAAAATCCTAGGCTAAAGACTGAAAATAGTTCTGCACAAATTGATTTCAGCAAACCAAGGCAGTTTTATAGCAAGGAGATAGATTCTATACAATATTATAGTGGTTTAGGAAGCAATTCACTCAACTCTAGGAAACAATGAAGCAGGTATGGCCATCAAGATCGACTTAGCCAATTCCTTCAATAGGGTAAGGCATAGCTTCCTCTTTGAGGTAATGAAAAAATTTGGCTTCTCTGAAGTATTCATAAAATGGATAAGAGATTGCATTGGAAATCCATGGATTGCTCCTTTGGTAAGTCGACATCCTACTCCTTTTTCAGTGCCACAAGGGGTCTCCGACAAGGCTTCCCACTCTCCCCCTTCCTGTACATTATCGTTGCATAAAATCTCAATAGCAAGCTCAGTATTCAGATGGAGAATGGTGAAATTCCATGAATATCCCTAGCCCGTGGAGTGCAACCTGTCAACCACACTCAATTCACCAATGACACCATCTTCCTCGGAAGAGCCTTAGTCCAGATCACCCAGAAATTCAAAGGAATATTAGAATCATTCCTCAACGCTTTCGGAGGCAGAGTAAGTGAAACACAAATGTAATATCTATGGATGGAGTTGTTCCCCCAGGGAACTTGTGGCTATATCCAGACAAATCGGCTTGAACTTCCAAACAGATTGGTCCTCGTTTAAGTATTTGGGAGTCCCAATATCAAGGAAAGGCCTTAAATCAGTGGACTATAATTACATCACCTGGAATATCAAGGATAAGGTCAATTACTAGGGTAAGATGGTTGAATTGAGCGGGTAATATCAATATCCTCAGATCGGCCTTGTCTTCTCTCCCTATATATGTATGTTCTATTTTTATGGCTCTAACCAACATTATGAGCAATATAAGCAAATAGTTGAGAATATTTTTATGGCAAGGAGGAAAAAATTCTTCCAAAAAGTTCCATTTAGTAAACTAGGAGACAGTAATAGGTCTGTGGAAAAAGGTGGGCTAGAAATCAGAGACCCTAGACTCATGAATAAATCCCTTGGAGCCAAACTTCTTTGGAGATTGGCTATAGGGAAAAAGGAATGGTGGAAAGAAATTCTAAGGAAAAAATATATAAGAAAATATCACCCCCGATGTATAGACGAAGATCTCAAGGGGAAAGGAACTAAAATTTGGGATCTTTGAAAAGAAGTTGCAGGCTTGATAATAAAAAAATCTATTGAACCCCAGGAAATGGCAAGTGCATTAAGATGTGGAACGATAGCATTCTGGGTTCCCCTCCCTAGATTCTATCTTGGAGCTTCAAGAAATCAAGCAATGGCTTACTTCCAAAGGTTATACTTCTATGTTTGATATCTTTGTCTAGTGGGAAAATGGTGCTTGGAAGGAATGGAAAAAAATTGAAATCACATCTCACCTCGCTCAAGCCTATTTCCTCCTTCTCTGAAACCTTCATGGGGAAGCTCCTTCTCATAAAAGTGAGCATGATAGTAGAGGATGGGGAGAAGCAAGAAAGTACTTAGTCAAAGAAGGATATAGGACCCTGTTGGGTAACCTCCATCAGTCCCCTCATCACAAAATATGGAAACATGACAGTCTCCCTAAAATCAACACCTTCAATTGGTTGCTTAATCATGGGCCAATTATCTCAGTTGAAAACCTAAAAAAAAGAGGCATTGAAGGACCCTCAAGATGCATATTATGTAAGGTAGCAAAGGAATCAATCATTCATCTCTTCTTGGAATGCAAATTCTCTTGGGAGGTTTGGATTACAATAACAAAGGATCTTAGCAAGATTGTCCCCCTTCCCCTTCTCATCTATGACTTCTATAGCAGATGGACATATCTATATACTAGAATGCTAAAGAAAAAGCTCCTCCTTTAGAAAGTATGAGCAACCACACCAAAATTTGTTTGTTGGCAGATTTGTATTGCTTAAAATAGAGAAATTTTCGAAGGTGAAGCAGCCTTTCCCTGGAGAGTGGTTGCAAAGGCCACCAACCTCCTCTCAGAATTTATGCAGGATCATATATCTCTCTCTCCCCCCCTTCTGACCCCCCCTTCTCCTTGGAAGCTAAATGGTTAAAATCCTTTTTCCCTTCGATCTCTCTTCATTCCAACTTCATCCATAAGAAAATACCTCCCTCTTGGGAGATTGAAATGGGGAAATAGCATTTTGAGGTCTTGCAGGCCTCTCATCATAAATTTGACTTGTTCTTCGATGGGGCTTCTAAAGGACATCCTGGGGCAGAACGAGCGGGAGGGTTCCTCTTGGATCCTGAGGGAAAAGCAATAAAAACTTACGCTTGGGGACTAGGGAATAAGACAAACAATCAAGCAAAATGGTTGGCTATTATGAAAGGAATTGAGATTGCAATCGATCTAAATATCCCAACACTCCTAGTCTTTGGTGACTTGAGAATTGTGATTCAAAACATGAGAAAGTACCCCAAGGAAGGATACTCAACTTGTAGTAGAATTCATAAGTGAATCATAAACCTCCTTCCCCAAAATGGAGTGGATTTCTTGCACATCAGACATGAAAACAACAAAAAGGTTGACTTCAAGGCCAATAAAGGGGCTCAGATTGAACAAGGTAAGATTGTCATAGATGATCAACCCCCCTCCTCTTCCTAGATTCCATGAATTTTCTTGGTTTTGGATTAATGACCTTCACATCCTACCTAAGGATTATAGAGAATATGCCCCCCAGGGGCGATTCGTTTCACAAGAAACCCTCCCGACATTTTCTCGTTACTTGGGGGAAGTTGTCCCCTCTCCTCTCTTCCCGAGATCCTATATGTGTGGTAGAATCGCCCTCATGCAATGGCATGTGTGGGGACAATGGGTGCATTGGACCTTATTGAATGTGCCCATACAAATCTAGCCAGCTTTAGTCTAATCGCTCTAAACATTGGGAAATCTCACACAAGTGGAACCAAAGCCCCAATTATGAACTCTCGGCATATGGAAACTACTTATGGAACAAGCTTCGCAGAGGATGCTCTCTCTGTAGATTCATCCTATATCGACCTAGCCCAGTGTCTTAGTGTCTCCATCCAAATTCAATTTGGGACTCCCTATGGAAACAATTCGTAGTTCTTTAAATCCTTAGCTCCTGAGGAAAAAAGCATGAACCCTTTCCTACTAAAAGCTCTATTGAAATGGCTTCATGGAGGGAAATATTCACGAACTTCAAGGGGAAATTATAAGATTTCAAAAAAATGCTCGGGTTTGTCCAAGAAGGAATCAATGGAGTCATGCAAAAGATAGTAGGGCTCACTGATGAGGCTTGTTACAACAGTTGCAGACTAGCATGTATTGAGTCATGAATTGACGACCTGGCTGGAAATATGAGGGAGCATATGGCAACATTAGAGGAAATTGACAAGGACCTTCAAAGGATTTTGATGCTGCTCCAAGGCAGATATGACCATAATTCTCTTTCAGATGCTACTCAACCAAAATTTGGTCAATCAACCACTGCATGGACCTTTTGGATAGTCCTTCCAAGGACCCTATGAACAAGCTCGAAAAAACGTCGGCTTTGTCTCTTTTATAAAGCTTTATGTTTTTCTGTGTTTTACTTTGTAATCAATGTGTAAGGGTTTATAGTGCCCATAAAGGAGTAGCAGATAGAAGGTCACTTAGCAAGATTTTTGTTTTATGGGAACAAGCAAGAAGCAATGTGGGATGGCTCTCGCAAGACCTCTTTTTTTTCTCTGCTTCCATTTTTTTAAATGTCTGCTCATTGCAAAGTATGGCTATGCTCAGCTTTTTAATATATAAAACCCTTTCAGTTTCTGTTAAAAAAAATCATAAAATAAAAAAAAAGACTATTTAAAAAAAATAAAGTACACATAGAGACACAAACACATATTCTTCTTAATATTCAAATGGAGGGTAGTTCAACCTTTAGCCACAAGAATGGTTGATAATCCAATGAAACTCTACCAAACTCGAACCTCAGTGAGACTAGAATGTAAGACCTCGCAGTGATATTTTCCTTCAAAGAGTTTGTTCGAAATGATTAAGCCAACCAACCATGCTTTTAAACCTAAAAGACATGGAGTGAGCTTTGATTCCTTATGTGTTCACATGTCATATATATCCCCCTCGTAGGATTCCCCCTCTTCCTTGGAATATCCAAATGGAGGGTGCCTCAACTTCCAACTACAATAATGCTTGGAAACCCCTAGAGGCTCGACTGATTTCCAAGGAAAACCTTGTGGGATCTCCCCCACTGCCCTGGAATATTTGGATGGAGGGTATCTTAGTTGCTAGCCACAATAACAATTGGTAACATTGACGGACTCAACCAAATTTGAACCCATGAACTATGGCCTTAGCATCAACAACATGCTTTAGGCATGTGGTTCAACCAATTAAGCTAACCATTGGGGATGCATGTGTGTGTGTGTGTGTTGGGGGGGGAGGGTGTACCTCAAGAGATCTACCTCTCTTCCCTTAAATATTCAAATGGAGGGAAGCTCAATCACAAACCAATAACAACTAGTAACCCACCATGACTTAGTGGGCCTTGAACCTTAGCTCAATTGGAATCGAAGCCCTCATGGTGAACTTTAGCTTTAAATATTTCATTTGAATGGATTGAGCTAACCCACCAAGCTTCTTTAAAGGAGGACATGGCAGTGGGATTTGATCCACCTATGTGCTTGGGTAACAAGATCATTTAATATAATCTCTCTTAGTGCAAGCACATGTTCAACCACTACCTCAAAACAAGGTGACCCTATGGCTCTAGGAAAATCCATCACAAGAATGGAACTTTATCTCATTGGTGGCATTGCCCCCACTCCTCATCAATGAATCCAACCCCTTTGAGGTTATATATATATCCTAAGGAAAACCCCCTGGAGAAATCTAAGGGACGTTTTCCCATATTCATGGATGACATCCTTAATAAACCTATCAATGTAAACTAGTGTGCCTAATTTAGAAGGATTCCAATTCAATTTCTTTTTTATGTCTCTTAATACTTAATAAATCCAAAATTAACATAAATCTATACTACTATTTATTTATTTTTACTTTTTTTGTAACCAAGGGAATTGGTAATTGGGTCGTGATTGTACTCGCGTGACACAAGATCGATTCAAGTATGTTGCCGCTATACCCCCAAGCGTACCGCAATGCCCAATTTGCAGCACACAACGCTAACCGAAATTTAAACCCATAAGGTCATACGAAATACCTTAACAACACACCTTGTCACCCATTGATTTACGCTCCACACACACCTATCAATAATTTATATAACTTTTTTAACAAAAATCTAAATGTAGTGATAAATTCTATGTATCCGAATCTCAATCATTATATTTTATAATGATTATTGCTTTATATTTTAATATAAAATTATTATTATTATATTCGATTGCAAAGTTCACTAAACTTTTTTATGTTGCTTTGTGTAGTATGTAAAAAAGTGAATCATAAATTAAAAAAATAAGTATTCAATTAAATTGGTGGATAATAAGACACGGGAGTTGATTATGTTTATAGAATCAAGTTGAATTATTTAATTAAATCCGATGAGATAACACCACACATCTATAAAGACAACATGGGGTTGATATTGCTATTCTTTAATCGATAAAATATGTATTAAATAACAACATCGTTAGTACTTTTATGCTTTGAAGAAAAGATTTCCACTTTTTAAGTTCATGATTCCAATGAATTTTCATCCCTTGTGTTATCTTCTTAAAATACTAAAAGGAAACATAGCACTTATTTACATTCACTTGTGTTATCTTCTTAAAAAACTAAAAAGAAACATAGCACTTATTTACATTCACAAATTCCTAATCATGCATTAGACTTTTTAAAGATAATGATATTATCATAAGCATATTAAGCATTTATTTGAAATTAATAAGGCTTGGGTTGTGTTGTTGTTCATCAAAGGCTTGTCAATGTCTCAAAAAGAAGATTACTTGCACTAGTTACACTCATCTATACAATCCAAACATTATGGAATAATCTTTTATGGGATATGTTTATTTATATCTTCTGCTTTGTGTGATAAGATAAGATAATAGTATTGGGAAACATCATTTTTTGGTCATCACTTTATAGATCAACGTGCATTAGGAATATAATTTATTATTGACAAGGGAGAATGATTATTCACTTATAACATTCATTAGTGAAGAGCCTTTTGAACATTATGGAATAGATTTTAGTGGATCTTTTGTGCCTATAAAAAGACATAGGACACCGTTTCATTATGTGATTCTAGTCATGAATATGTATATAAAGTCGGGGAGGGGTTGGGTTTTCATACATATTGTGGCCATGAATATGTTTATAAAGTGGGGGAGATGTTGGGTTTATTGTAAAGTTTTTATTTGAAGATGTAATTTACAAAGTTTGAATGTTCGCTAGATATCTCTTCCAATTAGGTTACTCATTTTTATACAAAGATCATTGTAAGTTTAATGGATTTTTCTAAGTTGTGCATTATAAGTATAGTCCATATTAACTTAAAAACAAATGTCCAAGCAAAAAGTACAAAAAAGTTTATGTATCTATATTAACAAAATTTATGATTTAAAATGATTGGATCGAGTCAATCATTTACAAAGAGGCACTCCTTCATGCATATTAGACAACACGAAAGAAGTTATCAGGGAAAACACACTTTTAACTAAGTTTCGAGAAAAAATAATCATGTCAAATATAGAGTACTAGGTATTTCCTTTGTCGATAATAGTTGTTGAAAGGCTCCAAACTGAGAAGTCTATGAAGATTGATTGAAGGAGCTCATGTAGAAATTTATGAAATGTGACTTTTAATACAAAAAAAATCAGCTCTTAACTAGAGGTATCTTGTATCTTAACCTTGTAAATTTTTAGTCTTAGGGTTGTTATGAAATATGATCTTAAAAGCAACGAATAACAATATTTCAACTCTTAACAAATCCAATCCATCGGGTAATTCAAGAGAAAAGATACCCCAGTGTGCTAATAAGTCTTAGCCCTCTAGGGAAATATTATCATGCATATAATGGATTTTAAGATCACATATTATAGTTGTAAATGCAA
Organism: Larix kaempferi; assembly: GCA_027924585.1. Classification (NCBI taxonomy): domain Eukaryota; kingdom Viridiplantae; phylum Streptophyta; class Pinopsida; order Pinales; family Pinaceae; genus Larix; species Larix kaempferi. The sequence goes on from BSBM01000008.1 coordinate 7,865,913, forward strand.
CAACAAATATGTCCTATATTCTTCAATATAAATCTTAAATCATTTAACAAATTCAACCTTGACTTATGTCAAATCAACAAGATACACAAGTGCTTGAAATTACAAAACCATAAGAAATAGATCATGCTTGGAAATCAAATATGTAATTATACAAGCATTGGACAATTGGAAACTTCATTAATATGCATACACATAAACTTCATGTACATACCATAACCTTATCCTGATACTATTACATTATTCTCTATTTGTCCAATTGAAAACAATGAAAATCCTAGCTCACACTATAGAGCTCCAACAAGCATGCATGACACGAGCATTCCCTCCAAGGTAATGTGTATCCTCTTCTTCTTTTCTTCAATCAGTACACCCTAGTGTTTCATTTTAAAACCCTTATCTCCAAGTCTACAAGGGATGAAACCCTAACCCTAGTATTCGACATGCTCCAAGAATCTCTAAGAAACCCCAGTGACTCCAAGCAAAAGAAATAAAGTACAAATGATGAACTAAGAGAGAGAGGAAGACTAGTGTGCTCCTCATAGTTATATCTCTAACACAAGAGTTTTCAACAATGAATTAATATAAATACCATCTCCATCATCTTATTCACAAGAGTAAACCCTAATATCTCACAAGAGAAAGATCCCAACAAAGACCTCTTCTTTCCCTTTCATAACTTCTAATAGGGTTTCCTCATGAACCCTAGCGATTCACTCCAAGAATACAAGTACAAAAAGATAAGTACAATGATGATGATGAAAGGAATCTCTCCTTCATATATATATATATGAGAGGCAAGGGGTCCAATAATACATATTTAGGCCTAATCCCTTACAAGAAACACACAAAACCATAATTAGGCTCACACATGTCTAGTGTTTCACTCTAAGGGTACACATGTCAATCTACAAGGTGATGTCATCCACAAAAAGGACCCACATGCAATTCCACTCCACAAGTTGTCTCCAATGCTTCTCCTACAATCTTCTAATGACTCCAACAAACCTCCTAATTCATGTACGCCATTGGGTCCAATCCCCCTACATGAATATTGTTGCAACCCAGACATCCCCAAGTCAACTCCAAGTCTCCATGTTGAAGCATTCAAGATACCTATGTTTTCTAAGTCCCAATGCACTCCTCTAGGATGTAAAATTATCCTCCTCCAATGTAGGTTGTTATGCAAGCAAGTAACCATCTCCCATTTGGCCAACATATAGAACATCACCAAGTTGTTTAAAGATCTCCATTTCCATGGAGAAGAATATCATGAAAGCACACAATAAATCTCTTGAAGCACCCACAAACATGGTGTAAACACTTTTGAAGTAACCCTGAAGGCTAACGCCCCCTCTTTATGAGGAAAGTTTTTCACCAACATCTGGTGACTCCTTTTGCAACTCCACCAAACCCACCACATGAAATTATGTACTTGCTACAATATTTGAATTAACCATTGTCTCATGAAAAGGAACTATTACCCATGTTGATCTAGATGGATATCGGTGGCCACCCACCTATTCCATTGGGTCAAAAGAAATTTTTCCAGCTTGGCTGTTTTTTACTATTTTTTTGGGTCGTAAATGATCTAGATGTATATTGGTGGCCACCCACCTATTCCACTAGGTAAAAACAACTTTTTCTAGTTTGGCAGTTTTTTATTGTTTTTCGAGTCTTGAACTTCTGGGTCCATTTTGAGGCCCTAAATGATGTTTTTTCTGATCCATTTTTCATATCTTCATATAAATCTAACATCTCATCTTATTCTCCTTAGTTAGACCTTTCCAATGAGCTACTAAGTGCCCCAAACAAATATTGTATGCAAAAGTTATTCCCCCGAGAAGTTGACACCTCAACTAACCACCTTAGGGCCCACAAACATTTTTACAGCTCATCTCCTAGGGTTAGGTTTTTTATGTTTATCATTTTTTCCCTCATGTCTATGATAAAAGTCCCTTTTGACTCCTTTTGTAATCATCTTGTGACGAATGAGTGTATCCGCCACATCTCTTCTCAAAGATATAGCTACCACCATTCTAGCTGCTTTTATTTTATAGTATGTTCTGTTTTATTCGTTTAATGTATCATTGTGTTCCTTGCAATATATTTGTGTTATATTTTTATATATGCTCTTTCATTTTGTTTTCACATAATTCCATATCATTGGTATTAGACAAATCTGCATGACCCTGGATTTTGTTTCTCAATGCATGCCCCCAACAAGATCTAGATATCAAGAGTTAGTTCTTGAATTAGTTGAGCTTGAAATAGACCTCCCTCAGTGGCCCAAACCACCTCCCATGGACGAGGAAAAGAGAGATGACGAAGTAGGAGATCCTATCAAGTTGTTTCTCAAGGAACCCTCACATGACAAAGGAACAAGATGATAAACAATTTCACCCAGATCCTTTGACGGATTCCAACAACAACATAGGGATCATCAAGCAGTCATTTCAGAGGAGCCACACCCTTTAAGGTACAATTTAACTTTGATATCCCTTTATTTGAAGGCCAAAGTGATGTTGATTCCCTAGATAAATGGTTGAATATGATGGAAGGGTATTTCTCTATCCATGCTTTTTCCAATAGGGAAAAGTTCACCTTTGCACTCCTTAGGGTTGTCCCCCATGTCAAAAATTTATGGGAAACTTATTGTGATAAAAACTTAACAAAAGAGTCTATAATTTTTTAGGCCAATCCCACTTGGGCCTCTTTTATAGATGTTGTTAAGGAACAATATTTCCCCATGGGAAAATGTGATGACCAGTACACGAGATGGACGACACTGTGTCAAGAAAGGGACCAAACAGTTCTAGTACACCAACAACCTTCATACCTTGTGCACAAAGATGGGTATCAAAGACTCCAACCAACACCTAGTTCTGAAATATCGCAGTGTTATACATAGGTACATCCAAACTGAAATGGATTTTCTATACATCTCGTCACTAGGGGCCGCTTATCGATATGTTTTCAAGATCGATAAAAAATTCAAGCAGAAGAACAAGCAAGAGTTTGGGCCTGCAAATCTTCTACACAAGAAAGGAAATCATAAACCTAAATTGCAGAACAAAGGACAGAGTAAGGACAACCATCCCTGGGACAACTAGTCCAAGCCACAAACAATGAAGGGGAACAAGAAAATAAAGAAAGACACCAGGAAATTGTGTGAGTTCCATAAGAGCCCTTAGCACAACATTGATGAATGTCGCTTGAAGTAGTCATTGGTGGTTGAGATTAAAGCTTTAGAGTCATATCCTGGTTCCGACTCTGATTCAAAGCCTAATGCTTTAGTCCTAGATAGGGGAAATAAAATCATTGATGCAGAACCCAATGTCACCATCGCTACCAAAAATACCTAGCCCAACAATCCAAAAAATACGGAGGAATATGAGTGCCTCTTCCACTCATAGATGTGGGTAAAGGGAACTCCACTACATTTCATTGTTGACAATGGAATCTAAAAGAACCTGATTTCGACAGAGGTCATCAAACGATTAAAGTTGACAATAAAATCACACCCACATCCATATAACATTGGGTGGCTCATCCAAGGACGAGACATCCGCATTAGTCAACAATGTCGCCTACCTTACAACATCAAGCCCTTCAAAGATGAGGTAATCTGTGATGTTTCCCCACACATATTTTGTGATGTTATTTTAGGAAAACCATATATGTGGAAGCGTCATGTTGTGTATGAATCTATACCTTTAAGTTTCATTATTACTTTGGGAAAATAACTCTATAGGATACCAAAGGAATTTCCCACTATTGTAGTGTCCATCATCACAGCTAAGCAGTGCATGAAGGTAATCTACCATACTGGTAAATTTGTCCTCTTCATGATTCGCTTTGAAGGAGAACGAAAGATCATAGCAACATCCATCGCCTCCACACAGGGTCTCTCCACATAGCAAAACAAGGTGGACAAGATCTTCAAAGCACACATAGACATATTCACCACACTTGTCGAGGTGCCATTGCATTGCCAAGTCAAGCACTCAATTTATTTGATACCTGGGGTGCATCTACCTAATGGGTCAGTATACAGGCGTTCCCTCATGTAAAATGAAGAAATCAAGTGACAATCTCAATAATAATCCAAAAGGGGCACATTCATCCGAGCTCCTCACCTTGCGGGAGCCCAATTATGTTGGTACAGAAGAAATATGGGACTTGGCGACTCTATATTGATTACAGATCTCTAAACAAAATCACAGTCCATAATCGGTATCCCATTCCTTAGATCGATGAACTTCTCGACCAAATCAAGGGTGCCAATTATTTTAGTAAGATTGATTTGAATTCTGGCTATCGAGTCAAGTGCCAATTGAGACAACTGGTGTTTGGAAGACTGCCTTCAAATCTTGGGAAGGCCTTTTCAAGTGGTTGGTCATTCCTTTTGGCTTAAATAATTCTCCAATGAATTTCATGAGGATGATAGATTATATTCTCATGCCATTCATCAATTCTTCTGTTGTCATATATCTAGATGACATCCTCGATTCCTCATCTACAACAGAATGTGGGAAGAACATTTGGAGCATATTCGACAGGTCCTCAACAGCCTATGGCAGCATAAGTTTTTGGACAATATAGAGAAGTGCTCATTAGGTATGAAGATAATTCAGTATTTGTAATACATCATGGATGACCATGGTGTGCATGTGAATCTAGACAAGATCCAATCCATTCACAACTAGCCAACTCCGACGACTCTCATAGAGCTTCGCATCTTCCTAGGCCTTGCTAACTTCCATCACAAATTTGTGTTAGTATTATCTCGTATTTATTGGTCCCTTATCTGGGTGACCAAAGGAGGATCTAAGGCCAAGTTTTTGTGGGCCAAGTCACAACAACAAGCATTTGAGGAGCTTAAGCAATGTTTATGTTCGAAACCCGTCCTTACCTTGCTAGATCTGCAATAGCCCTTTGAAATTGAGACATATGCTTCAAACTATGCTATTGCCACAATCCTCACTCAGTATGGCCATCCAATGGCCTATACACAGTGAGACACTCTCAGATGTAGTCCGCAAATACCCCACATATGACAAGGAAATGTATTCCATTGTCTAATATTTCGGCCAATGGAAGCATTACATTCTTGGCAAAGATACGATTACCCACACTGATCTCAAGTCCCTGTCGTTCATTCAAACACAAGGGAAATTGCAAAATGATCACCAACAATATTGGTCCACATACACAACAATTCCACCTGCACATCAAGTATAAGAAAGGAAATACCAATCGAGTCGTTGATTTCCTCAGTTGACCTCTGGTGGTAGCCTTGACTATGGTTCTCAACTCTTATGGCCATGAGACCTCCGGGTGGCCTCAACTATATGACAGTGATACCAAATTTGGTCCCACCTATCAAGCAGTATGTGTTGGCACACCAGTGGTATACTTTCATCTGCACGAAGGATTGTTATGCCACCTAACCCATCTCTTTGTTCCTTCAAGAGAGCGTTCTAAGCTAATTTTGGAAGCGCAATATAGACAGGTGGCAGGGCAATTTGGCATCAAAAATATAGTGGCAGTATTGTAGAAGTATTTTTATTATCCCAAGCTTCAACACAATGTCAACAAATATATCAGATCATGCACTACTTATGCCATCGTGAAAACTTCCATTAAGAAGAAGGGGTTGTACATCCCTCTTCCTACTCCCAATGGGTCGTGGGAATCCATATCCATGGATTACATGTCAGGACTACCTTCAACCAAGTATGGTAATGATTGTGTGTTTTTGGTCGTGGACCGCTTCTCTAAGATGGCCATTCTGACAGCTTGTAAGAAGTCCATCTCCATCGAAGCCACTGCTAAGCTCTTCTTCGAGCGTGTTTGGGTTCATTTCAAGTTTCCATAGACTATCCTTTTAGATCAGGAAAACAGGTTCCTAAGCACCTTTTGTTCCAACCTATGGTCATTGATGGATACCAAGCTCACCAAATCGATTTCCATCCACCCCCATATTGATGGAAAGATAGAGGTAGTCAACCGAATGATTGTGCATATTCCGTGAATGTAGAATTCTAAACATCCCCGCACATGGAATGAGAGTCTTTCATATGTTCAACACAACTATAACATATCCTTTCATATCTCTATTGGCCACAACCCTTTTCAAGTGGGCCTGGGGTTCCAACCATTGGCCCCAATTGAAGTTTCTCTTCCCCTTGCATCCACATAAGAGGAATCTATCGATGCTTAAATTGAGGTTGATAAGGCCACCATATTTGTTGAGAAAATCTAGCACATCTGCCAACAAGCCCATGAAATTTTGGAAAAATCCAATACCAAATACAAGTAGTGACATGATCAGTATCGAGTTCCACACAAGTTCAAGGTAGGTGATAAGTTTTGGTTGCATCTACAGAAAGAAAGGCTCATAGAACCCCATTGCAAGATTTTTCCACTGCGATATGGTTCATACACCATCACCAAGGAAGTTAGTGAGAATGTCTTTGAATTAAACATTCCTCCATTTATTGGCCTACACCTGGTATTTAATGTGGAGCTCCTTCGCCCATATTTTCCACCATTGTTGGACACCTTCGAGGTGGCAGAATAGTTGGCATCAACAGAACTCAACCCTCACTGCCTGGAGCAAGATACAGTTGATCGGATCATGGATACACAGGTGAAGGGTACTCCCCAACAGAGCATTCAGCTCTTTCGGGTTGTCAAAGCTAGGAAATTTATTCACCAAGGTAGGTGGCTCACCAGGAGTCAAATTTAGCAAAAGTTACCCCATTTGGTGCAATCACTTAATGCAATGGGTATCGTTGCCTCTTAATGGGGGAGGAATGATCCATATGGATATCGGTGGCCACCCACCTATTCCATTGGGTTGAAACAAATTCTTCCAGTTTGGCAGTTTTTTACTATTTTTCAGGTCTTGAATGATCCAGATGGATATATGTGGCCACCCACCTATTCCATTAGGTCAAAACAACTTTTTATCAGTTTGGCATTTGTTTACTATTTTTTAGGTCATGAACTTTCGGGGCCATTTTGAGGCCCTAAATGATGCTTTTTTTTGTGATTCATTTTCCATATTTTAGCATAAATCTAACATATGATTGGAAATATTATCTTGTACTCCTCATTTATAACTTTCCAATGAGATACCAAGTGCCTCAAACGGAGATCATATGCAAAATTTATGCCATTGTGAAGTTCACATATCAATTATCCACCTTATGGCCCGCAAACCCTTTTACAGTTCATCTCCTAGGGTTAGGTTTTTTATGTTTAGGATTTGTATCCTCATGTTAATGATAAAAATTCCCTTTGGCCTTCTTTTGTAATGAGCTTGTGACGAATGAGTGTAGCCATCACATCTATTCTCAGAGATATAGGTACCACCATTCTAGCAGCTTTTATTTTACACGTTGTTATGTTTCATTCATTTAATAGAATATGAGTTTACTATATCACTTTGTTCCTTGCAATATATCTGTGTTATGTTCATATATATGCTCTTTCATTTCGTTCTCACATAAATCCGGATCACATGTTGTCAGAACATCTCAATTCTCCAAAAAAATGAACACCTATAAATTTTAAGGAACATGACCATGGATCATAAGCAATTTGCCAAAATTGATCAACCCTTAAGTCAACATCATGTGGAAAAATCAATAAACAACACATCATGAGTTGTCTAAGACATCTTGCAAGGATATTCAGATATACATACAAGACCAATGCAAGTAGATCATATCTATCAAAGTCACAAAGATAGATATATGCTCAAGTCAGCTCATCAATCCTAGAATATCAAGATCATTGTACATGTAAAAATCCATGCAACACTATCAACAACCTTGTGAACATGAGATCCCTCTCATGCAACTCAAAATATTTGTCAACTAAAACAACCTAAACTAGGTCAACTCCCACATCCTAAGAGAATCCCAATTCAAGAGTAATAGCATGGTCAACTCCCTCAATATAACAGAATCCAAAAACCATGTCCATGTACTCTACACGACTTGTAACAGAATTTGGAATTAATCTTAGAAACATCCTCCATCAAGGTATCACACCTCTCCTCCTTAGGACCACTACAAGGCTCATGGATGGAATAAACCAATTCAATATTACTAGCATGTCTCCTAGGAGGTATATTCACCCTCAATAAATATCTAGGCACTTTTACCTACTCTTGAGCCTCCTCAAAACTAGAAATCTCATCTAACCTCTCATTGGAATGTGCAAGTTCCATCGGGTAAACAAGTAAGCTATAAAGGCCACCCTCTCCCACCCCTCTAGCCAAATTCATATAAGAAATTGAAAGAATCTTCTTCTTCAAACTAGGAACAAAAAAATATTACTCAACTCAAGAACATCATATGAAGGCATCTAGAAGGAAATGGGGCAAACTCCTCTCACAAGATAATTAGCATCATCACCAAGCTTCACACCCCTGCCTCCCCATTGCTCCTAAAAATTGTTGAATAGTGACCTATCATAAGTTATACATCTCAAAATTTCCCTAATGTCCACATACCATCCAATGTTAAACACAATATTAGAAGAAAAACAAGAGACCATGGAAAAGCCTAGTCTCAAGCTGAGAGGAATCCTCCTTTGCACCTGCTACAATACTAGTTGCAACTTGTTTGATAGCCTTTCCTTTGTTCTTCAATGGAAATTGGTTGGAATAGTGTTCCATCTTGTGATATTGAAAACTTGTCACTTTAATTAACTAATTCCTTCTTGTATTTGTACTTTTATTCTTCTTGTATCATTTTGTACTACCCTTCTTCATCTTCTTGATGATCCCATTCACATCTACTTCCCCTTGTTGCTCTAAAAGAGACTACAATTGATTTCTTCCCACACAAGATCAATCCAAATATTTGGAGACTTTGGAAAGGTTGTACAAACATCTTGAACAAAAGGAATCTAGGAAGGAACAAATATATTCAAAGCAATGGATACCAACACTTGATCCTCCTAATGGTATCCAATTGATCTCTCAACTAATCCTAGTCAAAAAGCTCACCACAATATTTGGTTTGCTCATACAAATGACTAAAATTTGGTATTATGAGAGCATCAATCAAGAAGCACAATAATTTTGAAATAAATCAACAATATGTATCATTGGGATGGTCCCTACAAGGTGAAGAAATTATATGAGATTGGATCATAAAATTGGAAACCATGGAGTGTCTAACTAATATCTGTTGAGTAAATACTTCTTAAACAAAGAGGTCCTTTGATTAAGGACAAGGTAGTAGAGGTTGACACTATGATAACTTTGCAATGCCAAGTTTTGGACTTCATGTTGTGTAAATACTGGAAGGGGATGATACAATATGAACTAATAAACTACAATAGGGTCACATGGAAACTACCAATATAAGGAAAGCAAGTCAATTGTGTTGGTATTTGCTAATGAAATTGCACAATTGATTTTCTATTCAAGCTATGAAAAACATACAAGGTTCATATGGGAAATGACTCATTTGATAGCCAAGAAATGACTAAGGACCAACCAATCATAGTCTTTATAAAGTACATGCAGGAGGATTTATTTAAGAATTGTTATATCGACTCTATAAAAGTTGAATACCCAAATAAGGTGATCTGCTACAAATAGTTCATGGGTATCCAGTTGATAATGGGTCCACTGTCACATACCCCAATTTTATTAAAATAATGTAATTATTTTATTAATATTCCTGAGACATTATGTTAAATTTAATGCTAAGTAGGAATGGATGACTCAGCAAAGTCTCCAGAAATGGAATGTAAATTCTGAATAATTATTATTAATAAATAAATTATGGAGACAACAGCATGGGAGAGCTGTTAAAAGAGGTTACTGGTCTAACTGGTGGAGGGAACTAGGTGGAAAGACAAAAGACAAGTGGCAGCATCCTCAAACACTTCCTGAGTTGCAGGTGGCAACTTCCCTATATTTTGGGGTCATGATTCCCCAAGAAAGTGGAATCTGAGCAGGTGGCTCATTAATGACAGTTAACCCAACTAAGACCTAGGCAATCTTTTAAATACTACTCAATGAACTGAGCTGGGGGTTCAGCATTTGTTCTAGAGGGAGAATACATTCAGGTGAATGTTATTCAGGAGTCCCATTGAGGAAGTGGGAAAACAGTAAGGAAGTGTTTTGAGTCAGGAAGTTGCAGTAACTTGGTTCCAGTATAGCTTCTTTGGCTGAGGGAATTGTTGGCTGTACCTAGTTCCAGCCAGTTAGACCAGAGCAAGCTCGGGGGTCCTGAGAAGTGCTGTCTGGGCACTCTCCAGGAATTGGTAGGGAGGAACAGCCTCCCATTGCTGTTATTGTCTACCATAGATACAGGTTCTGCCACTCTTCCTGCTGTTTGTATAATTAATTTAAATGTAGAATGGACTATTTCAACTGTGTTTTGAACTGTATTTATTTTCAGTAGATCAGTCTTTCTGTATTGTCTTTTGGTAGAAATTTACAGAACTCATATGTCTTGTAATTTTTCCTATTATCACTTAAATAGAGTAATTATTCTATGCAGAATATATTGTTACTGTTACAGTAATCAAATATTAGGGTGATTTAGTCTAGAATTTCTAGTAATAGTTAAATAATAGACATAGAATATTAAACAGTAGTTATTTAAAAAAAATACACTCATTAAAACAATCATAAGAACAGACACACAGATAAATCTTAGAATTACTGTGGAATAATTCCAAATAGAGAAATGTAAGGGAATAATTTCTATTAGAGAAATATACCAGTTTATATCTGCTTCCTATTTCTGTCAACTATAGATACAGGTTATTCTCTGTATCTAGCTAAAGGAGAACAAAATTTATATCATTATATTTATCTATATTCAGAACATATTTGACTGTTATCGATTATCCAAAAGAGGTGTTTGCATTAATCTTTCATTGTTTAAAAACTTTCCATACAATCTTATTCCATAAAAATTGTAGTCAAATACAAATACATAAACAGTAAATTGTTTTCGTCTTTTAAACCTAATATTATAATATTATAGCCATGTTGTCACAATAGAGTTGACAGAGTTGTTTTAAAAAACAAGACAAACTTATTGACTGGCTCGAAGCCGAGTCTTACTACTTAGAGACTTCATTGTTTCTATAACCAAATCATAAGCATAGATTAATGTTCATTATCGAGCTTGTATTACATGTAATACACAGCACAGACGTAGGTTATCTTATCAATAGTCAAACATCTTAACACGCAGAGAAGCTATCAACGAGCTTAGCCATTGTTGGTTGTTATAAACCCTCGTAGTTATTTACTGTAATAATATTTATTTCATTATAAATATTTCTCCTTGAGAGTAGAGTACAAACCTAACACGGCCGTAGCCAGACCACATTAAATTCGACAGACTGAAAACCAAAGAAAGGAAATGCTTTTATAACAGTTTGAACCTACAGGAAATCTCATACATAGTCCAGGTATACATTGTATCCACAGTTACAATTAATATTTAAACCAAAAACCAAAATTTCACAACACGTTTCCAGTCACCACCGAACTCAACCACTTTCATATGTATTTATTAATCAGAAAGAGAATTCCCAGTTCGCTAGGGTTAACAATACTTTTGCATCTATTACTGTAAGGAATAGCAAACCCCATTATTATCATTAATACCCAAAAACCACATAAAACGCAGATAAACTCATATATTAATATCCCCACAATCGAGTTATCATCCTCTGCAAGTATTGGAGAAAATTCAAAGCAATCCTTATATGTTAAACACTTTACTCATTTAACAAAACACAGAACGATACACGGCCACATGACAGGCTCAACAAAGTTACGGTATCTATTAGCTTATACAGCGTGGATAAAACCCTGCCTATTGAAAATACAATAACAATAACAACTCCAGGGTCTCATAACAGACTGAGCCGTAGTTTGTTCTTTGTAGACATGCCGAGGTAACAACCCTATCAACCATAAGCAAACAGTTTCATATACGCGACAGTATCCATAACACCCAAAACGATAACAACCCCATTACACAGGAGGTCCCTTCCAGACATAACCCTAGCACAACAAAACCAACAAAGGGAGAGACAGCCGTGGATAACCAGGCTTACCCGGAGGAGCCAACGCTGGAGATGAAGCCCTGTGCACCTTCAGGAACAGCATTACCTGCACATTATCGAGTGCCGAGAGTTGTTAATACTAGTATAAATCTAAATAATCATTTGCAAAACTGAAAACTGTGAAACATTGATATTATCTTACCTGAGCCAATGGAGGAAGCAAACCGTGGACAACCTGGTAGCCACAAGCTGAGCTGGTAGCAAAACCCCATTACATTCGTCAGTTGGATGAGCAAGGGAAACTTCCAGTAGTTCTCTATTGACAGCCGCGACAGGCAACATGTTATACAAAACCCTTAAGCTGGGAATGGACCAGTCGGGGAGCACACTTCAAAACCCAATACACAGTCACCTCAGGGATAAAAACAACAAAGAAACCCTGCCTCAAACTCACACCAGCGACTGTGGAAGCAGGTGACTCAAAATTGGCGATGACAACGAGACCAAGATACAATTGAAACAGTAGCAGACGCCAATTCCGAGCTCAAGACTTCTATTCTACCAGAAGAATAAAACAACGTGACCAGAATCTGAGCAAACAACATGTTACAGTGCCAAACTGACGAGTTCAGACATGGAGGGTTTCTCCCTTACAACCCGAGCCCGAAGGCCCAAATAATGACCAGGTAGGGTTTCATTACTGACTTATATATCATCCAACGCAAGGAGGAGAGTCAACCACGTAGCCATTAAATATATCAACTTCACATGGGTCGAATTGCTATAGTTCAGTTGCAGCTCGATTAATTGTTTATCAATTTCAAATCATATGCATGGTTATAAGTCTTGTTCAACGCATGGAAAAACAATATGATTGATACACAATCATTGTATTGTATATAAATCGAAAACCAAGCCATCGATAATGTCAAGGGCATATTATAATTACCTACAATCATTTAAACAATGATGTAGTCAATTTTCTAATGAGAACTCCACATCTTTTAAAACATTGAAATATTACCATGACCATATGATGGATACACCATGGTTATATAAGTCCTATTATCATTATCACCCCGATACTATTGTTAAACAATCAACAATGAGAATAACAATCTCTATTATTATGATGTTTAAATATAAACTCATCTACAGGTCCATACCATGAACGTAGTTTAAAACAAGGTACAGTGCGATGACATAAGTTAAACAATAGTAGACATTGGACTTTGAAATATAGATGACTATAATGGAACATCGCTAGAGGCGTCACTTTTCCAACTCATACTAATAACCAGTAACTACAGCTAATAGTTGACAGTAGGTTACATTATGCTAATGTCACGTTATGCATACGATGAACATAATACAAACAATTGTTCTAGTGATAGTTTACAGCATTTACATAGAGTCATGTTCATAACGCAATGGATATGACGGAAACATTGTAATTCATCGCAAGACCTGATGATACTATCCAGGATAAGAGATATCATGTCGAGACAGACTATCAATCTTATTTCAAGCGTAAATTTCATGAAAAGAACTTTACTGTCTTACACGACAATCAGCAATAGTAAATAGATCTTCTTTAAGTTTATACAGTGCAGGAAAAGGAGCTTGATGCTTACAAAGATTTAATTTCAGTGATCCATACTTCACCGGTGTACCTGCGAACAAAAGACAAATTATGCATTAGCTCGTAAGCTAAGTAAGCCAGTCAGCTATGGCTAGCTCTCCCTTTGAAGATTGAAAGAAAACAGTCAACATTTAAAATCAGAAAAATCACATTTGTATTAAAACAGAACCTTTTAAAACAAGATTTTGTTTAGTTACTGAAATTAAACAGGACCAGGAATGCAATTAATTAACATTTATTGTTATAATAAAAATTTTAAATTTTTCAGAAATTTCGGGTTCTGACATGTGGTATCAGAGCATGGTTCAGACACTAGGCTTGGATGTGACTCCACTAACTTCCGCAAAACAGTGACCATAAAAGAAAAATTTTAATTATATAAAGTACTAACTTATATTTTGGTTTCATGAACAGAACAGAAAATTTCCTTTTTCTGAATTTTTCAGACAGGTATGGAAAAACTGGGAGAATACGCTGAGGAGGAATCTCCAAACACTGTGACAAGACAGATGTCAAGAGAACCTGAGACAGAAGAAGTAATTGCTCACACCACTGAGCTGATGCAGACCATAAAAGGATTAAAGACAGAGATGGAAACAGTCAAGAAGGATAATGAAAGGATTCTAAAGACTCAGGGGCAGTTAAATCAGCTATTGATAGAAAAATTTCAGACAGAAGGAAGGAGCAAACGAGCTGACTCAGAAGAAGTTAGTCATCAAAGAGGGTCTAAAAGGACGAAACCAGCTAAATCCGACAGCAGTTCATCATCTGAAGAAAGAAAGGGACAACCCAGTTATCACACTAGCAGTGACAGCAGTGAAGCTGAGCTGCACAACCGAAGGAAAAAGTATAGGCCTTATGAAGAAATTTCCGGGGAGTTTAAGAAGATAAAGCCCCCAACTTTCAATGGAGAATCTGAAACTGGAGAAGAGGCGGAATTCTGGTTATCCGGGATGAGAAAATATTTTCAGATCTATAACTACTCAAATCAGCTGAAGGCACGAATGGCCATCTACAACCTCTCGGGAAAGGCGGACATATGGTGGCAAGATTTGAAAAGGGTCAAGGGGATTAAAGAGAGAGAAGTTAATTGGAGTACTTTTAAAATATACTTCAAGAAGAAATTCCTGTCTGAACAGTATTATGAGGAGAGGGCCAAGGAATTTTATGAACTAAAGCTCGGATCTATGACGATGAAGGACTTAAACAGTAAATTCTTAAGTCTGTTGCGGTATGTACCGTATTTTGTTGAACAGAAACCAAAAATACAGCGGTTTCTTATTTGTCTGCCCTATCATATCAAGGACAGAATTGAATATGACAACCCCAAAACACTGGAAGAAGCTATGCGCAAAGCTAATTTCTGTTATGAACAGAATAAAAAGAAAGAGGGAATAGCCAGCTGGAAGGCCAAAAAGAACAGTAATCTGATCGAGTACAAGAAAAAGGAGTTTGTCCCCCATAAAAGTTTCAAGAATGGCAAAAACGGGAACCACTTTAATAGTAAAAGTTTCCAGGGAAACAAAAATGGAGCTGTCAGCCATTCGAATAATTACAAAAGCAGCAAGGAGGCTCCTAATAACCATGGAAACTACACCAAAAATTTTGAGCGAAAAGAACCTGTCAAGTGCTGGGAGTGTAATGGGCCACATTATGCTTCAGTCTGCCCAAACAGAAAGAAACAAATCAGCAATATTCATACTGTTCAAGATGAAATGACAGTTGGAGATTTTGCAGGAACTATGCCCCGAATCAATGCAGCGTTGGAAAACCGCCAGGCTGACTATCAAACTTCCATGGTGGAAGTAGGAGGTATGATTAACAAAACCCCTGTTACTATTTTAATAGATCCAGGTGCTAGTCTTAGTTATATTTCACCTCAGCTGGTAGAAAAATGTAATTTGACTGTTGAAAGATTTGATAATTCTTGGTCTGTACAACTAGCTACTGGGGTAAAGAGGAAAGTAAACTGTTATGTAAAAGAATGCATCTTAAACATGAATGATTTTAGAACTACAGTTAAACTAAACATCTTACCAATTGGCTCTTATGACATACTTATCGGAATGGACTGGTTGGAACAACATAGGGTCGTTTTAAATTGTTTTGACAAAACTTTTAGATGTGTGAACAGTAGTGGACAGCCTGTAACTGTCAGGGGTATCCCTAGAAAAACAGTAGTTAGGAAAATTTCTGCCTTACAACTTAAAAGGGCAGTCAGAAAAGGGTGCAAGACCTATGCTGTAACTATTACAGATGAGACAGATAAGTCTGAAAGAAACCAGAAAACAGTAGAGAACATCCCTGTAGTCAATGAATTTATTGACGTTTTTCCTGAAGAAATCCCAGAATTACCTCCCAAGAGGGAGCTAGACTTTACAATTGAGCTAGTACCAGGTGCAGTTCCCAGTTCAAAAGCCCCGTATCGTATGAATATCTTGGAGCTTAACGAGTTGAAAACTCAGTTAAAGGAGTTAATAGACAAGAATTATATTCGACCCAGTGTATCCCCTTGGGGAGCACCAGTGATTTTCGTTAAAAAGAAGGACGGAACTATGCGACTTTGCATAGATTATCGTCAACTAAACAAGATGACGATTAAAAACAGGTATCCGTTACCTCGTATAGATGATCTGTTTGATCATCTACGTGGAGCTACGGTATTCTCTAAGATCGATCTGAGATCGGGTTATCATCAGGTGAGAATTAAAGAGGAAGACATTTTCAAAACAGCTTTTAGAACAAGATACAGACATTACGAATTTGTCGTAATGCCATTTGGGCTTACTAATGCCCCAGCTGTTTTTATGTGCTTAATGAACAACATAATGCATAAGTACTTAGATAAATTTGTTGTCGTATTCATCGACGACATTTTAGTCTATTCTAAGAGTGAGGAGGAGCATAAAGAACACTTACGTATAGTATTACAAGAACTGAGAGAACAACAGCTCTTTGCGAAATTCAGTAAGTGTGACTTCTTCAAAGACGAAATTCAGTACTTAGGACATGTAGTCACTAAGGAAGGGATTTCAGTGGATCCCGAAAAGATTCGAGTGATTGAAGAATGGCCAGTACCTAAAGATGTGACGGACGTTAGATCTTTCATGGGGATTACCGGTTACTACCGGAGGTTTATTGAAGGCTTTTCAAAAATAGCCAACCCAATCACTTCTTTGCAAAAGAAAGGCAAGAAGTTTGATTGGAATGCGAAGTGTGAAGAAAGCTTCAAGAAGCTTAAGACCTTATTGACAACTGCACCTATTCTTAGAATAGCAGACCCAAACAAAGATTTCGTAGTTTGCACCGACGCTTGTAACGATGGTTTAGGCAGAGTGCTGACTCAAGAGGGACATGTCATTGCTTACGAATCTAGAAAGCTGAAAATCCATGAAAAGAATTATGCCACCTATGACCTAGAATTAGCTGTTGTAATTCATGCTTTAAAGATGTGGCGACACCATCTAATAGGCAGAAAATTCACTTTACTAACGGATAATAAAGGTCTGAAATACCTTTTAGATCAGCCTAATTTAAATGCAAGACAAGCCAGGTGGTTGGCATTCCTAAGTGAATACGATTTTGAAATCCAACACATAAAAGGGAAGGAAAATAAGGTGGCTGATGCCTTGAGCAGAAATGCAAAGCTGAATTTTATATCAGCTAGCAGCACTTACACCTCTGACTTAAATGAACAGCTGGCTGAAGGGATAAAATTAGACGAAAATTATCAGCATTTACAAACTGCAGCCAAAGAACAACCCACAGAAAACATGATAAAAGGGTATAGTTTAAATGAAAACGGATTTTTATTGTTTAAAGACAGGCTGTATATTCCTAATGCACCTAAAGTTAAACTGTTAATTCTAGATGAAATTCATAAAACCCCTTACTCCGGGCATCCAGGCTATCAAAAGACCGTCACCATGTTAAGAAAAGAATACTTTTGGCCTAACATGAAATCTGAAACAGCTGAGTATTTAGCTAGGTGTTTGGACTGCCAACAAGTAAAAACAGAACACCAACATCCAGCTGGATTGCTGCAACCTTTACCTATTCCTAGCTGGAAATGGGAAATAATCAGCCTGGATTTCATTACGGGTTTACCCAAAAATCAACATCAGAATGATTCAATTATGGTAGTGGTAGACAAATTAAGTAAATCAGCACACTTTATTCCTGTTAAAACCACATACAAGGCTGCAAACATAGCAGATATCTTTTTAAAACAGATTTTTCGGTTACACGGGATTCCAAAAGTTATTATATCAGACAGGGATCCTAAATTCACAGGAAATTTTTGGAGATCCTTGTTCAAAGGATTAAACACCACTTTGAATTTCAGCACCTCTTTCCATCCTCAGACGGACGGACAAACTGAAAGAGTTAATCAGGTATTAGAAGATCTGTTAAGAATGTATGTTAAAGATCAACCAGGTAAGTGGGAGGATTATTTACACTTAGCCGAATTTGCATACAATAACAGTTATCAATCATCAGCTAAGTTTAGTCCTTTTGAGATTTTGTATGGACGAAAATGCAACACTCCTATCTCTTGGAGTAATCCAGTAGATAGATTAGTGTTAGGACCTGATTTATTGAAAGAAATGGAACAGATTGTGAAACAAGTGCAGGAGAACTTGGAGATTGCCCAGGATCGGCAAAAGAGTCAAGCAGATTTGAAAAGAACTCCTAAAGAGTTCCAGGTAGGTGAACATGTGTTCATCAAGGTAAGGCCAAAGAAGAGCTCCCTAAGATTAGGAAGTTGTGCAAAATTAGCACCACGTTACTGTGGTCCATTTGAAATTTTATCTAGAATCGGTCAAGTTGCTTATCAGTTAGCATTAACACCAAATCTAAAAGTACACAATGTTTTTCATATCTCTGTTTTGAAAAAGTATGTTCATGATGCTACTCATGTTATTGATTGGAACATTGTACAGGTAGAACCAGAAGGGGAAGTTCTGGTGGAACCGGATTGTATCCTCGGGAGGAGGGAAATTACTCTACGGAACCGCATAATTGGACAAGTGAAGGTGCAATGGAAGCACCTTAGTCCTGAAGAAGCTACCTGGGAGCTGGAAAGTAAGATGCGGGAAGCATATCCCCATCTATTCCAGCAGGTGGCTGAAGAAGAAGAATAAGTAACATCGAGGACGATGTTACATTTTAAGGGGGTGTGTATGTCACATACCCCAATTTTATTAAAATAATGTAATTATTTTATTAATATTCCTGAGACATTATGTTAAATTTAATACTAAGTAGGAATGGATGACTCAGCAAAGTCTCCAGAAATGGAATGTAAATTCTGAATAATTATTATTAATAAATAAATTATGGAGACAACAGCATGGGAGAGCTGTTAAAAGAGGTTACTAGTCTAACTGGTGGAGGGAACTAGGTGGAAAGACAAAAGACAAGTGGAAGCATCCTCAAACACTTCCTGAGTTGTAGGTGGCAACTTCCCTATATTTTGGGGTCATGATTCCCCAAGAAAGTGGAATCTGAGCAGGTGGCTCATTAATGACAGTTAACCCAACTAAGACCTAGGCAATCTTTTAAATACTACTCAATGAACTGAGCTGGGGGTTCAGCATTTGTTCTAGAGGGAGAATACATTCAGGTGAATGTTATTCAGGAGTCCCATTGAGGAAGTGGGAAAACAGTAAGGAAGTGTTTTGAGTCAGGAAGTTGCAGTAACTTGGTTCCAGTATAGCTGCTTTGGCTGAGGGAATTGTTGGCTGTACCTAGTTCCAGCCAGTTAGACCAGAGCAAGCTCGGGGGTCCTGAGAAGTGTTGTCTGGGCACTCTCCAGGAATTGGTAGGGAGGAACAGCCTCCCATTGCTGTTATTGTCTACCATAGATACAGGTTCTGTCACTCTTCCTGCTGTTTGTATAATTAATTTAAATGTAGAATGGACTATTTCAACTGTGTTTTGAACTGTATTTATTTTCAGTAGATCAGTCTTTCTGTATTGTCTTTTGGTAGAAATTTGCAGAACTCATATGTCTTGTAATTTTTCCTATTATCACTTAAATAGAGTAATTATTCTATGCAGAATATATTGTTACTGTTACAGTAATCAAATATTAGGGTGATTTAGTCTAGAATTTCTAATAATAGTTAAATAATAGACATAGAATATTAAACAGTAGTTATTTCAGAAAATACACTCATTAAAACAATCATAAGAACAGACACACAGATAAATCTTAGAATTACTGTGGAATAATTCCAAATAGAGAAATGTACAGGAATAATTTCTATTAGAGAAATATACCAGTTTATATCTGCTTCCTATTTCTGTCAACTATAGATACAGGTTATTCTCTGTATCTAGCTAAAGGAGAACAAAATTTATATCATTATATTTATCTATATTCAGAACATATTTGACTGTTATCGATTATCCAAAAGAGGTGTTTGCATTAATCTTTCATTGTTTAAAAACTTTCCATACAATCTTATTCCATAAAAATCGTAGTCAAATACAAATACATAAACAGTAAATTGTTTTCGTCTTTTAAACCTAATATTATAATATTATAGCCATGTTGTCACAATAGAGTTGACAGAGTTGTTTTAAAAAACAAGACAAACTTATTGACTGGCTCGAAGCCGAGTCTTACTACTTAGAGACTTCATTGTTTCTATAACCAAATCATAAGCATAGATTAATGTTCATTATCGAGCTTGTATTACATGTAATACACAGCACAGACGTAGGTTATCTTATCAATAGTCAAACATCTTAACACGCAGAGAAGCTATCAACGAGCTTAGCCATTGTTGGCTGTTATAAACCCTCGTAGTTATTTACTGTAATAATATTTATTTCATTATAAATATTTATCCTTGAGAGTAGAGTACAAACCTAACACGGCCGTAGCCAGACCACATTAAATTCGACAGACTGAAAACCAAAGAAAGGAAATGCTTTTATAACAGTTTGAACCTACAGGAAATCTCATACATAGTCCAGGTATACATTGTATCCACAGTTACAATTAATATTTAAACCAAAAACCAAAATTTCACAACACGTTTCCAGTCACCACCGAACTCAACCACTTTCATATGTATTTATTAATCAGAAAGAGAATTCCCAGTTCGCTAGGGTTAACAATACTTTTGCATCTATTACTGTAAGGAATAGCAAACCCCATTATTATCATTAATACCCAAAAACCACATAAAACGCAGATAAACTCATATATTAATATCCCCACAATCGAGTTATCATCCTCTGCAAGTATTGGAGAAAATTCAAAGCAATCCTTATATGTTAAACACTTTACTCATTTAACAAAACACAGAACGATACACGGCCACATGACAGGCTCAACAAAGTTACGGTATCTATTAGCTTATACAGCGTGGATAAAACCCTGCCTATTGAAAATACAATAACAATAACAACTCCGGGGTCTCATAACAGACTGAGCCGTAGTTTGTTCTTTGTAGACATGCCGAGGTAACAACCCTATCAACCATAAGCAAACAGTTTCATATACGCGACAGTATCCATAACACCCAAAACGATAACAACCCCATTACACAGGAGGTCCCTTCCAGACATAACCCTAGCACAACAAAACCAACAAAGGGAGAGACAGCCGTGGATAACCAGGCTTACCCGGAGGAGCCAACGCTGGAGATGAAGCCCTGTGCACCTTCAGGAACAGCATTACCTGCACATTATCGAGTGCCGAGAGTTGTTAATACTAGTATAAATCTAAATAATCATTTGCAAAACTGAAAACTGTGAAACATTGATATTATCTTACCTGAGCCAATGGAGGAAGCAAACCGTGGACAACCTGGTAACCACAAGCTGAGCTGGTAGCAAAACCCCATTACATTCGTCAGTTGGATGAGCAAGGGAAACTTCCAGTAGTTCTCTATTGACAGCCGCGACAGGCAACATGTTATACAAAACCCTTAAGCTGGGAATGGACCAGTCGGGGAGCACACTTCAAAACCCAATACACAGTCACCTCAGGGATAAAAACAACAAAGAAACCCTGCCTCAAACTCACACCAGCGACTGTGGAAGCAGGTGACTCAAAATTGGCGATGACAACGAGACCAAGATACAATTGAAACAGTAGCAGACGCCAATTCCGAGCTCAAGACTTCTATTCTACCAGAAGAATAAAACAACGTGACCAGAATCTGAGCAAACAGCATGTTACAGTGCCAAACTGACGAGTTCAGACATGGAGGGTTTCTCCCTTACAACCCGAGCCCGAAGGCCCAAATAATGACCAGGTAGGGTTTCATTACTGACTTATATATCATCCAACGCAAGGAGGAGAGTCAACCACGTAGCCATTAAATATATCAACTTCACATGGGTCGAATTGCTATAGTTCAGTTGCAGCTCGATTAATTGTTTATCAATTTCAAATCATATGCATGGTTATAAGTCTTGTTCAACGCATGGAAAAACAATATGATTGATACACAATCATTGTATTGTATATAAATCGAAAACCAAGCCATCGATAATGTCAAGGGCATATTATAATTACCTACAATCATTTAAACAATGATGTAGTCAATTTTCTAATGAGAACTCCACATCTTTTAAAACATTGAAATATTACCATGACCATATGATGGATACACCATGGTTATATAAGTCCTATTATCATTATCACCCCGATACTATTGTTAAACAATCAACAATGAGAATAACAATCTCTATTATTATGATGTTTAAATATAAACTCATCTACAGGTCCATACCATGAACGTAGTTTAAAACAAGGTACAGTGCGATGACATAAGTTAAACAAAAGTAGACATTGGACTTTGAAATATAGATGACTATAATGGAACATCGCTAGAGGCGTCACTTTTCCAACTCATACTAATAACCAGTAACTACAGCTAATAGTTGACAGTAGGTTACATTATGCTAATGTCACGTTATGCATACGATGAACATAATACAAACAATTGTTCCAGTGATAGTTTACAGCATTTACATAGAGTCATGTTCATAACGCAATGGATATGACGGAAACATTGTAATTCATCGCAAGACCTGATGATACTATCCAGGATAAGAGATATCATGTCGAGACAGACTATCAATCTTATTTCAAGCGTAAATTTCATGAAAAGAACTTTACTGTCTTACACGACAATCAGCAATAGTAAATAGATCTTCTTTAAGTTTATACAGTGCAGGAAAAGGAGCTTGATGCTTACAAAGATTTAATTTCAGTGATCCATACTTCACCGGTGTACCTACGAACAAAAGACAAATTATGCATTAGCTCGTAAGCTAAGTAAGCCAGTCAGCTATGGCTAGCTCTCCCTTTGAAGATTGAAAGAAAACAGTCAACATTTAAAATCAGAAAAATCACATTTGTATTAAAACAGAACCTTTTAAAACAAGATTTTGTTTAGTTACTGAAATTAAACAGGACCAGGAATGCAATTAATTAACATTTATTGTTATAATAAAAATTGTAAATTTTTCAGAAATTTCGGGTTCTGACATCCACCATTAAAAATATGTCTAGAAGAAGCCATTAGAGGAAGGATAGAGAGGAATTGGGGTTATATTCTCAAATGAAGATGAACCAATGGAAGGGAATGATCATGAGAGTGAATTGGATATTGAGGAATTTTTCGATAGAACTCTTAAGTTTAATAAGTAACCATCTATCCAATGGAACGCCCTTGAATGTATATAAACATATCATGGGTGCTATCATAAAACACCATAATAAAAAGTCTAGATAATCCCATGGTATACACATATGTAACATATCCTTGGGGAATAAGCCACCAAAGATGTAAAAAGGATTAAACATCAATGGAAAGCGACCAGGGCTAATAGAATGGCCAGGAAGATTAAAAACACCAAATCACTAGGTGATGGTTAGAAACATAGACCAATAATAATATCAACATTATGGGAATCACTAAGACCATATAGAAACCTAATAGGAAACAACCAAAAAGGGAGTCACATATGATACTAACCAAGTATTGTGAACACGATAGCTAGAAAATAGTTGGCATGGATTAACCATGGTAGTTGATCAAGGGGATTTTCTATTAAATAATAATAATGAGTATTACTAATAATAACTATTGTTGACTGTGGTCAAACTAAATTTTATATATTGACCATGGATGACCATGATCAACCCAAAGGTGTTAGAAAATAGGATCACTGAACAATAGCATAAAACAATATGCATAAATAAAACACATAAACACAATACATGAGAGACACCAATATAGCGTGGCTCACCCAATATGGGTTATGTCCACACAAAAATTTCCAGGCCTTTCTATTAAATTGTCCAGCAAAATGAATGGATATAACCTGCAGCACATCTGCTGCAACTTCCTCTTCGCTCTCTCTCTCACAATCTTGTCTTTCACAATACAATACACGATTGTAATGCAATTCCTCATACAAAAGAGGTTTTCCTTCTAGGGATAAAATGCCTAACATAATTTCTAACATCACATCTAAGATCTAATGAATGGTTCAAATTGACTATGAAATTACAACATTTTACAAGGCAATTTTTGCCACATTTCAATGGCCGAAAAATGGAAAAAAACAGACCCAAAATTTTTGGGGGGGGGCTCCTGCCCTTGAACCCCCATGAACCCTCGGGTTGGGGGCCTCAATGAGGCCCCAAGACCCCCCTTATGTTCGTCGAACAGGAATCCAAACACGACTGAAATATTAATCAGGATCCACACCTAACAAAATGTTGACCATATTAGGAAACCATAGTCAACCCATGGCCAATGAAGGTCAACCATAGTCAACCATAGTAAACATAATTATTGGGTTTGGGTGTTAAGGGGTTATGAGTGTCAACCATTGATGTAATATGGTTATATTAAACAATGGGAACCTATAGTTAACCATTGTCAACTAAAATCAACCATATTTTTAAGTGTACATTAAGTTAGGGGCTTGTGTTGAGTTAGTTGTGTAGCATTGATTGGAAAACCATGTGTGACCATGGTCACATATGGTCATACAAAAAAAAACATAGCCAACATACAAAAAACAAATTGAAATGGAAAGGACAATTCATCAAATATATATGAATGATTATATGAGATGGTATGAAGGCCACATCAAATTTTGAAGTGTTGCACTTTTATTTTGAACACTAAGTAATATTTTTTGTTTGTTTGTTAGGTTGTTTGTGACTTGTGGGACTTACCTGTGGTCTAAGAAACCACTACCTATGGTAATCTAATCCATCAAAATCATCCAAGGATCTCACCCAGCCTTGGCCACACCAACTCTTAGCATGGCTAGAGTTTTAAGTGTCTCCTCCAACTACCTTGCGTGGTTTGAACTTGGGTCACCGTGTAGAATGAGGCCCGTCGAAACCAACCATGCTAATGGGATTTGAAAACACTGAGCAAGAATTAAATGCAACACACATATTTAATAAATTAGAGAAAACTATATTTACAACAAATCTATGAATGTTAGGATTAAATAAATTCTATATATAGGGTTTATTTTATAGCAATGATGCCAACAAGATACGCATATAAGGGGTGGAATATTGGTGAATGGAGGAGAGTACATCCAACTCATAGGAAAAATAATACATTATATCATTTGGACAAGAAGCCCCAAACCCTCTAAGAGAACCATAATTCCACCCAAACAATAATTTGTTTTCTATATTTAACATATAGGCTTGATTACTCCTTCAAACAATCTCATTATATTCAATAGAACTTGGTTGGATTAAAAAATATGAGTGCAAAGGTGAATGGTTTTGATGCCTTGGTTGAAATCACAACAATAAAATATTGATGAGTAAATTCCAAATGCAAGATGAACAAAAGTTATGATAATTGAATGCATGAGAGCCCATTCAACACAATAAATAATACTAGGGTTTACACATGCAGAGTAATAAAGTTATTGAAACAACTAGTTGTTCATACCACTTACATTCCACCATATTAAATGTAAAATATTATCAAAGTGAATGTAGTGTATGAAGGAAGAAACATCCATGGAATAATTTGGTCACAACCGATAGTGTATGAATTATTATAAGGGATAAGTTTAATGTTAGTCTTTGGGAAAGCAAAATGTCTCAAACACAAAACAACTAAAGTAAGACCCATGTGAGATGATAATTATTACAAGGAGGGTGTTCGATCTATTCCCTTTTAAACTAACAACTAGCATGATATTACCAAATTGAATAGAGGATTCAAAATGAAACCAAGAATGCAATAGAACTAAGAAAATATGATGGCAGGGCATCAAAATATTAGAGGTATCACAAGGTAGAGAGTGATAGAAATCAAACAACACCAAGAACTCATCACAATAACATACTAGAAGTAAATACTCATAGACCAATAATCATCAAAACAATGCAAAGTTCATCCTGATTCCTACCCCAAGAACAAGCTACATCGTTGGGAGGTCAAGTTGAGCTCCAAATTGAGTGACAAATAATCCAATTTTCCTCCAAGCAATAGATATATTCACAGGCTAGAGTGATGTTCACTAGGGAAATAAAGGGATTTTAATGGCACTCAAAATAGTTATAGAAATCTCAATAACAATGTTGAGGGTGGTAGGTGTTGGGGGTGTAGGGGTTTATTTACAACCCCGATGGAAAACAATAATTAACTTATGCATGGGGATTAGGTGAGACAATAAATAATCAAGAAAAATTTCTTGCTTTATATCAAG
Source organism: Larix kaempferi (assembly GCA_027924585.1). Classification (NCBI taxonomy): domain Eukaryota; kingdom Viridiplantae; phylum Streptophyta; class Pinopsida; order Pinales; family Pinaceae; genus Larix; species Larix kaempferi. The sequence goes on from BSBM01000008.1 coordinate 7,892,350, forward strand.
GAGTTCTAACTCTATAGGATATGGATGTAAGGAAATCTTTGATCTTTGGTGACTCATCACTTGTCATTGGACAATTGAGAAAATAAGGCTATGACCTTTCTTTCCTCTCACAAAATCTATAGGTAGGAGAAAAGGGATAATTTCTCATTTTTAATCTATTGAGTTCTATCACATGCTTTGAATTTATAATGCCCAATTAGTAGACACCATGGCTAACTTGACAATCATTCTTGCAAAAAGGATCCTAGTGCAAAATGGGGGCCACCGCTTCATTCAATTAATTCCATGACTAGCAACCATAGTAATAAGATGCATCGATATTCAAGGGACACATTTCTTGTCACAAGTTTTGTAATATCTTGTTTTTTACCTTAGAAAATCTGTATGCAATGATCAAATAGCTAGATACAAGATATATGTGGTCTAGGATTACCAAATATTTTTTAATTATGTACATTGAAATGTAATATAAAAAAAATCCCTAATGACTGCAATTGAGGATGGAGTAAGAAGATATGGGGGGATAAGATTTCGCAAGTGGGGGAAGTGAAAGGGGGATAAGGGGAGAGGACCCTAGTGAATTATTTAACTTATTTCCTTACACCACCATTATAAATTTTAGCTATCGATATATCCTAAAGCCCTTAAAGCCATGATTGTGAAACTCAATTTAATTAACCTTTGCTTATTATTATCCTAAGATGGGGATTAGAGATGAAACATTGGATTCTCAAGAGGACCATGTGGGGAGTTACTAACATGAAAATATAATGTGGTAATTTGGGCATGTAAGGGGATTCTAGTTATACGAATGGTGGTGGTACAAAAGGAAAAATATTCCATGGATTAAGGATTTCACTTTCATGAAGGAATATTCTATTTCCAATGAAATTCTACTAATGATTATTGTGTTGTTAAGAGAAGAAAATATAGCCTTCATTTGAGAATTCATGGAGTCCCAGTAATGAGATTCCTTGGTGAGTTTGTGCGAGAGCACTAGAAGGGAATTGGGATAGCCTATGGGACTATTTATAGAGAAAGGGATCTCCTTTCCATTACGAGCCAAGGACGAGGTGAGATTTCTGGGCTATTTTTGGGTTTTTTTTTCTTCTAAAAATATGTACTTTAATCCCAATTAAAGGATTAGGGGTGTAATCTAATATAGGTTAATGGATTATGGTTTTGGGTCTTGCGAAATACCTAAATATTGCATTGTGAATGGTTAATAAACACAATGAAAAAGGTAGAGGTGTGGCTCTAAGTTTTGTTGGTTTTTCCTGGTTAAGGGTTTCCAGGGTAAATCTCTATGTACTATGTGTGCCATTATTTAATCCCATTTTGATTAAGAATATGTATTTATTGTTTCAGTTCATAGGTTAAAACTTACAATGTTTTGTAGGCTAATGGGGATGAGTGCTAGTTGATTGGGATAGTTGTAGAGGGGATTTATTTCACCAGTGATTTTTTTGAGTGATGGGTTGAGTAAGAGAACTTAGAGATAGACCTTAGAAAATCCACTCTTGTGGACTCATAGCTTCAACTAAAAGGTGGCCTTTGTCATAGAAAGATTAAGTGTGATAGATCCTATGGTTGGGAGTAATGTTCTTTGTTTATAGGCAATTAAAGGAATAATTTCTTAGAAAGATAAGTAATTTGAATATATCTTCGAATGACATGTCTTTATGGATATATTATGCACATTATTCTTTTCTAGTTTGTTCAATTATATGTGCATTTATTTAAATTGAAAAATTATGGATGATATCATTGTTGAACTACATTGTTATCTTAAGATTAGGAATTAAATAAGTAGATTGTTGTAGCTATGTTTTCATTATTGAATTTTATATCCAGATGATGGATTTGATTTTGGTTTCATAGAGGAAATGTTTTGGTGTTTTTTAGGTACCCTATAGCCTAGATAGTGTATAGAGGCTACTGAGTACATGGCAGGATGGTACCAGAGCTTATTTCATGAAGATGGAAACATTGGAACTTAATATTCACTCAAGAATACATTTCTAGGTGGTCTAGCATTTATTATATGTAAATTCCAAGGTTTGCTACAACCATCCATTGTAATGTAGAGGGAATAATATTGCCTCTATTCTGTAAATTAAATATCAGGTTTTCCAAGGAGTATAGGTGGCTTTATGGGTATCACAAAAGAAGCTAAATTCATGAGGAATGTAATTATTTGTATGGGAATCTATTGTGCACATAGGATACTATATTTTCCAATGAGTCAGCTATTAATAACCATGAATAATTAGAAATTGTGGGTTACATAGTTAAATGACTAAATAAGAACATCCAGGTATTGGATTAATTGTTATGGGCATCGATATTTTGTTGTGAAATTTTATCTTCTCATAAACTTCATGTATTAATGATTACAATTTAATTAAATCATTGGATATGTGAGAAATTGGTATATAAAAAAAATCAAGTTAATGGAAGGAATTGGAGTAACCCACCAACTCAACATGCTATAGGGGTGGTTGGGTATGTTATAAGGCTCAAGAAAGGAGTCTTTAATCCTCCTTACTCTCCAATAGCCTCCACACACTTTAAATTTAGTTAACATGAGGGGAGTTTTATGTTTGAGCTTATGGTGATCTCCGATGTGTGTGGGGTTTCTCTAGCTTCCAGGATGTTGCATTTAGGACATTTTCAAATTTGGGTGGGAGCAATTTTTTTTTCTAGTGCATAGTCTATTTGGATGGACCTATTTGAAACTAAGTTGTGAAGTGACAAATAGAGAAGATGATTACTTGGAAATTCAATTAGTATTTTTCCTTAAATTTGTGGAGTCATTTTGTTTAGTTATCTTCTTTAAGGTTGGTTTTCCAATAAGTCTGAAGTGGATTGGCCACCTAGGTTGGTTTTATTTGCATCCAAGATTTAGTGAAATTGTGTTTGAGCACAATCACCATGGAAAGTGGAGTCTCTCTATAATGTATTGGACCTACAAAAGGTAATTAGGCCTATGGATAGGAAATTGGTTGCACTTCAAGCATCAATTACACATTGAATGAAAGGATAGGCCATCGAATCAAGGCACAATTGGAAAGGAATGATTAGCTGGAAGTGAGAATGGAAATTCAAAACAAAATAATGGATAAATTGGCCATAGATATTAACATCCATTCCAACAATATTTTTGTGTTCTGCTCGAATATCACAATCTATGGTGGAAAATCCTTCAAATTCGATAGGCTTAGTTAAGGAAGCACTCACAAAGGACATTACAATTCAACAGGCACTAGGGGAGCATGAAGAGGAAGCAACAAACATGACAACACTTGGAAATAAAACACTAATGAATAAGGAAGGAATGAACGCCATCATAGGCATGGATTATCTTAATTATACTAGGTTTTAAATTATGTTTCGTCATGTTATTTTCTTGTGCGGACGGTTTGTTAGAAAAACGGGATCGTGGAGAAATAATAATAAACAAGATGCAAATATAAGTCACATAAAACACATTACAAGAGAGACACCAATATAACGTGGTTCACCCAACATGGGCTACGTCCAAACAGAAATTGCCAGTCCTTATTATTATACCATAAAATAAATGAAGGGATACAACCTGCAACACATCCACTGCAACTTTCTCTTCACTCTCTCACAGTCTCTCTCACACAATCATAGATATCTTCACAATTCTACAATACACAGTCGTATTACAATGCCTTCCTTTTAAAGGGGGATTACTATGGGAAAATACTATGGAACACCTAATACCATGGGCCCATAAATCACCCATTATTGACCAAATCATGACTATGAAATTACAACATTTTACAAGGCATTTTTTCCAAAATTTTTGCTATGGAGGCGCTGCCCCCAAATCCCAGCCAGAAGGGGCTCCCAAACTAGTGGACACGCCCCATACCTCCCATGGTGAATATTTTCTTTTCGGGGGGGGGAACCCCCCCGTCATGGGTTGTGATCCAGACACGGCTGAAACACGACCTCTAAATAAGGAATATCAGGATCCACAACCAACAATATCCCACTTGGAGACTGATCTCAAGCAAACAAGTTCAATCAGGGACTTCCAAGTGTTTTCCCACCAAAGATGATGATATCTAGTGAAGTGTTAAAAAATTGAAGGTATGAAGCAGTTTCAATATCCCACAAAAAGTAGGCACAAAAGGTGATGAGATTCGATGAGATGCATCAAGGGTGACTATTCCTTGCTAAGTACACTTCAATACTAGCCCACAAGTGAGTTTCCTTAGGTGGGAAAAAAAAGGATGGCACTAATGATGCTTTTCACAAATGTATGGCTTAGTGGGATGGAGTTACAAATCCATACTGAATCTGTTGACCTTGGCAACCCAAATGAAGGGCGACAAGTAAGTTGTGACTCATCAATGTTGGGTTTTTCCATTTATTAAGTTACCGTTGGGAAGGGAGAAATGCTAGTGATTCAAAATCCATAATGATTTCCCCTCTGATTGTACACATGAAGGTGTCTTCCTAGGAAGGCACATTAATTATGTAGGAATTCAATTATTCAACCTCTAAGTTTCAAATTTGATAGGCCCCAAAGAGTTTAAAGCCACCAATTAAGTCTAAACCTAAGGCATCTTCTACTTCATTTTATTATATGGGTTTATTTTAGGGCCCATTTCTTAATATGGTGTGCTTTGTGTCCTTTATGATGTGTGTAGTTGTAGAAAAGAAATGCTTGAAAGAAAAAAGTGTTTGAAAATAAAAGGTTTTCCTTCTCTTTATTAATTTTAACTACGAAAAGAAGAAATAAATAACCATAGGTAACATAGAAAGCAAGCTAAAAAATATTCTAAAAAATATAGAAAATTTCTAAAATGCTTTTAATTTTTATCATTGAGATATAAACTTTGCAATGATCAAAACAACATTTCCAAAACTACAATGAAAATGGATAGACAAAAACAAAATTGTGCTTGTAGGGGTAAAACATAGGCACAATGCATGTCGAATTTCTATACCAACACAACTTTCCTTAGGGTTCCTACACAATTGCACATGTTTCCACAAGTTAAGCATGCAATTACATGAAAAGGAAGAGATAGTTGTGTGGAAGAAAGAAACCCTACAAAAAACAAAACAAAAAAACACAAAATGAATACCACCAACATAATGGTTTGGTACTAAGATATTGAGATAAATAGAGGCTATTTGACAAAAATCAAAGAGAAGAGAACCAAACATATCCCTAAAACCAAACAAAAAGAGTTTATGAACTCTTTCCAAATAGAGTAATTATTATATGTTGACGGGAGAATTGTGCACATTATGACAATTTATCTCTCCCACAAGAGTGGGTTGGTTCACTAATGTACAAAAAATCAAAAGAGTTGTTTTACTCTACCAAGCATAATAAAAATCAAAATCAAAAGACATAGAGGATGGAGAAAAGGAACATACATTGAGAGGCTCTTTAAAAGTTCTATAATATTTATGGTAGAGCAAGAAGAGGAAAACATTGGGCTCAATATGAACTTGAACTCAAACAAATGAAAAACCCTAACTTTACCCAAGACAGATAAACCATAGATTTAAAGTACTCAAAATATATAAACCCTAATCTTTTAAAGAATTAATGAAATAAATGCACATAAATAACCTCAAATCAACAAAGGGAAATTTGGGATTGCGGAGTGCAAGCGGATATGAGAGCTCATTGCCACGTCGTCGTCTAAGAACCTTCTAGGGTTTTCTAGACCCCTATAGGTTTTTTCCTTGACAACTTGCATACCTCCCTTGTTACGCCCCGCCTCCTTGCTCTGAGCAGCTCTCATGGCCTCAGTACGGGGAGGGGCAGACGTCCCCTCCCATTTTGATCCTCCCCAAAATCATGAAACGCTTAGCTCAACCAGGAATCACACAAAAGTTGCCTCTCTAGAGATTGGTTCGGAGTAAATCCTCATCCCTGACACTGATCTGCCACAAACCACACTGGAAAATCTCCAAAAGTCTCATCTGGAAGGAAGCGCTCCGGAAACCCGTACACGCATAGCTCATACAATAGAAATACCTAGTATGATTCTTCCAACAAAAAGAATAAACACTCACTCACAGTATATAAAGGATCATGCCCTCATAGGAAAATTCATGAGCATTTGGCCCACCGAGAAATCCCTTAAAGGATGGATAACTACGAAGTGGAAACCCAAATCCCACTTTGATCTACAGCTTGGATGTAAGGGCTTATTCACCATCATCTTCCACCATCTGGACAACAAAACCAGAGTGGAAAACATAGGGCCCTATTTCTTCAACTCGGTAGGCCTGTATCTGAAAAATTGGGTCAAACAATTCTGCCCAGAGAAAGAAGACTTCACTCATGCCCCGGTATGGATAAGAATGTATTCTCTCCCATAGGAATACTGGGATGAAGAAACACTGAAAGACATTGGCAACACTTTGGGTAGTTATGTTCGCTCTGCTGATCAAACAAAGATAAAGAAATACACTTAGTATGCGTGGATCTATGTATATATGCACATTGTGAAGGCCCTTTCAGATTCTATAAGTCTCACCCATGAAGACTTTGATTGGATCTAGCCTCTGGATTATGAACATGTTCCATTCAGATGCCGCAAATATCATGAGCATGGACACCTATTTTGGGACTTCCCCATGAACAAGCCCATCAAAGAAGATCTAAAGGAAGAGGGGACAAACGCATATGGCTTCTAGAGATATGGAAAAAAGTGGCGTCATGGCCACAAACCCACAATAGGTAAAAGAAAAGCTGATACTCCCTCCACTAACAATAGCTTTGAAATTTTGGATGGCCAATCAGAAGACCTGGAAGTAGATCCTAAAAATCAAGCAACATCCCAGGAGCATCGTCCACCTAAGCTCCAAGCCCAACTTCAGTGAAGCGATATGGATATCTCACCCAATCAGGAGAAACTTGCAGAACTGACCAACATATAAGGTATTCCTCCCCCCCTAAAGGAATACCCCCTTTTTCAATCTATAGATTCTGTTCCTGATATCTTGATGGACGAAGAAATGTCTGAGCTCGAAATAGGAGATCTTGATCTCCTAGGATTGGAAGAGCCTACACCAGAAAAGCATTCGGATCCATTCCAGCGAGCCAAATTCAGCTCCTCAAAGAAGCCCTAACTAAAGCCAAATCCCAAAGTAAACTTGGAATCCTTAATCTTCCTAAAAAATACAAGCATAAACTCCTACAGGATATCAAAAAGAGAGGAAGAGAATCGAATCTGCAAAGGATAAATCTACTAGGAACCCGACTGGTGGAATTAGGGAAATATGCCCAGCTAATGAAATTCTTCCCCTCTTACCCCCGGTTCTCAATGAAGATCATTTCTTGGAATGTCAGAGGCATAAATGGTCCCTCCAAACGCCGCATGCTGAGAAGAAAAATCCAACACGACATGCCTAATGTTCTTTTTATTCAAGAAACCAAATGCTCTTTTGAAACTCTCCACCAACTTATGACCAAGATCTGGAAAGGTATCCAAAGTTTCTCTATAGATGCCATTGGGGCTGTCGGGGGCATCGTAATAGCTTGGAATCCTTTAGTAATTTCACTCGACAATTACACTGCCACTTCCCACGCTATTTCATCCTCCTTCCACATCCCTAGTTCGAGTATTCATGGACACATTTTGAATGTCTACAACCCTTAGCCCCCTGCTCTCAAGCTTCAACTCCTATAATTCCTGGACTGGTTCACCTCGCACCACAGGGACTCCCCTCTCATCATTGAGGGAGACTTCAATATGATCACAACCTTCGATGAAAATAAAGGAGGTCTTAGAACCCTATCCTCCAAAGAACAACTCTTCAAATCCTCTATAGCCAACAACGGGCTTGTGGATCTGCAACCTTCTTCAGGCTTCTTCACATGGAACAATAGGAGAGGGGGGGGACCATCCAATTTTCAAATGACTCGATCGCTTCCTAATCTCGGAAAATATCTTACATGCTGGTGGAATTATTGCCTCCTCTGTTCTCCCTCCTGCAGGATCTGATCATTGGCCCATTCATCTAACCTGACAAAGCATTGGAATACATATCCATCGACCCTTCAGATTTGAGAAATTATGGTTATCCCATCCCTCTTTTATGGAAACTGTCATCAACTGGTGGACCGAGATGCGAATCGAGGGTAAATCTAAAATGGCCATCTTGCAACAAAAGCTCAAATTACTAAGTGCCAACCTCAAGCACTATAATTACACTACCTTTGGTGACATATTCAAGGACAAAATAATCTTAGAGGATGAACTTGACTCCCTTCAGCACTCCACCATGGTCGAGGGTATTTTTGAGGAAATCATGGACTAGGTCAACAAACATTGTCAACAAGAGGAAATCCCGTGGAAGCAAAAATCAAGGGTAACTTGCTTCAAGGAAGGATAAAGCAACACAACTTTCTTCCACTGCTCCACCGTACAACATAGAATGCAGAATCAGATCACCAAGCTAAAGAAATCGACGGGAGAGGTCTTAGAATATCATGCAGACATTGAACAAGATCTCACAAGCTTCTTTCATGATCTCCTCTTAGAACCTGCTTCTTCTAGAGATAACGCCATTGCTCGTGTCACCCATCACATTCCTACCATCATCACTGAAGAGCAAAACGCATCCCTTATGCAGCCCATCTCTCTTCAGAAAGTAGAAAATGTTTCCAATCAAATGGTTGAGGATAATAAAAGCTCCTGTTCCTGATGGATTCACCATCAACTTCTTCCATAATTGTTGGAAACTGCTAAAGCTTGAAGTGTCGGAGTTGTGGAAGAGTCCAGATAAAAAATGTGGGTGTTTCCTGCTCTCAATGATCTGCATTGGAGTTAGAAAGTCATCGATGTTGATGAAAATTCAACAAGTTTCAACTTCGAATCGACAAGCTATCTTCAACAGGTTTCGAATTTGACACAACTCTGACGAGTCTCGACTTCGACACATTTGCACCTTCGACATGTTCAACAACCTCATAGTTCATGACATCGACAAGAAATGTCGACATGCGACCAACAACTGTCGAACTTCGATAGTCTGTCTCTCTGTCTTCCAGTCGACTATAACGGTTGAACTGTTGGACTGTTCTAACTTCTTCTTTGTAACTAAACGTAATGGGAAGGAACCCAAGCATCTCAGAAATCTATATAAGCATGTATAATATTGTAACATACAGGAATCAAGAGATCAATGATCTTACCTGCTTACATCTAATAGAAGTTCAGTTTGCATTCCTGCATATTGTCTGTGCGTATTTGTGTTTATTTGTTGTAGTGTAATCCTGCTTTGCTCATTCTGCTTATTCTTAATTTCTTCTGCCATAATAGAGCTGACTCATTGAGTCGAAATGTTGTCCCCCTCGTGCTTCCTGGACAGGGCTTGGATCATTGGTATCAGAGCAGACTCAAATCAGAGCATTCAGTTTTTCGTGCTTAAGTTCTGCGTATACACTTCTCTCAAAGTTACCTAACTTATGCTGGTACAAACTCACTCGCAATCTTAGCAATCCAAGCAGACGGTACCTCGAAAGATGATAGAAGAAACAAACAATAGACATGCAACCGATGAGATAGCACAACTTATTGAGAAATATCTGGCTCGACAACGGACTGAAATGTTCACCCAATTCAACGAGATTCTCATGCAATTCACTTCGAAATCTGGAGGATCTTCAACGAGAACTCACTCTGATAAAATCGGCCCCTTCAAAGTGCAAACGAATATGGACATACAAAATATTGAAGGTAAGATTGAAGCAGAATCCGTTGACAATTGGGTACTACAATTGGAATCCTATTACACCGTGAATCAACTCTCAGAAGCTGAAAAGATCACCATTGCATCCTTAAAGATGTCAACCTCCGTGCACTGCTGGTGGGAGAACCTCTCAACAAAGATGGAGAAAAGAGGAGACCCCATCGACACATGGGATAAATTCGTCGAACACATCTGAAAAGAATTTTACCTGCCTAAATACCTCAAGCAGCAGTATAAGAAGTGGCAGCAACTAAGGAAATGGAAAGACCAATCAATACAGAGTTACTCCAACGAGTTCTACCGACTTATGGAAAGACTTGGTGTCCAAGAAGAACAGAAAATGCTTGTTCTGAAGTACGTTAGCAGATTGTACCAGTACATCCACTAGGAGATGGAATTTCTGACTGTCAATATGCTTGCGGATGCTTTCCACTATGCCAGCAAACTAGAAACCAAGCAGAAGGGAAAATCATGTTTCGCGACAAAGCTGACATCAGGACAACTACCCGACAATAAGGCACCAACCGACTTTGACAAGTTGAAATCTTCTTAGCCGACACCACCAAATCCAGACCACGGAAATAAGCATTTTCACAAGAGGGAATGTAGCAAACAACCGCTGACCAAAAAATGGTGCGATTACCACCACTCATCTTAGCATGATACGTCTGAATGCAAAGCTCGGAAGACATTTTTGGTAAAAGTGTCGACCTCCGATGCATTCGACAAGATGGTGGAAGAATCTGATCCAGATGCAATGACCCTTTTCACCTCGACCACTCCAGCAACCTCGACTATTATCGACGAGGATGAATGAGAACGCCTGTTCCATACACGGATATGGGTCCAGAGTAACCCATTGCATCTAATTGTGGACAATGGGAGCCAAAAGAACTTTGTTTATGAAGATATCGTGAAGAAACTAGGTCTTGTTACCACTCCGCATCCTTAACCTTACAACATCGGTTGGATGAAGGATGGACAAGAACTTTGGATCACTCGACAATGTAAGCTTGCCTACTTCATAAAGCCTTTAGAAGATGAAGTACTTTGCGATGTGGCACCACTCTCCGTAGTCGACACCATGTTTGGGAAACCTTACCTCTGGGATAGACATAGAAGTTGTCAGTCATGACCTCAAAAGGTGATTGTCAGAATCCAAAATCGATGGTTCAGCATACTAAAGCATCAACCTACACCGACGGTTGCATTGATATCTTCCAAACAGACAAAGAAGCTCATCAATCATGCCCAGAAGTTCGCATTAATCATGATCAAGCCGCAACATTCTAAGAAGACTACAGCAACAAGTCGAGTCACCGACCAATGCAGCTCTCGACAGAAGCACCAAGTCGATCATATTCTCGATGAGTACCAGAACCTCTTTCAAGCTCCAGATGGAGTACCTCAACATTGTCAGGTAAAACACTCCATTGAACTTGTTCCTGGTTCTTCTTTGCCTAATGCATCTATTTACAGAAGATCCATTCTTGAAAATGAAGAGATTGGCAGACATATCCAAGAATTAATCAACAAAGGTCACATCCGACCCAGCTCCTCCCCTTGTGGAAGTCCAGTCGTTCTAGTTCCGAAGAAAGATGGGACTTGGCGCATGTGCATCGACTACAGAGCTCTCAACAAAATATTGGTAAATAATCGGTACCCTCTGCTACGGATAGATGAGCTCATCGACTGTCTGAAAGGTGCTAAATTTTTTACTAAGCTCGACCTCAAGTCGGGATACCATCAGATTCCAATCGAGCCCTCAGATGTGTGGAAAACTGCATACAAGACCAAGGAAGGATTGTTTGAATGGTTAGTCATTCCTTTCGGCTTAACCAACTCACCTGCGACCTTAATGCGACATATGGATAACCTTCTTTGACCTTTCATCGGAAAATGGGTTATTGTCTATCTCGACGATATATTGATTTTCAGTCGATCATGGGAAGAACATGTTGGACATCTTCGACAAGTCCTCGACACTCTCCAACAACATCGGCTTTATCTGAACATGGACAAGTGATCTTTTGCGATGACCAACACCAAATATTTGGGGTATGTAATTGATTCTGTAGGCATTCACATTGACCCATAAAAAGTACAGATCCTAAAATATTGGCCCATTCCTAGAAGCATTCAAGAACTAAGAAGTTTTCTTTGTTTGGAGAATTTCTATTGACGATTCATACTCGGCTTCAGTCACATAGCCTGGCCTTTGAATCAGTTGATGAAGGGAAACGAGAAAACTGTCTTCCAATGGACAACAACACAAGAAGCAACTTTTGAACATCTCAAACACAAGCTCTACACTGCACTAGTACTTGTGTTACCTGATTTGCATCAGCCCTTTGAGATTGAGACAAATGCATTGGACTATGCCTTGGGCACAGTGATCACTCAGTCTGGTCACCCAGTCGCTTTTCATTTCGATACTTTTAATGACACAGTTATAAGATACTCAACGTATGAAAAATAACTGTACGCCATTGTGTAAGCTCTCAAGCAATGGAGGCATTACATCCTTGACAAGGAAATGATCATTCTCACTGATCACAATCCTCTACAGTTCGCTCCGACATAATCAAAGTTGTAGACAAACCGACAACTCAAGTGGATTAATTACCTACAACAATTCCAGTTGGTGATTAAGTATCGGAAAGGTAAATCTAATGCCGACGCCGATTGCCTCAGTCGACCACCCATTACTCTCATTTTGGCAGTGATGAGTATGCAGGGATACGACATGACCACTTGGCCACAGTTGCATGAGGACGACAACAACTTCTCAGTAGTCTACCGATAGTTACAGACTAACAAGTTGTCGACCTCAGACTTCGACTATTTCCTGAGAGATACCTTTCTAAACAAGCTTGGACAACTTTGTGTACCAACCAGTGAGCACCAACAGTAGCTCATTTGGGACATGCACTACAACAAGACTGCAGGACACTTTGGAGTAGCAAAGACACTTGCTATTCTGCAAAAGTATTTATTTTGGCCTACACTTAAATCCGACGTCAACAAGTACATTCAATCATGCATGGTTTGTGCCATTGCTAAGCCACCTAATTGACGACAGGGATTGTATACACCTCTACTAGTTCCCAGTCAACCATGGGAATTTATTTCTATGGACTACTTGTCGGGTTATCCTACTACCAAACATTATCATGACACGATATTATTAGTAGTCGATCGATTTTCCAAGATGGCCATTCTCATACCATGTAAGAATACCACGACAACACAGCAGACCGCTCAGCTCTTCTTTACACATGTTTGGAAACACTTTGGTTTACCCACAACCATTATTTCCGACCGAGATGTCAGATTCGTCAGCATCTTTTGGAAGACCCTCTGGAAATTACTAGACACACGACTCTCATTGTCAATAACTTTCCATCCTTAGACCGACGGACAAATAGAAGTTGTGAATCGCTTGGTAGTACAACTGCTTCGCATGTACAATCACCATCATCGACACACATGGGATCAAAGTCTTCCATACATCCAACACAACTACAATCCTGCTCGGCACAACTCTATAGGAAAGATTCCATTTGAATTCTGTTATGGATTTCATCCCTCAGCGCTTATCGATTTGATCAGCTCCTCGACACAGCCGAACGACACCGACTACAGCCAGTGAGAAGTTGATAAAGCAGTCAAGTTCAGAGATCATATATGCGACATCCATAAGCAAGCACAAGAAATGTTGCACAGAGCAAGCGAGAAAGCTAAGGCCCAACACGACAAGCATCGTATTCCTCATTCATTCCAAATTGGGGATAAGGTCAGGTTACATCTCAAGAAGGAGCGCTTGCAGGCCCATTCAAGAAGCTCAAACATTTGCGATATGGTCCGTACAGTATTCTTCGACAGATTGGCGAAAACTCTTTCCAGCTCGACATTCCTGCATGCCTGGGTCTACATCCAGTGTTCAATGTGGATCTACTTCGACCATACCATGCACCCTTGTTGGAACAGAACAAATTGCAGACAACAGAACCCAAAGACATCCATCCAGATGTTCAGGAGCCTCTTCCTTGCGACACCATTGTGGGACGATGAGTACGCCATACAAGGATGTATACAATTCCCTTGTTTTCGGTTGCCAAGGATGGCCAAATCCCATCTCAAGGAAAGTGGTACTCTGTTACTGAAGTGACCGATAAGTTTCCTCACCTTCATGAGCAAACAATGGGGTCCATTGTTTCTTAAGGAAGGAGGTCCAATTTTCATCACAGTTGGCAAGTCATCGATGTTGATGCAACTTCGACAAGTTTCAACTTCAAAAAGACTTCGACTCGACAAGCTATCTCCGACAGGTTCCGAATTCGACACAACTCTGACGAGTCTTGACTTCGACACATTTTCACCTTCGACATGTTCAACAACCTCACAGTTTGCGACATCGACAAGCAATGTCGACATGCGACCATCGACTGTTGAACTTTGACAGACTGTCTCTCTGTCTTCCAGTCGACTGTAATGGTTGAACTGTTGAACTGTTCTAACTTCTTCTTTGTAACTAAACATAACGAGTAGGCACCCAAGCAGCTCAGAAATCTATATAAGCATGTATAATATTGTAACATACAGGAATCAAGAGATCAATGATCTTGCCTTCTTACATCTAATAGAAGTTCAATTCGCATTCCTGCATATTGTCTATGCGTATTTGTGTTTATCTATTGTAGTGTAATCTGCTTTGCTCATTTTGCTTATTCTTAATTACTTCCGTCATAACAGAGCCAACTCATTCAGTCGAACTGTTGTCCCCCTTGTGCTTCCTGAACATGACTCAGATCAATCAACGCCACCCTCCTTACATTGGTGCCTGAATATAAATGAGCCTCTCATCCTAGTAAGTTCAGGCCCATTTCTCTCTGTAATGTCATTTACAAGATTATCTCCAAAGTGGTAGCAAATCGTCTTAAACCCCTGTTGTTGTTGCTCATCTCCCCAGAACAGACAGGTTATGTTGAAGGGAGACAAATCCTAGATGGTATAATATTAGCGCATGAAATCACTCATTTCCTTAAGGTCAATCGCACCTCGGGCATGCTTTTAAAATTGGATCTCTCCAAATCCTTCGATAAGCTAAGCTGAGACTTCATGGGTAAAATGTTGCTAGCCTTTGGCTTCAACCAGGAGTGGACTTGTTGGATCTCTTCCCTTACATCCTCTGCCTTCTTTTATATCCTTGACAATGGCTCTCCCTTAGCTACCTTCACCCCTTCTCGCGACATCCTTCAAGGGGACCCCCTCTCTCAGTTTCTCTTCATCCTTATGGCAGAAGGATTGGGAAGAATGATCCATGCAACGATCACTTCTAGTTCCTTGTGTGGCCTCTCCCTTTAAGGAGGGAACCTCATTTCCTATCAACAATTTGTAGATGAAAATCTCCTTTTAGGTCACCCCTTTGTCCAAGAATCCTGCTCCCTCCAAAAAGTTCTTCAGACTTTCTCGGAGGCCTCTGGAACCACCATCAACCTTGAAAAATCCAAGATATTCTTTTTTAACACTGACTCCATTACTAAACATAATGTCACACGCATTCTAGGATTTTGTGTCTCTACCTTACCCTCTAAATACCTTGGCGCGCCTCTTTTTTATTCTTCCATCAAGCATTCCTCCTTGAGGGAGATTTTGGACAAACTTGAACTTTGTATCTCCTCTTGGGCCTTCTGCTCCCTCAACTTATCCTATTGCCTTACTCTCCTTAAAGCCGTCCTCCAGTCTATGCCCCTTTACCTTTTCTTTGTGCTAGCCGCTCCTAAATGGGTCCTGAAATCTCTCAGAAGTCTACAACGGTCCTTCCTTTGGGGCAAGGAATCCAAGAACAATAGGTGGGACCTGGGTAATTGGCATACTATCTATCAACCTAAGTGAGAAAGGGGCCTTGGTTTAAGGGACCCAGAAATAAACAATGGGCTGCTATCAACCAAAATCTAGTGGAAGGGGTCTCACATAATGATATACCCTAGGCTCAACTATGGAATAAAAAATAAGCCCAAAACTGGAACCCTTCTCACCTGGTCAGCTATGATCAAGACCCCCCTGGATCCTTGATTTGGAAAGCATCAAATTCACAAAAGGCCCTTATCCAACAACACAATTTTTAGGAGATCAAAGAGGGATCCCATGCCTACTTTTGGAAAGACTCTTGGCAATAGATGCCTAGCTACAGTAGCCAACATAACTACATAACAATTCAGAATATCCTGTAGGCCGCAGCTCTCTCAGTCATCCAAGACTACTGGGAACCTGTGGGATCGTCCCCTTTTAGGATATGGAAGGAGCCTAGGCATTGGCATCTTGGAATCGATCCCGGTCCTTTGGAACCCATCTGGAAAGACCTCATGACAAGGAAGATCTGAATAAAACACTATCCAGACATCATCCGTTGGGGACACCTCATTAAAGGGTCTTTTACAGTCAAACAAGATTACTCCATTCTGGCTCACAAGGAAGAAGGTCATCAATTCCCCCTCTGGAAGAAAATCTGGAATTCTCTTATATGGCCTAAAGTTTCAACCTTTCTCTGGTTGCTCTCTCATAGACGCATTCTCACCTGGGACAATATACAAAAGAAGGGCTTTATAGGTCCCTCTCATTGCTTCACATGCAACAACAACTCTGATACCATTGACCACTTGCTTGACTCCTGCAGTCTTGCCTCAAATATTTGGGACCGTGTAGCTGAAAAGTTCAGAAGAACCAACAGAGACAAAAGGGACATCATCGAGTCAATGGAATGATGGGACACAAACCCCTTTCAAAGTACTCTACTCAACAGACTCTAGGATCTCACTCCCAGATTCATGGACTGGAACATCTGGAAAGAAAGAAACCTTCAAATATTCGAGGGTAAAAGTATATCTACTGATGCCAAATGGGACACTATCACGAGAAACCTCCAAGAAACTCTCTTTTCCAAAGTTTGGAACACTTCTAACTTCCCTTCCACTGATATGGAGAAAGGAATTCTGGCCAACTGGAACTTTACTCATCACTCTCTTCCCACAGTGAGGAGAAGCACCAACATGCGCACTTCCAACCTTGACCACTGGTCCCCTCCCCCTGAGAATATATTCAAACTTAATTTCAATGGTGCTTCGAAGGGAAATCCTGGGATAGCCGGCTTTGGAGGTGTCTTCCGTAACCACGAAGGAAAAATCATTCGAATCTACTATGGCAGCATTGGGCATGACATCAATAACGTAGCAGAATTGGAAGGTCTTCTAGGAGGAATTACCATTGCAAGCAAACTTAATCTCATTCCTCTCATTGTTGAGGGGGACTCTCAAATGATCCTCGCTATGGCAACCAAAATTCAAAATGGTTCCCAGGTTTGCAAGCTCTCAACCAGTTGGAGACTAGAGCATAGTATCCAGAGACTCGTCAACAGTTTGAAAGATCTCAGTGCAATCACTTTCCACCATGTGAGAAGGAAGGAAAACTCCCTGGAAGATTGCTTGGCCAATGAGGGGGTTAACTGTGATCTTCCCCTTTGGGAAGGAGAGTTAGACCAGTCCTTCTTGGCCAACTCTAACTCCACTACACAACTCTTTCCATGAAAGATCTCTCCACCCCGGATGCGGGTGTCAATGAAGTCCAAACCATAGATGGAAGCATGGACTCCCCACCTGGGAGCTGCACACAACACTCGTCCTCACCTCGGCAGGCTGGCATGCATTGGAGCGAGGAAGTTAATAAGGATGATGCTAGGATAGTTGGCGATGAGGCTGTAGTTAATACGCATGTGCTGAACTCGGTTGTCAATGTCCCTTCGCATTAAATGGAGCAGCTAGTTCATGATTTTCCCGCTTGTGGCGCCTCAGTGCGCTCTCCCAAAGTCCCTTGACATGAAGGATAGGCATATCACCACCCTCGTTTTCTATCTTATGCAGGTTTCCGCAGTAGACTGTGCTGCTCGGATTTTCATAACCTATGAGCTTGTTTTCTATACCATGAATCGTCCACAAGGTACCTTCAGGAGAGGAGCAGGTCACAGCATCGGTCGGAATGCATCCCCCTCGGACAAGGATAAGACGATCATTAGTGGCTTCGACGACAATGTCTCAGCTCCAGCTCAAATGTTAATTGATGATTGGGAATCCAGTAGGGTAGCAGATATACTCGCCTTCGGTAACCAAGGGAAAAAAATTAACTACTACTGGTTGATCAAGAATATGATGGGGACCCTGGTAGAGAAAATGATGGCAAATTGGAACATTGCCAAGACCTCCATTCTGGATATCAGGGCCTACCAAGTTCAGCTGGATGAAAAGCTAGCAACATCGAACATTAGCTTAGCTAGTGGCAAATGCTCCTTTGAAAACAACACAATTCTTCACAGAGGCTCTGTTCAAGATCACGATCCCAACAAAAAAAATGAAGGTCCAAATGGTGTAGATGTCACTCAGCCTGGGGTGGTTGTCTTTGCTTCGAGAGATACTTCACAAGGCCCGCAAGTCGCAACTACAGAGGTCTCTGTCTCTGTCATGGGTACGCCTTTTGGGTCGGTCTCTCATGCCTCAGGTGCCTTTCCGGGGTCCCCCCTGAAGCCTCCTTTCCTACTCCGACTACCATCGATTCTCTACACTATAAACGGGTTCAAAAAATTGAAGGGGACGCTTCTCCCCGGCACAAAACAGAACCATTGATGCCCAAGCTCCCTCACCAGAGCTGGGATGAGGATTTATTTGGTAGCTGTCCCATCATCGAAGATAATCCAAGCCCCCAAAATGAAGAAGCAAACACTTAGGCTTTCTCTGACAGTCCCCAACTCTTACTGTGATGGTTAGCATTTCTGTTTTTATTTTATTTTTTAGTTTGCTGTTATGTACTGGTTTGTTCTCTAGGTTGCTTTGTAAAGACTCTTTTTGAACCTGGTCCCCTCGGACAGGTTTTTTTTCTCTATTGTTAATCTTCCTAGCATTTTTGAGCATTTAGGATGGTGGTTTCATCACCCCAAACCGCCTAAGCTAGCTAGTCGATATGTAATTTTTGAACCCCTTCTTTAAATATACAGTTGCAGTTTTACAAAAAAAAAATCAAATCAACAAAGTAAATGGAGAAAGAAAGGAAATTCACATTAGCAAAAAAAAAATATTATGAGTTAACTTACAATTGAGAAAGTGGTTCCAAATCCCTTTTCCTTAAATGCTCCCAAAGTCTTTAATAAACCTCTCATAAATTTTCACCTAAACATTGTGAAATGTATCAAGTGCAAGATGGGCACTATAAGATGGGAAGAGGAAATCTTAGCACAACATTATAATCCAATCCAAGTATTTCTTACAATGTGTAGAAGAGGCTTTTTTGTAGATATCTAGTAAGGCTCTTTTGTAGATGAGATTTTTCTAGGGTTTTTAAATGAAGAGTCTGTTCACCTTTTTTTTTTATATAAAAAACCCAAAATAGTTGTGTTTCAAGTTTACTTTCTTTGATTAAAAATAATTGTATTAAATATAATGTACTCATGTGATCAAAATTAACTTTTTTTTCACCGAAAAATATAACTTACTATTAATATACGAAATAGTAAATGTTACCAGCTGTCAGAAAGAACCATACATCTCATCACTGCCAAGCAGTACATGTGTCTGAATAAAACAACCGGCCACAGGGCCAAACAGCCACATAGAAAGGCCATAAAAAGTATCAAAAGTACATACATATAATCGTGAACCCCTCCCGTAGGAGAAACAGGTTCAACAGCCCCCAAGTGCCAGCCAAGTGTCCCAGCATAAAACAAGTTCTCAAGAGTAATCAACAGCCAAAACTGTCATCATAAAGAAAAATGTCCAGTATGCTAAGGAAGCTAAAAAAGTACATAAAAGTAAACTATAAAGCCGCTCATAGGAGTATACAAAAGGTCCAACAAGGAGTTGGAGGCAGCCCCTATGTGAAATCTGCATATAGAAACTAACAAGGAGCATAAGTATAACATCACAAAAAAGGAAAAACATAGCAGCAGCATCAAATAACAACATAAAGTAAAGAGCTAAGAAAAATCAAGACCAAAGAAGGTGATGAGAGCCCTGAGCAAATAATGAGTCATCCCGCCAATCTTGCCACATAATGACCCCGAGGGCCGAGGAAAGTGCCTTTTTAGAGAGCAAGTCCGCCACCTCGTTAGCCTCCCGATACACATGGCCGAAGTGCAAGTGAAGAAAATCCATCAATAAAGACTGAACCGCATCCATCCAGTGTTTTAGAAGCAAAATATCTAAGGAGGATTTGCCATTCACCCAGGAGATGATGGAGAGGGAGTCACCAAAGACCATAAGTTGAGAAATATTCCGCCGACGGGCCCAGAAGAGTAGTAACCAAAGAGCACAAAGTTCGCTTCTGGTGTTGGATCCACAGCCCAGATTAAGCCAAAGATGAATGGAGATAGAATTAGTGAGGTGTATAACAGCCCCAGCACCTCCCCTTCCACCACCACGTACAGCAGCACCATCAAAGAAACCACACGGGTATGTCAGAACCGGAGGGGCAGACCGACGATGTCCGTCCAGATTATCGGTAACCCGGGCCCGGCCATGGATTGAGAGAAATTCTTGATGAGCAGCAATTGTTTTAAAGCCAATCCCCGTTAAGAAAGGGGCATGATCCTCAAAAATATAAAGGTTCCGAGCCTTCCATACCTCCCATATCATGAAATAGGGAAGCTCCCGAAAACCGCAATCATGCCGGGCCCAAACAACAAGACAGTCGCTGAGGGAGCCAAAGTTCCAAAAAAAAGAAATGCCAGACGAGTTCGCAATAAAAGACCAGAGTTCTTTTATAAAAGGACAAGAGGAGAAAAGATGATCCACCGTCTCCCCCTCAGAGCAGCAAAAGATACACCAACCCGGGCCACAAAAACCTCGCCGGCAAAGGTTGTCCCAAGTAAGTATCCGGTTATGAAGCGCAAGCCAAATGAAACATTTAATCTTGAGAGGCAATGCCAATTTCCAAATAGATTTATCCCACCAGCTTACCTGGCTCTGTGAATCAGCAAGTAAAGCATCATAAGCCATTGCCGCAGAGACCCTGCCACCAGCCACATCCCATGACCAAACAAGCCTGTCTGCGTCATCCGAGAGCCGCAGGTTAGATTGATACAAAGACTTAATGTAGTCCTCCCATTCGAGTCTCAAAATACCCACAAGCCCCAGCTGGGTAGCCGATATCCAACGAGGGCGCCCGTCAACACTCCAACCAGCAGCATGATCTAAGGAGTGATAACCATTAATGGAAAGGAAAGCACGCAGTTCCATCGAGAGAGAGTGTCTCAATGGCCCCCCTATGAAAGGGTCAAGGCCCAGTTTTATATCACGCCCATTGCCAGGCAACCACGCGATCCAGTGCATAATCACACTGTAAGCACCCAGCAACCCGTTCCATATATTTGAGACGCCCACAGTTGAAGGACGATTGCATCGAAACCATCTTGAGACCGGAACATTACGCAGATACTTAGCACGAATAACCCTTCCCCAGGTCGATTGATCAAAGAGGACACGCCAGAGGCTTTTTGCATGGAGGGCCATAACAAACATTTCAATATCCTTTATATTCCAGCCACCCAGATGCCAGGGACGTGCCAAAGCCTTCCATTTTATAAGATGTAATTTTTCCAGGTTTCCTCCGCCCGACCAAAGGAAACTAAAAATCTTTCTTCTAATCAGATTCAGAATAGTTCGAGGGATTTTGCATAGGGAGAACCAATATACGCCTAAATTCTGCAGAACAGCTTTTACCAGGGTAAGCCTGCCACCCAAAGAAAGATGCCGAAAACTCCAGTGTCCAAGCCTCAGTTCAAATCTTTTAATGAGCCAGGACCAATCATTGATCAAATAATTAGTAGGCTTGATGAAAAAACCCAAATATTTAGTACCAGCCTCGATATCTTTGAAGTTAAGTGGCAGGATATTGCCAATCAACCGCTGAACGTCCTCATCCAGGGAGTGTTTCAGGAAGAAAGATTTTATATAGCTGATGACCATGCCTGTTACCCTGCAGAACAAATCAAGAATCTGTTTATATGTCACCCATTCGGCCAGAATTCCTAAGCCAAATAGCAAGACGTCATCCACAAATAATGAGTGTGTGACAGATATATCCCTGGTTACTTTAATTCCAACAATCCTGTCTTCCATGCGCGCTTTAATAATGGACAGGCTTAGCCCCTCAATTACCAGGAGGAACAGTAGAGGAGAAAGTGGACATCCTTGTCGAAGTCCCCGAGATGCCTTGAAATATTCTGTTGGAATGCCATTGATCAGGATTGCATAGTTGACAGAGTTAATACATGCCATAATCCATTTCATAACCTGCCATGGAAGGCCGATCTGGATAAGAATAAGTCTCAGGAAATTCCAGTCCACCTTATCATATGCTTTCACCAGGTCCAGTTGTAAAACAAGAGCCTCCCTCCGCCTCTGTTTGATAGTGTGGAAAATTTCCTGTGTCACCCCCACGGCGTCATGGATCTGTCTCCCGGTGAGGAAACCATACTGTTCCTTAGATATGTGCCGAGATAACACCGGTTTTATTCTTTCAGCAATAATTTTAGCAATAATCTTATATACCAGATTGCATAGTGCAATTGGTCTGAAGTCATCATAGCTGTTCGGATGGGAAGTCTTAGGTATGAGAGCCAAATAAGTAGAGTTTATAGCACCCGAGACCATGCCAAGCTTCCGGGATTCTTCCACAACCATTCGGAGATCCTCGCCCATGATATCAAAATTGTGAATGAAAATCTCCACCGTCCATCCATCCGGACCCGGAGATTTGTCTTTTGCAATCCTCCTCAAATTTTTCTCCATTTCCTCCAGGGTGACTTCCAGGTATATTTTATCACCCTCTTCCTCATTGAACATACGGGGGTATTCCTTGATAAGGTTGAATTGTTCAGCCAGATTAGTAGTTTTTGGATCACGGTAATACTCCTGGAAATGAAAAGTCGCTTCCTTCATCAGGTTCTCCTCCCCCCAGATCCTCCGCCCCAGATGGTCATTCAAATCCCAAATTGAGTTTTGCATTCGACGGGAGTCGGCGAACTGATGAAAAAAATTTGTATTCAGGTCCCCCGCCTTGAGCCAGATTGCTCTGCTTTTTAATCGCCAAGCTTCTTCTTGCATCAGAAGAATTTTCATTTTCTGCTTTTCCAAAGTAGAGAGTTTGGTGAGCTCACTTTTATTTAGTTCACAGTCAACTCCACGGTTCATCAGGTATTCCACTTCTTGTTCAATCTGTGATAGATCCTTGCCCATCATAGCTTTTTTGTTCTTTTCCCACTTTAATGTGAAATCTTTTAAAACCTTGAGTTTTACCGCCATCTTATCCATGGCCGATCTTTCCCCAGAAACATCTGTATTCATCCACAAATTTCTGACACCCGAACAGTACTCATCCTCAGAAAGCCAAGAAGAATTAAATTTGAAAGGGAAGGCTTTGTGCCAGGGGTCATCATCAATTTGTAGAACAATAGGGAGATGATCACTGATTTTTATTTGATGCATCCAAGATCTATAATTTTGAAGGCAAGATAGTAACGAATCCGATATTAGAAATCGGTCTATACGCTTCTGGATCAGCTGGTCCCCTGTTCTACCATTTGTCCATGTAGGTGCCAACGGCCTAGGAGCCACATCAACCAAAGAAAAGTCCTTGAAAAGATTTGTGAAAAAAGGTCCCAGAGGGTCCCTTCTTGCCAAACCCCCCCATATCTCCCCGTCGGCCCAGGTAAAATTTAAATCCCCAGCAATTATCAAATTTTCAAGGTTTAATAAGTTTTCCGTTCTAGCCTGGTTCCAGAAGGTCTCCCTGTCACAATACGGGCCATAACAGTTTATTATGTTTATGTTTTTCTCGAAACCCCTTATGTTCCCAGATAGCAGAATGCCCAGAGAGACTTGTGAAGGAATTAGCTTCAAAACAAGTGGATTCCAAGCCGCTAAAAGACCACCAGAGAGGCCTGCTGCGTCCACTGAGCAACACATCCATCCCGGCCTTACTTTATTCAAGAAAATACGGGCTTTTTCACCACTGACCATCGTTTCCTGTAGCAGAATCACATCAGGTTTGACAATTTCAAGCACACGTTTGAGGGCCAATTGTTTGGGTAGGCCCCCCACCCCTCTAATATTTAAAGAGAGGAAGATCATTTTCTAACCCTCGCAAGGGCTTTCATTCCTCTAAGAGCCCGGGAGTCAGAAGTTTTGGGGGTGTGCAACGTATTCAGGTCATTCTCCATCCCCACCAGCATGACCTTTTTGTTTTTTCTAGCACTTCTTGTTTTCAAAGGTGAGAATTCCTGGGCAAGTCCACCCCTATGTGCCCCTTTAAGTATGATTGCGTCTCCAGAAGTTTCGGGCAGGGTTGTGGGTTCCAATATGGTTACCCCCCCCACAGCAACAGGAGACTCCAAATCTATGGATTCCCGCATACCAATTGCCGATGTATCATTATTTGACACAACCCCGTCTGGAACTGGGGCCGCCAAAACAATAGTTTCTCCCATCGCACCAACAGAAAGCTCTGTATTGTCCACCACACGATTCTTGAAGTATGTGGGTATGGCCGTTTTTTTAACCATGTCTGAGTATGATGGTATGAGTGGCAGTTTTCCCCCCAACCCGACGGGCAGATTGTTAACCACATTGTCACATTTCGTTACCAGTAACGGCTCCGACATCATACCACCGGGCGCCGAATACCCCAATACTAAGGCTTCGGGGATTTTTGCAACACAGTTGCCCGGAACATCACAGGGAATCAACTCATTCACACCCATCCCGACAGGCATATTGTTATCCACGTTGTCACATTTCGTTACCGGTAACGACTCCGACAACATACCACCGGGCGCCGAAAACCCCAATAAAATGGCATCAGAGGTTGTTGCATCACAGTTGCCCGACTCTTCACCCGGTTTCACCATATCCCGTGAAGGGATTATAAGGGCATTATTGTCCAAGGAGGCCGAAGAGTTGGTGGGAACGGGAGACAGAGTGTTTGGTAATTTGTTCTCCGGGATTTGGTTGTTTAATTTGATCAATAACTCAGTCTCCGATTCCGGGTCGTCATTTTCAGAGGTCTCATATGATGTCTGATCCGACCCAGATGATTTTGATTCTATGTAATGGATACGACTCATATAATTGCCATTGTTCCCATTGCTCAAATCTAAGGAATTTATAAAAGATTTATCTAAATCATTTAATGACTGATAAAACATAGGGTCCTGTAATTCCAACTTACGGATGACTGACGAGTCTGGAGCAGACGGGTTGAGCACCCTGTTGGAGAAGCCGTCGAGGGCACCCACACCATCTAATTCGATGTCGCTGCTATCATCAGATGACCACATTGGCCCCCCATCCATGTTACGACCAGAGGAAGCCGGAGTCGTGCATTGGCGCCAAAGGTGTCCCACGGCTTTACAGTTTGAGCAGCGGAATGGTATACCCCAGTAGTCCACAATCTGTGTCAGCTGGCGCCCTCTCCAGTTGATATGTAGAACATCAATAAGCCCAATGGAAATATCGACTTCCACCAACAGTCGCCCCATCCTTCTGTCAAAGCCATTTAGGTGTGCCTCCTCCACATGCAAGAATCTCCCAAGCCGGTTGCCAATGGCCTCGAAGGCCCCACGGTTCCAAAAGACAAGAGGAAGGCCCGGCAGAAGGACCCAAAGGTGCCGTAGCCGCACAGTTGCCGTTTCCGGGCTAAAATCCGTCTGCCATTTTTGAAGCATCAAGCTTCCCGAGCCATAGAGCCATAAGCCCGCCAAGATGCGTGTACAGTGAGCCTCCTCACGAAATTTGAAACCATACCACCCGCATGGCATTGCAAACACCTGAGGTGTGTAGTTTAGAATGGGTCTCCATAGCCCCTCAATCCATTTTACGACATTCCGCCGATTCATGGCGTGGTAGGAAAATTTTCCAACTAGCACTGTCATGTTGAAATCGACTATCTCCTCGATGGCAATATCACGGCCGACCGTCATCCATGCTTCCCCAGGCCTGCAAAAATATTTGCCCATGCGTCTTCCATTTGCGCGGGAAGTCGACCCAAACTTTCCACCGCCACCCCGACACGGATGAGCTCTCGTGTTGCCGACAGAAGGGTCTGACCCCGAGGCATCCCCAAGTGTCGTTCCAGCGTCCAGGTGTCTTTTATTTGCCATCCCTTGAGACGCCACCTGTCGGCCGGTGGGCTTAGACGACCGCAGCTCCTGTAGTTGGTTTTTGAAAAATGCATCCGGCTGTAACAGCCCTGCTTCCTCAAGCTGGGATTCCGTTATCAGCATGTCGCTTTCCGGAACATGAAAAGTTGCCATCCGGGAGTTTCCCAAACGGGGAAGCACTTCAGTTCGAAATCCCCAGAATCCTGGGCCGAGAAAGGATTCTTTGCCGGAGAGAAAACCCCAAAAAAGGCTGACAAAGGGTTGCTATAATAAAAAACAGGACCACTGAAAGGCCTATCACATGCCAGACCGGAAAGCCCCTCCGGCTCCACCCCGCCAAGTCTATCAAGCCCCACGGATATTCTGCCGGAGGGTGACCACGCGGCTTCCAAAACAGTTCTAAAACAGAGGGACCTTAATCAACGGCTCTGAATGTATCACATCCGACAGAAGATGGCCGACGATAAACCCCCGCCCTTCAAAGCGATGTGTGGTTTAACACTCGGTCTGATTGAACCCCGAGCCTCACAGGTATCCCGTGACGATGTAGGATTTAACCGCGCAGTCTCTTGTAACCCTGGTCAGTGGTTTTTACCCGCATCGTCGCCGTGTAACTCTCCACCATTGCCGTGAAATCTGCTGCCATCGCCATTATACCCTATACCAGTGCTTTCAAACCCTAGCTCCGTTTGCGCCTGTAGAGCCCTCCGTTTGCCAAATCAAAATTAACTTATTAACTTGACATCGAAAGATGTTCAACCAACCAATATTGAGTCTCCATCCAATTTTGAAACTCCATAAGCCCAACCAACGTGCTTGTAGGTGATAGCGTCAAGCTCATATTTATAATGACAACCTCTTTTAACTCAAACCTTGATCTTCTTAATGAAAGGCACTAAGGTTTAATGAAAAAAAAATCATTTTATTTAAAATTTTAAATAAATTTCAAACTTTCTCAATACCAATTAGAATAATGCATTTCAAAGTTAACACAATTCATCAAACTTTCTCAATACCAATTAAAATAACTGATAATGCATTTCAAAGTTAACACAATTCATTGCATGTAGACAAAAATGGGGTAAAACTGTGCACATCACTTTTTCAAAACTTTCACAAATTAAGTATAATGGTTTGGAAATGATTTTGTTTTAATAATTGTTAGTATTATTTTATTTTGCTGTCTATATGTGAAAAAGGTTAATAACTTTATGATGTTGGTTATTAAGGAAACATAATAAGAATAATTTATTAAGTAATAGTATTTATTTTAATGTTTATATTTATATAATTAAATAATTAATTTTTTAAAGCTAGTATTTAAGGAGTTTAGAATCTAATATAAAAAGTGTTTTAGTAGTACATCTATTCTATATTTTATGAGTATTTAATTTAAATTTTTAAACATAATTAATAATATAATATAATTTTATATTATTTTTTAATAATAATAATAATTGTTTAGATATTTTTAAGTTCATTACATCTTTAAAACATATATAAAAAAAAGTAATCTAAAAAAATCTTATATAATTTATTTAAAGTATAAATTTAAAATTATTATAAAATGATTTGATTATATCAGTTTGAGATTTTAAGAACTAAATATTTAAATCAATATAAAATATAATATATGATAATATAAAATACATTTTAGAAAAAATAAACTTAATTTTTAGTCTTCTTCAAATTGCATTTTAATTCATTATACTAAATTACATTTTTTTTTTAATTTCAACCATTATAATATAATGAATTAGTTTTCATTTAGCCATTATCAATGCTTTCTTAAAACCTACAACATATTCTATTTCTTAAAACTTACAACATATTCTATTTAATATATAATAATAATAATAATATAATATTATTTAATATATAATAATAATAATAATATAATATTGTTGAAAAATATTAATAATAATAATAAACATATTTTTGAAAAGGGATGAATTCTATGTTATCTTCTTTTAATTGTCTAAACATGTAATTCATTTCGTTTTAATTAAGAACGTTTATTTCTACTTTTTACAACTAATTATCCACGATAACAAAATGAAAATCAATAAAAATGAAAAACTAATAATGAGTTATTTATTTGACATGGATAAATAAGATAAAGTTATTTATTTGACATGGATAAGTAAGATAAAAGGAAGTATTTATCTTCTTGGAATGATGATAACGGTAGTTTTAAGTTGTTTATTTGACACTTGTCTTATTTATTTGATATGGATAACTGAAGATATGTTTATTTTTTGAATGAGGATAAGGATGGTTGAGAGTTTTAACTTTAAAATGTTCACTTTTATATTGATAGATGCTTATATTTTAAAATTTGGGGTGGATTTGAGTTAATGAGTTTCCTAAATCGAATTAGGATGAAACAAGTGTATTGTCCAAATTGATTTTATGGCTATTGTTCCAAATTCGAAATAAATAAATACAAAAAAAAAGAATATAAAAAATAACTAGTAACTATGCATGGATAACTGGTAGTTGTTACATGAATAACTAGTAACCGATCCATGGACAATAGGGAGTTTGTGCAACTACTCATAAAGAACAAGTAACTTGTTCCTAACACTTAACTTGTGACCTATTTGTGTTCACCGGTCACAAGTTAAGCGATTGTGCTAGTATAAGGTATATAATTTTGTTTTATTATTGTTATTATTATGATGGTGGTGGTGGTTATTAATGTTAATTTAATAATACTTTTAATAATATCGTTATTTTGCAAAGTGATCTCTTCCTCGACTTTCAAATGATTTAGGTTGATATATGACATCTTTATGCCAACCTTGCTTAAGTTGCAGGTGGTTTTGACTAGAGTACCAAGCAATCTTAGGAAGCCTCTTGTATCCCATCTTGTTTATCTTGTTCTTGTACATTAGATACCTAGTCATAGCCATGCTCTCAGTGGGGGTGAGACTTGCTTCTATGAAGATGATAGGATAAGGTGTATTGCCTTTAATTTTGAGATTCTATGTTATAAAGTGCTTTTGGATTTGCTATATCATTCTCTAAGTTTCTCTAGAGATGCTGCAACCCCAAACTTCACATCCATATAAGACAATAGGAGTGACGAGAGTCTCAAAGAGGAGTTTCTTCTTATCCCAAAGACAAAGGTCTATTGATTTACAATTGTTTTCAAGTCCATAATAAGCTTTTCACTCTCCATTAATAATTTTCTCAATGCTATAGTTCCAGTTAAGCATGCAATACATTTGTATGAAATCACTTCCTCCAAGTTGTTCTTGTCATACATGAAATTGGCATAAGTGATTTTTTGAGATTTGATTATCGTAACCTTTGTTTTGTTAGTGTTAAAAGTCATACCCATACTAAAGCAAAAATCCCTGAGAATTTTAGTTTCTTATCGAGATCATAGGGACTCCTTGCCTTAAGAGCAATATCATTAGCGTATAGAAGAAGGATGATGACCATACTAGCCAAGGTTGCGCCGACACAAGCTGCATCTTCCAAACAACCCTCTAGCTTGTCAATGTATGTATCAAAAAGGGTAAGGGACAGGGTACAACCTTCTTGGACTCCGATATTACAATTAATTTCTTCTTACCAACTCTTAGAGTCCCAAAACTTGACAGTAACCTTCTGATGCAACCTTATTGCAATAGC
Source organism: Larix kaempferi (assembly GCA_027924585.1). Classification (NCBI taxonomy): domain Eukaryota; kingdom Viridiplantae; phylum Streptophyta; class Pinopsida; order Pinales; family Pinaceae; genus Larix; species Larix kaempferi. The sequence continues at coordinate 7,921,955 of BSBM01000008.1, forward strand.
TCTCAACTCTAAAGATACAATTTAAATTATTAAGAAGAAAATTTATAATAAAATAAATAATAATGTATTAAAATAATTTGAGAAAATGATAATACATTAAAATAATTTGTCCTCTTATGATATTAAAAGAGGTGAAGATGAAAAATATTTTTTCTTAAAATGCCGTGTATACATATTAAATTTTAATTTCAAATATTTATTTAATATTAATTTTTCCAACATTAAAAAACTTTAATCAAATCAAATAATTTGTCTTTTATAATTTATCTTTTTTATATAATATTAAAAGAGTTGAAGATGAAAACTTTTTTCTTGTCGTGTACACATTATATTTTAATTTAAAAATATTTATTTTAATACTAATTTTCTTAATAAAGTTTTTAATCAAATCAAATAATTTTTTTAAAAGATTCGATAAACTAAAACTAATCTGAATAAATATCAATTACTATCATAATTACAAATATAAATAATTACATTACAATAATATAAATTATAGCCATATCTATCTCCTAATTTTTTTTAATAAATGAATGGTATATTGGGGCATCATGCCTTTGTGGTGTGCTTGGCTACCCTGCAATGCAAGTATTTAATGATATATTTGGTAGGAGGTCATTGGCTTGCAGATAACAACTTTAAGTAATTCTTGCTTGCTGTTCACTTAATTTTATTCAAACACTATCTGATTGCGACATAAACACAACTGGAATAAATATATAAAATAATTGGAGGACAATACTAATGCTATGAATATATAATTATATAATAATAATTAGTATTTTGGTGACAGGAGTTTTGGTAGTTTCTTTGATTTATTAATGAATAGCAAGAAATGGTTTTTCTTTTGGAAAAAAAATAATAATTAGATGATAATATTTAATAATAATATAATATATAAATATATATATTAACAATAATTAGATGATAATATTTAATAATAATATAATATATTAATTGGAAGTGTTTGACCATGTCCATTCATATTTATATAATTACAGAAAGGTGATGTTCACCTACTCCAATCCAATAAATATGGATATGGGCATGGACATATATACATAGGCACATGGCACATACTTTTTTTTCTTTTTATGTATATACATCCAATCCATGCCATCCCCACATGGCACACACGAACACCGTCCGTTTAGGCCGACATGAAAAAAATATGGAAAATATAAAGAAAATAGAAAACACAGCAAATGTATCACCAAATCTTTCTGGTATGACAGCAGGTTCTTTAATTCCTGCACTAGATGCACGTATCTGACGGGAGTCCAGAGTTCCGGGCAGTGACGGAAGAGTCTTTAACCGTAGGATTGGAGAGGGAATTGAAGGGAAATTAGAATCCATTGGTATTTCGTAAAGAAGGCATCTTGAAGGAAGGTGTCGACGTTCTTGCCAGTTGCCATGGTAGTTTTTCTTGGAGAGGACTACAGTGAAACACTTGGCAATGCGGATCCATCGATTGATTGAATGAACGAACGAAAGAAATACACTCCTCCTCCTTCCTTTTCCCCCTCATTCATTGACTTTTATATAGCGTCTGTATCTGTATAATTAGATTAGGTATCGATCTCCTATTTGGATCTGCCTTCGGGTTTCGATTCTCTCATTACGCCCCTTTCCTGCGATCGAATTGGACTCTGTTTGGTTTTTTTTGTCTGTCTCTGGGCTTTCAATTTGGGGAAGAATTTATATAATTCCAAGACCTGTAACATGACAAGGAAGTGTTCGCACTGTGGGCACAATGGCCATAATTCAAGAACATGCCCCAACCGTGGCGTGAAATTGTTTGGAGTTCGGCTAACTGATGGGCCGATACGCAAGAGTGCTAGTATGGGAAATTTGTTGCATTATTCCAACAACGCCTCCTCTAATAACAGCCCGGTCTCAGCTTCAGCTATGGAGCCTTGCGAATCAGTGGCTAATACTGGTGCTTCTGCAGATGGCTATGTATCTGATGGCCTCGTTCATAACAATTCTCGAGGAGAGAGGAAGAAAGGTAACAAGCTTTGCATTGGATTTCAAACACTTTAGAGTTTTGTTTGTTTTCTGGGCTTGAGAACAATTCAGGTTTATGCTCTGTTACTACCATTTGGGTTGCTTCAATGTTGAATACCGGGTTTTTAATTCTTTTGGAAGATTTTGCTCGGTTTTGGTTCAGGTCGATACCCTTTTCAGGTTTAGGAATTGGGTTCTTGAAATTATTTCAAGCTTTTAGACGTTGCCTATTTGGGCGAGGATATAAGATGCTGGTTTGCATAAAAAATCCAAGTTCTTGCATTGTTGTTAGCTTTATGATTTGCCCTTTTGTTTTTTTGGTAATGGGTTATTTGGGATTCTTAACTTGAAATTGTTTTTCTTTCTCTTGATAATTTCCCCCAGATACATAGTGGGTTCTTGAATTGCTTTCATTTCTTTTGTTGGCTTATAAGTTTTTATTGGCTTTGTGTTTAATCTTTGTGGAAATTTCCTCGAATTTGTATTTGGTTTTTATCTTGTGGGTTTTAGGATTCAGAGCCTAGTGTTTTATCTTCTATTGCTATATTCTTGATGATTTTGTCTTTGTGAAGAAGTAGGTATGCGACTTTACAGGAGGTTCTAGATGGATTTGCTTCTCTGCTGGATTGATCCCATTAAGGCGTACTTGTTCTCATATATTATTCAGTATATTAAATTTGTAGCATGTTATGATTTCTGTCCCTTCAATTCTTTTGAGTTATTTCTGTCTCTGTTTTCGATAGGCAATGGCTTTTGTTTGATCTGTGCGGAGCTTTGAAGAATAATCCGCATTAACATGGTACAATAACCCATAGTGGAGGGTTCCAAGAGATTTGAACTTGCACCCCTGCCTTGAGAGATCATTGCCTTTCCCAGGTGACAAATGGGTAACCCGAAGTCGGCTTGAGTTCTTGCCACAACCGTTTTTAAATTTTTTTGTTCTGGAATTTCTTGGTTATCAACGAGTAGATTCAGTTGAATAGAATACACGCACTTTCTTCATTCTTTCGGGCTTTAGAAGTTTGAACTGTGAAATTTTCGTGTTTTCCTTGTAATCAATCAATCTCTATGCTCTTCATTTTAATTGTTCTTTTCTTGTGTGACATTTACTGTTTAACTATAAATTCTCTGAGAAAAATGTTTCCTATTGGCATTATTTCTTTGTCTTATTCTTGGGGACTTTAGAAGTTTGAACTGTGAAATTTTCTTTGTTTCCTGGAATGAAATCAATTTCCACCCCTTCATTTTTATTGTCCTTTTCTTTTGACACATTAAATGTGTAGTTATAAATATTGTCTGAGAAAATATCTTCCTATTGGCATCAATCCCTTTTTAACTTGATGCCATAAACAGTTTAGTTTGGTTCTTGTGTTTATTGCCTCATCAAGGAACTCAATGTTCATTCTATTTCATGATCTCAGGGGTTCCATGGACTGAGGAGGAACATCGTATGTTTCTTATTGGTCTTCAAAAGCTTGGAAAGGGTGATTGGAGAGGCATATCAAGAAACTTTGTGCCGACAAGGACTCCTACTCAGGTTGCAAGTCACGCACAAAAGTATTTTATCAGGCAAAGTAATCTAACCAGAAGGAAAAGGCGTTCTAGCCTGTTTGATATCACGGCCGAACCTATCAGTTGTCCATTACCTTCGCCTGCTTTGCCTGTATTGTCATCACAGTCTGCCTCTGATCAAGAAGAAGCCGAATCAGGTGATAATTCTGCAAATTCTGCAGATGTAGAAACTCTTATTCCTCAGGTTGATGAAACAGCTTCTGCTGATATGGCAATGTTCCCAGGTTTTGTTACCCCTTATGTGCCATACGGGTTCCCAGTATGGTCCACATTTAGACCCACAATACCTCAAAATTCCACTGTTTATAAGCCAACAGCTGTAATGCCAACTGCTCCAATAAAAATAGATGAATGCACAGGATTATCCCAGTTAAGCCTTGGTGATGCACCGGCTTCTGCAATGAAACCCTCGGAACTATCACTCAAGTTACATGGAAGACCTTCGAGACAATCAGCTTTTCAGGCCAACCCGTCTCTCAATGAAAACAATAGTTTGAGTTCCAGCAGCAATGTCATCAGTGTAGTCTGAGTTGCAAGGCAAAGCAGGTGTGAAGATGATTATGGTATGGAATTTACAATGGAAACAATGGGGGCTTCCATTATGTATATATGGGTTTCTTCTGCAGAACAAAGGTTGCGTGCCTGGTTGATATTGCAATTGTTCCAATGAAATCTGGATGAGGCAACAATTTGTAATTGAGTTCTTGGGTTTGACATTATGAGGGTACAAATCACCATAAGAGCTGAAAGCAAAGAAAGTTGTATTCGACAATTACAAAGATGCATAAATTTGAATTAAAGAATACAGTCCTTTTGCAAAGAGCTCGAGTGGTTACATCTTTGGGTGAGGGGCAACTACTTACTGTGAAGTGACTTCATTTATTTATTTTTATCAATGCCAATTAAACTGATTCTATTAGTTTTAGAAAGGTGCAGGAAGTAGTAGTAGACAGTTCCTGCTTTCCTGTTTAGTTGAATTTTTTATTGTAATGTCTGCAAGATAGATAGTGAAGAAATGCATATTTAAGTATTGGCTTACATGTGGATGGATTTAGTCTCATTTACCCTCTAATGTTTCTCTTTGATCTGAATTCGCCCTTTAATGTTTCTGTTTTATATGAATTTGTTTTTCTAATGCTTTGTAGATACAGTCTTTTAGGTCCATTTAAATGTGTATTGAAATTAGCATATGCATATACTGAATGCTAAAAATTAACATATACTCAATAGTAAAGATATGGCTAGCTCCTCTCGGTGAAAACAGAGGTCATTTTGTTTTTAGTTTTGTGGTGCAGTTGGAACATCTCATGATAATGTTCATCTCTTATAAGAGCATTATGGACTGCATGTCATACTGGACTGGGGAGTGTTTGAGATACGTTATTTGTTAGGTTTGAATGCTAGCTTTGCAATATTCTTTTCGAAAGCAGTGGAGTGTTGAGATACGTTATTTGTTAGGTTTGAATGCTAGCTTTGCAATATTCTTTTGGACAGCAGTGGTGGCTAGGATTTTTCATATTTCATTTTGTTTCATGAAGTTTTATTTGTGTAATTTTTTTTTTCTGACAATTCTGAATTAGGAAGAATTAAGAAGTCATTGAAGTTAATGCAAGTATTCAGATCTTAACTTGTGCGAAGAAAAAAATTGACATTCACTTTTTCTTTTTAAACTTGAAATTGAGTTTAATATAATTACTTCAAGTGAGGTTGAAGTGATAAAGAAAACTCTGATAAACAGTGAAGAATTTCAATTTTAGAACTCTGAAAATGAGCTTCAACAGTAGTATGAGTTTAATATAGTTACAGCAAGTGAGGTTGAAGTGATAAAGAAAACTCTGATAAAGAGTGAAGAATTTCAATTTTAGAAATCTGAAAATGAGCTTCAACAGTAGTGAGAAACTCCCTAGAATCAAATTTGGGTTCAATGTATTTTAGGGAATTAAAGTCGTGTTCAATGTATTTTAGGGACTAGTAGTAGTGAAAAACACCCTAAAATCAAAATTGGGATCAATGTATTTTAGTGACTTTAAAAGAATTGAACTAACGGGTTGTAGAATTTGTCTTTTATATTACTGAAAATGATTAGATTGATAAGGAATCCATGAAAGTTTCCCCAATGATCCAAATTGTGTGTGCTGCAAGATGGTCTCTGCAGGTGCAAGTGCTATTCCATCCAGGTTTCCCAAGGTTTCTCAAGGGCTATCATCTGTTTCTCTAACCGTAGAGTTATTCCATCCAGGTCACTCCATGGCTATTAGCTTATATTGTTTTGCAATAGTTATACGGAAGCTCTTACATTAACTGGCAGAGATTCTACATTCCTCCAAGCTTAGTTGAAAACAGTGTCATATTAACAAAATAAAATAAAATATGCATTCCTCCGAGCAGGTTGAAATCAGTGTCAAAATCTACATCCCTTCGAGCAGGTTGAACTCAGTGCTCTACAGCTTGCTGGGACATTTAATATTATTTTTAAATAAATAAAAATTAAGAAAATTAGTCTCTCTGTTAACAAAATAAAGAAAAAAAATACATTTAATATTATTTTTAAATAAATAAAAATTAAGAAAATTAGTCATCTTTAACACAATGAGAAAAAATAAAAATTAAAGGAAAACAAATTTAATATTAATCTCATTATTCATTTCTGATTAATTTAACCAATAGCCAGTATGCTTTCAAAATTTCAAATGACTAGGAGAGTATTACTTTTAATTGATGCTTAATTAATATATACTTTCAAACAGACAACCAAAGGTCCATCTCAACAGGTTTTTTTAGCAAGTATGTTTATATGTCACCCCTTTCACGTTTGTTCAGGGTCTTTCAGCAAGCAAGGTCATATGTCACCCTTGTAAACAGAAAATTTATATGTCACCCCTTTCACGTTTGTTCAGGGTCTTTCAGCAAGCAATGTCATATGTCACCCTTGTGAACAGAAGGTTATTAGATAGATTCATCCCAACATAGATTCAATATAAATTAACATAGATCTATCTCTATAAATTCAAATATTTTGGAATGAGTGATCATGATTGATTGGTTCAACATAAATACAATATAAATTAACATAGATCTATCTCTATAAATTCAAATATTTTGAAATTCAAATATTTTGAAATGAGTATGATGATGATTGATTGGTTTATTAAGATTAAGACTTGCAAGTGATATATTTTGGAATGAGTATGATCCTGATTGATTGGTTTATTAAGGTTAAGATTTGTAATTGATGTTATCATAAATTAACATAGTTCTATCTTATAAATCAACATAGGTCCATCTTAATTGGTTTATTAAGGTTAAGACTTGTAATTGATCTTATAAATCAATATAGGTCCATCTCAATTGATTTATTAAGGTTAAGACTTGTAATTGATGTTATCATAAATCAACATAGCTTCATCTTATAAATCTTATAAATCAACATAGATCCATCTCAACAAGGAGTTTTTCAGAAAGCATGATTATATATTATTGAGTAAACGAATAATTATAAATTAATATAAATTTAATATATTTTTAAATGATTAACTAAATTAATATAAATTTAATATATTTTTAAATGATTAACTAAATTAATATAAATTTAATATATTTTTAAATGATTAACTGAGTATTACAAGGATTGGTATTTTAAAGTTTAGATTTGTAATTGATGCTTAATTTGTTAGTATATACTTTCAAATAAACAACCATAAACTAACATCATCTCAACAACATGTCTTTCAACCAGCATAATCATATCTCACCCTTTCCTTTCCTAAATGAACAAACAAACAATTATAAACTAACATGAATCCATAAAATTCAACATACTGTTTAAACGAGTAAGCAAATATGACAATGATATGTATATTAAAATTGAGACTTACACCAGAGCCAACTCAACATAGCTCCACTGGACTTCCTAATGACTAAGCGAGTATGACAATGAGTGGTGTATTAAATTAAGGCTTGCCATTGGTGCTGGGTGCTTAGTTTGTTCGTATTTATTTTCAAATTGCTATGCTATTAAGCTATTGATACTTAATAGATCCAGATAGAGCTATAACAGTATACTTCCAAATGGCTAAAATATCTCACAGCAGAGGAGTAGAGATCCAGATGGATCTATGCAAGTGTACTTATGGCTAAGCATCTCAAAGTAGAGGAGTAAAGTTTCACAGCAGAGGAGTAGAGATCCACATGGATCTATGCAAGTGTACTTATGAATGGCTTAGTATCTCACAGTAAAGGAGTAAAGATCCAGATAGATCTATGCCAGTACTCTAAATGGCTAATAAGCATCAGACAGTAAAGGAGTAGTTAAGCATCTCACAGTAGAGGAGTAAAGATCCAGATGGAGGATCTATGCCAGTGTACTTATAAATGGCTAAGCATCTCACAGTAGAGTATACTTCCAATCGCTAAACATCTTACAGTAGAGAAATCACTAAAGTTGCTTTGGAAATCTATTCGTGGTTATGTTTGTATTAATCTTATTAGGACCAATTATTTTTAATTAGGCCATGTTGGGGAAGATGATTCTGCAGCAGTAGACCATAAATATATTCCCCAGGATTTTTTAAAGTTTGCTTGCCTGTTTGTTTGAAGTGTAGTATCATTGACCTGCTTCAATATTTTAACTTTTTATTTAGGATCCGGACTTCTAATTGCCCACTTCAGTATCAATTTGCAGTTAATGAGGAACATAGTAAAACTGTAAATGATAAGCACTCAGAGGAAAGTTGGGTACTAGCTTCGGGGAGTAGCCTTCTCTCATATAGAGATTGCTGAATCATTATTTGACCTTATGCCCAGGTTTGGGGAATGTTTCTCAAGCCATGGAAAATGATAGTGGTTGATATTTTTCATTTGGTTTTCAATATTGAAATTGATTTATCGGAAAGGAGATCAGCTCGAATTTGGCTCAAATTTCTTCAAAGTAATGGTATTGTACTTATAAAACTGTTTGTAGATAGAAAACATAAAAACCCTCCATTTTTTGAAACTCTTGCCAAACTGTTTGCAAGAAAAATAAAAAAATTACATGTTCATGAAAGTTTTGCCAAAACTATTATGCTTATAAAACTGTTTGTAGTATAGAGAAAAGATAAAAATCCTAAATCTTGGGAAAGTTTCACCAAAATCCGTTTTGATCATTTATTCTAGGGCTTTTATGCTTGTGAGCAAAATATGGCTCCTTTTAATTTCTCCCGAATCACAATAAATCTCACTTTAGTATGTGATGAAAAAATAGTTCTGAGAAACTTTAGCTCTCTTGAAAGCGTATAGCTTTTTCTGTGCTTGTTTGAGCTACAGTGACTTTGTCATGAAGGTCTTTTAATTACATTACCTCTTAAATTGAAGGCTTGGAAGCTCCTCTAAAACAGAACGTGCAGGTTCCATATACAATCAATGGCCAGTACAATATATCGGGGATGATATTCTTGGTTTTGAGGGTCACCTCCAATAGTTGGGATGCCAATCATAAAAAGAACCCCACAATATTGGCAAGGGTAAATATCTATTTTAGATGTTAATTTCAGAGAACCATATAGCAATGCTGTTCTTATCCACACACATGTTTGGCAAGGGTAAATATCTTTTTTCAATTGATTTTACTGTTAAGAATGTTTAACTGAGAATTTATGAACAATAATTATTAAGTTATCCATGTTATCTGATCTGTGGAGCCCTCTACAGAAATCATGTAACCTTCTGATTGTCCAGAACAGAAATCATGTAACTATCTGATAATCTTGTGGAAACGTAACACTACTGCTGTATCTTTGTTTGTTGGGAATGCCCATCATATCATTTCTGGATAAAGAAATCATGGAGGGTTTAATTGTCACTGCTATCATTTTTAGACTTTGATATCTCTTTTGGATTTGAAAAAAGATTCTTAGTCTAATTTTCCATATGATGAATGGATGGTTTGGTCCTACCAGTCACAATAGTTGATCTTTGACAGAAAAGATGGAAGGTTTGGTCCTACCCATCACAATAGTTGATCTTTGAAAAAAAAAGGTTACTTGTGCAGATCAGAGTGTGATTCTTGTTGTAGTTTTTCATAGTTGCCATTTGTCAAATATGTTTCGTAGCGTAATTCTCCATATAATGAGTGGAAGGCTTGATCTTAGTGGTCACAATAGTTGGTATTTGAAAAAAAGAAAAAAAAAATTAATTTGTTTATGATATTTGGTATTTTAATAAAAATGTTATATTTTTTGTAAATTAGTGTAAATTAGTATGAGTTATTGTCAATTTATAAATAACATATTCACACATTATATGTATTAATTTGTTTTTTGTGAATGTTATTAGGATAGGTTTATTTTAATTTTGGATCTACCAAGTTTGGAAAAGGATTAAATTCCTTGAAGTGCAAACTTTTCTTTAAATTTTGCATTTTAAGGATGACACTTCAAGACATTTGATCCTTAATGTTAATAAACCTATAATTAAGATGGATTTGTACTAGTTTGTTTTATTATAGTGATTCATTTTATTAGTGTTTTTAGTTCTTCATTTTCACGAATGTCATTTTTTATTTATTTAACATGTGGCTATAGATGCATCTGTTTATATGGTTGTAGATGTATATAACTACTTTTTGCATACAAATTCATTGACTAACTACAAATAATAAAGAAAATTAAGATTAAAAAATTATTGTTTTCTAGCATTATTAATATTACTTTATTTTTATTTTTGTTAAATATTATATATTAGCAGGCACATACATTATAATTTCTTTAATATTGGAATATAAAATTTAGTATGGTTTATTTCATAATTGTAATCATGTTTCTCCAATTTAATATGTTTTTGTTTTAAATTTTAATTGTGAATCTATATTATATATTTGGTTCTATTAAATTTGTTTTGAGCTAATACATGTTACAATCAGGACACATGTCACTCACATGGGGTGTAGAAAGTGCTTCTATCCTGCCAATTATTATTGTTCAATAAATAATTATGACCATCTTTTCAGAACAAGTTAATGCAATGACAATCTTTATTATTTTTTAAATGGTTATCTATAATTTATTTTAATTTTTCACAAATACAAATATGTATCCATATGATTCCTATAATTCTCTTTCATATCACAACTAAATAGTTAATTGCATATATATATAAACAAAAACCAGTTGCAAATTTTCTTTATTCTTGCTATAGATGAGAAAAATTAAGGGGGGTCTGGTTTCCAAGCTTTCTCTAAATTATGTTGCATATTGTCCTCTTCAATAATTGCCACTTGGTCCTCCAAGAGATCATTGAAACAAATGGGGATACATAATTCCTCAACTCCTCAAACTTAGGTCTTTGTTCAAGGGCCATTTCTTATGCAATGCTTTACTTTTGTTATCCATTTCTTCAATCTGCTTCCTAATGCATTTTTCTCATACATCTAAAAGAACCAATTTGTTTTGTGGTTTTGTAACTAGGCTTTCATCTTTATCATTTGTCTTCTCATATGTTTAAGATCACTGGAATATTTATTCTCCCAATCCTTGCTCCAAGTTTCCCATCTCCTTGTAACCTAAGAAACACTCTTTTGACTAATGTCAGAGTGCCTTTCACACCGGTGAATTGACTTGCAAAGGTCAGAATGTTCACAAAGCACAAAAATTGGGTTGGTCACAGGGATTGGCCATCACACCAGAATTAAACCTTATAACCAAAACAATATCCCCAAATTTGCTGATTGGACACATAATCCACAAGCCTAGGCAAGAAAACCATCCAATAAATTATAAACATGTAGAATAGCCCACACCATATGATTAGATGCTTCTTACAATAAATGGAGTGAGAAGAGGCCAAATGATAGGCCATAAACAAAAAATAAACCCACATGCATTGAACTATCCCATCTTAAGCTCATCCAAATTGAAGTTTCCATAGAGTGGGATATGTGAAGCATGATGGATCGCCCTCCCATTAATTCGTTGATGCATGTGCTCCTTTTTATGACACTTGTCTTGGTTGATTAATTGATGCATTGAAAATGAAATTGTGTTTAATGCATAGGTGATAATGCACCAATTCTCCCCATTTTCCTATATTGTGCCTAATTCTAAGTTACAAGCTTTGTCGGACAAAGAGTCAATTATTCCATTTACCCCTTAGAGGATTTGAAAGAATTCAATTGATTAGAAGGATTTTATTTTTGTTTACACATTGATAAGTATTCGTTTCAAGTGGGAGTCATGAGGAAGGGAGTTAGAGAACATGTGATGAAGAATGGTTATGGAATCTGCAAAAATCAAGATCTTTTTCATTCCGATTTTTTTCATTATCAGATCACCCCTTTCCATAGCATGGGAGTCTCTACTTGGTTGTTTGTAGTTTCACCTTAGCCCCAAGCATACAAAGTTTCTTGATTTCCTGGAGGGTCATTTTGTGAGGGTCAAGAATGACCTCCCTCTCCCTCCCAACACCTGCCACCCTTCGGTTAACTTTCAAAGCACTATTGAAGAAGAAAGCATGGTGTTGTCTTTCTTCAATCCATCATTGTAGTTTGTCTCTTGGTAATCTTTAATGCTAAGTTAAGACTCTCTTGGCCCATCCATTTGGATTTTGAAGCAACCGTTTTTTCCTAATACCTTGTCCTTGAGCCATAGTTTTTCTTCAACCTGTAGAGCTACTTGCTTTTGGCCTTTAGCACCTTTTGACGGAATTGATTCTAATAGAAGACCCTTGGGATATGCTGTAACCTTTATGGGGGATGACTCTTTATGGTTGAAAATTAGTTTATTTCTGGCTAGCCATATTTTCCACAGGAGAAAGAGGGGGGTTGCAACCCATACTCACTTGACCAATGACTTATTTTGAGGAGTGCTTGGGTAATGCTTATGCTAGGTCTGAAATGTTTCTTTCCAAGTCAGACACGTTCACTTGTATTCTTAATTTGAGATAGAGGTCTTTGTAACGTCCCCCTCACCCAATCCGACCATTAGGAGGGGACGCTGGGAGAATCTGAGCTCTCAAATTTCGCCCCAGATCCATAATACAAATTTCAACAAAAAGAATGTGTGCATAATGCAAATAAACATGCACAACGGAATTCAAAACTATCCACACACATCTAATGTGAAAATACAAGCATAAACATTACAAGCATCAAATAAAACATTTCAGATTCAAATACATGAGAATACTTATCTCTAAGAAATGCATATCCAAGAAACTGGCTGTGTAAGAGTGTTTTTCCACCCAACCATAGGCACTCTGCCCAACATATACTCTTTCTGTTGCTGAGAGGCCACCCCCAAGCTTGGCTATGAGGCCACCAGGGTGAAGGAAACACCTACAAGCTTCTATCTCTCAGCCCGCAACCCATTCTGCTATGTGCTTAGCCAAATGCTCATACAGAGCTCTACAGGGCCTCCCTTAGCCTCAATATGTGGCTTCTCAAGCACCTACGAGCAACAGAACTCATGGGTAAGGGTTCCTAGTTTGCCCAACCTCTCTGCTCACCTACAACCAACAAAACCCACTTTCCAATCTGCAACATGGTCTCCAAATTCGAATTTCTGGGTTCAAAACAACATGGCAAGTTCATGGACAGCAATGGGAGAGCTCTGCATCCTCTAAACCTGCATGAAAGAATGAGACAAATGAGGGTTAGCTCTAAGGGATATGGGAAAATGGTGACAAGACAATTGACATAAATTCTGGCAGTAGGGGAAAGGACTCCTGACAGCTGCAGATTGACTTCTGTCATGACAGAACTATCACAAAAGTGCAGTCAGTCCCATACTACAATAACTACATGAGGTGACTTTTCCCACCAACCACACACATGCACTAATGATTGGAAAATGGTCAAAAAAGGAGATAATTGGCTTATTCTCAATACATGACAGAATTTAGGTGAGTTATAAGGTTGACACTTGGAAACATAGGATTTGGTTTCCCCATAGGCCCCTTTCCTCTTCCCCTCTGGTGGAATCATAGCCCCTTTAGTGGTCCTTACATAGCCATTGTTGGACCATTTTATTATGTATGCACATAATATTTACATATACTCTAAGTCGGCATAAAATCCAACCAAATAGTCCAAATAAATTATAGCACCATACATGCCTATCCATTCACTAGTCGGGCCTTGGCCTTGAGCTCCATACTAGGAATTCACACTAGCATATTTACATCATTTACATTTTTAATGCAATGGGGTCAAAATTGGGATATTACAATCCCCTCCCCCTTGGAATAACACTGTTCTCAGTGTTCCAATACTTAGGAATACATACACACTTTACACATGCCCAAAATCCACAAAATGTGGTAGGTCTGTCTTGCATTTTATCTTTTACTTTGACCTTCCAGGACCAAGTCCTTGGTTTCAACAGGCTGCTCCTGCTGATTTCGACCTTCAAGCTGATCCAAAAGTCTGGAACTTCATGGCTACAATTCTTCTTGCTTTCCCTTGTTGGGCAATTGCGGAGGCAGTTGATTTCCTTTGCATTCCCAACATTTCAGTGGTTTCTGTTTTTGTACTTGCTCCTTTTCCCTGGAGTCTTCCAATCTAAATGTTTCTTAATGGGCTGATTGGATGAATGCTTCTTCATTGATCCACTTTCCTTCCCACTGCGGATTGCTCTCATAATGTTTTTCACTTCTCTTTGCAGACAAATAGAGTCCTGCAAAACCTTATCGTTCATCTCATTTTGCTGCTTCTGTAGCTTGAGCATCTCTCCAATATTTTCTTGGGTCTTGGTAATTGTTTTGAAGAATATTTTCATCCAAATCCAATAGCTTTTGGTCTGCTGCCATGGTCAATGTGCACGACTGCTTACACTTTGCTTGCTAGCACCATTGGTCTTGTAACAGCTACAACCAATTGATTTCAATTTCTCACCTGTGAAATTCATCATTGTAATTCTTGTTAGGCCAAGCATAACATAAACATTACAAATTAGTCAATTATTTTCCCAATTGACATGGAGATCCCATGCTCTATTCATGAGACTTCCACACTTTTCATGCTTTCCCAACATACACATGAACTCATTCATGTTCATCCTTTCACAGGGAATTAACTATTTCAACATTCACAATTTATTTCAAGCAATTAAACACAATCAACTTTTAGCCATAACATGTATTCCACAATTTTATGTTTTCTAAAATGCATCAATCAAAAAGGAAAGAGAAGAGTCAGAGTTCCCCCCTCTTAGTATTGTGACAATCCAGAGCCACACCACCATTGTGGTTCCATGCTCCTTAGCCTCTTTCAATTCAAGGTGAATGCTTGTCTTTCCCTTACATGTTTTGGCGATGACACTTAGTTTCTAAGGTCTGTCTAAGGCTTCTCAACCAGGGAACCTTTCCCATTGTTTCCTACAGAACCTTTGGCTGCTAGGACCCACACAAGTCCACTAGCACCACTTCCATTGTTACTCATACCGAGCTTCCTAGGACAGTCACATGTCCAAATGCATCCTTAGGATTCCTTCAAGGTTCTTGCTTCCAGCAACACCTACACTTAAACATTGAGTCCATTCACATGTCAAGTTCATTTTCATAATTTTTATCTCTAAACTAGAATTTAAAAATCATGTACACATGTATATTCATATTAAATAAGCAAGAAGTTGCAAGATAACCAAATACTTATCTGTATTGGATGTCTTCACTTTATTCCACAGGCTCCTTCTTTGCTTTACAAGCCTTAGATCGCCCGTGGATACAATAATGAATTGATCCAGAAGGATATTGGTGGCCACCCGCCTATTCCACTTGGACCCCCACCATTGTTTCTTCAGCTTTTCATTTTCCTTAATTGTAGCACAATTTACTATTTTTGACAGTTTTCGGGTCCTAAACTTCCGGAGCCATTTTGAGGCCCTAAATGACGTTTTTCAGCATTTGATGGGGGGGGGGGGGGGGGGGGGGGTGGGGGGGAATATGAGTTTATTTCGAACTCAATATTTTTCATATATGGATGTAGTCCTTGAATAGATCTTTCTAACGATGTATCATGTGCGTCAAACGGAGGTAGTATGCCAAAGTTACGACCCCGGGAAATTGATGTACCAAGTTACCCAACGGGGCCCATAGTTTGGCGTTTCACCTCCTAGGGTTAGGTTTTTGGATGTGTAGGGTTTCCCTTGTTTCTCAATAATATATAGGCCTTCGAGCCTCATTGTAACATAGAGTTCAGAGGCATGTATCCGCCACATCTCTTCTCAGAGATAAGCTACCAACACTCTAGCTAGTTTATTTCCATCCTGTATGTAAACAAGTTTCAGTTCTTTGATTAATGAAATGAAGTGTTATTTCCGCTGCATCTTTGTTTTTATGGATATTTGTGTATTCTGTTGCGTTCCTGCATAAATATGGATCAGTGGTATCAGAGCAATCTGCTCTTTCTCGATCCTTCTTTGCATGTCCCCAACGAGGGCGGGGTATAAGGAGTTAGGGCTCGATCTGGTTGAACCTTTGCAAGATTAGCCTTGCAAACCTCGACGGCCGCCCATGGGGGACGAAAAGAAAGACAAGGGCGTAGAAGATCCTATCAAAATGTTGCTCGAGGAGGCCCTTGAAAAACAAAGGAACGCGATGATGGATAACTTCATGTAGATCCTTCAACGACTTCCCACTGGCGGTGCATCTGCATCTAGCAGCGACTCTGGAGGTGCAACCCCTTTTAAGGTACAAGTAAACTTTGACATTCCCATATTTGATGGCCAAATATATGCAGATGCCATAGATAGATGGTTGAATCTATTAGAAGGATATTTCTCGGTTCATGACTTTTTCGACCAGGAAAATGTTACTTTTTCACTACTCAAAGCCGCCCCCCCATGTCAAGGATTGGTGGGAAACCTACTTTGAGAGAAAGGACGAGGAGGAACCCTCTCTGTTCTCGGTCCTACCCACTTGGAATTCTTTCCGAGATGCCATAAAGGAACAATATTATCCCGTGGGGAGCTATGAGGACAAGTACATACAATGGACTACGCTGCGGCAGCAAAGAGATCAAGATGTGCATGAGCTGACGAATCTGTTCCATACCCTGCGCACCAAGTTGGGTATCAAAGATTCAGAGAAACATTTGGTGCTGAAGTATCACAGTTGTTTGCACAGATACATTCAGGAGGAAATGGAGTTCCTCGATATCTCCTCGCTTGGTACGGCATACCGATATGCTGCCAAAATTGAGCAAAAATTCAAACAGAAGAAGCGAGACTTTGGATCTGTGAATCAGAAGCAAGTGAAAGGTGCCCCCAAACCGCAGAACCAAGGAAAAAGCCAAGGCATGACGACTCAAGACAACTTGCCAAAGCCGCAAGAAAAGAGCAACACTGTGAAGCCGAAGAAGGAAGCGGGAAAGTGGTGTGAGTTCCATAAGAGTCCCACTCACAACACAAGTGAGTGTCGGGCCAAGCAGTCACTGGTGGCCGAGATAAAGGATTCTGAATTAGATGCATACTCGGACATTGAATCAGAACCCGAGAAGGGGAATGACAGAGGGAAGAAGATTATCGATGCAGAGCCCAATGCCACCGTTGCCACCATGAAGATCCAAAAGGAAGAACCAGAAGATTTAGAGGAGGAGGAGCGTCTCTTCCACTCCCAGATGTGGGTAAAGGGTTCCTCGCTACAGTTCATTGTCGACAGTGGGAGCCAAAAGAACCTCATTTCAGCAGAGGTCGTGAAGCGGTTGGACTTGCCGACCACAGCACACCTGCAGCCGTGCACCATCGGGTGGCTTCACCAAGGATGGGATATCTGCGTCAGCCAGTAGTGCCACCTTCCCTACAGCATCAAGCCCTTCACCGATGAGGTATTATGTGACATTGCTCCTCTTGATGTTTGTGATGTATTATTAGGCCAACCATACTTATGGAAGCGACATGTTGTGTATGAGTCTCGGCCTCACACTGTTATTATTCTGTTGAGAAATAAGTTGTACAGGATACCAGAGGTACCACCGCCTGCCGCTATCTCTTTGGTTACTGCAAAACAATGTAGTAAGCTCATTTCCAAAACCGGGAAATTTTTTTTCTTGATGATCTGCCCTCAGGGAAAGAAGAAGATCGTGGCCACAGCCTCCAAACAGGGCTTCTCCGCCCGACAACAACAAATGGACAAAGGCGTGGCAGAGTACCAGGACATATTCACCTCACCCACAGGGGTGCCTTTGCACTGTCAAGTCAAGCACCCCATCAATCTGACCCCAGGTGCGCCATTTCCAAATGGACCGATCTGTCGACGCTCTGTTCTGGAGAACAATGAAATCAAGAGGCAGATTCAGGAGCTACTGCAGAAGGGTCACATCCGGCCAAGTTCATCACCCTGTGGGAGCCCGATCGTGTTGGTACAGAAGAAGGATGGGACTTGGAGACTTTGTATTGACTATCGGGCGCTGAACAAGATCACTATCCAGAATAGGTACCCGATCCCCTGGATTGATGACCTCCTAGACCAACTTAAAGGGGCAAAATATTTCAGCAAGATCGACTTAAACTCTGGGTATCACCAGGTACCGATCGAACCGAACGATGTGTGGAAGACTGCCTTCAAAGCCAAGGAGGGCCTTTTTGAATGGTTGGTCATGCCTTTCGGGCTGACGAATGCTCCCACAACCTTCATGAGATTGATGGACGACATCTTGCGGCCATTCACCAACTCATTTGTAGTAGTGTACTTGGATGACATCCTGATCTTCATCCAGACTTGGGAAGAGCACCTCCACCACATCCAACAGGTCCTCCAAACACTACGGAAGCACAAGTTGTGTGCCAATTTGGACAAGTGCACTTTTGGCATGACCCAGGTTCAATATCTGGGATACATTATTGATGAGTGGGGGGTGCATGTGGATCCAACCAAGATCCAAGTCATTCGGGATTGGCCAGCCCCAACCACTCTAACAGAGCTTCGCAGCTTTCTGGGTCTTGCTAATTTCTACCACAGGTTCGTGTTGGGATTCTCTAATATCACTTGGCCCGTGAGTCAAGTCACCAAGGGAGGAGCGAAAGAAAAATTCTTCTGGTCGGAAACTCAATAGAAGGCGTTTGTAGAGTTGAAACATCGCCTCTATTGTGCCCCAGTGCTCACATTACCAGACTTGCAACAACCATTTGAGATCGAGATAGATGCCTCTGACTATGCTATTGGGGCAGTCCTTACTCAACAAGGGCATCTAGTGGAATATCACAGTGAGACACTGTCCGACACAGTCCGCAAATATCCCACTTATGAAAAAGAGATGTATTCCATTGTACAGGCTTGCCGACAATGGAAGCATTACATTTTGGGGAAGGAAACGATCATCCACACAGACCACTGACCCCTGTAGTTCATACAGACCCAAGGGAAGTTACAGAACGATCGCCATCAGAAGTGGTCCACATATCTACAACAGTTTCATTTGAATATCAAGTACAAGAAGGGCAGCACCAATAATGTTGCAGACTGCCTCAGCCGACCACCGATCATGGCAATAACCACCGTGCTTAACTCTTGTGGGCATGAGACTTCTAATTGGCCGCTTCTCTACCAGAGTGATCCAAAATTCAGCCACACATACAAGAGGCTCTTGGAGGGCATCCAAGTTCCAAATTTTCACCTCCAGGATGCACTACTATGTCACATGGGACACCTTTGTGTTCCTTCAAGCGAGCGTGCTAAGATGATTTGGGAAGCGCACTACAGTCGGGTCGTTGGGCATTTCGGGGTTGAGAAAACAATGGCATTACTGCAGAAGTATTTCTATTGGCCGAACCTCCGACAGGACATCGGGAAGTACATCCGATCTTGCACTGCCTGCGCCATTGCCAAACCATCCATCAAGAAGCAAGGCCTCTATACTCCGTTTCCTACTCCTAGTATACCTTGGGATTCCATATCCATGGATTACATGTCGGGCCTTCCTTCTACTAAGCACGACAACAACTGTGTGTTCGTGGTCGTCGACAGATTCTCAAAGATGGCCATAATGGCGGCCTGCAAGAAGAATATCACAACAGAAGCCACTGCTAAACTCTTCTTTGAATGAGTGTGGGTACACTTTGGGATCACACAGTCTATCATCTCAGATCGGGACAGCAGGTTCCTTAGTACATTCTGGTCTAGCCTACGGTCAATGCTAGACATTAAGCACACAAAGTCCACAGCTTTCCATCCCCAAATTGATGGCCAGACAGAGGTCGTCAACAGGATGATCCTCCACATTTTGCGCATGTACAACTCAAATCATCCATGCACATGGGATGAGAGCCTCCCCTATGTACAACATAGCTATAAACGGGCCCTCCACAGCTCAACCGACCACAGCCCCTTTCAGGCGGGCTTGGGATTCCAGCCACTATGTCCCATTGACGTAGCCATGCCATTTGCAGCTACTCAGACTGATTCGGCTCATGTCCAGTCTGAAGTTTCCAAGGTAAACAACTTCATTGAGCGCATTTAGCACATTCTCCAACAGGTTCATGACATATTGGACAGAGCTAATGCTAAGTACAAGCAACGACATGATCAGCATCGGGTGCAACACAACTTCTAGGTGGGCGACAAAGTGTGGCTACATTTGCAGAAGGAGCACCTCGATGGACCCCACCGCAAGCTTTGCCCGCTCCGATATGGTCCATACACCATCACCAAGTTTGTCGGGGATAATGCCTTCGAGCTTAGTATTCCACCATTCCTTGGTCTGCACCCAGTGTTCAATGTGGACCACCTTCGACCCTACTTTCCACCTCTATTGGACACATCAGACGTGGCAGGACAACTCACACCAATAGAGTTAAACCCAGATTGCATGGAATAAGCCACAACTGATCGAATTATGGACACACAGATCAAGAACACCTGCCAACAGCAGATCCCCTTGGTCTGCACCCAGTGTTCAATGTGGACCACCTTCGACCCTACTTTCCACCTCTATTGGACACATCAGACGTGGCAGGACAACTCACACCAATAGAGTTAAACCCAGATTGCATGGAATAAGCCACAACTGATCGGATTATGGACACACAGATCAAGAACACCTGCCAACAGCAGATCCCGCTGTGCCGAGTTGTCAAAGCAGGCCAACTCCTTCACCAGGGACCAAGTTCAACAGAAGTTTCCTCATCTCATGGAGGGACTCAATGCAATGGGGACCATTTCTTCCTAAGGGGGGAGGAATGATCCAGGAGGATATTGGTGGCCACCATCCTATTCCACTTGGACCCCCACCATTGTTTATTCAGCTTTTCAGTTTCCTTAATTGTAGCACAATTTACTATTTTTGGCAGTTTTCGGGTCCTAAACTTTCGGAGCCGTTTTGAGGCCCTAAACGACGTTTTTTAAGCATCTGATTTGGGGGGTGGGGGATATGAATATATTCTAGACTTGATATTTTCTATTTATGGATGTAGTCCTTGAATAGATCTTTCTAACGATGTATCATGTGCGTCAAACGGAGGTAGTATGCCAAAGTTACGACCCTGAGAAATTGATGTACCAAGTTACCCAACGGGGCCCATCGTCTGGCGTTTCACCTCCTAGGGTTAGGTTTTTGGATGTGTAGGGTTTCCCTTGTTTCTCAATAATATATAGGCCTTCGAGCCTCATTGTAACACAGAGTTCAGAGGCATGTAGCCGCCACATCTCTTCTTAGAGATAAGCTACCAGCACTCTAGCTAGTTTATTTCCATCCTGTATGTAAACAAGTTTCAGTTCTTTGATTAATGAAATGAAGTGTTATTTCCGCTGCAGCTTTTTTTTTATGGATATTTGTGTATTCTGTTGCGTTCCTGCATAAATCCGGATCACGAATGTTGGGCCAGCACGTAGGATACTCCACAATCATTCGAATAGGTAATTCCAAGCTAGTACGCCGACTGGGTTTACCAGGAATCCCATTTATCAATATGCTAATCCAGTACACCAATTGGGTTTATCAATCATTTAAGGAATGTTTAGAAACACACCGGTTGCTCCACAAGATTCAATGCCCAACCAGTGCACCGACTAGATTTACCAAGCATTTATGGTTCCTTCATCAATATCACCACACCTTCACACACACAACAACCTCTTCACAACAACCCCTCACAACAACTCTTCATACACAACAACCCTTCCACCACAACCCCTCACAACACCCTTTTCACTTTGCTTCTTCAGTGTGCAGCACCAAATTGCATCTGTTTAAGCTGACAACACAAGATGGATAAGCAAGTTCATTAGTATTGATTCTCTAAAATTGTAACCATATTTCATAACATTCACTATCAAGTATTGAAACACTAGGAATGCGTCCATTCCCTTAGGGTGTAGTCAATATTGACAACCCTATCATAACCTAGCACCAGAAAGGTGTGCACCCCTTTTTGACGTGAGCCATGTAAGCCCTAATCATACTCAAGAAGTCTGAAATAATAATGAGAACAATAAAAATGTTCTGCATATTAACTCTAGTAACGAGACATGCATATTCTTAGCTAGGGTTACATAATAACCATCCATTTTTAGATGTATTCTCTCTTCATTTGCGAAGAATGGGGGCTTCCTTCTTTGAGTCAATAGTCATTTGGTTTGACACCCCAATCTTTTCACATTCCATAACCCACATATGCCTTCTTGGCATAATTTTACCATCTCACTCACATGGTTTTCCAACATGTAGTGCAGCTGAGATATTATCAAAATTTACAATGGCATTTCACCCAAAACCCATTTCCAAAGCATGGGATCCTTCCCATGGAGTTTGGTTTCTGCAGGCCATCACACATGGTCTTCCTGCAACGTGTCTTCCTCACACACTCCTCAAACAACCAAATGGTCAGCAACACTTAACAATCAAATTCACATATGTTTCCATAATCATTCAATGGCATTAATAATTAAATTCAACATGAATTTACAATTCTGTCTACTACATAAATTGATTTGCTTATCCATGAGGCTATCTTCATATTATTTGTCTCTCGTAAGTGGTATCACTTTGTCCATTATGGTTTTACACTTGCTACCATACATGAACATCCACCTACAACATGTCCTCCTGACACAATTTTATATAAGCCAAATAGTCAGTAGCAATTATTAGCAAAATTTCAAATATGAAATTTACAAATGTGTTTTCCTATAGAAATTAGATCTGCAACCATGAGATTATTCTCATAAACTTAAATAAAAAAAATTTCAGAACCGTTTCATGTAGAAATCATATTTGCGAACCATGAGATCTTTCTCACAATATTTGGCCTTTGCACATGGTAGGTTCCGGCCTTTATCATGGACTTACCCACATGGCCATGCCCAAGACAATCTACCTGAAATCTGAAAATTTAAATCAGTCCAAGCACTTGGTGAGTTTTCATGCATATAACATTTTCATTGTTGCAACAGTCACTGAAGTGTTTTTAGAATTATACACTCGATAATTCAAACACTTTAAGCTGTTAACATTCCAAATGAAATATATATATATATATACACACACACACACACACACATCATTATCACAGTAAAATTGCAAGACATAGTCACGTTATCCATGCAATTTAAATAAACTCCAATATTCATTACTTCACAGCCATATTCCTTTTATGCAACTCTGTCATTTCAATAGAGCACTCTGATAGACCATCAACATGACTACCTTCTTCATGCAATCCTTCTCCTCCATTCATTGCAGCTCATGAAATGATCCCATAATTAACATTAATTCATCATTTCATCTATTATCTAGTTGCAATGAAACATACATAACACAACCATGCATTCACACAATGCATCTCAATATGTGCACCCATGCATGCACACTTACAACACTTACATAATCTTTTCATGTGCATTCAATCAATGCAAACAAAAGATTTATAGAATCTTTCAATGCATATCCACTCAATGGCACCTTTCATTGATTCATGAATACTATACTGTCATTCCATTCATCCTATCATAATTACAGGGCCATAAGTCCTTAGTAACTTGCTTTGGTTATTAAACTCATAACCAACATACACAAATTGCATGATATAATTTCATATGAATGCATTGAGGTTTCTAAGCAACTATAGGGTGTAAGGCTCCTTACCTTCATCTACCCACACCTCACCATACTCGGTAGGATGGCATTCACATTCAGGCACTCAATACCACATGCAAACCAAATCAACATAGTTTAAACATAGTTGAAGGGATCTTACCAAATCCTCTTTCAACATTCACGCAATTAGGCACAAATAACCATTACCTGCATGACTATCATTAACATTGCTTGATGTTACCTGATCAGTTGGCCTCTTACCAAGGCTACACAGTCCTTTTGCCAACTTTTTGATCATGAATCATTACTCAAGCCTTCCCTTTGAAGGTTTGCTGGTCACATGCCGTGACTTCTTTTCATTTTCAATCATGCTTCTATGGTCTGATTTCCTACAACCATTATCATCAACATTAATTGTCATCAACCATAGGAAATACCATTAATGGGCTACTGCATGTGTAACTTCACTACCTTTTCCCATATGCAACATCATGCCCATACATAAAAAATTCACACGCGCTATGCAATGACTCTTTAATAATTCCCACTAATTCATATGCATTTAATCTACTACTCTCTTGCATTTCCAGCATCCCTATGCCCTAATTTATATGCATGATAACTTCAGAATTACAAATACAATAGCAAGAGGGTAGTGGAGGGATTCTCCCTTCCAATTCCCCATCATAACAGGGAATTTCTCTTCCACATCATAGCTGATCCAATTTCCTGGCCTCTTAACAAGCACACAAGGAATCATTAGCTATGATTTTCTCACCAAGCAAGAATTCAATGCATATACTCATGTATAAAACTCCTACTTGTTATTTTCCAAGCATACAATTGTTATACTATAAACATAAATTAGCTTAAGGTGAGAAATTTCCCTCTTATCAACATTGCCTTACTGCTCCAATTGCTTTCAGAAGTTATGGCCAAGTTCAACTTGACCTTTCTTAACTTCCCTGTACTTATGAGCACTGCAATTGATTCCATTCTAAATCCATAAGGAGTCTTTTCAAGGTTCCTTAAATTCCCTTTCACCTCATTCAAATGTGATACTTTCTTTCCTTTATCATGGAAACATTTTCCACAATTATGAACCACATACCCGATTCATGCATGGGATGCCTCATTACATTCTCAGAAATACACAAAATAATTTCCATGCATTATGGAGACAATCCATATTAACAATTTCTGTTTGCCACAAAACTTCCTCATAGAGTCAATGACATATGAGGGGGACGACGGGGGTCAAGGGGGATTTCCCCCTTGTGGCTTCCCTAAAACTAATTTTACGTGCTTGAATGCATGAGAGAGAAACACGTGGCTGGGGTGGTTTTATTTCAGGGCTGCAAAAATAAATTAAACTTCGTGCACTTTCATGGGCCTAAGCCAATATTAGTCGTCGATCACACCTGTGAGATCCCCAATATTGACATGATTTCCGTGGGTCCCATTACCCTTGTCACCTACGCACATCATGTCTAGACGCAACATAACATCACTGCTGGTTGGACGAAAGTGGTTTCAGGGTCCGAGAAGAGCGGTTTCCTGGACTTGCTTTTGCGAGCTTGAATGCACGAGAGAGCAACACATCATCGGGCGGTTTACCACTTCAAGGTCGTGTAGCTCTATTTAACCTTTGTGCATGTTCAAGGCCCTGAGACACTGTGAGCCGTTGATTAGATCTGCACGATCTCCGATAACTGACATGACTGACGAGGGTCCCATCCTTCTGACATTTCTTCCTATCACATCTCCCCATGTCACATAAGTTCCCTGTTGGACCCAAAAGGTGTTTTCAAGCTTCAAAAAAAACAGTTTCCCTAGACCGCTTTTACGTTCCTGAATGCACTAGAGGATGACATGTGGATGGGGCGGTTTTCATTCAGGGCCAAATAAACAAATTAACTTTTGTGCACCTTTGCGGGCCTAAATCATTCTCAGCCGTTGATCTGCCTTGCTGCTCAACGACCATATCTTATCCACCTTCACACTCCATCCCTTACAGTCACTTGCGCATAAAGAGATCTGATGTGGCTGGTCCACATCACACCCTCTTCCCACGCAGCTCCTCCAAATCACCTTGCCACCTGGCACTGGTGGGGCCCAACTAAATTTTCCCAATTTTCAAAATTTCAGATTTAGAAAGGTTTTGATTAGGAAATAAGGGGAAGTTTCAAAATTGATTTCAAACTCACTCCAAACCCTTAATTTCTATTTAACTGCCATTTTACAGGAACAAATTTTCTACATAACCAGTTCTGATTTTGGCCTGTAAATCGTGGTTTCTGGCCCATATAGCTCCAGCATTGCAACCAAAATCTCTAATACCACTTTGAAACTTCCCCCTCACCCAATACGACCATTAGGAGGGGACGCTAGGTGAATCTGGGATCTCAAATTTCACCCCAGATCCATTTCAACAAAAAGAATGTGTGCAAAATGCAAATAAACATGCACAACGGAATTCAAAACTATCCATACACATCTAATGTGAAAATACAAGCATAAACATTACATACATCAAATAAAACATTTTAGATTCAAATACATGAGAATACTTATCTTTAAGAAATGCAGATCCAAGCAACTGGCTGTGGAAGAGCGCTTTTCCACCCAACCATAGGCACTCTAACCAACATATACTCTTTCTGTTGCTGAGAGGTCACCCCCAAGGTGGGCTATGAGGCCACCAGGGCGAAGAAAACACCTACAAGCTTCTATCTCTTATCCCACAATCCATTCTACTCTCCGTGCTTAGCCAAATTCTCATAGAGCTCTACAGGGCCTCCCTTAGCCTCAATATGTGGCTTCTCAAGAACCTACAAGCAACATAACTCATGGGTAAGGGTTCCTAGATTTCCCAACCTCTCTGCTCACCTATAGCCAACAAAATCCACTTCCCAATCTACAACATGGTCTCCAAATTTGAATTTATGGGTTCAAAACAACATGGCAAGTTCATGGACAGCAATGGGAGAGCTTTGCATCCTCTAAACCTGCATGAAAGAATGAGACAAATGAGGGTTGACTCTAAGGGATATGGGAAAATGGTGACAAGCCAACTGACATAACTTCTGAAATTAGGGGAAAGGACTCCTGACAGCTGCAGAATGACTTCTGTCATGGCATAACTATCACAAAAGTGCAGTCAGTCCCATACTACAATAACTACATGAGGTGACTTTCCCCACCAACCACACACATGCACTAATGATTGGAAAATGGTCAAAAAAGGAGATAATTGGCTTATTCTCAACACATGATAGAATTTAGGTGAGCTCTAAGGTTGACACTTGGAAACATAGGATTTGGTTTCCCCATAGGCCCCCTTCCTCTTCCCCTCTGGTGGAATCATAGCCCCTTTGGTGCTCCTTACACAACCATTGTTGGACCATTTTATTATGTATGCACATAATATTTACATATACTCTAATTCGACATAAAAGCCAACCAAAGAGCCCAAATAGATTATAGCATCATACATGCCTATCCATTCACTAGGTGGGCCTTAGCCTTGAGCTCCGTACTAAGAATTCACACTAGCATATTTACATCATTTACATTTTTAATGCAATGGGGTCAAAATCGGGATATTACAATCTTTTTTAATATTTTATGATCGTCAAAATTTTCCCATGAGTAAGCATCTACAAAAAAAAATGATTTTTGGTAGTTCAGCACCTTTACATAATTAATTACATATGACTAATTTTGTGGGTTGATGCCTATCATCTAATTCCTTCCTATATCATTTTTTTTATTTTGTATTGATTTCCACCAAGTCTTCATCCTTTGTTATTTATTATTCCTTAGTTTATTGGGTCCGCACCTTCGAGATTTATCACAAGGGTGTCCCAATGAACTTTTAATCACTTTGGAACAACCAACTCTTTCCAATTAGTCCATAATTATGTCTCAGAGCTATCCCATTTAGAAATGTCAAAATCCTGGAATTTGGTTCAAGGGGTGCATGCCCATGATTCTATCATTCCAAATGCAAATTTGTTTGTCGTTTCCTGGCACCCAAGAGAGGCACACTTGGATAAGAGGAGATAATTCCTTATAGAGTTTCCATATTGTTGATTGCTTCATATCTATGAAGGGTTGCTATAGACTTTGTAGGTGACTTGCATTCAAATATTTTTTTTTATGGATAACCAATTTCCACACCTTGGCAATTTTACTTTAGTTTTTTAGATCCTAAACTCCTGACGCATTTTTTTGGCATTTCTCTTTCATTTTTGGCAGTGGACCTAAGGCATAAAATATTTTCCATTGTATGGATTTCCAAACTCATAGAACATGATTTAATATTTGTAACTATCCAATAAATTCCCTAAATGGAGTTTGTATGCAAAAGTTGCACCCTCGAGAAGTTGACATATCAATTAGCCTCTTTGAGGTCCACATTTATTTTTCCACATCATTTCCTGGGGTTAATATTTTGACTTTTAACTTTTTAGTGTTTTTACATCCAAGGCCATCATACTTTTTGATCTGGGTCGTGTCCAGGAAGCACAAGGGGGACAAAAATGCAACTGAAGGAGTCGGCTCTGTTATGGCGGAAGCTTAATAAGAGAATGAGCAAAACCAGGAATACACAACAAAGATAAACACAAACACAGACAGACAATATGCAGGAATGCGAAATGTCCTTCTATTAGATGTAAATAGATAAAAAATGTTCTATTGATCGATGTATGTTACAATATTATACATGCCTATATATATTTTGAGATGCTTGGGTGCCTGCCCATTACGTTCATTTACAAAAAAGAAGTTAGAATGGTTTCAACCATTCAACCGTTACAGTCGACTGGAAGACAGAGAGACAGTATGTTGAAGTTTGACAGTCGCTGGTTACATGTCGACGCTACTTGTTGATGTCGCAAACTGCAAGATTGTAGAATCATGTTGAAGGTGCGGAATGTGTCGTAGTATGTCGAAGTCGAGACTCGTCGGATTTGTGTCGAAATCGAAACTTGTCGAAGTCATGTCGAGTCGAAACTTGTCGAAGTTGTATTGACATCGATGACTTGCCAATTATGATGTGGATCAAACCTCCTTCCTTAAGAAACAATGGACCCCATTGTTTGCTCGCGAAGGTGAGGAAACTTTTTGGTCACTTCAGTAATAGAGTACCACTTTCCTTGAGATGGGATCTGGCCAACTTTGGTAACCTGAAACAAGGGAATTCTGTTCGTCCTTGTAAGGTGTACTTGTCATCCCACAATGGTGTCGCAAGGAAGAGGATCTTGAACATCTGGATGGATGTCTTCGGGTTTTGCTATTGATAAGCCGTTCTGTTCCAACAAGGGTGCATGATATGGTCAAAGTAGATCCACATTGAATACTGGATGCAGATCCAGGCATGCAGGAATGTCGAGCTAGAAAGCGTTTTCACCAATCTGTCGAAGAATACTGTATGGACCATATCGCAAAGGCTTGAGCTTCTTGAAAGGACCAATGAGGTGCTCCTTCTTAAGATGTAACCAGACCTTATCCCCACTTTGGAATGTATGAGGAATACGATGATTGTCATGTCGGGCGTTAGATTTCTTGTTTTCTCCATGCAACATATCCTATGCTTGCTTCTGGATGTCGCAAATTTGTTCTCGAAACTTGATTGCTTTATCAACTTCTTGCTGGTTGTAGTTGGTGTTAGATTTTGGCTATGTCGAGGAGCTGATCAAGTCGATAGGCGGTGAGGGTTGAAATCCATAACAGAAATCAAATGGACTCTTTCCTGTAGAGCTGTGCTGAGCACGATTATAGCTGTGCTGAATGTATAGAAGAATATCATCCCATGTGTGTCGATGCTTGTGATTGTACATGCAAAGCAATTGTACTACAAGGCGATTTACAACTTTCGTATGTCTGTCGATCTGAGGATGTAAAGCTGTCGACAATGAGAGTCGTGTGTCCAGCTGTTGCCAGAGGGTCTTCCAAAAGATGCTGACGAATCTGGCATCTCGGTCGGAAATGACGGTTGTGGGTAAACCAAAGTGTTTCCAAACATGTGTAAAGAAGAGCTGAGTGGTTTGCTGAGCTGTCGTGGTCTTCTTACATGGTATGAGAATGGCCATCTTGGAAAATCGGTCGACTACTACAAACATCGCATCATGTTGATGTTTGGTAGTAGGATAACCCATCAAGTAGTCCATAGAAATAGATTCCCATGGTCGACTAGGAACTGGCAAAGGTGTATACAATCCCTATCATCGATTAGGATGCTTAGCAATGGCGCAAACCACCCATGATCGAATGTACTTGTTGACGTCATATTTAAGTGTAGGCTAGAAGAAATACTTCTGCAGACTAGCAAGTGTTTTTGCTACTCCAAAGTGTCCTGCAATCTTGCTGTAGTGCGCGTCCCAAATGAGCTATTGTTAGTGCTCATTGGTCATTACACAAAGTTGTCCAAGCTTGTATAGCAAGGTGTCTTTCAGGAAATAGTCGGATTCTGAGGTCGATGACTTGTTTGTCTGTAACTATTAGTAGACTATTGAGAAGTCATTATCGTCCTCGTACAACTGTGCCCAAGTGGTCACGTCGTATCCCTGCATAATCATCACTGTCAAAAGGAGAGTAATGGGTGGTCGACTGAGGTAATCTACAGTGGCATTAGATTTGCCTTTTCGATACTTAATCACCAACTAGAATTTTTGTAGGTAATTAATCCACTTGAGTTGTCGATTTGTTTGCAACTTTGATTGTGTTGAAGCGACCCGTAGAGGCTTGTGATCAATGAGAATGACCATTTCCTTACCAAGGATGTAATCCCTCCATTGCTTGAGAGATTGCACAATGGCGTACAGTTATTTTTCGTACGTCGAGTATCTTCTAACTGTGTCGTTAAAAGTATCGGAATGAAAAGCGACTGGGTGACCATACTGAGTGACCACTATGCCCAAGGAATAGTCTGATGCATCCATCTCAATCTCAAAGGGCTGATACAAATCAGGTAACACAAGTACTGTTGCAGTGCATAGCCTGTGTTTGAGTTATTCAAAAGCTTCTTGATGTGTTACTGTCCACTGGAAGACAGTTTTCTGGTTTCCCTTCGTCAACTGATTTAAGGGCCATGCTATGTGACTGAAGTCGAGTATGAACCATCGATAGAAATTCTCCAAACCAAGAAAACTTCTTAGTTCTTGAATGCTTCTAGGAATGGGCCAATATTTGAGGATTTGTACTTTGTCTGGATCGATGTGAATGCCTGCAGAGTCAATTACATACCCCAAATATTTAATGCTGGTCATCGCAAAGGAGCACTTGTCCATATTCAAATAAAGTCGATGTTGCTGGAGAGTGTTGAGGACTTGTCGAAGATGTCCGACATGTTCTTCCCATGATCAACTTAAAATCAATGTCGTCGAGATAGACAATGACCCATTTGCCGATGAAAGGTCGAAGAAGGTTATCCATATGTGGCATGAAGTTCACAGGTGCATTGGTTAAGCCGAAAGGCATGACTAACCATTCAAACAATCCTTCCTTGGTCTTGAAAGCAATTTTCCACACATCTGAGGGCTCGATTGGAATCTGATGGCATCCCGACTTGAGGTCGAGCTTAGTAAAGAATACAATCGATGAGCTCATCTATCCGTGATAGAGGGTGCCGATTCTTCACCGATATTTTATTGAGAGCTCTGTAGTCGATGCACATGTGCCAAGTCCCATCTTTCTTCGAAACTAGGATGACTAGAATTCCACAAGGAGAGGAGCTAGGTCGGATATTACCTTTGTCGATTAATTCTTGGATTTGTCTGCGAATTTATTCATTTTCGAGAATGGATCTTTTGTAAACAGATGCATTAGGCAAAGAAGAACTAGGAACAAGTTCAATGGAGTGTTTTACCTGACAATGTTGAGGTACTCCGTCTGGAGCTTTTGTCGAGAGCTGCATTGGTCAGTGACTCGACTCCTTTCTGCAGTCTTCTTAGAATGTTGTGGCTTGATCATGATTAATGCGAACATCTGAGCATGATTGATGAGATTCTTTCTCTGTTTGGAAGATATCAGTGCAACTGTCAGTGTAGGTTGATGCTCTGGTATGCTGAACCATTGATTTCGGATTCTGACAATCACCTTCTAAGTCCGTGAATGATAACTTCCATGTCTATCCCAGAGGTAAGGTTTCCCAAACAGGGCGTCGGCTACGGAGAGTGGTGCCATGCCATAGAGTACTTCATCTTCAAAAGTCTTTATGAATTAGGCAAGCTTACATTGTCGAGTGATCCGTAGTTCTTGTCCATCCTTCATCCAACCGATGTTGTAAGGTTGAGGATGCAGAGTGGTAACAAGGCCTAGTTTCTTCACAAGTTCTTCTGAAACAAAGTTATTCTGGAAGCCATTATCCACAATCATATACAATGGTTTGCTTTGGACCCATATCCGTGTATGGAATAAGCATTCTCGTTCCTCCTCGTCAACGATAGTCAAGGATATTGGAGTGGTTGAGGTCAAAAGGGTTGTCGCTTCTGGATCAGATTCTTCCACCGTCTTGTCGAACGCGTTGGAGGTCGGCACTTTCGTCAGAATTTCCTTCCAAGCTTTGCATTCAGACGTATCATGCCAAGATGAGTGGTGGTAATCGCACCATTTTTCGTTCGGCGGTTGTTTGCTACTTTCCCTTTTGTGAAAAGGCTTCTTACCGTGATCTAGCTTTGGAGGTGTCGGCTGAGAAGATTTGGACTTGTCGAAGTCGGCTGGTTCCTTCTTATCAGGTGGTTGTCCTGATGTCGGCTTTGTCGGGAAATGTGCTTTCCCTTTTAGCTTGATTTCCAGTTTGCTGGCATAGTGGAATGCATCCACAAGCATAGTGACAGTCATAAATTCTATCTCCTGTTGGATGTACTGGGACAATCCGCTGATGTACTTTAGAACAAGCAATTTCTATTCTTCTTGGATGCCAAGTCTTTCCATGAGTCGGTAGAACTCGTCGGTATAACTTTGTACTGATTGGTCTTTCCATTGCCTTAGCTGCTGCCACTTCTTATATTGTTGCTCGAGGTATTTAGGTGGGTAAAATTCCTTTCAGTTGTGTTCGATGAATTTATCCCATGTGTCGATGGGGTATCCTCTTTTCTCCATTTGTTCTCCCACCAGCAGGGCACAGAGGTTGACATCTTTAAGGACGCAATGGTGACTTTTTCAGCTTCAGAGAGTTGATTTACAGCATAATAGGATTCCAATTGTTGCACCCAATTGTCGATGGATTTTGCGTCAATCTTACCTTCAAGATTTGGTATGTCGAGATTCATTTGCACTTTGAAGGGGATGATTTTATCGGAGTGAGTTCTCGTCGAAGATCCTCTGGATGTCGAAGCGAATCGCAAGAGAATCTCATTGAACTAGGCGAACATTTCAGTCCTTTGTCGAGCTAGAGCTTGCTCAATAAGCTGTGTTGTCTCGTTGGCTGCATGTCTATCGTCTGTTTCTTCTATCATTTATGGAGACCGCATCCTCTTGGATTGCTGAGATTGTGAGCGAGTTTGAACCAGCATAATTCGGGTAACTTCGAGAGAAGTGCACACGCAGAACTTAAGCATGAACAAAAATGAGTGCTCTGAGACCAATGATCCGGGTCGTGTCCAGGAAACACGAGGGGGACAACAGTGTGACTGAAGGAGTCGACTCTATTATGGTGGAAGCTTAATAAGAGAATGAACAAAAGCAGGAATATGCAACACAGATAAATACAAATACACACAGACAATATGCAGGATTGTGAACTGTCCTTCTATTAGATCTAAACAGATCAAAACTGTTCTATTGATCGATGTATGTTATAATATTATACATGCTTATATAGATTCTGATACGCCTGGGTGCTTTCCCATTACGTTCAGTTACAAAGAAGGAGTTAGAATGGTTTCAACAGTTGAACCGTTACAGTCGACTGGAAGACAGAGAGACAGTTTGTCGAAGTTCGACAGTCGCTGGTCACATGTCGACGCTGCTTGTCGATGCCGCAAACTGCAAGATTGGAGAATCATGTCGAAGGTGCGGAACGTGTCGCAGTATGTTGAAGTCGAGACTCGTTGGAATTGTGTCAAAATCGAAACCTGTCGAAGCTGTCGAAGTCATGTCGAGTCGAAACTTATCGAAGTTGTATTGACATCGATGACTTGCCAACTATGATGTGGATTAATTTTTGTAAGGAAATTTGGTCTTTTGTAATTTCTTGTGAGCAATAGTAGTTGACACCTCTCTCTTTGAAAATAAAATACCACCATTCTAAGTAGTTTGTATCGCTTTACAGTTTAAATAGTATTTTTCCATTTCCTTCATTAATAGAATTTGAGTTTTACTGTACTTTTGTTCTCTCTACAATATCTTTGTGTATGTTCCCATTTATATTTATTCCTTCATTTCATTCTCTACATAATCTAAAGCAGTGGTATAAGAGCAATTTGCTATTTTTTTTCGTTAATGCTCCCTAATGAGGTTTGGGTGGAAAATTGCTATCAACATCTCAAGCAACCTCACATGGTAGAAGAAAAGAGAGATTACATGGTATGATATCCTATTAAATTGTTTCTTAAGGAATACCTCATGCGATAAAGGAACCTGATGATGGATAATTTCACTAAGATCTTTGATGATTTCCAATGGTGGTGGAGACACCTTCAACCAACGACCATTTTGGAGGTGGAACACTCTTCAAGGTATAAGTTAACTTTGACATTCCTTTATTCAAAGGTCAAATAGATGCAAATGCTTTGGAGAAGTGGTTAAAAGTTTTAGAGGGTTATTACATTGTTAAAAAAAAATTCAACAATGGAAATATCACCTTCACACTCCTTAAGTGCCTTCTCCATGAAAAAAATTGATGAGATAATTATTAGAAGAGACATGTTGGAGACTAGTCTACAACATACATGACAGAACCCACTTGGATGAATTTTGTTGATGCCCTCAAGGAGGAATTCTACCTTGTCAGATACTATGGAAAACTAGATGTAGTCAAAGTTCATTAATACCTTCCATACCTTGTGCTTAAAGATGGGTATCATAGACTTTGAACTGTAATATTTAAACATGTGCAGAGAAGCAAAGCATACATATTCTTTTAAGAAAAATAGATATTACAACACAACATTCACACATATACATAGATATTTACCCTGGAAACCTTAACCGGGAAAACCAACAAAACTTAGAGCCACTACTCTTATTTTCTCATGATGATTATTAACTACTCACAATACAAAATATAAGTATTTCGCAATGTCTAAACCCTAATACGTTAAACTGGATTAGAAATAGACCCCAATCCATTAAGTGGGATCAAAATACATATTTTTAGAAGAAACCGAAAAACAACCCGAAAATAACCCAAAATTTTTTGAACTCGCTTTGCTTGTGAACTCGCTTTGCTCGTATCAGAAACAAGCTAACGCCCATTTTCGATGTCCGCTTCAATGAAGGTGGAGGGCACCAGCACGCCCTACCCCCCCCCACACATAGTTCCTGACGCATACGATAGAGCACTATATAGGTGGGGATCGCCAGGCATGCCATCACCATACACCGCCCCCCCACACACATGTTAAGTTTAGCCTAATTTGACTAGCAAGATCACTGAAAGAAAACACAATCACAAGATAGACAAAGATTTACCCTGGGAAATCCTCATGGGGTAGAAAACCCAACAAAGTTTTCCTCTATATAGATAATCAACCAATACAAAGATGTAGTCCAAGATTAGAGCTCCTTTTCCTCCTATGTAGACCTCTCTCTCTCCTATGCACCAATCACAAGTGAGTGAATGAATGAGATGAGTGAGGAACATACCTCCTCTACTTATACTCATCTCCCGACTAAATTCTTACCCTAATGGGGCCGACCTCTCCCAGGAGAGTCTAATAACCCCCAAATAGTAAACTTAGGGCCATCCTCACATGGGAGATCTAATAAACCTAGTTACCACACTCTCTCGGAGGAATAAACATCTCCGGATATACAATAGGGTTAGAGGAGTGTACCATCTCCGGAATAATAAAATACAAATATAATATTCTTGGAAGTTACAATATTTCAACACTCCCCCTTAACGAGAAGGATATTATAACAACATCTGCAAGAGCAAGGAGTCATAAACTACATGGCACATGATACATCTATAAACCATTGGAATATTTCTTCATACATCATCATCAGTAACTCAAACAGTTACTGGAACATAATCAATACTGGAAAATCAACATCTTCAGTACTGAGTCTTCATCTTCTGCAGCACTCGAACAACCACAGTATCATCATCATCTGGATCTCTCGATCAATGACCTCATAATATGGATCTACGGCCTCATCATCTGTATCTACTGATCATCATCATAAAAACATCAACAACATCACATCATCAACTGGATCCTCCAATCAACATCATCATCATCATGATCAGTAGCATCGTCATCTACACCATCACGATTAGCAGCATTGTCATCTATATCATCACGATCAGCAGTATCTGGATCATCTCGATCTACAACATTTGGATCATCTCGATCTACAGCATCTAGATCATCTCGATCTACATCATCTAGATCATATCGATCTATAGCATCTAGATCATCTCGATCTACAACATATGGATCATATGCAACACACATGATCCAATTTACGGGATGATCAATACCTCTCACTTTAAGACACCTCTCATGTCTATGGACAATGCAATCCAGATCTATTTACAGGATGATCAATCTTGATCCTTTTAAGACAAATCCATGTCTAGGGACGATGCAGTCCTTGATCCATTTAAGATAAATCCATGTCTAGGGACG
The DNA here is from genome assembly GCA_027924585.1 of Larix kaempferi. Taxonomy (NCBI): domain Eukaryota; kingdom Viridiplantae; phylum Streptophyta; class Pinopsida; order Pinales; family Pinaceae; genus Larix; species Larix kaempferi. The sequence goes on from BSBM01000008.1 coordinate 7,958,339, forward strand.
ATGCAGTCCAGATCTACTTACATGATGATCAATCCTGATCCATTTAAGACAAATCCATGTCTAGGGACAATGCAATCCAGATCTACTTACAGGATGATCAATCCTGATCCTTTTAATACAAATCCATGTCTAGGGACGATGCAATCTATATCTACTTACATTATGATCAATCCTGATCTGTTTAAGAAAAATCCATGTCTAGGGATGATTCAATCCCGACCATAGTGCCAGTCCTTTTTCATACTGGATGTGACCTAGATCAGATCTAGGATTTACCACACAGAGCGAGTCCTTTTTCATACTAGATGTGACCTAGATCAGATCTAGGATTTATCACGTACATTTTGAACTCAACGTTCAGGGATGATGCAGTCATATCATCAATTTTTGGAGACAGATGTCTACGGGTCAATTCAGGGGACCGAAGTCTAGGTATGATGCAATCCCTCTCGTCCACTAGGGACTTCTTTCTCGAAGACATATGTCTACGGATCAATTCAGGGGACCGAAGTCCAGGGATGATGTAATCCCTCTTGTCCACTAGGGACTTATTTCTCAGATACATATGTCTACAGATCAATTCAGGGGACCCAAGTCCAGGGATGATGCAATCCCTCTTGTTCACTAGGGACTTCTTTCTCGGAGACATATGTCTACGGATCAATTTAGGGGACTGAAGTCCATGGATGATGCAATCCCTCTTCTTTCTCGGAGACATATGTCTATAGATCTCTTTCAGAACATGTGTCCAAGGATGATACAATCCACTTGTCAACTTAGACCCAGTCTAAGGACCATTCATCGACCTCACTTTCGGTATCACCAATACAGGTATCCACATCATTGACCTCACTGTCGATGTAGGAAATCTCATCATCAGTGACCACATCACTCCTCATTTCGAGGAGGGTCCTTCTGCCCTACACCAATCTTGTCTCGGAAATGCTCAAACTTTACTCGAGACAGAGGTTTGGTCAATATATCATCAACTTGTTTGTTAGTGCTTACATACTCGAGCTTGATAGCTCCTTTCTGCACTATATCCCGTATATAGAAATATTGGATCTCTATGTGCTTTGACTTATCATGGAACATTGGATTCTTTGTCATCTTGATACAACTTTGGTTGTCACACATGATCATAGTGAGGTCCATCTCTAAGTCAAATAGTCCTGATAACAGTTTTCGAAGCCATACTGCTTCACAACTAGTAGAGCAAGTAGCTATATATTCCGCTTCCGCTGTGCTGAGAGCCACACTAGACTGCTTCCTGCTAAACCATGAGATCATGGCAGATCCTAGACAATAAAATCCTCCCGATGTACTTTTCCTGTCTGATACACTTCCTGCCCAATCAACATATGTGTAGCCATGCAATTTGAAATCATGATCTCCAAGATAGCATAGACCAAAGTCTATCGTACCCTTTAGGTACCTCATCACATGCTTTGCAGCTATCAAGTGAACTCGTTTAGGTTCCACTAGATACTGACTCAAGGTATTCATGGAAAAGCATATATCTGGTCTGGCATTTGTCAAATATATCAATGACCCAATAATATGTCTGTACAAAGTCATATCCACTAACTCTGATGAGTCATCAGCTAACAACTTCAAGTTGGAATCCATGGGAATGGCCATGGCTTTACATTCCAACATGTCAAATCTCTTCAAGATTTCCACAACATACTTTCCCTGGTTGAGAAAGATTCCTCTTGGGCCTTGACATACTTCCAGACCTAGGAAGTAATGCATCAATCCGAGATCTTTCATCTCAAATTCTGAAGAGAGCTTCTTCTTGCACTCGATAATCTGTTTCTCATTTCCAGTCAGAAATAGATCATCCACATATAGAAACAATATGACAGGTTCATCATCCATAACTTTGAGATAAAGATTAGGGTCAGCTTTACTCTTGGTAAAGCCCAAGCTTGTCAGGAAACTGTCAATTCTTCCATACCAAGCTCTAGGAGCTTGCTTTAACCCATACAAATCCTTCTTCAGTTTGCATACGTGAGTTCTTCTATCTTCAACCTCAAATCCTTGTGGTTGTTCTATGTACACTTCCTCCTCAATCACACCATTTAGGAAGGCTGTCTTCACATCCATCTGGTGTAATTCCCACTTCATCATGGATGCAAGTACCATGATGTTTCTAATGGAACTGTACCTTGCAACTGGTGCAAATGTTTCTTCATAGTCAATTCCCTCTTTCTGAGAGAACCCTCTGGCCACAAACCTTGCCTTATACTTTTCAATGCTGCCATCCGTAGCATGCTTTATCTTGTATATCCATTTGGAGGATACCACACTCTTATCCTTTGGCTTGGGAACTATATCCCAAACATCATTCTTCATTATTGATTGGTATTCATATGTCATTGCGTCCACCCACTCTTTCTTATGAGATGCTTCTTCATAACTAGTGGGTTCTTGATCTACAAGATCACACATCAGGGCCACATAGTTGGAGAATGTCTTTGGTTTCTTGCTCACCCTAGTGGATCCTTTAGGAGCTCCATACTTTTCTGCTCCTAATATAATGTCTCTTTCCCATGCTGGTTTTCTCTTCCTTGAAATGTTCATGACAGGGGGTTCTTGTGGTTCCAACATGTCATGGTCTTCAGGTGTTATCTCTTCAGGAGTGTGTGCAGCTTCTGTGATTCTTGAAGGTGCCTCTTCCTCATATACTTCTTCATGCTGGCACTTCCTAGATCTCTTGATGGATGCCTCTTCATCAAATTTCACATCCCTACTTATTTCCATATGATGGAATCCTGGGATGTATATTCTGAATGCTTTGGATGCTTCACAATATCCAACAAATATTCCTTTCTTCCCAGAAGGATCTAGCTTGGTCCTCTTTTCTTTTGGAATGTGAATGTATACTGGGCATCCAAATATATTGAGGTGACTTACCTCAGGCTTCTTCCCTGTGAACACTTCATCTAGGGTCTTGAAATCAAGAGCACTATGAGATAGTCTATTCTGCACATAGACTGCCGTCCTGGCTGCTTCATCCCATAGATACATAGGTAGGTCTTGATCATGTATCATTGTTTTTACTACTTCCATAATAGTTCTATTCTTTCTTTCCGCAACACCATTCTGTTGGGGATTGTAGGGAGTGTTTAGTTCCCTCTTGATTCCAGCTTCTTTACAAAAGACTTCAAAATATTTTGAAGTATATTCTCCACCATTATCTGTCCTGAATATCTTAATATTCTGTTCTGAATGGTTTTCTATCCAGGCTTTGAATTCCTTGAACTTTCCAAAGACTTCATCTTTTCCCTTCAGAAAATATATCCAAGTCTTCCTTGAGTAGTCATCAATGAAAGTAAGATAGTATTCATATCCACTCAAGGATGTGGATGGCATTGGTCCACATACATCTAAATGAATCAATTCCAATGTAATCTTAGTCTTTGTATCACTCTTTGGAAATGGGTTCTTGACATTCTTTCCTTTTGCACACCCTTTGCAAGTGCCATCATGATCAACCTTCAAGTCTGGTAATCCTATGACTACTTTGCTCACATGAGGTAGTGCTTTTGTAGTTAATGTGAGCAAGTCTTTTATGCCATAACTCACTTGGGATAGTGGCTTCATGAACAAGGGAAGCTTCTGGATGGCCCTTGAGTTTGTATATGTAATGTCCCTTATTAGGAATTTTATTAAAATTGCAATTTTCCACTTTTTTTCCCTAGTTCGACCTTTGACTAGTTTTGATCTCTAGGTCCCAAATTTGCCCCAAATGATCCCAAATATTCTGAGAAGGTATATGAATGATATTAGAACATAAATATGTGTTTCAGGGATGCCTTTGGAACTTTAAAATACTTCTGCAAATCCTCTTTCAATTCTGATCAATGTAGGTAACTTTACTAGTGATTTTCCTTTGACTAGTATTGGTCTCTAGGTCTCAAATTGACTCCAAATGCCTTCAAATCTTCAAGGAAGGTGTATGAATGATATTATAAATTGAATATTATTTTTATGGATGAAATATGTCCACCAAAAGACCTCTGCAAACTCTCTTAATATTCTGTACCAATTATGCAATTTTACTAGTAATTTGGGGTTCAAATCCCCCTGGGGTAAGTACTGAAAAATGGCTTCCCAAATGCCTCCAAACCCACTCAAATTTATGAACAGAGGTATGTAATGTGTTAATTATTTTATTAAAGAATCATATGCACCATTAATATATTATTACAACTGTTCTCACCCTCTCCCATTCAATTGCAAAAATCCCCAATTCGACCCTTGGGGAAATGACACTATTTCACCTCCCAATACAACTAAACTGAGTAAAAATGCTTCAAATGCTCAAGTAAAGTACATGAAAATTGTAGAAGACATCCATGGCAGTATATTTATCACAAATATATCATATAATCATCCATTCATTCGAAATCATCATCAATACATTGGCTCACAACAAGGTAGTGGGGAAATGACATTGTTCTTCCATTAAAAATGAGATTTATACATTTCTACTTGGAATTTCGACCTGAAATTTTTTGGAGATGAATAACAGAGTATTTAATTCATATTAAAAAATAAATGGGGCATTAAAATCTTCCCCAAAGAGTACAATAGCTCACGAAAAACGCCCTCCCTCAAGGATCAAGAATATGCCATCAAAACTGGAAATGGTTGAAGGAGTGAGCTGCAATAGAAGAAACCATGAGCTTCCCTGTAGCTTACACCTGCAAATAAATACTCCATTAAATCTCCAAATGAAAGTTCTAAATGGCCTTTCCAATTACCAACTTGGATGGGAATATTTCATCCTTGAAATTGGCTAAGGCAAGAAACTAGTCATCCACTAGCTCTCCCTCTTCACAAATGCAATTGCAAATTCTACAAATGATCAAAAGATGGTTTCATTCTTTGTTATTGACATTTATAAAGTTCTAATTTCCTACATGGGTTGAATTCCTTCCAAGAGACTCATGCCAACTCAAGTTGGGAAGAGATTCCAAAGAACGCCACTTGTACAACAATTCCTAGTTTCCCACTTCCACCAAATCACATGTGGAAGCATCTTAGCTTCCCTAACACCCTTGAGCGCCCTCTTGGAGTCTATTTTTAGCCCTGACATGTCATATATGTCATATGTCATCCTTCAGGTCTGATTTGTGTCATAGGTGTCATAGCATCTTCATCATTGTTGTCATAGAGCTAGGTAATCTAGCCCAAGTGTCTCACTAACTCTAAATTGCCTCTTCCTTTTCCATGGGAGTTAATCTTCCTCTATATTTCGACCTTGGATGAGTCATGCCATGAATAATACCTTTTGTACTACCCCAAGTATGTTACCATTCACCTTGAATTCGAATTGGTGAGAGAATGATGCCAAGTGTAGTGGGGAAATCTAGCCATATGTGCGTCCCACTTCCTCCATGTGTCTTCATGATCAAATGCCACTTTGATTTTCACTTGTATATATTTATTTAGATCCTTTATTAAATATTTATGCCACTCTAATGTTCAAACATCATTTATTATCCCCATTATTCCAAATCCCAAAGCTTCCACCCCAAACCTAGGAAACTAGTAATTTTCCTCCTTGGCAATTATTTGACCTTTAACATCAATTTTACAAACTCTAATGAATATGGCCAATGTGATTAGGCCATTGTGACCCAATTCCAAATTTGGGACATGACAGTATAGAACTCTTTCCTCTTCACCAATAACAATTGCATCCTCAATTGATTTTCCTTTGGACCACATAAGCACTTGTCCATCTATGAATGCAATCCTATAACCTTTCTTATCTAATACTGAGATAGAGAGTAAGTTCTTCTTCAAACCTGGTACATATAAGATTTTCTTCATCTTCAATGGGGTTCCAGAATCAAGCTTGTAGCTTGCTTCACCAATTCCCTTAAAGGGATATTGATAGTCATCTCCTAGAGATACCTTCTGTGGATAGGTCTTCTCTTCAAGTATTGAGAGAGTCTTCTTTTGTCCTGTCATGTGCTTTGAAGCACAACTATCAATGAGCCATGTATCTTCTCCAAGTGTCACAGACCCAGAGAGTGTAGAGAATAGAACATATTCTTCTGCATCTTCTTTTTCTATTTTAGTTCTTTTCTTTTGAGGCCTTTCCTCTTCCTCTTCTTCACTATCATCTTCTACCAAATGTGCTTGATGTCTTTTGTGAAGATTCTTCTTCTTCTTTGAAGGACAATTTCTAGCAATGTGTCCTAGTTTGTGACAACTATAACATTGAACTGAGGAGAGATTTCTTTCTGAGTTTACTCCCCCTTTCCTTTTAAATCTATGAAGAGGTTGAGATTCCTTGTGACCATTCTTCTTGGATTTGAAATGAATCCTTCTTCTTCTTCTGGTGTGAGTAGCCAAAGCTTGGTCATCCTCCTTGAGAAGGGATTCTCTATTGGCTACCCTAGTTTATTCTTGAATGCAACCTCCCATACCACATCAAACTTCATAATTTCTTTCCTGGCACACATAGTTTGGATGAATGACTCCCAAGGTCTAGTGAGACCATTTAGAGTAGTCATGACTAGTTCATCTTCATCAAGGGTATCTCCAATGGCATCTACTTGTTCCTTGAATCGAGAAACCCTTGAGAAATAATCCTGAATAGATTCTCCTTTATTCATCTTGGTGCTCTTCAATTGAGCTCTCAGATTCATCTTCCTATTGATGTTCTTTCCCTCATACATTCTGGAAAGGGCATCATACATTTCCTTTGGGGTCTTCTTGGATGCCACTTGGGGAATCAAGTGGTCTTTGATAGAATCAGCAATGATTCTCTTTGCCCTAATCAGGTCCTTCCTATATTTCTCTTTGGATTCATCTTATTTAGATTCTGCAACCTCATCCTTGATATATTGGACAAGATCATTCTCTTCAAGAATGAGACCAATTTTGTATTTCCATGCTCGAAAATTTTCTATACCCTCTAGCTTGGAGCCATCTTATCCAGGAGGTCACATAGATTGAAGTTTCAAAAGATAGAATGGTACTTACTAGGAGATGATCTTGATTGAATTGAGAGTTATGGTGTGATCAGCTTCTGGAAACTACAACTTTACACCTTCCGGATCCGCAACATAATTTTTGGTTTTTTGGTCTTCTCTTTTCTGGTTTTCTCGTGCATAGGTTCGCAACTTTTCTAGTTCTCTGGTTTCCTGCACTTTTGGTCAAACTAGGGTTTGAATTTCCCGGATTTCTACCCAACCAAAAATCTCGATCTAGGGATCAAAACTTCGATTTTGAGGAGGGCTATCCAACCATGCAATCAGGATCCAAAAATTCCAACTTTTGCAGAAACCCTAATTTTCACCGGAGGAGGAGAGAGAGGTATTTTCACCTTGTGAAAGATGTTCTATTCAGGCTAGCTATGATACCACGTTAATTTTAGCCTAATTTGACTAGCAAGATCACTGAAAGAAAACATAATCACAAGATAGACAAAGATTTACCCTGGGAAACCCTCATGGGGTAGAAAACCCAACAAAGCTTTCCTCAATATAGATAATCAACCAATACAAAGATGTAGTCCAAGACTAGAGCTCCTTCTCCTCCTATGCAAACCTATCTCTCTCCTATGCGCCAATCACAAGTGAGTGAATGAATGAGATAAGTGAGGAACATACCTCCTCTACTTATACTCATCTCCCGACTGACTTTTTACCCTAATGGGGATGAGCTCTCCTAGGAGAGTCTAATAACCCTAGTTACCACACTCTCTCGGAGGAATAAACATCTCCGGATATACAATAGGGTCACCACAAAGGAATGTACCATCTCCGGAATAATAAAATACAAATATAATATTCTTGGAAGTTACAATATTTCAACAACACATGCAAAGAATATAACACATACCCAACATTCTACCACTTGTTGTTTTCTTTGCATAACAATGAGTCATGTACTCATAGGGTCATAGGTTCAAGGTATCAATGCCCATAGATTCTCTATACCAAGAGAACTTCTTAGTACTGATAGAATTTGTTAATGAGTCTACAACATTCTTCAAGGTATTAAACTTTTCCAATAACACCTTCTTGTCTTCAACGATATCTCTCATAAAGTGATACTGCACATCAATATGATTTGTCTTAGCATGATAGCCAAGTTTCTTTGCTAGGAAGGTTGCACTTTTCCTGTCACAATCTAACCTTATAGATTTCTGTACAAACCCAACACCTGAACACAATCTCTCCAACCGTACAACTTCTTTGCTTGCATGAGTGGCTTCAATGTATTCAACTTCTATAGGTGAGAGTGCAACTACAACCCGTCTCTTTTTCATCCAACTGATAGCTCCTCCACATAGGTTAAATACATACCCACTTGTATATATTCTATGATCAAGATCTCCATCCCAGTCTCCATCAACAAATCCCTGCACATCTATTTCTCTATCTAGTCCATGTATTCCTTGGTAGCATATTGAATAATCTGTGGTGCCACACAAATATATAAAGACCCTCTTTACAACTGTCTAATGCACTTTCCCTATTTTTGACATACATATGCTCAAAACTCCCACTGCATGAGAAATGTTCGGTCTGGTACAAACCATTGCATACATCAAACTACCAACCGTAATAACATATGGAACTCGTGAACACATCTTCTTCCTCTTCTTGTGTCTTAGGACACTTATCTATAGTTAATTTCACACCTATAAGAATAGGGACCTTGACTGGCTTTTCCTGCTTGCTAAATATTTCTAGTATCATCTCAACATATTTTCTTTGTTTCAACAAGATTTTCTTGTTTGCATGGTCTCTTCTAATATCCATTCCCAGTATGAAGTTTGCAGCACTGGGATCCTTCATGTAAAATTTCGAGTATAGCTGATAATTCACCTCCTTTATGACATATGTGTTGTTTCGAATCAACAACATGTCATCAACATACAATACTATGTTAATGAAGTGATCACCAAACTGCTTGGAGTATACACAATGCTCAACCTTGCTTCTCACAAACCCCAAGCCAAGTATGTATGCGTTGAAATTTTGGTACCACATCCTTGGAGATTTCTTTAGACCATAAAGGGACTTCTTTAGTTTACATACCAACTCTTTCCTTCCCTTTAATGTAAACCCTTCTGGTTGTTTCATGTATATTTATTCTTCAAGATCCCCATTTAAGAATGTTGTCTTCACAATCCATCTGCTATACTTCAAGATCAAAAGAAACAACAGTAGCAAGAAGGAATCTAATAGAATTAAATTTTGCAATTGGAGAAAATATTTCACCAAAATCAATTCCCTATACTTGAGAATATCCCTTTCCTACCAAGTGGGCTTCGTACTTCTCCACTTTACCTTCTACATTCAACTTCTTTTTAAACAACCATTTTCTACCAATGGATTTTCTTCTAGCTGGTAACTGAACTAGATCCCAAGCTTCATTTTTTTCCAAGGAATCCATTTCTTCAACCATGTCCTTCTTATAGAGATTGTTATCCTCCGAGTCAATAGCTTCCTTCACATTTATAGGATTATCATCAGTAATAGATAAAGCAAAACTATACTAAAAATCAAGAGGGGAATACCTTTCTGGTTGCCTTCTTTCTAGAGATGATATCCTCAAAACTGGGGTATGAGGTTCTTCTTCTTTTGATTCAACTTCTTTCGTTGAGTTAGATTCTTCATTTTCTAACTCAAATTCTATTTTCTCTAGTTCCTCTTCCATTGGAGTCACTTCCTGTCTGGGAACTTCTTTGACCTCTCTAAAGACAATATCTCGACTATAAATAATCTTATTAGTTACATGATTCCAAAGATTAAAACCTTTCATACCATCTTTATAACCGATAAAGATACATTTTTCATATTTATTATCCAACTTACTCATTTTCTCCTTTGGAACATGTACATAAGCATCACAACAAAAACATTTCAGATGTTTAATAGAGGGTTCCTTACTAGTCCATACCTCATGTGGAGTTTTGTCAACCAATGCTGATGTGGGTGATCAATTTACCAAGTAACATGCAGTATCCACTGCCTCTACCCATAATTCTTGTCCTATCCTGACACTGTTGAGCATGCTCCTTGCCTTTTCCATCAACTTCCTATTGATCTTTTCTGCAACTCCATTATGTTGAGGTGTGTATAAAGTAGTCTTACGCCTTTCTATACCGCACTTATTACATAATTATTTGGATGCATTCCCACAGAACTCCCCACCATTATTTGTCCTCAACACCTTTATTTTCTTTTCTGTCTGATTCTCTACAAGAGCCTTGAATTCTTTAAACTTAGCAAATACTTCAATTTTTTTTTAAGTAAATAAATCTATGTGTTCCTTGAGAAATCATCTATAAATGAAACATAATACACAGATCTACCTAATGATGGAACATGCATAGGTCTAAACACATCACTATGTGTTAACTCTAAAATTCTCTTTTCTCTTGTAGCACGAGATGTAAAACATACTCAATTTTGTTTTACATATATGCAAGGTTCACATAAATCAAAATCCATTGTGCAATTAGACATACCTTCAACCATACCTTTACCTTGTAATTCTTGAAGTCCCTTTTCTTCGATATGCCCTAATATTTGATGCCATAGAATTTTCTTTCCTCTTGATGCAATCAGGGTTCTGTCTTCTTTATCTCCTCCCTCAGGCACAATAGAAACTATTACATTCATCGATGATGGTTCTTACCAATAGTTTGTACATAGTATCCCCTCATCAATACCATTGATCTTTGAACTATCTTTCATTTTCCATTTCCACATATATTTTGTACACCTCCAATATCTGTCTTTCTGACAGATATCAAGTTTCTCGCTAGATTTGGAATGTGTAGTACTCCACGGAGAGTTCTAATCCTTCCATCCTTGAGTTCTAATCATATCCCAAGAACACATCTCCTCCATTGTACTTTTCATATTTGATACCACTGAGTTATTACCTGTCAGTGGTATTAGAGCACAAGCATGCTCTCTTGTAACTCCTGCAGCATGCAAGTTTTCCCTTCTAAGGTTTAATTTTCTGCCATCGACTGTTCATTCTATCTATTTGCGTACTTCATCATTGTTTTGAGACTAACGTCTCTTAACCCTAATTGCTCCAGCCAGATCTCATTTTGCATATGTGCGGTGTTGAGGTCTCCTCCACCTATGTTTTGGTTTCCAGACTCAACCCATCTTTCTTCCTGTCGTTGTTTTAGAGGTGTTGCAACATTATTTTTTGAAGCCTCTGTATTAAACCCTAATATCCCACGAGTTGTGATCTCTATCCCATTCACTGTGAAGAATTCCATGAATTCTATTAAGTAGAAGCTGTGACTAGCGTGACCTCCATCAGAAAGCTGCGATCTCATTTCTGCGATTAGATTCATTTGCGTGATCTCTTCTGCGAGCTGCCAGAAATTACTGCTGGAGAGTGCTATGTCCTCCATGCCCGTGTGGAGAAGTTGCGACCTGTACATGGAATGAGAGCTGCGTGGGATGAGATTGCGAGCTGCGATCACATACCTATGAGTTGCGTGGAGAGATCACTCTACCCTGTAGATTGTCTCTACCATATCGTGTACCTGCTTCTTATGAAGACTGCGACCAACATGGATCCAACGTGAAGTGCTACTTGTGAAGACTGCGACCAACATCCTCCAGAGAGCTGCGACCAGCGTGATCTCCATCAGAGAGATGCGACCTTTAATTTCAATCCATGAGATGGAAAGTGTTGCGAGTGTGATAGTGGTGAAGAGTGCGAGTGTGAGTCTTCATTTTTGGTGAAGACTGCAAAGAGAACGGCCAACGTAACCCTAAAAATTTGGAATGATCTCGTGGAGGTAAAATGTGAACCTAATTCTGTAGGTGGAGAAAGACTAAAGTAATATTTTTAATGCGGGCATGGTGAAGAATATGTAAATAATTCATATTTTGAAGATCATTATCATTGTATTTTCAAGAGTGAGGATCATTATATTTTTGTGAAAAGTGAGAAATATTGTAATTTCTTCTTCTGTAAAGAATTAAGTTTACATATTTCTGCAATATATATGTAATAGTGCGCTAGGGAGTGATGCAGAACTGAGCTGTAGAAGTTAATTTTTGTAAAGAAGGGAGCAAAAATTTGATCTGCAACCTACTTCTTTTCTATCATATACTCTCCCCCATAGTTGTGGGTTCAAGTCCAACCTAAATATGCACTCAATAGCATCGGTTGTTGGTGCTACACTCACCGACAAAGATACATTTCCAGAATGGTGGAGGAATATTAAGGTTGCTTATGTCTATGATGACTTGTGGGACGACATTTGCGAAGGAAAGACCACTCTCACTGAAGAAGGCACTGTCCTCTCTTCACCTCCAAAACCCCCTTCAACAGAAAAAATAACTTTCTATTTGGCAGACTAGAGACAAGAAAGTATTGGCTATGATTTATGCCACTGTCAGTGAAGAGGTGAGCCAACATATTCTTCCTGCGAAGACATGTTATGAATCCTTAAAAACTCTAAAATATTTGTATGATTCACACTCTGAAATGGAAGTCATTCAATTAATTTTAATATTGTTCAGTCTAGAAGTAAAAGTGAATGACCCCATGCTGGTCGCATCTGAAATAAAAGCCATCATGCACAAGATTCAAGCTTCTAGTATGAAACCAGACCTCCCACTTGTAGCATTTGTAAAATCTCTTTATCCGAGTCACTCAAACTATCTTGAATCCCTACAAGCAAGTGATAAGTTCAAAGACCTCACCTTTGAAGTTCTGGTAGAAAATATTGCAGACATAGATAAAGCGTCTAGGAAGAAGACAAATGAAAGTAATCCAAAATATCTCTGCCTTGCTCAGAAAGCAAAGAACAATCCTAAAGAATGTTTCAGGGGAGATAGTGGAAAAATAGGTAGAGGAAGAAGAAATTTCAGAGGAAGAGGAGGAAGAAACAACTCATGCAAAAGATCAAATGTGAAGAGCACACACTGTGGAAAGAATGGACATGAAGCAGATCAATGCTGGGCATCTTGGAACTCCATCAAAGGTAGACATAATAAATAAGATAAAAATAAAACCCAAGAGGGTGGTAAAACCCCTGATTTATTGTATTGTTGCACATTGTAATATTGGAATTAATGAAATGACTTCTCTTTCACCTTACAAAGATTGTTGGTTGCTTGATACTAGTGCAACATCTCATATGACTTTTAGAAAAGACTGCTTTGTAGAACTGAATGACATTGCGAATGGAATATTATATTTTGTAGATAAATCTAGCCTCAAACCACAAGGAATTGGCTCAATCAAGTTAAAATTTCTTGGATTATCTATCTTCCTTAGTTGTAGACAAGCTTGTTGTCCTTGGTATAGATTCGACAACAAGTCCACTCCATCCACATGTTTGATGGGATTGTGGAGATAAGAAAATCCTATGACAACAAGGTCGTCATGACTAGTTATGAAGATGGACAACTACTAAAGTTGAGATGCTCTTCTGCAAGAATTCAGAACTTTGCCTATATCTCTCAGCATGAAGAAGGTAATATGTCATCCAGTTTATTATGGCATGCTAGATTTGGTCATCTTAATTACAACAATCTTAGATTGTTAAGAAAGAATGGTGTATTTGGTTTTCCCACCATTCCGAAGCAAAGGAACAAGTGTGATGCATGAATACTAGGAAAACATAGTAAGCAGCCATTTCCAGAGTCAAAATTCAGAGCATGTAGAAAGTTAGAACTGGTTCATTCTGACTTATGTGGCCCCATGCCTATTCCTTCTACAAATGGTAATAGGTACTGTTAGCACTCAAAATGACCCTAAGGTTGTGGGAAAAAGTCACTTCAAGGTAACCAAAAAACCAACCTTACGAAAGAGAGTTGGCTTTTTTCTTTCTAGAGAGGGATCTCTCGTTGATTGTTCAACAAGGCCAGATATATGAATAAAGGTTAAGATCAGATTGTTTTTTGGATGAAACAAGGTAAGCATTCACTGGGTAATGGAGTCAAAATAACAAATATATCAAATTACAGTGCTGCTGCATGTAATTTTATAACAAAGGCAAGATAGCCATTCACTCACAGTCAAAATGCTTTGGTCTGGTGGGAAAGAAGAAATAAAGAACAGTCCATTAACATGAGCATCTAACAAGTATGAATTCAATGTTAACTTTAGTGGAAATAATTGGTGAATATATGAAACAATAGACAGAGCATATAAGCATGAGTTCTATACTATTAAGCACTTATTTCAGACATGAAGGAAGACATTATGGAAGTAATAAACAAGATACGCATTCACATAAGAAAGGGAAAACAGACAACGACATAAACAACACACGAATCTCTGCAAAAAAAACCAGCTTCAATGCTGTGATTTTATTAAAGGCAAGTCTCACAATACACAACCCAGTTCTCAGGGGTTCCAACCCTTTTTCATCTCTAATACATGTGAATATATAGATATTTTTAGTCCTCAGGCTTGAGTCACCCTAACTGAAAGTTGTTACAAAAGTGATGACACCTATACAGATAGGTCCATCATTGTTGAGAATCAGTTACAACAGAAATAACAAGTGCTGACAACTAGTCTTAACTGCCTTTACATGTATTTACCAATTAGTAACAACTCCCAATAAATAAACAAAATCCTGAGTAACTAATTCTTCAGACTAGAAAATTTCCACGATCCTCAAAATCCTTATGCATGTAGCGTTAGCTTGGATTTTCCATATTTCTCCACAATCTTCCACTGGTCGGCAGCTGAAAAATTTGTAGTGGCCACCTCCTTTAGCAATACCCGTAACTCTACATGATCCTTGTATGAATAGTTCTGTTGGTGTACCCATTCTTGACCCTTATGATATTTGGGGCTATAATGTAAATATTGTATGCATATTTGGTATGATTCCTAGCGTGGAGCTCCAGGCCAAGGCCCCGCTAGTGAACACTCGATCTTGAAGAGGAAAGTATGTTGGTATTAATTAACCCATGTGCTAGTGAGCCATGGGAATTGTAAATATGCATTTTAATCATAAATGCCCACAACTAGCTATGCAATGCAACAAGAGATGGGGGCATGATATTACAAGGAATTGGGAGGGAAATATTCAAAGCCTTAAGCCAATCAAGTCAAGCCAAGTGTCAATGAGAGAGCCCATGAACCATCAACTACCCATGTTGACTTTGGTTCCCAATCATTTATTTCTCCCAAGGGTTGGGTGAAGTAGTTAATGCCTTGGGGATTGGGGAGGTATGGCTGTCCAAATTTGAGTATGGGAAATCCACCCTCATGGAAAAACATGTTTCTCCTTCTTGGGAAAGAAAAATCCCACGAATTTCCTTCCCAAGCCATTCTTCATGGTCAGACTTCACCCTCTCATGTTTGGAGAGCCTGCTGGGCGTTTTTAGCTACTGGGCTTTTCGAGAGCTTGTTGGGCGTTTTTCTTGAAGCCCACTGGGCGTTTTTAGCTTGCTGGGCGTTTTTAGCTTGTTGGGTGTTTTTATTTGAAGCATGCTGAGCATTTTGGCTTGCTGGGGTTTTATCCTCCACGTTTTTATCATTTCCTGAATTTTTTCCATGCCTGCAAACTCATTTTTGGTTAGCACAGTGGCTGGGAGAAGAGAACCACAAATTGGGGGTTTAATGGAGGTCGTTTTTGCTCCTGGGTTGTTCCCAAATGTTTTCTGAAAATGAAATTGCATTTCCAAGGTTGTTCTCCCCATTTTCTCACTTCATTTTTGGGTTTCCCACGTTCTCCATCCATACCCAACACTTGGGGTTTTGCTGTTATGTGTAGCCATGCCCAATTTATGAGTTTCTGTGTGTAGGAGATTGTTGGGGTTGAAATGGGTTTCCATTGTTTTGGCTTGAACATTAGTGGAAGCATCCACAATTGAAAATGATTCAGATTTAGCCTGATAAACCCAGCAGTGGTCTAGATTGGCTTAGATCCAAATGATTATTTGGCTGTTTGGCTGTGTAGAGTTTGAAATCCCCTTTTTCCTTGTAGATATCATGCCCAGCTCGGGGGTGGCCTTCAGATGGACTCAGTATATGTTGTCGAAGAGCCTACGGTTGGGTGGAACGTTGCAGCGACATAGCTAGTTGTTGGGGACAACATTACATTGAGATAAGTATATTCTCTGCTTGTAATTAATTCTACAATGACTTAAGTTAAATGGCTGTTATTGATATATTGAATGCACATGAAATTATGAGTGTGGATGAATTTATCTCCACTGTGCATATTTGTTGAATTTACATCTCCACACATGGGTATTTAATTGTATAAATTAAAATGAATGGCTGAGTTTGCTTAAAAATCCCCATAGATTGGCTTCATGTTCCCTCCCTTGCCTTGGATGGATGGGTGGGGACGTTACAACCTCCTTTAGCAATACCCGCAGCTCGACATGATCCTTGTATGAATAGTTCTATTGGTGTGTACATGCCTCTTTGACTATCAAGACGAACTCAAACTCTTTTTCCAGCTTGTCTACAACTGTTTTACCTGACAGTGATTTGCTCATGTCAGCAAAGTTTGCATGATCTAACCTGCATTCCATCAACTTGTCTTGATACTCCTTTTGTGTTAGCATCGTGCCATATTCTTCCCAAAAGAGTGGAATTCCTTTCTTGAACAATGGATCAAACATATCTCTAAAGAGCTTCAATTGGTGTGCCATAATATCTATCCTAGCCTGAATTGTACCTAACTACTGATGTTTATTTTCCACCTTCTTGGCCCAAATAATGGTAGATAATCTATCCTTTAAGTTAGCTTCTTTCACTTCATCCTTAGTTAACCCATTCAAAAACTCTATACCATTTTCAACACATTCAATGGGCTTCTTATTCAACTTTTCCTTTACTGCTGTCGTACTTTCTTTGGACAATTTAATTACAGCCTCTTTATCCAAAATAAAATCGTGATAGCGTCTGAATTTATTTGCTTCAACTATAACATCATCCCAGATTACCTGCTTTGCTTCCTGCAGTGATGTTTGACCTATAGCCTGCTTCGTCAATTGTTCATTCTTAACCTGTAACTGTTGGTTTTTGGCTTCCTAAGCCTTCTTCTCTTGTTCTTCCTTCGAAACCATGCTCTCTAGATTGGTGTTCTATTTCTGCAAATTATCTAGCTCTAAGTCTTTTAGACTTACCTGTGCCATAGCTTGTACAATGGAGAAATCTCCAGATTTAATGGAAGAGGAGGTGGCCATATTCTCTAGCTCTTTACCTTTCTCTTGAAATTTCTTCTCCAAATATTAATATTTAGCCTTTAGATTCTTCTTGCTCTCCACTATAAGGGACATATGCCTTTTCCATTGCTTTTCCTTCTCTTCAAACTTCAATAATTTGGTTTTACAGTCTATTAATTCACTATTCAACTCTTCTGTTTTCTTCTCAAGCTCTGTCAGCTTAGATGCTTCTACCAACTAAATGGAAGGAATCTTTAGTTTCTTCTTTAGCGTCTGAATGGTATTTTCCTTCTCATCTAGGAAGCTTTGTATGCTGGCCCTTTTATAGGATTGGCTCTTAGTAGCCAAGATACCCGTCTGCAGTTTTTTGATCTGTGCCTTGTGACCTTTATTCTCCACCTTTTCTTGCCTGCGCTGATTCTCAATCCTACTCTTCCTGGACTGTAATTTGGACAGTTCTAATGCAACTTTTAACAATTTGGCATAAATTACATCTCCAGTTTCCTTATGTAGATGGATCATGTCAAGAATGGGAATGTCTTGCAGGTTCATTTTCACCTCGCTGGCCTTGTCTTTGGTTGCTATGTCCAAATTCAAAGTGTTCTGAGTAGGGCTCCTGACAGTAACTAAAGATACATTCTTGTTAGATATCTATCTAACCTATGCATACAAATTTGATTCTTCCGAAGCCGCATCTTTATCCCCTTTATATTCATCCAACAGTTCTGATCTCCCTTTTCCTTATGCAACAAACTTAGTAGCTGCTTTACCAAATAAATACTCCTTGATTTCAAAGGCAGGTACTTTGGCTTTCACCTACTTCTTCTTACCTTTATCACTTGTCACCAGTATCAGTTGTTTTTCCTCTTCTACCTTTTGTCTCTTTGAGATTCTTGCTGTGTCTTCATCTTCTATATCCATAACTTCAGGGAAGTCTCTTTTATTACTCTTCTCAGAGCATCTAGCTAAGGGTGCAACTTTCTCCAGTGCTGGAATCAAGGTGCAAATATCAAACTATGATGAAGTGAATCCTTCTACTGAGGCAGTGGAACCCCCCTGTACATTATCATCTTCTTGAATCTTAAGGGGATAGTCCAACCAGTTTGCAGTCTCTGCTAGACCTGCAAGTTCAAAGTGTTCAAAGGATTTTCTTTTGCTATCCTTCCTTCTGTCAGAAATAATGTGATGGGGATCATAATTGATGGCATCCTGTGTTTTAAATCCCATTTCTCTTATCACACACTCAATGGATGAAAGGGTATCTTTATTCTTAATGATGAATGGGCCTACAACCCATGGAATGTAATGTCTGAAGATTTCTTATGATCTAGGAAATGTTCAATTTCTGCCCTTAACTTTTGCCTGATCAATTCCAGAGAAAACACTCTAGGAGTTAAGAATGCTGTTATTACATAAGGTGGATGAGCGAATCCATATACTTTGATTACTGTGCTATGTTCCAAGAGAAACTAGTCACCTATTTTCTTTTCAGGAGAAGGTTGCTACATATCCTTCATCACTGTTAACACCCTGGGCAATGTTTTCTGATAAAAAACATTGTAAACCTTTGACATGGGGTTGTTCATGAACTTGCTGTAATCTATGTGCATTTCCTTTGTGAGCATCATCTCAGGAAGCTGCAAATTTTCTTCATTAAATGACAAGAACATCCTCAACAAATATGCTTGAAACCTGAAACTTCTGGTCTTGTGGAAGTCCACTATTTGAGAATGGATATTCTCAGCTAGGGACTCATCAAACTTAATGCAAGCACACTGGACTGATTGGTTAGACTCTTTAGACTCTAACGGGCAGGTGCTAAGGACGAACAATAGACTTATCAAGGGCTCAGTAACATACATATATGTGTCTAATCCTAAGAATTGGCTTAGCATGGTTATGACACACTTAGATTCTTCAGTAAAGAGACTGACTTCAACTGGGAAAGGATGGTTTTGTAATGAGAGACTAGGCTAGAGGAAAACCTTGAAGAAACTTTGCTTTAACTCAACTATAGACTATCTAAAATACTGAATTAGGGAATCTTCCTTGTACTCTTTGGACTTCAGACTAAATTCATTAGGAATTGATAGGGCGTTTCTAATAAAAACATGCCTGACATGACATAAGATCTTCAAACTGGATGCATCCATAATTAACCTCTCAGAGGAGGAGTAATTACTAGCACACCAGTCGATGAATTCAAGGCAATTTAGGGGTTGGTCGACTAAGAAAAACTGGAAAAATTACCTGCATACCTTATGCACATCTATACCCTAGTTCCTAATCAGTTTAAGTATATATTTTACTACTTCAATGGGTCCATTCAGCAGTACTATATCATAGATCTCAACATCCTTGTCTTCTAATAGTTCTTCTATTTTCTGATGTTCAAAACCCGGGGGTTCTACTTCTCCAAGCTCAGCCATTTAAACAGTTTTATATGAGGACAAGAGGCCTACCTGGTTTACTGACAGCTGGTCCAAGATTCGTGACTGAGGTGGCTACTTCTGCATAGTCATCGGCTTTCACTTTCCAATGCATAGGACAAACAAGGACCTAAAACCCCGTGCAAAATTATTTTTATATTATTTATCCTTTCATATCAATCTTGCACCTCTTGTGACAAAGGGATTCTTTGAGTTGTCTGCCTGCATGATCGATCCTGTGCCGTTGATCCTTTTCATGTTTTAACTCCCCAGTATTCCACAGTCTTCATCCTTCAGAAGCTGCCTTCTTGCACCTTCAATCTACGAATCCAATGCCGATTGTCGATCTCCATCCTATCCGCATCCGGACCATCCAAAGGTGCGACCCCTACCAAGATATGCAAATCCGAAAAGTTAGTTTATCCGTGCATGTTGAATTTTCAAACAAAGTGCTCGCTGTTGATGCTCATCTTCGCCAGATCTATGCCATCAAAACATGTGGAGCCTACTGCCACTTCACAGATTTTGAAAGTTCATTTCTCCACGCATGTCTAATCGGTGAACTGTCTCATGACCGTATATCTCTTTTCCCGCCCATTGATCTGACCACCAATTTGCTCATAGGTTAGCAACACTCTGCCCATACTCTACTATGCATCTTACTCTTGTGAACTCGCTTGTAGCCATCGATCTCCACTGCCTTAGATCCGCTCCATTCATTTGTGCCTCCATATAACTTTGGGAAGATTTTCACATTTTATCCCTCATTTGCAATGTTAAAACTTAAGATTTCTCGATCGTTTCTATTCCGAACCTAGGTAGAAACATTCAGAGCTCTTATTTGCAGCCTTCTGGGTCATATGAATCATAAATCTAAGACCTTACTCATTATTTGTAGGGATCAACCCATTCCCCCTATTTAACCCAAAACCAGTGCTAACAACTGGCTCCAATTGGGGATTCTATCCTACCTGTGAGGTAGCAAAGAACCTCGTAGACCAAGTGCCTGATCCATTGGGCTGTTCTCAAAAACTTCAAACC
Organism: Larix kaempferi; assembly: GCA_027924585.1. Taxonomy (NCBI): domain Eukaryota; kingdom Viridiplantae; phylum Streptophyta; class Pinopsida; order Pinales; family Pinaceae; genus Larix; species Larix kaempferi. Next base: position 7,978,974 of record BSBM01000008.1, read on the forward strand.
ACTGTTTTTTTCTTCTTTTTTTTGTATTTAAAACTAAAATAAAGAAAATGGCTACCCCTCCAGATCTTAGAGCGTTCTCTTCGGGCTTCCAATATTTTGGTTCACCATCTGTACCGATTCAAATGAAAATAAATATATACACCTATGGTACAAAAGTTACCTGTCATCCTCAGGACAAGTAATGCTTCAAAAATATTCCATTTACTAGGCCACTTCCCAGCTGAGACCCATCCTGATGCTCCAAAATGAATGAATTTGCACCTCTATATGCTGCAATGATGTATGGACCTACCCACATATGATCACATTTCCCATGCTTGTCTTCTCTAGGAGAATCCCACTTTAAGACCAAATCATCAATATGGAATTGTTCTTCCTTAACTTTCCTATTGAAATTATTTTTCATTTTCTCCTGATGTACTTGTACTTTGTCATAGGCTTTATCTCTCATCTCATTCAGTTCTATTTTCTGATTTATCCTTCTCTGCATATGATTTGGTTCATCTTCATGTCCCTGCAACAAATTCATGACTGACACTCCTAAAGATATTGGAAAAAGAACTTCAGCTCCATACACTAACTGGAATGGTGACATTCCAATTGCCCTCTTTGTGCTAATCCTGTCATCCCACAAAGCATATTTCAGCTTTGTATGCCAAGCTCTTTTTTTCTCTTCTAACAATTTCTTAATTATTCTTACCAGGATTTTGTTAGAAGACTCAGCCAATCCATTCCCTCGTGGATAGTAGGCAGTAGAATGGTTCAAGTTGATGTGATATTTATGGCAGAAACTTATCATCCTCTTAGATTTTAAAGCAATTGCATTATCTGTCACAATCCTCCTGGGACATCCAAACCTGGCCAAAATGTTATTTTCCAAAAAATCCATGATCACAGCATTAGTGGCTCTCCTTGTGGGTATAGCTTCAATCCATTTTGTGAATAATCAGTTGTTGTCGGAATCCATTTGTGTTTTTCTGAAGAATTTGGGTTGATTTCCCCAATGAAATCTAACCCCCACTGATGGAAGGGTGCCTCTACTGAAATTGGGTTAAGAGGAAGTGAAAAAAATTTCCTTTTACCATAAAAAATCTGACATTGATGACATGTAGTAGTCTCTTTATAAACATCAGAAAACATAGTAGGCCAATAGAAACTAACTCTCATAATTTTATTTGCTGTTACCCTCCATGAGTGGTGTCCTCCACAATCTCCTTTATGGAATTCCTTCATTGTTTGCTGAGCTTCATTTTCCAATAGGAAATTTAACAATATACTACTATTGCCCTTCCAATATAAGTATTGATTCATAATGAAAAACTTTGCAACCTTCAGTTTCACAGATCTAGCCCTTGTTTTACTCAATCCTGCAGGGGCTTGTAGGTTTTGTAAAACATATACAATATCAGTGTACCATGGTGATGAAGAAAAGTCCGGCATTACTTGTATCCCTGTGTCAAGCTAGTTTGAATGACTGGTCAGGAAGTTGAGTTTTAAAGATTCACAATTAGCATCTGTCATCATTTTGGAAAGTCCTTGTCCTTTAATCAACTTGGCAGGCTTGATTTAAAGATCATACTCGAGTAATATAACAATCCACTTTGCTCTCTTCCTTTCTCGACCTGGTTGGGTAAGAATGCTCTTCACTGCATTAGTTGGAACATATGCAACGATTTGTGAATGTAGAATGCACGCTTTGAAATATTTCAAAGATTTTACCAAGGCATAGGCCTGCTTTTCCATGATATCATATTTCAACTCTCCATCTCTCAATACCTTACTGAAAAATGCTATAGGCTACTCATCATTTTGACTGTTTTTCTGCAATAGGACTCCAGCTATAGTATGGTTAGATGCATAAGAGAATACTAGGAAGTCTCTAGTGAAATTTGGACTCGCCAAAACCGGAGCTTGAGTGATGGCCCTTTTAATACCTTTGAAAGATTCTCTAGCACCTTCTGTCCATTTTATTTTACTCTCTTTCTTCAGCATGTTAGTAATATTTCTCAATATTTCAGCAAAGCTAGGGATGAATCTCCTCAGGAAACCTACTTGTCCAATAAATTGCTGCACTTCCTTCTTCCTCCTAGGATCGTCCACCTTTAAAATTGCACTGACCCTTTCTGGATCAATCTTAATACCATCCTTCAAAATAATATGTCCAAGCAATTTTGCTTCTTCTAGTGCCAAATTAGATTTTTTGGGATTTAGTGAAATACCATATTTTCTGCACTTCATAAAGACTTTCTCCAAGTGATTGATATGTTCCCTATCAGACCTTGAATAAACAGTGATATCATCCATGTAAACAACTACAAATTTACCCTTTTCTTCTGCAAAAGCGATGTCGATAGCACGCTGAAATGTAGCTCCTGCATTCATCATCCCAAAGGGAATTTTGGCATACATTAATGTACCCCATGGTGTAGTAAAAGCAGTATTCTCTTGTTCCTCTGGGCATACTTTAATCTGGTTATAGACTAATAACCCATCCATAGTTGAAATCCTTTCAGACCCTACCACCATTTGTAGAATGAGCTCCATCTTTGGTAATGGGTAATTGTCCTTCAAAGAAACTTTGTTGAGATTTCTAAAATCAATACAAAGTCTAATCTCACCATTTTTCTTTCTAACAGGCACCAAGTTAGCTACCCATTTTGAAAACCTAAAAGTTACAATAATCTTGGCATTGAATAATTTCCTGATCTCTTTTTCTATCACAGGAAACAACTTGGGGTTTACTCTTCTCAACTTTTTCCTGAAAGGTCTTTCTCCAGGTTTTATTGGAACGGTATGCTGTATGATAGAGGTATCATACTCTTTCAGGTCTTCATAGCTCTAGGAAAACACATATGTGTATTTTTTATTCACCAAATTGACATATTCTTCTTTCTCTTTTGCAGGTAATTTCTTGGATAGTTTCACAATTCATGGTGCTTCTTCAGTACCTAAATTCTGATCCTCAACGACATCCTCAACAGGCCTAAATTTAGGATCCTTAGCAACATCATTCTGACCAAACAACTTCTCTAGGGGAATCAGGCCTCTTGGTATAAAATTGCTCTTCAATTGAATTATGTCCTTTCCCCCTAACATATTCTGCCATTCTTTGTTTTCAGCTTTTTCATCTTCAATCGATTCATCATCTTGGAATCTCTCTAAGTTTTCGTTTTCTGTATCAATTTGAGCATTCACGAATTCACCAGACATTTTCAAAAACCTCTTTATTTGCAGATCATCATCGAAAACTTACCAATATTTGGAGTTGTCTGGTATTGAGGGTCTATTTATAATTTCAACTTCATACTTTTTTTTCTGGGAATAAATAGGAGACTTGAAACCACTAGTAGTTGTAGCCAAAGAATCTGCTACCTGATTGTCCATTCTGGGAACCACTTTGATTTTGTGCTCTGTAAAGTAATTTCCAAACATGTCCCAAACCTCATTCCTGTATGCTCTCATTCCGAGATGTTTGGTTTGGTAACTATCATTCACCTGATTTACCACAAGCTCTGAGTCCCCAAATACTTCTATTCTTTTTTCCCTCATATCTTTCAAAGCCTGCAAACCCAACAGCAGAGCCTCATGTTCAACCACATTATTAGTACAATCAAAAATCAATTTATAAGATAAAGCTTTAAATTCTCTGTCTGGAGATATAAATCAAACACTTGCCCCAGCCCCATTTTTACTTAGAGACCCATCAAAGCACATAGTCCACAATCCTTCTTCATTTTATTTATTTTCCAAGGATTATTGTCTTTTTGAAAATTCCTTATCCTCCTTAACTTCAATCTGGACAGGAACTTCAGGATCATTGCGTGGTCCATCATTGAAAAATATAGAAGATCCCAAATCAGTATCAACAACGTAAATATGATTGATTTCAGGTTTATCTTTACTATTGACTACATATGCTAACCTCTTCTCTCTATATAACCTTCCGTTACCTCCAAACAAAGGTATAGTGGCATATGACAAATCCATTTTCATAGTTCCTTTTAATTTTGATGCCCAAGATCTTGATAAAAGCATACAAAACTTTGTAGGAATATCAGCTACTACAACATCCATTACAATGATTTTGGATGGAAGTTGTGCAAGTGTTACCACCATATCTTTTATCAATCCCATACACCTGACCTTTCTAGAATCAAAAGAACACAGGTCTTTATAAGGCCTAGTAACCTCCAACCCTAAACTTTCCACTACTGTCTTTGGCATTAGATTATGAGATGCACCAGAATCTAACATGGCATTGTGCAAAATCATATCATGGATATTCAAACTTAGATAAAATGGGGGAACTTCTTCATCATATATATCTTCAATTTTAGGTACAAAGACAATAGTGGGAGAATCACCTGTTACTTCTAAAATATCTAGTTGATGATCACCTTGACTCTTGATCATTTTAGTAATTTCTTCTCTATACTTATTGTTCCTCAACAACTCATTAAAGGGGATAGAAATTTTGACCTTTGATAATTTTGACTTCAAACTAAAGGATGATATTGGTCTATCTACATCAATTGGCACTGACTGTTTACTTTCCTTTGGCTATTGTTACTTATTTTCTGGGTTCTTCTGTACAATAACATCCTTCTGCTTTTCTTTTTGTTTTTCTGAATTTTGCTGGGTGTTGGAAAGCTGGTTTGGACTGGGCTTTCCATTATTTTTTATTACATCACGATTTCTCAGCTTTAATTTTCTATGAAAATCATCAATGGAGTTCTGATATCCTCTCTGATATTGTTCTGAATCTAGCTCTGAAATAGGACTGTCATTTTCCTGGGTGAATATATATATATATATATATATATATTATTTTATTTATTTATTTATTTATTTTCGGTTAAGTATATTTCAGAATCAATGTCATCGAAGTGATGAATCTGGTTATCCATTGGATCTTCTTGTCCTTCCTCATCAACCATGTTTTATGGGAATGGTGGTCTTATCTGCTGATCTTCAAGATTTCTTTGGTTTCTTTGAGAAAACGGTCTCCTAAAATTTGGATTCCTTATTTGAGCTTCAGGTGGATCCCTATTAGGTGGTCTGTTATCTAGGGCTAACCTATCCATCAATTTATCCATGGTCTTCATCATCATTTCAAACTTAACATCACTTGCAGAGGAAGAAGCAGAAGTGGTAGGTTGGTTTTATGGTCTTCTCTTATCTGCTTCTACTCTATTTTTCAATTTCCCTGCGGCCATTAAATTTGCTTCCACTTCTAGAGCATCCTTTAACATAGTTGACAAAGTAGTTGACTTCCTCTCTCTTAGCATACATGAAAAGTCTCCATCAAAGGCATATGCATAATGAAGCTTAGCAGTACCTACCAAGGGTTTAATATCAACCGGAATGGAGTTATATACCCTCATAAATCTGCTATAAAATTCATGTATAGACTCAAATTTTCCTTTCTTTAAATGGTCATATTGAGATAATATTTGTAAGGGACTCTTATTTTCCTCCCACCTATCCAAAAATAGGGTCTGAAAAGCTTCAAAGTTAAGGATAGATGTTGTTGGTAAATCTTTAAACCATCTCTTTGCCTCTCTTAACAAACTCTGAGCAAACAACCTCATTTTCACATCATCATGATCTACTTCTTCCAGGTCATGAAATCTTCAAATCTATCCATATCCTGTCTTTCTGTTAAATTCTGATTTCCATCATATAAGGAAATCCTCTGTGAGTAATTATGAGGGAGGTCATGCAAAGCAGCTGGAAAAGCTAAGGGTGAAAACCTAGCTACCATTGGTCTAGGTGGATTCTGTGATACATGAGGGTTCTAAGGAGGATTTTGAGGAGGATTATGAGCAAGGTTTGTAGTATGAGGATGAGAGGTTTGAAAATGAAGTTTACTCTCTTCAACTTTTACAATTTTTTGCAAGTTATACCACAAGGGATTCAGCAAGAATGACTCAAACCTATTTGTATTGATTTCTGTTTGCTTTAGGTCTGATTCTAATTTTGATCTTAATAAATAATTCCAACACTTACTTCTAAAACCAAATCTTGAAAACCATAAAACTCTTCTTTAGATAAAAGCTTTTCAATGTTAGAAGTGCTAGATTTTTCTTTTCCACTTCGATGTCTAAACAAACTTTCTGGTTTTTCCACACTTTGTAAAATTTCAGAATTAGGATTACCTCTTGTATGTATCCTTCTAGAGGCCAGGATTCCTTCTGAAACCTTCTTTGGAAATCAACGTGGAGTCGCCAGGGAAAATGCACAACCTTCTCGAATGTAAGAATCTCTGTTTTCCCACAAAAATCCATCTCCCCTTGAAATATGGAACTCTTTGTTGTTTCTGCCAGGGACAATACAACTTTCGCTCCCCAGCAACAATGCCAATTATGTTAGCACTCAAAATGACCCTAAGGTTGTGAAAAAAAGTCACTTCAAGGTAACCACAAAACCAACTTTAGGAAAGAGAGCTGGCTTCTTTCTTTCCAGAGAGGGATCTCTCGCTGATTGTTCAACAAGGCTAGATATATGAATAAATATTAAGATCAAATTTTGTTTGGATGAAACAAGGTAAGCATTCACTGGGAAATGGAGTCAAAATAACAAATATATCAAATTACAGTGTTGTTGCATGGAATTTTATAACAAAGGCAAGATAGCCATTCAGTCACAGTCAAAATTCTTTGGTCTGGTGGGAAAGAAGAAATAAAGAACAGTCCATTAACATGAGCATCTAACAAGGATGAATTCAATGTTAACTTTAGTGGAAATACTTGGTGAATATCTGAAACAATAGTCATAACATATAAGCATGAATTCTATACTATTAAACACTTATTTCAGACACGAAGGAAGACATTATAGAAGTAATAAACAGGATACGCATTCACGTAAGAAAGGGAAAATAGACTACAACATAAACAACACATGAATATTTGCGAAAAAACCAGCTTCAACGCTGTGATTTTATTAAAGGAAAGTCTCACAATACACAACCCAGTTCTCATGGGTTCCAACCCTTTTTTCTCTCTATTGCATGTGAATATATATATATATCTTTAGTCCTCACGATCAAGTCACCCTAACAGAAAGTTGTTACAAAAGTGATGACACCTATACAAACAGGTCCATCATCATTGAGAATCAGTTACAACAGAAATAACAAGTGATGACAACTAGGCTTAACTGCCTTTGCATGTAGTTACCAATTAGTAACAACTCCCAGTAAATAAGCAAAATCCTGAGTAACTAATTCTTCAGACTGCAAAATCTCCACGATATTCAAAATCCTTATGCATGCAACATTAGCTTGGATTTTCCATATTTCTCCACAATATTCCACTGGTTGGAAGATGGAAAATCTATAGTGGCCACCTCCTTTATCAATACCCGCATCTCTACATGATCCCTGTATGAATAGTTCTGTAGGTGTGCACATCCCTCTTTGACCATCAAGACCAACTCAAACTCTTTTGCCAGCTTGTCTACAACTGTTTTACCTGACAGGGATTTACTCATGTCAACAAAGTTTGCATGATCTAACTTACATTCCTTCAACTTGTCTTGATACTCCTTTTGTGTCAGCATGGTTCCAATCGTGATGCTTCAATTGGTGTGCCATAATATCTATCCTGGCATGAGTTGTACCTAACTACTGATGTTTATTTTCCACCTTCTTGGCCCAAATAATGGTAGATAATCTGTCCTTTATGTTAGATTCTTTCACTTCATCCTCAGTTAACCCATTCAAAACCTCTATAGCATTTTCAACACATTCAATGGGCTTCTTATTCAACTTTTCCCTTACTGCTATCGTATTTTGTTTGGCCAATTTAATTATAGCCTCTTTATCCAAAATAAAATCAAAATAGGGTCTGAATTTATTTACTTCAGCTATAACATCATCCCATATTACCTCCTTTACTTCATGCAGTGATGTTTGACCTGTGGCCTGCTTTGTCAATTCTTTATTCTTAACCTGTAACTCTTGGTGTTTGGCTTCCCAAGCCTTCTTCTCTTGTTCTTCCTTTGAAACCATGCTCTCCAGATTTGTGTTCTATTTCTACAACTTCTCTAGCTCTAAGTCTTTCAAACTTACCTGTTCCATAGCTTGTACAATGGAGAAATCTCTAGATTCAATGGAAGAGGAGGTGGCCATATTCTCTAGCTCTTTACCTTTCTCTTTCAATTTCTTCTCCAAATATTCATGTTTATCCTTTAGATTATTCTCGCTCTCCACTATAAGGGACATATCCTTTTGCCACTGCTTTTCCTTCTCTTCAAACTTCAATAATTTGGTTTTACAGTTTATTAATTCACTTTTCAGCTCTTCTCTTTTCTTCTCAAGCTCTGTCAGGTCAGATGCTTCTACCAACTGAGTGGAAGGAATCTTTAGTTTCTTCTTTAGTGTATGAATGGTATTTTCCTTCTCATCTAGTAAGATTTGTATGCTGGCCCTTTTATCGGCTTGGATCTCAGTATCCAACAGACCCATCTGCAGTTTTTTGATCTGTGCCTTGTGAGCTATATTCTCCACCTTTTCCTGCTTGAGTTGATTCTCTATCTTGCTCTTCCTGGACTGTAATTTGGACAGTTCTAATGCAAATTTTAACAATTTGGCATAAATTACATCTCCAGTTTCCTTATGTAGATGGATCATGTCAAGAATGGGAATGTCCTCCTGTTATAGCTTAAAATGACACCTCTCCGTCCGTGACGACACTTGCATCCCTTGGTTGCATGACGACACTTCTTGAGATCAAGTTTAGTTACACAACATGACACTTGTGGATTGAGGGGTCATTTGGGACACTAAAAATGGTTGAAATTACCTCATTCTTGACCCATTTGATGATTACAACCCTTAGGAACATTTTTCCAGATCAAACCATCTCCTGAAAATGAGCAGAAAAGCCTGTTTTTGGCCATTTTTTCACATGGGCGCTGGTACACAGGAATGATAGTAGCGCCTATACCCTACTCTGCTTCATTAAAGTAGTGCCCACCTCCAAATGTGCACTATTTTGTCTATTGTAGAGTAGAGTACATTCCTGTACAAGTCAAAATCTCGAAATTTGGGTAAGTTAAGTTGGTTGGGGAACCTCCTACTCGGTTATAACTTATTTTCCTCTCCTTCACTAACTATATAAGGAGGGTAGAAAGGCCATGTGAGGCGACCAATCCCATAACAAATTTATGCTGGAGGAATGGAGACCCTCATCCCCCTCTCTTGTGCTTAGTTTCTAGTAAACCCTAGCACTGCTGATTAGAGGTTGGGATCCTTGGAGAATAGAAGCAGGAGACCTTGAATCTAGGCTTCGTGAAGTGCCAAGCTTGAAGGAAGGTATAACTTGATGTACTTGATTTCATTCATTAATAAAGATTAGATGTTCTTCTCTTTCCAAATATGACCTATTCATGTGTGTCTCAGATTTGATTACAGTTTGCTTATAGTCTGATGTCTTCTTCTGTTATGAATATCAGTCTTATATATGTAGTCAAATGTATTTGAGAAAGGTATCAAGTTGTTTTGCAGGTCTGGCATTGCAACATTGGATAAGCATTGAAGAGCGAGGGAGGCAAAGCTAGGATCAACCTTCTGAATAAGGTGCATACATCTCTAAACCCTAATCTCTTCACTTATTTGTTGTATTTGCAGAATGCTTGTAAGTCTATCTTTATCACTATAAGTTGGTAGTTTCTCCCCTTAACTATAGGTGCATTTTCCTCACAACACCTCCAGGTTCATTTTCACCTCAGTGGCCTTGTCTTCGGTTGCTATGGCCAAATTCAAAGTGTTCTGAGCAGGGATCCTGACAGTGACTAAGAATACATTCTTGTTAGAGATCTTTCTAACCTCTGCATACAACTTTGATTCTTCTGAAGTTGTGTCTTTATCCCCTTTATATTCATCCAATAGTTCTGATCTAATTTTTCCTTGTGCAACAGGCTCAGTAGCTGCTTTACCAAATACATACTCCTTGATTTTGAAGGAAGGTACTTTGGCTTTAACCTGCTTCTTCTTACCTTTATCACTTGTCACCAATACCAGTTGTTTTTCCTCTTCTACCTTTTGTCTCTTTGGGCTTATTGCTGTGTCTTCATATTCTATATCCATAACTTCATGGAAGTCTCTTTTATTGCTCTTCTCAGAGCATCTATCTAAGGGTGCAACCTTATCCAGTGCTGGAATAAAGCTGTAAATATCAAACTGTGATGAAGTGACTCCTTCTACTGAGGCAATGGAACCCCCCTGTACATTAACATCTTCTTGAATCTTAAGGGGATATTCCAACCAGTTTGTAGTCTCTTCTAGACCTGCAAGCTCAAAGTGTTCAAAGGCTTTTCTTTTGCTATCCTGCCTTCTGTCAGAAATAATGTGATGGGGATCATAATTGATGGAAACTTGTGTTTGAAATCCCATTTCTCTTATCACACACTCAATGTATGAAGGGAAGATTTATTCTTAATGATGAATGGGCCTACAACCCATGGAAATGCAACGTCTGAAGCTTTCTTATGATCTAGGAAATGTTCAATTTCTGCCCTTAACTTTTGCCTGATCAATTCCAGAGCAAACACTCTAGGAGTTAAGAATGCTGGTAGTACATAAGGTGGATGAGAAAATCCATATACTCTAATTATTGTGCTGTGTTCCAAGAGAAACCAGTCACCTATTTTCTTTTCAGGATAAGGTTGCAACATCTCCTTCATCTCTATTAACACCCTGGGAAATCTTTTTTGATAAGAAACACTGTAAACCTATGACATGAGGTTGTTCATGAACTTGCTGTAATCTGTGTGCACTTCCTTTGTGAGCATCATCTCAAGAAGCTGCAAATTTTCTTCATTAAATGACAAGAACATCCTCAACAAATATGCTTGAAACTTGAAACTTCTGGTCTTGTGGAAGTCCACTAGTTGAGAATGGATATTCTCAGCTAGGGACTCATCAAAATTAAGGAAAACACACTGGATTGACTGGCCAGACTCTTTAGAATCTAACATGTAGGTGCTAAGGACAAAAAATAGATTTATCAAGGGCTCAGTGACATACATCTCTGTGTCTAATCCTAAGAATTGTCTTAGCATAGTTATGACACACTTAGATTATTCAGTAAAGAGACTGACTTTGACTGGGAAAGGCTGGTCCTGATATGAGACACTAGGCTTTAGGAAAACCTTGAAGAAACCTTTCTTTAAATCAACTGTAGACTGTCTAAAATACTGAATTAGGGATTCTTCCTTGTACTCTTTGGACTTCATACTAAATTCATCAGGAATTGACAGGGATTTTCTTATAACAACAGGGCTGACAGGACATAAGATCTTCGAATTGGGCGCATCCATAATTACCCTCTGAGAGGAGGAGTAATTACTAGCGCACCAGTCGATGAATTCATGGTAGTTTAGGGTTTGGTCGACTGAGAAAAACTGGAAAAATGACCTATATACCTTATGCACATCTATACCCTGGTTCCTAATCAGTTTCAGTCTATGTTTTACTGCTTCAATGGGTCCATTCAACAGTACTGTATCATAGATATCAACATCCCTCTCTTCTAACAGTTCTTCTGTTTTCTGATTTTCAAAACCCGGGGGTGATACTTGTCTGAGCTCAACCATTTAAATAGTTTTATATGAGGATAAGAGGCCTACCTAGTTTACTGATAGCTGATCCAAGATTTGTGACTGAGGTGGCTACTTTCTGTACAGTCGTTGTCTTTTTCTTTCCAATGCACAGGACAAACAAGGACCTGAAACACTGTGCAAAAGTATTTTTATATTATTTATCCTTTTGTATCAATCTTGCACCTCTTGTGACAAAGGGATTCTTTGAGTCATCCGCCTACATGATCGATCATGTGACATTGATCCTTTTCATTTTTTAACTCCCCAGTCTTCCATAGTCTTCATCCTTCATAAAGATGCCTTCTCGCACCTTCAATCTACGAATCCAATGCCGATCGTCAATCTCCATCCTATCCGCATCCTAACCGTCCAAAGATGCGCCCCCTACCAAGCTACGCGAATCCGAAAATTTAGTTTATCCACGCATGTTGAATTTGAGAATAAAATTCTCGCCATCGATGCTCATCTTCGCCATATATACGCCGTCAAAACATTTGGAGCCTACCCCCACTTCACATATTTTGAAAGTTCATTTCTTCATGCATGTCTAATCGACGAACTGTCTCATGACCGTAGATCTCTTTTCCCGCATGTTGATATGACCACCGATTTGCTCGCGGGTTAGCAACACTCCTCCCATACTCTACTATGCATCTTACCCTTGAAAACTCACTTATAGCTGTCGATCTCCGCTGCCTTATATCCGCTCTGTTCATTTGTGCCTCCATATAAATTTGGGAGGATTTTCACACTTTATCCCTCATTTGCGATGTTAAAACTTAAGATTTCTCAATCATTTCTATTCCGAGCCTAGGCAGAAACATTCAGAGGTCTTGTTTGCAGCCTTCTAGGTCATACGACTCATAAATCTAAGACCTTACTCATTATTTGCAGGGATAAACCCTTTTCCTCTATTTAACCCAAAACCAGTGCTAACAGGTACATTATGACATTTGTTGATGATTATAGTAGAATGTGTTGGGTGTATTTCTTAAAGACAAAATCTGAAGCATTTCAAACTTTCAAGAAGTTTCATGCATTGATAGAAAATCAAGCACAAGTACGTATTGGTACATTCAGATATGACAATGGTAAAGAATATACATCTAATGCATTTGAATACTATCCTTGCAAACATGGAATTACACATCAAACTACAGTTCCCTACAATTCCCAACAAAATGGTGTAGCATAAAGGATGAATAGAACCTTAATGAATACAACACGATCAATGATGTTTTTCAAGAATATGAAGCTAATGTTTTGGGGTGATGCAGTCCTATGTGCAACATATTTGAGAAATAGAAGTCCTTCTCATGTTCTAGAAGATAAGACTCCACATGAAATGTGGTTTCGCCACCTTCCTTTGGTTAGGCATTTCAGAATTTTTGGTTTCGTCTGCTATGCCTTAATACCAAAGGAGCAAAGAAACAAGCTTTGTGCTAGAAGTAGAAGATGTATTTTCTTGGGGTACTCAGAAACGTCCAAGGCATATCATCTTTAAGATGAGGTAAACAAAAAGTTTGTTATTTCTAGAGATGTCATTTTTCTTGAAACTAATAAAAATGACAAGTCTATTGAAATACAACTTGATCGTTTGGAGAGGTTTGCTCATCTAAAGACATATTATGAATGTGATAATGAAATTCCACATATTGAAGGGGGGATCCCTATCTTGGATCAATCCATGGAATTTCCATTTGAAGTAGCACCAACAACCCCTCATGAAGATAATGATGAAGAAGAAGTTCATGCCACTTGAACTGAACAAGAGACTCAACTCGATGATGTAATTGAGAGGATTGAAAGATTGAAATTAGAATAGAATAATGCACCACCAGCTGATCAACCTAGGCCATCAAGGAATATTACAAAATGGACCACAAAGACTCTTGAAAGTGTCCGTACAGATGAAGTAGGAAAGACAGGAACACAAAGCTCAACTAGACAAGAAGATGGAGGAAACAAAGAGAACTCAGGTGATGACATGGATGTCTCATTTGATTGTGAATTGAGTTTTTCTGCTAACATTGAACCAATTTCATTTGTATAGGATACCACTCATGATGAGTGGAAATAATCCATGCAGAATGAGTATGATGCACTCATAAAGAATGGAACTTGGAAGCTGGTTGATCCTCCAATCGAAACCAAACCAATTGGAAACAAGTGGGTGTGAAAGAACAAATACAAATCATATGGCTCACTTGAAAAACATAAAGTAAGGCTTGTGGAAAAAGGCTATTCACAGAAAGAAGGAATTGACTATGAAGAAACGTTCTCTCCCATAGCAAAATGGGGCACCATCCACACTATACTTTCCTTAGCTGCACAAAATGGTTGGAAAGTTCATCATATGGATGTAAAGACTGCATTCTTGAATGGAGACTTGAAATAAAATGTCTTCATGTCTCAACCCGAAGGTTTTGTTGTGAAGGGACAAGAACACAAGGTATGCAAACTTGTCAAGTCCTTGTATGGCCTGAAACAAGCATCTCAGGCATGGTATGAAAAGCTAACCGAGCATATTCTAAAGCTGAATTTCAAACATTACAATCTTGACAATGCAACTCTATTTGTAAATAAATTTGGAAGATTTGTTGTGTTTCTTGTAGTATATGTGGATGATCTTTTGATGACAAGGAACAATGAAAGTTATATAGCATCCGTAAAAAAATACTTAAGGAAAGGATTTGAAATGACTGATCTAGGGAATCTTCACTATTACTTAGGAATTGAAATGACTCAACATCCTAAGTACATTTTCATTTCTCAGAAAAAGTATATTGGAGAACTATTGAAAAAAATTGGGATGATAGATTGCAATCCACTCTCAACTCCAATGGAAAAAAATCGAAAGCTCACATCAAGTGAAGGAAAAGAATTCGAGGATGAAACCAAGTACCAACAGCTTGTAGGAAGCCTTATCTACATTACTACCACCAGACCATATATTTATTATGTTGTTAGCATTCTTTCACGGTTTATGCACAAACCTTGTGAAGGACATTGGTATGCAACAAAGAGAGTTCTAAGAAACAAGAGTGTCCACTTCTGGACACACAATGAGCCTTTGGATCAACAATTATCTCCTGGAGATCACACAAACAATCAGTTCCAGCAGATTCGACAATAGAGGAAGAATATTTAGTAGCAGCAGACGCAACCAAAGAGATTGTGTGTATTGGGAAGATACTTGAATATTTGTAGGAGAAACAAGAAGATTCCACTCCACTTTTGATTGACAACAATTCTGCAATCAAGTTGTCCAAGAATCCTAGATTCCATGATCAAACTAAACATATCAACACAAAGTATCACCTGATTCGACATCATGTAGAGGCCAAGACAGTTCATTTACGTCATTGTTCCACTAATGATCAAACTACATATATCTTCACCAAAGAACTTGGACGAGAAAAGTTTGAAATATTTAGAACCATGCTCGGACTTACAAACACCCCTTCGGATTAAGGGGGGTAATGTTAGAATCCTAGGGTATTTTGTAACTGTAGAAGACAAAGAGTCGTGAAGAACCCAATGGACTTGTCGAATATGAAAACCAAAGGTCATAAATCAATGCATATTTGACATTTTTGGTGAATGAATAAAACATCCGAGATTTATTACCTATCAATATTCACAAAACCACTCCCTATTAGGGGTCATATGACACTATGCACCTAATTCAACTAGCCATACATCACGATCTGAATGATTACCTGTGGAAGCTAGGTACACATCTCCTCATTCTTCTAAGGAGGTATTCGGCTCTGTGGAAGGGATATCCTCATATCCCTTCAATTTCTCAACATTCTTAGATCTATAATCCTTTTTATAGTGCCCAACTTTACCACATTTTCAACACTTCCTTATAAATTTTTCTGGGGATTTAGATCTACCTTTAGATTTAGATATCCCCCTAGATCCCTCTCCTAAGTGAGAACTCTCACAGATAAGGCATCCATGCTATTATTATCCATGGCTTTTTGACTTATCTCTTTTGATAACAAGGATGCTACTATTCATCAAATTTTAAGGTCTCTTGACTAGCACTACCTATTTCTACAATTAGGTTATCCGAGGAATCTGGAAAAGAACACAATAATGTAATACATTTATCTTCTTAAGTCATTGTAATGCCAAAAGAGGTTATTTGACTTACAAGAGTATTATAGACATTCAGATTCTCTATTAATGTGTCATTATCATGGTAATTTTTAGGGACGAAATTTCGCCAATTAGCTATTTTTCAGGCATGTTTTCAAAAAATAAATTCGCTATTTGGTCATTTTTAGTCTCTACTATTGCCTATATTTACATAAAATTTGTTTTTTTTTTATCATAATATTTGCTAAAATGTACATGTTTTAGTAGTAAATTGTAGGTTTCATATTTAATATTGGCCTACATATCTATATGTATGTTTTTTTCAATCCAAAATAATCGCCTAGAATATTATACTTAAATATAATATTAGAATCCTTAAAAAATACCCTGGTCATTATCATCCACTCTGGGGTGATACCGTTTCTTTTGCAGAAACAACTTGTTTACTAGGAATTTTGATTGATACAAACTCCATAGCCTCTTCCAAAGTTTTAATGCACTATATTCACTATACAGGTTCAACAACACAGAGTCTAATAAGCATATTTAGATTGTACTCCTCATCTTTTTTTCTAATTTATCCCAATATTATTTCGTCGACCTAGTGGGTTGTATACCTAGATCCACAACAATCCACTTTCCCATATCTACAAGAAAATCCTCCATTTTGAGCTTCCATATCTCAAATTTCTGGACATTAATTTCTCGATCTCAATTCTTGTACTGCTCACCATTCTCTTTCAATGCACAAATCAATGCTACAAATCTCCCATCGAACCCATGTTTATCATAAACCCAATATCTATCAACGACGCTGAACCCTCAGCAACAAAGGCATCCCCCTGAAGCTAATAATCGAGTTCTGATACCACATGTAAGTTTTAAACCTGTGCAGAGAAGCAAAGCATACAAATTCTTTTAACAAAATAGAGATTACAACACAACAGTCACGCATAATACACAGAGATTTACCCTGGAAACCCTTAACCGGGAAAACCGACAAAAATTAGAGCCACTACTCTTAATTTCTTGTCATGATTATTAACCACTCACAATACAAAATATAGATATTTCGCGGCATCCAAAACGCTAATTCATTAACCCGGATTTGAAATAGACCTCGATCTCTTAACCGAGATTAAATTAGATATTTTTAGAAAAAAACAAAAAATAAACAACATACCCAACATGAACAACATGCAAAGAATATAACACATACCCGTCATGAACAACATTTGGTCCTCAAGTACCGTAGTGTCGTACACATGTACTTTCAAATAGAGATGTATTTATTGGATATCTCCTCAGTAGGAGTCACTTATACTTTCAAAATTGAGAAAAAAATTAAGTAGAAGAATATGCAGGATTTTTGGTCTACAAATATTTTGCAATAAAATCATGGTAAAAGTGACCCGAACACAAAGAACAAATCAAGGATAGCCAACCTCAGGACAACTGATCCAAGTTGTAAACAAAGAAGAAAGTTGTCAAAGGAAATTTGGGCCTAAAATGGGCCAACTAAGAAAAAATGTGCTTGTTGAGATGGAAATTCTATAACTAATAGAATTTTAAAGAATTATTTCAATGATAATAATTGAGGTGGACATATAAAATTCAAGGATTCTTATATGTCATGATTTTATTTGACAACATTAAATCATATTATATGTCACCTTGGTTAATATCTTGGTGATTAGTCTTGATATGGTATATATATTTTAAATAGTAAATATATAATATTTATATTAGTAATACTTCCATGATTTATTATACATGCATATTATCATTTATTTACCATACTTCTTAATTTGTACTACCATTATATATTATATAATTATTAGTATTAAAATAAGAAATTACCAAGTCCAATATGCATTTTAAATAAGAAAAAAAAACATTTTAATATTTTTACCACAACTTTTGATTTTACACTTAGATTTTGACACTCTTTATACTAATAGAAAGGTCTTGAAAACATCTACAATTTTTTATGTATACATTTTTCCAAATTCCATAAGGATTTTGGGGCATGTGCATTTTTCTACTATAGGGAATCTTTTGACATGAAAAATAATCTATTGATAATTTCCTTTAAATTTTGTTCCTGACCTTTGTTTTGGGCATGCCTTACTCTGTTGGAAAGGTCTTGTGGAGACCGACAAATTTGTTGTTGTAAGTTTTATGATACACCTTCATGTTTGTTTTAGATTTTTGAAATAAAATATTGGGAATCTTTTGACAAATATAATACATGTTAGAAGAGGATAAAATGCAATTAGCGATGGCCACCATTATATTACATTTAACTATTATTATTATATAGTTAAAGTCGACCATCAAGGTATTATCATTATATAATTAAAGGTGCCATCATCATATTATTATTATATATTAATAGCACATGAATTACTATATGCTATGTCTTATTATTTATTGTTTGTGCACATGAACATAAACTTATCATTATTATTTTTAACTCTTACCTTGCAATTCTTGATCAACATAGCTTTCATGGTAGTGTGGTGTGGCATACATGAATTTGATGTGGCATATACGACTTATTAGTTTATAATTTCCTTATGAGGCACATTTTTGGACCAAATTTCCTCTAATGTAACAAGAAGTCAAATGAGGACACTAGAAAGTGGTGTCAGGTCCACAAAATCCCTTGCCACAAAACTAATGAATGTCACTTGAAGTAGTGATTGCAGGTTAAGATGAAATCCTCAGAGTCAAAATTTGGCTCATATTATGACTTAAAACTAGATAAGGGAAAGAAAATAATGGACACCAAACCTAGTCCCACCATCACAATCACATAGATCCAACCAAAAGAGTTAAATGAAGGTGAGCTCTTCTTCCATTTATGAATGTGAATGAAGGGGAATCTATTACATTTCATTGAACGTTGATAGAAGTAGAAAGAAGAACTTGATATCAATGAAGGTCACAAGGGAACTCCAATCATTGACCATGCCACACTCCAACCATACACCATTGATTTGTTGAGCTAAGGATGAGACATCCACATTAGCCATCATTGTCACCTTTCCTCTGGCATCAATCTCTTCAAAGATGAGGTATTGTGTGATGTTTCCCCACTTGAAGCTTGTGATATTCTTTTAGGACAACACTATATGTGGAAATGTCACGTTGCTTACAAGTGTAGGCCCTTTAGTGTTATTGTTAATTTGGGAGTCAAATATACAAGGTAATAGAGGTGGTTCTGACTACCATAGTTTCTTTGATCTTAACAAAATAGTGCAGGAAGATGATCTCTCATACTAGCAAATTTATCATCTTCATGATTTGGTCGAAATGTGAATGGAATACCACCACAACCACTAAAATTTCTACAGTAGAATAAGCATGTGGAAAATATCATGGAAGAATATAGATATATCTTTTCTTCATTTGCTGGGGTGCCTCTAAATTGCCAATTCAAGCATTCAATTGATTTGATACTTGGAGATCCATTTCCTAATGTCCCAGTATACATATGCTCTCTTCACAACAATGGATAAATCAAATATCAAATTAATGAGCTCATTCAAAAGGGACACATTCAACCAATATACTCACCTTATAGGAGCCCAATTGTGTTGGTGCAGAAGAATGATGGAACATGGAGACTCTATATTGATTATAGAGATCTAAACAAAATCATAGTTAAGAACCAATATTTAATCCCCTAGATTGATGATCTTCTTAATTAACTCAAAGGTTCCAAGTTTTTTTATAATACTAATTTTAAGGTAGGCTACCACTAGGTACACATTGAGCAAACTAGTATATGGAAGACAACCTTCAAGTCTAGAGAAGGCATTTTCAAGTGGTTGGTCATGCCTTTTGGCTTGCACTTGGCTTAATCAACACTCCAACAAATTTCATGAGGACAATGGATGATATCTTGTGGAAATTCACAAGATATTTTGTGGTTGTATATTTGGATGATATCCTCATCTTCAGTAAGACTTGGGTGGAACATTTTATCACATTCAATAGATCCTAAGCACCTTGAAACAATGCAAGTTATATGCCAATATGGATAAATACTCATTCTACATGAAAAAAATTCAGCATCTAAGATACACTATGAATGAACATGGTGTGCACATGGATCCAACCAAGATCCAACTCATTCGTGGTTAACCAACCTCAAACACTCTCACAAAGTTCCATAGTTTCTTGGGTATCATCAAGTTCTATTGCATATTTATGTTGGGGTTCTCTCAACATTTTGGATAATCTTGTAGAAATACGTTATTGACGTACAACATGAAGCTCACTGAAGACATCCTCATCATATACACAAGATAAATTGAGCCCTAGAATGACAAAGGAAATTGATATGGGAAATCATGCAACTACTTTCATTGAACCCCCACTCTACTAGCGCGATTCTTTCTTCAATGACCCACATGTACCTGCACAAATTTTCCTTTGAAAGTCGTGTGACTGTCAAAATTATAGGACCACTTAATGTCCACGGTGCATTCAAGGCTCATAACAACTCCCTTGTATCCAAAATTTGAATAGGACTTCTCACATGCTTGTGAGCATTCAATAGCCCCCTTCATGTCCTTGAAGAACTCGTTTAATAACAAGGGTGTTCATATTTGGATCTAGATGTGTCTTGGCCTCCATTTGGCCTATAAAAATGAGTCATGGGTATGCATTCTATAAGATAAAATTAGAGAAAATTTATGCTGCAATAATTGCATTGAAAGCTCATCTTTCAATCCACTTCTTACCTCAAATTGGCATGCAAAAGCTCCCTTGCCCTCTTCCTCTAAGAAGCAAGTGTTTCTCCATTGTTCTATGCTAGTTATATTGCAATTGTGTGAAAAAAAAGGAAATCCACAAGGGATATTGTTGGATTCCATTTGAATCCGTCACCTCCTAGGAGACACCATTGTATTTAGCTGGACTATTGGAAAATCAACATTTGGTTTGCCAACATACTCTTGTTATTTTGTTTTTGATTAGCACTTGTCCATTTTATTTCATTTTAGTTTCTTTCATTTATTGTTTAGATTTTTATTTTCCATTTGGAGTTTGGGATACCAACTTACAATTTGTAATATTGTATCCTTGTTGCAAACTCAAGGATTTCCCTAGAGTGGGAAGACTACTCACCTTTGTGGTTGTTTTTCCAACAAGGTGCCTCCACTTTGATTTTTGTTCATTGTATTATAGATATGTTGTCTTTTGTTGGATAACTTATTTTGAGTGTTGTGCAAGTCTTGGATCTTGTTGTTCAACCTCTCAATAGTAAGAAATCAGAAGCTCACATCCCAATCTCATCATTTTATTTGTAGCGCAGTTCCTGATGTCTCGAGAGCACTAGATCACATGAATTTCTATTTGACTATCACACTATAATGTGGAATTTTTGTTCTGTACTTGCATGGTAAATCCACGTGAATTTTGTAACTCTCTTCCCACACGAACTGTGCATATGTGGATACAATACCCATGCATTTTTTCCAATTTTTTTCTTTTTACTTTAGTTTTCCATATTCACTTCCAGTTTCAACGACTGCTTAATGAACAATAAAATTAACAAACTCACCTGTAGTTGTATTTTCTCTAGTAATTAAACAACGTAGCTCAAGATAGGAAGTGAGAAGTCATTTCTTGCATGTTACTTAGGCTAAAGGATTTGAGGTTTTCAACATACCTCTTAGTTCTCATTAGGAGTTGAATGGTATTATGCTTTCCATTTCATAGAGGTTGTTAGTTTAGGAAATTTGATTTAACTACTCCTAGTTGTATATCTTATTGCTTCTTGCTTATTTATTTTATCTTATGCAAGATAGTTTATCTCACTCATTCACACAAACAAGGGACCTAAAGACTCCCCTTTCCCCAAGTATGTTCTTTACCTTGCACTCTTAGTGATCTTTGCAAATCAAAAAAGGGTGAAAGGTTTGAGGTACCTCCCTTTTGACATTTATTTCATTAAGCGTATAGTACTTGTCATTTGCAAAAAATCATTTCATACTTAGAGTTCAATTACGTGGAGTAAAGAACCATCAGTGTTCATACGTATTTACTTTATTATGCTCTTTAGTTAGTTGCAAATATCACTTCTATATTTTCTTTCAAAACACATGTGTGATTCCCACTTGAGCACACACTAAGAGACCTAAAGAATATTTTGGATCTAGTATGCTCTTCATCTTCCACTCATGAGTGATCTAGATGGATTAGAATGATAAGGAAGTTTGAAATACCTTTCTTTCACTCCTTAATTTAAATTTGGACCATCATAATTTCAACATCGCTTTGTAATTCTCAATCAACTAAAATCCTCCACATTAGGTCACAAAAAAATATTTTAGTTAGTTTAGGTTTGATTGGTCTAGGCATCCAAAGAATTCCCACCAATCTTCTACATTTTTGAAGCATAGCGGTTGTTGACTTTTAGGGTTCGTATTAAATCCTACTATCATCAAGTGTTAAAAGAAAACCTAGATAAGAAAGGAATGGTTCCCAATGATGTAAAATCCTAGGTAAATATGTTTTTGTTAGCCACAAAGATCCAACCCAATTTTTTTTGGAGGTGACACTTTACCGTTTGAGGCTAAAACACTTATCCACACTCGATGCAAGGTATCTTAGTGGCCAAAACGTAGGATATCATGGGGTCGCATTTGTGGGATGCATTTTCACTTGAGTCAGATCTTGTTAGTTGTTGGAAATTTTTCCATTCCTTCTAGAGCATAGCCCCAACATCATTACGTTATAACTAACTCTTTGGCATACCTTCAATAGTTGTTTTTAGAGGATTTCATCACCGCCATAAGAGAGCTATTGGAAGGCCCAATGACTATTTGAGAGGAAGGGAGTTACATCATCTTAGTAATTTACATATATATATATTTCAAGATCATTTAAACATATTTAAAAAGAAACAACCATTGACATCATTTGCAAAAAGACATAGCACACATCCCTCACTTACACCACATTGCATATGTTGTGGTTTGCATATTTTTGTATCTATTGAATTTTGTTTATATCCCTTGATTATCAATATAATTTTTTCACATAAACACCAACAATGTGGAACATATAAATATGAGGCAATCTCTCAAAATGCAAGGGATCTCTTCTCTCTATAGAGGTGTTCTCACATTCTCCCCTAGTAGATCACGAGGCTGATAATATAGCCGGGGGCATTCCCAGGAAATATTGTTAGGGTCATGTTGGTGAGGAAACACCTTTCTTGACTCTCCCATTTCTCCACCTCTTGGAGATTATATAATTACGCCTCCCTATCCATATCATGGAAGAGGAAACACTTCATATTCACCTTTTGGAGGAAGTACCTCCCCATCTTCTCCATATTTTGGAGGAAGTGCCCCCTCATCTCCTGCTTCTAGAGGATGTACCCCCCAATAATATCCACATATAGGAGGAAATACACCACCATCCTCACCACCCTCCCCTCTAGGAGGGGGAAACACATGGAAAAGCATGGTGACATCAAGATCAAACTTCCATTCTTTTAATCTTGTTCACGTTGGAAGTAGTCCTACCTAATGAATGCCAAACCCCTATAGTCCAATCCGTCGTTGAACTATTACCGGGCACCCCAACATTAGAGAAACAACTATTCACCTTGTAGCACATTGATGAAGAATTTCATGAATCATTACAACAAAATGAATCCACGAAAATCCACTCCAAAGGACATTATGACCATCATGTTCGACCTTGCACTTTCAATGAAGGCAATTTTGTCCTCGTTTTTAACACCAAAAAAGACAAAAAACCCAAACCCAATAATTTTGTTTCCATGTGGACTAGACCCTACATAATTAAACAATGGTTACCTAAGGGAACATATATCTTGAGGGATATTGAATGGGTTATTCTCAGCAACCCTATCAGTGGGCTATATCCAAAGATATTCTTTCCATAAAATCTAGTTTGTTCTCTAGGGACACTATGTTTCAAATTTTCTGCATTGCCAATGCTCTTTTCATAATCATGATTACGCTTGGGTATTTGTGCTATGTGTGCATGATTATCATTAAGAAACATATCTTCCATCATATAACAACAATGCACAGACCCCAATCATAGGTATATCATCTTGACCTAACATCTAGGCAATGTATTCCCTCTGTTTACATTGCATTCACACAATAATCCCGCTGATAAGCATAAGGTCCTAATTTTTAGTAATGGAACACCACCAATGTTGTTTCTGAGAAGAGAATGCCCCCCCATGGGTGTGTGCACCATTACAACCCATTCATACTTTTGTGCCCATGATGTCGAACCATCTCAAGTCTAAGGAATTTGATAACTCAACAGTCTGTCAAGTTGTATCCACATATTATCATCTTGCATTCTTCCTATTTCACCCCTCAGATTCCCTGACACATGTTATGATTATGATTCATAGATAAAATCTCATCCCTCCATGAGAAATATAATAGCTACATCCTTATTCATAAAATAAACCACAGAGAAAACCACAATGGGGCCCCACCCACTGAAGACACCAATCCCATTAAATTATTCCCACAGGTTCATTCTGCATGGTATTTATTCATAGGGAACCCGTCTTCTTGTCTGCAAAAAACCATTACATCATCATCAAAACGATTCCTTGACTCATTCAAATCCATGGGAATCCTTCCCATATCATTCTTTGGTTCCCAAACCCACTCAAAACCATGGGAACCGTAGCCATATTCTTTCCCCTATCCACTCAAAATGGTGGGAACCCCATTACATTATTATTTTTCTAGCACCCTCTAGTTTCCATTGATTAATCTACTTGAGTCCACCTAATCCAAACAATGTCCATTTTTTCATTCGCCTTACCCCATCAATATTTTTCCTATGATAAAAATATTCATCTGTAGCCTATTTCCCTTCGTTACACCTTGTATCAACATTTGAAGAATGCTTCCATTTGCCACTCACCCAATTTACATCGATCAAGGGAAGTCATTATCCCGATTCTTATCAACCAATATTGTGTCAGGTCTGTCAGTGCCCCAATTGGTTACAAAATGATCTTCATTATTGAGATAAGACCCTCATATTATCATTTGGTGTAGTTCTCATCGACGTCATATCACTTGATTCTAAGAGCTACAATAGTTATAGTTGTACCTTGGGATCCCTTCTCATCAATATAATGGATCACCTTGAATTAAGTAGGTAAAGTCATCAGTGCTCCCTAACTCAATGGTATTCCCTATGCTTTACGACAAGTCTATCACACTAGGGGGAGTCATATGTTCCAATGGTAGTAGTGTTCAAATATATGATTCATGGAAGTAACACATATTATATACCAAACTTCATCGTTTGGAAACTTCATCATTATTCAGGTCCCCCACCCTAGTGGGATATTTATCATCATCAACATTTCCACTTCTTTGGCATCAGTAACATAATTTCCAGGACTCATTTACTCATACAAGGATCAAAGCTACCTTCATCCTTGTAGCAGCAATATCAAGAGATGACCCCTCAATCACCTCTTATTGTAATATATTTTGATAGATTTTCACAAGCATAGGGATTCTTGTCTCATTTGTATAAAGAAAAATTAATTATTTATAGATTCAATGATCATCACCAACAACCTTCCCCCATGGGTAGGTATCTTTACCCACAAGTGATTAATAACTTATTAGAACATGGAGAGAAAGAAACAATTAGGTGTTTCGGCCCTAGAGTACCCTCCAAATCTCATACATTAGGGGGCATGTATAAACACTTAATTTCACACACATGCGACATTTTGGATAATATTGTATGGAGGCATCATCAATGTACAACATATGGCTCAACTAAGACTTCCTCATTAGATCCACAAGAGAATTTGAGCCCTAGAATGACAAAGGAAGTCGATACAAAAAATTGTGGAACTACTTGCATTGAACCCTTGTGCTACTAGCACAACTCTCGATTCAATAACCTACATGTACCCACATGAATTTTCCTTCGAAATTCATGCAGCTGTCAAAATGATGGGACCACTTAATTTATGTCGGATATTCAAGGATCATAACGACTCCCTTGGCTCCAAAATTCGAATTGGAATTCTCACATGCTTGGGAGCATTCAATATCCCCCTTCATGTACTTGAAGAAATAGTTCATTAATAACAAGGGTTGTCACATTTGGATCTATATGTTTCTTATCCTCCATTTTCCATATAAAAGGAAGCCATGGGCATGCATTCTATATGAGAAAATTAGGGAAAAATTATGTTGCAAGAATTGCATTGAGAGCTCATCTTTCAATCCACTTCTTAACTCAAATTGGCATGCAAAATATCCCTTGCTCTCTTCCTCTAAAAATCAAGTGTTTCTCCATTGTTCTATGGTAGTTATCTTGTAATAGTGTGGACACAAAGGACCTCCCTAAGGTATATTTTTGGATTCCCTTTGAATCCCACATCTCCTAGGAGACACCATTGTATTTAGCTAGACTATTGTGAAATCAGCATTTGGTTTGGCGTACTCTTGTTATTTTGTTTGTTCTTTGCACTTGTCCATTTTATTTCATTTTTGTTTCTTTTATTTATTTTTTAGAGTTTTATTTGCAATTTGGAGTTTAGGATACTAATTTATAATATTGTGTCCTTGTTTCAACCTCAAGGTTTCCCCCAAAGTGGGAATACTACTCACTCTTGTGGTTATTTTTCCCACAACACCTATCACAACGAGACACTCTCTGATGTAGTCTACTCAGGGGGTTTACTCTGTGAACCATCGATATAGTGCATGCATTCATAGGACATTAAAGAATACCCCTAATTTTACTAGATTTCGAAGATTCTTCCAAAAATTATTTTTTTGAACCCCCTTTCAATATAACTTTCCAATTAAAAAATCCCCTATTTTCACTAGATATCCTAGGTATCCATTTTTTTATTGCAGTTTTAATAACCCTTCTTAATATTTCCATTAGTTTCATGACATGACACAACTCTTACAACCCATTGAAACCTTGTAGGGAAAAACATTAAGTCTTAGTGAGAAGATATTTTGGGATGGGGAGCAACCCCCTGAACATAGGTCAAATTCATGCACAATCATTACAATTGACTTCACACCACCTTCACTCATAGATCATACCTATTAAAAAAAAACATGACTATGAACAAAATTGGATTCACATCACCTTCACACGTAAATCATATTTATTCAAACACTAGTCTGACTTCACATGTAGTCATATTCACACCAACTTTAGAAATAGAGTACTTATTTAAACCCCCCATAGCCCTATTTGAGCCCTTAGAAACATAATTATAAACCCCCCTAATATCTATATATTTTTAATATATTAAAAGTACCCCTTGACCCCTATATACTAATAAATATATTGGTTCTATTTTTTAGAGTATTAAGTCCCCCAATATGAACTCACGTGGTATAATATTGCTTACTAGATGAGCCCTCTGTGGTAGTATATAGGTACCTTGTCTATGAAAGTAATATGTACTCCATTGTGCATGCCTATCACCAATGGAAGCATTACATCCTAGGGAAGGAGGATATCATCCACATTGATCACAAGTCCTTGCAATTCATGCAAACACAAGGAAAGTTACATAATGGATATCATTAGAAGTGGTCCATGTACTTGTAATAGTTGCACCTAAACATCAATTAGAAGAAAGAAAACATAAAGCACATTATAGTTTGCCTCATCTAACCTTTTATTGTGGCATTGACTACCATGCTCAAATATTGTGGAGATGAGAGATTTGGGTGGCCCCAATTGTAAGAAAAAAACCCACAATTTTATGTTACCCATTGGACACTATGCATAGGAAAACTAGTCTAAGAATTTCATCTTGAGGATGACATTTTATGCAATCTAGGACACTTCTATGTTCCTTCAAGAGATAATGAGAAGATGATTTGGGAGGTGCATTACAATTAGGTGGGAGGGCATTTCAGCATGTAGAAGACAATTGTAGTGTTGCAAAAGTACTTCAATTGGCTAAAGCTTTGGAAATATGTTGGTAAGTATATCAAATCATACACCACCTATGCCATTTCCAAACCTACCACCAAGAAGCAGAGGTTGTTACATGCTTCTCTACCTACCTCAGATAGACCTTGGGAGTCCATTTTCATGGACTACATGTCTAGCCTACCTTCAACTAAGCATGGAAATGACTGTGTATTTGTAGTTTTTGACTGATTTTCCAAGATGGCCATATAAATGAATTGCAAGAGGAGCATCACAATAGATTCCACTATTAATATATTCTTTGAGTGTGTTTAGGTTCATATTGGGCTTCCATGAACCATTATTTCAGATGAAGACAATAGGTTTATTAGACCATTTGGTCCAACCTTTGGTTGACGATGGAAACCAAGATAAACAAATCGATTTCCTTCCAACCCAAACTGATGGATAGATAAAGGTAGTCAACATGTTGATTGTGCATATCCTTCGAATGCACAAATCCAAACATCCATACACATGAGAGTATATCCTTTCCGCGTTCAACATAGCTACAAAAGAGACTTTCATAGCTATATTGATGACAACCCTTTTTAGGTGTGCTTTATGTTCTAGCCATTAGCCTCAATTGATATAATGTTTCCCATTTCATATACAGATGAAGAATCCTCCCATGTCAATACCGAGGCTGATAGGGTATCCAAATTTTTTGAACATATCCAACACATCCAACAACAAGTTCATGATATGTTTTAGAAATCTCATGCCAAGTACAAGTAATGCCATGATCAATATTAAGTTCTACACAAGTTTTAGGTGGGAGATAAGGTACGGTTGCATTTGTAGAAAGAGTACATAAGAAGGCTACATCAAAATGTTTACCCACTTTGATATGGGACTTATACCATCACCAATTCTATGGGTGATAATTCTTATGAATTAAGAATTCCCCATTTCTTTGACTTGCATTTTATATTTATTGCATATTTTATTTGACCATATTTTCCACCTCTCTTGGAAACCTTAGAGGTGGCTGATAACTTGCCCCCCTACATAAATCAATCCTAATTACATTTAGTAGGTGGAAATCAAATGTGTCCTGGAAACCAACATGAAAGGACACCCGCTAGAAAAACATCCAACTCTATTTGGTCGTCAAAGTAGGGTAGCTTCTTCACCAGGGAAAGTGGCTCACCATGAGTTAGATTCAATATAAGTTTCCACATTTGATTGAGGAACTTGATGGAATGGTGACCATTTATTCCTTAGGGGGAATCCATGATATAAGTGGATACTAGTGGCCATCCACTTATTCCATTGATTTAGAATGGTTCCAGATCTTGGCATTTTTACGTTGGTTTTTCATTTCTCTAATTTTGTACATTGTTTTGGGCATTTCCCTTGCATTTTTGGTAGTGGACATAGGAAACAAAATATTTAGATTGTGTGGATGAAAAAAATCAAAGAGTATGATTTAATCTTTGTAATTTTCCATGAAATTCTCTAAATAGAGTTTGTATGCAAAAGTTGCAAACTCAAAAATTTTACATATCAACTAGCCTCTTTGGGCCCACATTCCTTTCGCTACATCATTTCCTAGGGTTATGGGTTTGGATCTTTAGGGTATTTTCATCCTAGGGATTCATACTTTATGTTATAAGGAATTTTTTTCGTCTTTTATTGTCGTTTTCAAATGAGCATAACCGACACATCCTTCTTTAGAGATAAGTTACCACCATTCTACTAATTAGTTTGTAATGTTTTGTAGATTATAGTCTTTTTCCATTTCATTCATTACTAGAATTTGGGTTTTACTATACTACTATTCTCTCTAAAATATCTCTGTGTTTGTTTCCATTTATATTTCTTCCTTCATTTCATTCTCTATATAATCCAAAACACATTGTTCCTTTGTTGCTTGAATTTTGATTGCTTGTGGAGGAAAGTAGTATTCTTATCTCCTACTTTTAACCATAGGTTGTGCGATTTTATTATCCAATATTCTTCTTCCCTAAATTATTGATGAAGCTTCCTACATATGTATTTTTATCAAACGTAAGGTCTTGTGTAACTTGATCTTATTGTACCATTTTGTCTTTCATCCCAATCAACTATTTTCTAAATTAATTTCTTTTATGTTGTGGGGTTTTGGGAGTTTACTTTTTCCCAATATTTAAGTTCTACTTGGTTTCCTTTAGGTTGGACTGCCAAAAATATCTTGGCGAGCCTTCTATTTTTTGATTCCATGTAGCTTAGAATATTTCTAAGGCTTGTCATTCTTGAAACCACAGGGGATTGAACTTGAAAGGGAGAGGCCTATAGTTTGTTTCTGGCTTTAATGAAAGCAATATTAGTCTATAATCTAACAATTATAAGGGAAATATGTTAGATTATATTTATGTATTCTTCTCCAAAAATCCTATATTGATCAATAATCTATTAAGTCTTGTTGCAATATGACCAGGTCCAACCCCTTCATTTCACCACGCACATTTCCCCCCTTTTGGATTGATGTTGATAAGGTCCCAATCTTGTAAGATTTCAAATTTTTCTATGAATTGGTCTCTTTACAATACCTCCTCTGTGCTTCTCCCCTTGGTCCATAATGATGTTAAAATAACCTGATATTATAATATTTTTTGCAACAACTAAATATTTCATCTCATATATAGTTTTCCAAAATCAAATTTTATCTCTATAATGTATTGGAGGGTATATATTGAAAATATTAAAATATTTATTAGTATTGCGATAGACTAAGTCAAAGTAGATCCAATTTTGCATATTGATAGACTAGGGTAAGTAAAGATCATTGTTTTTCCATAATGTACCAATTCCTCCAGATGCTCCCCTAGATATTATAGGTACTCCTTCCCTCTCTATCCATTGTCTTCTTCTTTATTTAAGCCTATAAGCTTCATGGTAGAGTAAGCTTCAACCAATGTGTTACTTATCCTCCATTGAAGCATAATACAAGGAATCCATTAACAAACTCGTGAGGCAATATGGTTACAAAGGATATTGCTTGATATTCAACTTGACCAAACAAAACCAACCTAACTTTTATGCAAAAATCAAAGTGATCTCAAGATTGCGAAGAATCCAGTCTATCATGCCAAAACTAAGCATATTTAAGTTCATCACCATTACATTAGATAGTTGGTTGATAATGAAGAAAATTGTGTTTATTATCGTCCCATAGAAGAACAAGTTATTTACATAATGGAAAAACCACTCTGTAATGTTAAATTGATCAAGTTTAGAAATAAACTTGGAATTCTATCTAGTTTAGTCATTAAGGGGGGGTGTTAAGATTAGATGAGATCGTAGGTTTGTTGTTTCCAAATAAATACACCTACATAATTTTGTTTCCTATACATTAATTTAGGGGAAATGGTTCCATTTATTTAGTGTACTATTACAAATCCATGTAGCTATATAATAGAGTGAATATGCAATGTAAAGTCGAATCGATGAATTAACAATCTTTTGTTTAAACTTTCATGTTTTTACCCCCATAGTATGAGTGAAAAGAGATAATTTTAATGTTGGAAGCATACGTCAATGACATCTTTCACAACATGTCCATTCTCATGGTATTTTTAGAGCATTTGATGGATTTTGGTAGCTCTAACACAAAAGATGGATCAAAACAAAAAAAATGTAGATAATGAAGACCAAAGAAAGAAGCTAAAAAGGGAGCCAGAGAAAGAGAAATCGAGTTTGAAAGTCATCACTTCTTCCCAATATTTTTTTAAAGTGGAAGTAAAAATGGACAAAAAATCCTACTAAGCTCAGATTGATGTTGTTAATTTCTATCAATGGTTGCAATAGTATAAGTTTATTTCAATTTTCATAACATAGTAGTAGAGCAAGAGATCATATTTACTCAACTAAAGCTAGAGGGCCATGCCCAAAATTGATGGTAAAGTTACATGGAAATGCTTAGGATGAAGGATGATCCCCAAAAACTAAGTGGGAGGTGTTCAAAACCCTAATTTTAAGTCTAGTTCTACCCTATTGTGTACAAATAGGACCAGTGGACCAATTGGAATTACTACTCTAGTAGAAGCAAGGGAAGAGTGTGTAAGACTACACCACCAAGTTTAGAGAGAAATTGATTATGTTGGGTATATCCCCCAAGAGTTTGGATGCACTCCTCAAGTATTTGAAAGTTTTACACATTCATTTAAGGAGAAACGTATTTCTCTTGAAACCTAGGATAGTTGCTGAGGCCTATGTGCAAGCATGGTACTATAGAATATAGACAAGAAGAAATTACATTCAAGTGTTTCCAAGTAGAAATACCAATAGAATGCTTCCAATGAGGAAAATAAGAAGTGGAGGGAAAGGACAAGAAGACAACAACAACGAGAAACAATATAAGGATCCAGGCAACCACTATAACCATTGTAATATCAATGATCACACCAAATATAAGTGTTGGAAGCTACATCCAGAGTTGAATCCAAAGAATTGGAAGAGGGATGCCAAGAATAAGAACATGCTAGTTATGGATTTAGGAAACCAGGTAGAGAGCAGCTTAGAAGTAGATGAAAATAATTTCTTCATATTCTTCACTACAATGCATAAGGAGGTGAATCTAATATCATCCATCCCAAGAAAAATAAGAAGATGACTAAAATTTTCCATATTAATATCCAAGTCAAGAATACAAAGGAAAATTCTCTATTTGATTCCAATTCATAGGCCTACCTCATAGCAGAATATATGGTTAGAAAGATTGGATTGTAAGTTCATGAACATCCTCACTTATATCCATTGGATGTATATAGGGATGTATAGCTCAAGGTCACTAAGTAGTTTACCAAAATAAAATTTGTTATAAGTTCAAACTATATTGATGAAGAGGAGGTGTATGTAGTATCGCTTGATGTGCGTGGTGTAGTGTCTGGAAGCCCTACATGTACACTAGGGATTCGATATTCATGAAAATAAAAAACTAGTACTTCCCAATTAAGGATGGGGAAAGTACTTCATCACCAATCCAAAAAAATTTAAATCCAAGATCGCTTTGCTAAGTGCTAACCAAAACAAGAAATTGATTAGTTCTAGTAGGAAGTTTGTATTACTCGTTTTAAGAGAGAACCATCTAGGAAAATAATCAATACAAGTAAATACATCTGTAGGGGAACATAGTAAAGAGAGTATACATTAGTTGAAGGAGATATTTCATGCATATAGAGAAGTTCTCCAAGATCCCAAAGGATTACCACCTAAGAGGGAAGTGGTGTCACATCCCTACCCATCAATCCGACCAACGAAGGGGACATGAATGATCTATGGGGTTTTAAATTTCACCCACGTAGCCAAATTAAGAAATTCATAAACATCTAAATGTGTGTGCAATGTATGATAAAAATACTCAACGGAAAATAAATTAATTCCACACACACAACTTGCATATACTAGCATAATCATCACATGCACAAGAATAATAATCATGCTCATTTAAGCACAACAGTAGATTAACAAGTAAACACTTATATTTTCAATAAAGTTTCCCAAGCAATTGGCTATGGGAGAGAAACATTTCACCCAACCATAGGCATTTTTTCCAACACCTTATCTCTCTACTTAGAGGCCAACCCCGATTTGGGTTATGTATCCACTAAGAAGGAACTACACAAGCTCACTCACAACCATAGGAACACACATTCACGCTAAGCCATCACACAAATGGGTTTATCAAGCATGTAGAGAGACAAGGAAGGATAATTCTAAGTTAGTGAACTCAACCACAGAGCTATCTGCATCTCAATTGGTCTTGGTCAGCCTTGACACCCACATTACCTACCAAACCCAACAAAAGGATGGTCCCCTTCTCTACTAAACGGTCCCTCATGCGCCCCTTCCCTTCATTGTTATTCATGTTGATGTATATGTAACTTCGGAATGTATTTCACCTATGTATATTGTACTCCTATAGAGATGTTATTATTCCTCTATACGGAAGTGTCGTCATTTGTATTGACAAGTGTCGCAAGTGTCGTAACTTGCTGTGATGGGTTATTAGACCAACAAGTGTGGGGTCGGCCCGGATTAATGTAACCATGGGTTATTAGACTCTTCTAGAGAAGTCAGTCCTGCTAGTGTATTAGGCAAGTCGGAACAAGTATAAATAGAGAGTGGGAGATCTCTATTTGTTTATCTCATTATTCACTTCTACATCACTCGGAAAGTGGCGCACTAGTTGAGGAGGAGGAGTAGCTTCTAGGAGAAGACTATATCTTGTACTTTGGTTGTATCATTGCTCTTTATATCTCTAAGGAAGTTGTGGGGTTTTTCACCTTTATGGTTTTCCCCAGTGAAACTCTGTGTGTCTATTGTATCATGTGATTTCTTGGTGTGATTGATGTGCATTGTTGTACTTGATATGCTGTACATGTTATTCTATCAGTAAAGATCCTAGAGTATATTGAATTAATGCTAAAAAAATAACATGGTATCAGAGCTAACCTAAGAAGAAGACATTGTGCAGTGGCGGAAACTAGGGTTTCTTATTTATTGGGTTTCTCTCCACAGATTTTGGAAAGGCAGCAAGGTAGATTGACTCTACTCATCAAGGAGAATCTTTCTGTCCAATTAGAATTCAATTCTGAGCACTTTCATGTTTTGCCCTAAAAATTAGGGTTTCCACAAAAATAGGAATTTATGAAATATGAGGACATAGCTGGAAGCTCCTTGGAAAAATTGAAGTTTAGAGCTTTGGATCGATATTTTTGGTTGGGTGAAGCTCCGGGAAACTCAAACCCTAATTCAGGGTCGTCCCTAGTGAATCCAGGAAGACTAAAAGGCATTTTTGAAGGGTGAAACTTTGTAGATTTCAAATTCTGAATATACTAGGATGATCAGCTCATCAAGGCGCATCTTTCTATCCTTTTAGA
Source organism: Larix kaempferi (assembly GCA_027924585.1). NCBI lineage: Eukaryota > Viridiplantae > Streptophyta > Pinopsida > Pinales > Pinaceae > Larix > Larix kaempferi. Next base: position 8,013,563 of record BSBM01000008.1, read on the forward strand.
AAGTTGAAATTCACATTTTGAATTTTTAGGGTTTCTCTCACAAACCCTAATCCAGCACTAGATCTAGATTTCTGCAAATCAAGTGGTAAGACCTAAATCTTTTCTATTTCCATTTGAAGTACTCTTTAAGATGTCTCACCACACCAAGCTTGAGGATAAACTTGAAGGGGTTGATAACTTCCAAGCATGGAAGTATAGGATTGGGTTAATCCTATAAGAAAATGAATTGGATACTTACATAAGTTCTGAGGTCCCTATCCCAGAGGGAGAAGAGGCTAAGGCTTTGCATAAAAAGAACTTGGTCAAGGCAAAGAGAATCATTGCTGATTCTATAAAAGACCATCTCATACCACATGTGTCATCTCTAAATACACCCAAGGAGATGTTTGATTCCTTGACCAAGCTATTTGAAGGAAAGAACATAAATTGGAAGATGGCTCTGCGGAATCAATTAAAAGGGGTAAAGCTTTAGAATGGAGAGACCATTCAATCCTATTTCTCTAAGGTCTCTCAGATCAAGGAACAAATTGAAGCTGTGGATGAAGTGGTGGAGAATGGTGAAATTTTTATGACCACTTTGAATGGCCTACCTAGGTCATGGGATTCCTTTATCCAAGGAATCTGTGCAAGAAGAAAACTGATCTCCTTCAGTAGACCGTGGGAGGAATGCTCACAAGAAGAAGCAAGGCTACTGGCCCGAGAAGAAAAGATGGGGAATGAAGATCAAGCTCTCACAGCACACACCAAGAAAGGAAATCCCAAGAGAGAGCCATCCCATTTCAAGAAATCTTCTCACCACCATTAGCATAAAGAGAAGAGAATATGTTTTACATGTAATGAGAAGGGACATATTGCTATAAATTGTCCCAAGAACAAAAAGGACAACAATAACTTCAACAAGAAGAAGAAGGGCACCAAAAGGAGGTACCATGCTCATGCTGCTGAGGATGATGAACCCCCCAAGAAGAAGGCTAGGGAAGAAAGTGATGCTTCATCAAGTGAAGATGAATATGTTCTGATCTCTACTCTCACAGGTACTATCTCTCATGGATGTAATGATTGGCTTATTGATAGTGGGGCTTCCAAGCACATGACTGGGTTTAAAGAATCTTTTGTAAATATATCTAAACATGATTCACCCCATAAAGTAAAATTTGGGGATGACTATCAATATCCCATGAAGGGAAGTGGTGAAGCCTCCTACAACCTAGACTCTGGAAAGTCTTTGAAGATGAAAGATGTATTATATGTACTTGGGCTCAAGAAGAACCTACTCTCCATATCTGAATTGGATGCAAAAGGCATGAGGGTTGCATTTGTAGATGGCAAAGTCCTAATGTGGCCAAAGGGTAAAAATATAGATGATGCAGTGGTGATTGGAGAGCAAAAGGGAGGATTGTACAAATTAAAGGGACAACCTGAACAAGCCATGATACATGAATCCATGGAGCCAAGTGAACTTTGGCATAGAAGGCTTGCACATGTGCACTACAGAGCACAACCAGTTGTAAGTAAAGTAGTAGAGGGTCTTCCTTGAATCAAGACAAAGCATGAAGGTGTTTGCAAACGATGTGCAAAAGGAAAGAACATTAAGAAGGCATTTCCAAGCAGTGAAAGTAAAGCAAAATAAATCTTGGAAATTATCCACTCCGATGTATGCGGTCCGATGTCATCAAGTTCTCTGAGTGGGTATGTATACTATGTCTCTTTCATTGATGATTTCTCTAGGAAGACTTGGGTTTACTTCTTAAAGAACAAAGATGAAGTATTTGATAAATTCAAGGAATTCAAAGCATTAATGGAAAATAAAACTAATAAGAAGATCAAGACCTTCAGATCCGATAATGACGGAGAATTCACTTCAGGTGATTTCAAGAAGCGATGCAGTGATTCAGGTATTAAGAGGGAGTTGAATGCTCCTTACAATCCACAACAAAATGGAGTTGCAGAAAGGAAGAATAAAACTATCATGGAAGTAGCACAGACAATGCTTCATGACCAAGATCTTCCTATGCATCTATGGGAAGAAGCAGCTAGGACAGTTGTATATGTGCAGAATAGAAGACCTCACAAGATATTGGACAATAAGACACCAGAAGAGGTCTTTTCTGGTAAGAAGCTTGAAGTCAGCCATCTCAGAATATTTGGTTGACCAGTATATACTCATGTTCCAAAGGAAAAGAGAACTAAGTTATATCCTTCACGAAAGAAGGGCATATTTGTGGGGTATAGTGAAAGCTCGAAGGCTTACAGAATATACTTTCCAGGGTTCAAGAAGATTGATGTCAGCAGGGATGTAACATTTGATGAGAACTTAGCTTATATCAAATCAAGGAAGACACCTGTTGAAGATCATGAAGAACCAAAGGAAATCAGATTTCAAGATACCACTATGAATGAAGCAATTCCAGAAGCAACCCGTGAGATTGAAGATCCACAAGAACCTATAGATTCACCCCATGAGAAGAACTCTCACAAGAGGAAACCTGCATGGGCTAGAGAGATCATCCAAGATGCAGAATGATATGGTATTCTAGAAGAGGAACATAGAGAAAGGAATAAGACAAGGTCACACACTAGCTATGTTGCCTTGCTCTGTGACATTATATACAAAGAACCTTCCAGTTATGAAGAAGCAACAAAAAAGAAAGAATGGAAGGATTCCATGGTTGAGGAATACCAATCGATCATGAAGAATGATGTTTGGGATGTGGTCCCAAGACCAGAAGGGAAGTCTATTGTGACTTCCAAGTGGATCTATAAGATCAAGCATGCTGCAGATGGTAGCATAGAGAAATACAAGGCAAGGCTTGTAGCTCGTGGCTTCTCTCATAAAGAGGGAATAGACTATGAAGAGACCTTTGCACCTGTAGCTAGATACACTTCCATTAGAGAAGTACTTGCTCTGGCTGCAGTGATGAAATGGAAGACACACTAGATGGATGTCAAGACAACTTTCTTGAATGGTGTAGTCGAAGAGGAAGTGTATGTGGAGCAGCCACTTGGTTTTGAAACACATGACACAAATTCATATGTGTGCAGGTTGAAGAAAGCCTTGTATGGCTTGAAGCAAGCTCTTAGGACTTGGTATGGTAGGATGGACAGTTTTCTATCCAGTTTGGGCTTTACCAAGAGTAAAGCGGATTCTAACCTTTACTACAAGGTTGAGGAAGGCAATCCTGTGATTCTACTCTTGTATGTGGATGACCTGTTTGTTACCAGTGAGGATAGACTGATTTACGACACGAAGAGGAAGCTTGCTGCCAAGTTGGAGATGAAGGACTTGGGGATGATGCACTACTTTCTAGGTATGGAGGTGTGGCAGAGTGTTAGAACAGTAATCCACACTTAGTACCATATTCCATAAATTTTTATTGCTCATGTGCTTAATTAAACCATAGTTTGGATTAGATGACTATAGTTGGTCAAATACCCACTTTTGAGAGTGTTCACACCCACTTCCAAGCAAACCAGTTCACCTAGCCTCCTGTTTTGTCCACATGTGCACCCTCATTAATTGCTGGAGTGCCATCTCTCCTTGATTTGGGGAATTTCAGTTGACTAGGGGCGCTAGGGTGGATTTTGCCCATTTTTGGCTAGATTTGGAGCATTTAATGCTCCCTTGGTCCCCCCAAACTCCTCTACTTGCTCACCCACGCCTTCCTTGGCCTCATTAATGACCCAGCATGCTTCAGCCACCTTCACACCAGAATTCGTGACTGTTTGGGGTGATTGGGATTGAGTTGGACCCACCTAGGGTGGATTGAGGCCCATTTGGCATTTTTGACTTGTACACTCAGCTTGAGCTCACTAATGCTCTCGAATTTATCATGGATGTAATAAAAACCTGTTACTAACATTTTCACATGTTAGACAGTCAGTTAATGAAAATATTCAGCTCACATTGTGTGTAAATTTATCTCCTTTTTCATGTTTTTCCACAAGTTTTGCAAATTAATTCGATTTTGTGAGGTTCTCCATAGCTCCTAGATCTTCTGTGATCAAAATACTCACATGGTATCAGAGCCATCATGGATTTAGTGAGTTGCAGGTCAATATTGAGCATTGAACTGCATTCTAGAGAGGATTTCCAGATAAAAATTGAGTGTTTTTTGTAGGTGTTTCAGTAGTTTTCTCACCATTAACGCAGCAGTCATGGAAGCAAACCAAATGTTGCTCACACCCTTCAATTTTTTCGATTGGAAGGCTGAGATGGTTATCAAGCTGAGATCTAAGGGTCTCTATAGAGTAACCATGGGCACAGAAGTGGAGCCAAATTCTGCTGTGGAGAAAGCAAAGTACTACAATCAACTTGATGAAGCTTATGGATTGCTATGCCTGAGCATTTCAAGGGAACTCTTGTTTCATACAGACAGTTTGACAACCCCCAACGAAGTATGGGTGAAGCTAGAATCACTCTTTGGGAAAACTGATGAACTGAGAGGCCACCAGCTTGAAAACGAGCTCATTAGCTTGAGCCCAGCGCATTTTGAAACCATCCAGGAGTTCTTCACGAAGTTCAAGTCACTGGTGCTTCAACTGCAACAATGTGGAATTGTTAAGAAGGAGGAACAACTTATTCTGTCCATCCTTTCGAAGCTAGGCCCATAATTCTCTGTATTTGTTAGCACATTTCACTAAGCCAAAATGACCCTTCGAAATTGGCAAATGCCATCACTAGCTACCTTCATGGAGTGTCTCACTCAGGAGCAAGACAAACTAGTTCAGATGGGCACCATAAAATCAAAGGACCAAGCATTGGCAATGGGTGTTTCAAATGCCAACAAAGGCAAGCAGAAAGCCAAGAATTCGAAGCAGCAAGAGAAGAGGAAGTTTGACAAGACCAAGTCTGCAGATGGGGGTTCGAATCTGTCAAAGGAGAAGGACAAGAAGGGAAAGGAAAAGAACAAATGCACCTATTGTCATAGGGGATGGAATCTAGAGAGCTCATGCATGAAGAAAACCATTGATTCAATCGCGTAGCTGCTGGAGAAGAACAACATCCCAGTCCCTGAGGGCGCAAGGAAGAAAGAGAGCACCTCAAATCCTGACAATAAGGAGAAGTGTCATGCTTTGGTAGCAGGTATTTCGAATCCCTCATCCTTTATCATTGATTTAGGAGCTTCCAGACATATGGTTTCATCCAGAGAACTCTTCTCCTCTATGCATTCGAATGGTGGCCCAACAGTTCGAATGGGAGATGATTCAGAAATCCAGACCAAGGGGATTGGTAGGATTGACATGGAGCATGGCTATTTCAGTGATGTGCTCTATGTACCTTCATTGGCTGCAAATTTGCTATTAGTTTATCAAATGACCCATACAGGAGAAGCCAAGAGAGTAACATTTACTCCAGAGTTGGTAGAAATCTCAAAAATTTCTTCAAATCAAGTTGTGGCTGTAGGGTATGCTGATCATGATGAGAGAATGTACAAGTTCTCCAATTTCATTCCACACTCTAGTGACCATGCTCTTGTCTCTCATGCCAACGAGACCTCCAAGTTGTGGCATGAAATATTTGTCCACATGAACTACAAATATCTCCAGACATTGCACAAGGATGAGATGGTGGAAGGGCTTCCAGAAATCAGATCTTCAAATGGTGCATGCATTGGGTGTGTAGTTGGAAAGCAACCTAAGCGCAGCTATGAGAAGGGAATGGCAAGGAGAGCCACTCAACCACTTGGATTGGTACATTCAGACCTCATTGGTCCTCTTCCCACTCCATCATATGGTGGATCAAGGTATGTACTCACATTCATAGATGACTACTCTCGATTCTGCTGGGTTTACTTCCTTAAATTGAAGTCAGAAGTGTTTGAGAAATTGAAGATTTGGAAAGCCCTAGTGGAGAATCATAGTGGTCATAAGATAAAGATCCTTAGGACTGATAATGGAAAGGAATATGTGAATAATAACATTCAGCATCTTTGTGAGGAATGTGGCATCCAAATGCAACATTCAATCCCCTACACACCTCAGCAAAATGGTGTGGCAGAGAGGAAAAATAGATCTCTCAAAGAGATGGCTACTTGCATGATTGAAGCTAGGGATCTAAGCCCTAAGCTATGGGATGAAGCCGTCAATTGTGCAGCTCATATTCAGAACAGATCCTTTCACAAATCATTCAAAGGAAAAACCCCCTATGAGGCATGGTTTGGCCAAAAACCAAATGTGTCAAATTTCAGGATTTTTGGGTCTAGAGCATGGGCTCGAATTCCATCAGAAAAGAGGAAGGCTTTGGAGCCACATAGCAGAGAATGTATCATGGTTGGATATGGTGAGGAAAAAAAGGGATACAAGCTCTTTGACACATCCACACTCAAAACTTTCATTGAGAGAAGTGTGCAATTCGAAGAAGAACCAATTCCATATTTTGAGCTTGCACCGGGGGAAAGCTCCTCTCCTCCTCACCTTAATGAAATTAGTGATGATTCCACTTCTGATTTTTCTGATATTGCTGAAGATGACATGGCTGAAGATGACATTTCTGTACATGAGTCACCATCAAGGCCCAAGTGGGCTGAAAAAAGCATACAAGCTGCAGGTGAATTGGCAGGCAATCCCCAAGAGCCTAGGAAGACTAGATCTCAAAAAATCAATGCTTCCTTTGCAAATGAAAGTGAACTTGCTGATAACTGTTATATGATGATTGGATCTGATCCAACATCATATCAGGAAGCTCATCATGATCCAAGGTGGAGAGCATCAATGCAAGAAGAATTCCAATCTCTCCAAGAGAACAAAACATGGGATTTGGTGCCTCTTCCTCCCAAGAGGAAACTTGTGCAATGTAAGTGGATTTTCCGAACCAAACCTGTTGCTGATGGTTCTGATATGAAGTACAAGGCTAGGTTAGTGGCTAAGGCCTACTCACAAATCCATGGTGTGGATTATACAGAGACCTTTGCACCGGTTGCAAAGATGGACTCAATTAGACTAGCTCTAGCCATGGCAGCTAGTAAAGGTTGGGAAGTTCACCACATGGATGTCAAAAGTGCATTCTTGCATGGTGAGCTATAGGAAGAGATATATATGCAGCAACCTGAAGGATTCCAAGAGGATCCCACACTTGTATGCAGGTTGAAGAAGTCACTCTATGGGCTCAAGCAAGCCCCCATGGCTTGGTATGCCAAAATGGATGCTTTTTTGCTCTCAATTGGTTTCTGTCGATGCAAGTCTGATCCAAATGTTTATTTGCAGCAATGTGATGATAATTTGTAGGTCATTTTACTGTATGTTGATGATATTTTAATTACAGGGAGCTGCAACAAACAAATTGGCTCAATTAAAGCTTCTTTGCACAGTGAATTTGCCATGAGCGACCTAGGATTGCTAAGGCAATTTTTGGGTTTGGAAATTGAGCAATCTGAGAGAGGTATATTGCTGAGTCAACCTAAGTATGCTTCAAACCTGTTATTCAAGTTTAAAATGGCTGAATGTAAGGCAGCCAAGTGCCCATTCCTTTCAGGCATAAAACTAGGTGAATTTGAAGACTCTCCATTGGTGGATTGCACACTCTACAGGCAGCTAGTCGGAAGTTTGTTGTATCTTACACATACAAGACCTGATTTGTCTTATGCTGTAAGTGCGGTAGCAAGGTATATGCAGCAGCCACATGAGATCCATTGGAAGGCAGCCAAAAGGATCCTTCAATATGTCCAAGGAACAAAGAGCTTTGGGGTACACTATGCAGCTGGTTCTTCACTTCAACTAGCTGGATTTTCTGATTCCGATTGGGCGGGAGATCCCATCGATAGAAAGTCCACTTCAGGTTTTGTGTTTATATTTTCTGAAGGTCCCATTTGCTGGTCAAGTAAGAAACAACATACCATTTCTCTTTCATCAGCATAGGCCGAGTACAGGGCAGCAGTGAACGCAGCCACACAGTGTGTTTGGTTGCAAGGCATTCTTCGGGAGTTTGGTGTTGCTATTGATTCTCCAACCAATATTTGGGTGGATAATCAAAGTGCCATCAAGATATCTACTGATCCAGTACAAAGGAAAAGAACAAAGCATATTGAAATCCACATGCATTACATTCGGGGCTTGGTGCATGACAGGGTGATTTCATTGCAGTATTGCCCATCCACCGAGCAAACTGCAGATATTTTCACCAAGTGCTTTACTGAGAAGACCTTCACTCACTTGAGAGATTTGCTTGGAGTGAGTGATGGATGGTGATTGCTGCAATTTAATTGCAGGTTCAGCCCCATGTCCATTTTAGAGGGAATTTTTTATCCCATGAGGTTTTACTTCTTTTCCTCGGTTCATATGGACAAATAAAATTTCTGTTTGTAATGAGGTGACTTGATCCTTTGTTGCCAAGGCCTCCCACTTATCTTTCATGAGTTGTACTAAGTTCATGGTTAAGGGGGGGTGTTAGAACAGTAATCCACACTTAGTACCATAGTCCATAAATTTTTATTGCTCATGTGCTTAATTAAACCATAGTTTGGACTAGATGACTATAGTTGGTCAAATACCCACTTCTGAGAGTGTTCACACCCACTTCCAAGCAAACTAGTTCACCTAGCCTCCTGTTTTGTCCACATGTGTGCCCTCATTAATTGCTGGAGCACCCTCTCTCCTTGATTTGGGGAATTTCAGTTGACTAGGGGCGCTAGGGTGGATTTTTCCCATTTTTGGCTAGATTTGGAGCATTTAATGCTCCCTTTGTCCCCCCAAACTCCTCTACTTGCTCACCCATGCCTGCCTTGGCCTCATTAATGACCCAACATGCTTCAGCCACCTTCACACCAGAATTCGTGACTATTTGGGGTGATTGGGATTGAGTTGGACCCACCTAGGGGAGATTGAGGCCCATTTGGCATTTTTGACTTGTACACTCGGCTTGAGCTCACTAATGCTCTCGAATTTATCATGGATGTAATAAAAACCTGTTACTAACATTTTCACATGTTAGACAGTCAGTTAATTTAAATATTCAGCTCACATTGTGTGTAAATTTATCTCCTTTTTCATGTTTTTCCACAAGTTTTGCAAATTAATTCGATTTTGTGAGGTTCTCCATAGCTCCTAGATATTCTGTGATCAAAATACTCACACAGAGTGCAGATGGAATCTTCCTTGGACAAGAGAAGTATGCAGTAGAAATTCTGAAGAGGTTCGGGATGATGGACTGCAAGGCCATGGCCACACCTATGACATAGAACCTAAAGCTTCTGTGTGATGCTTCATCTGATCCGGTTGATCTCACTGTGTATCGTGAGATGATTGGGTCCTTGATGTACCTGACGAACACGAGACCAGATATTTTCTTTGCGGTGAACACATTGGGCCAGTTCCTGACGAATCCTAGAGGTGTTCACCTAGTTGCTGTAAAGCATATTCTGAGGTACTTGAAGGGTACAATTAATTATGGGATCAAGTATGATGCGAATCAAAAGTTTAACCTGTAGGGTTATGTTGATTAAGATTGGGCAAGCAGTGCTGCAGATAGGAAGAGCACTTCTGGGTGCTGCTTCAGTATGGGATCAGGTGTGATCTCTTGGTTTAGTAGGAAGCAGTCCTGCGTAGCACTGAGTACAGCCGAAGCAGAGTATGTTGCATCTTGTTCGGCTAGTTGTGAGGTAGTATGGTTGATGAAGCTACTGTCTGAGTTATTTTATCTCTCGTTGGATGCTACTGGTATCTACTGTGACAACTAGATTTGTGTGAAGTTGTCTGAGAACCCGGTGTTCCATGACAGGTCGAAGCACATTGAGATAAAATATCACTATATTAGGGATATGGTGCAGAGAGGAGCATTGAAGCTCTTGTATGTTGCGACGGATGAGAAGGTTGCAGATGTGTTGACAAAATCACTAGCTAGAGTGAAGTTTGAGTACTTCAGAGAGAGGGTTAGTGTTCTTCATATTGATGACACTTCGAGGAAGAAGTGATGGACACATTTGCAGGAGCCATTCCTGGCATGGTGAGAGGAGGATCCTTTCCATGGCTATGGATGTAAGCACTGGATGATGAGCATCAGGATGATGCTCCAGTTACTGCTCTATATGCATCATGTTGGATGCTTGTTATGATCAGATGGATCATGTATTTGTATATGTATCAGGTGGATACATTGTATGATCAGGATGATCATGGATGATGAGCTTCAGGATGTTTCTCCAGATGATATGTATCAGGTGGATACATTGTATGATCAAGATTATCATGGATGACGAGCTTCAGGATGTTGCTCCAGATGATATGCATCAGGATGATGCTATGATGATGATCAGGATGATCATGTGATGATGTACATTAGGAAGATGTATGATGAGTATCAGGTTGATGCTCTGTGGCCGTGGACAGGTTTTGTCCTATGGCATGTAATGTAGTCCTGGGAGATACGATAGGTTGGGCTATGTGTCCATAATAAGTCCTAGGATGCTCTTTCGTGGTTTTTCCATGACCACATGTAATGTAGTCCTGGGAGATCCGATAGGTTGGGTTGTGTGCCCGTAATAAGTCCCAGGATGCTCGTTCGAGGTTGTGTGGTGGAAAATCCTAGATGCATTCTAGGTCCCATCCAGTATGAAAAAGGAATGGCTCTATGGTGGAAATCTTAGATGCATTGTAGGTCCCATATAGTATGAAAAAGGACTGGCTTTGTGGTGGAAATCCTAGATGCATTTTAGGTCCCATCTAGTATGAAAAAGGACTGGCTCTGTGGCGGAAATCCTAGATGCATTCTAGGTCCCATCTAGTATGAAAAAGGACTGGCTCTGTGGTGGAAATCCTAGATGTGTTCTAGGTCACATCCAGCATGAAAAAGGGCTGGCTTTGTGATACATCCAACATGAAAAAGGGCTGGCTCTATAGATGATGAAGACCTGTAGGTGGCAAGCCTACATCTAGTATGAAAAAGGACTAGCTCTGTAGAAATTCCTATGATGAGTAGATCGGAGATTGATTGAGATAGCAGCAACAATGACGATGATGTTGATTCAATGACGATGATTCGATGACGATGATCCAGAGAAGAAGACTTGTGCTAGCAGATCTGTGTCAAGAAATAGCTTCCTAGTTAAGAGGGAGTGTTGATGTATATGTAACTTCAGAATGTATTTCACCTATGTATATTGTACTCCTATAGAGATGTTATTATTCCTCTATACGGAAGTGTCGTCATTTGTATTGACAAGTGTCGTAAGTGTCGTAACTTGTTGTGATGGGTTATTAGACCACCAAGTGTGGGGTCGGACCGGATTAATGTAACCATGGGTTATTAGACTCTTCTAGAGAAGTCGGCCCTCCTAGTGTATTTGGCAAGTCGGAACAAGTATAAGTAGAGAGTGGGATATCTCTATTTGTTTATCTCATTATTCACTTCTACATCACTCGGAAAGTGGCGCACTAGTTGAGGAGGAGGAGTAGCTGCTAGGAGAAGACTATCTCTTGTTCTTTGGTTGTATCAATGCTCTTTCTATCTCCGAGGAAGTTGTGGGGTTTTTCACCTTTATGGTTTTCCCCAGTGAAACTCTGTGTGTCTATTGTCTCATGTGATTGCTTGGTGTGATTGATGTGCATTGTTATACTTGATATGCTGTACATGTTATTCTCTTAATAAAGATCCTAGAGTACAAAAATTAACAATTCATGGTGGGCATAGAAAGGTCCAAGCTACTGTACCACCGGAGATATCTGCCTACAATGGGTTTATCAAGCAATTCCAACCTTTGATCCTTCTCAGACTTCAATTGTCTCTTGAATTCTCTAATGTCTGGCCACACTAATTTGTAGCCACGAAATTCAATTTCCAGGCTACCAAATATTGGTTCTCCCACGAATTTTTGGGATTTTGACACTCTCAAATTCACCCCAAGGTTGACATATATGGATCCCCCACTAGATTTCACAACCCACACAATTTTTTGGGCATTTTTTACACTCTAAAACATGAATTCCTCTCTGGTTACGAATTCTGTTATATTTTTTTATTGGGAGTGCATAGCTTCCTGAAAATTGGAGTATGGTTTCCCAACCATGGGATGGGAATGAAGGGAAACAAATCCCCATGAGGGAAATTGAATTTTGGTACACAAAACTACGCTCATACTCAAACATATGATTTTATGGGTTTAGCCCATGCTTCATTAAATTCCCAAGCTGATTTCTTAGCTACCTTCTTACAATAGAAATAAATATTAGCAAGAAATTCTACTTGGGAGGTTGCTTACCATTTATGGCACATGGGTTTTCAATATAACACTTGGAAACAAAGGATTTAATCCCACACACCCCTCTCCTCTCCCTAGTGGATTAACATATCCCCCTCATTTTAGTTGCCTCCATAGCCAGCTCTTGGAATTTTATTTGTATTATAAATATTTACATGGTTTTTACATTTTTCCACAGTTGACTAGCACATGTCCACCAAATACAAAATACTTTCCTTTATAAGACAAACATTCACTAGAGGGGTCTTTTCCTTGAGTTGCACAGTAGTAATCATACACTGCATATTTGCAATATTTACATATCAAGCCAATACATTCCAAGGGTAAAAATGGTGGTATTACATTTCCCTCCCCCTTCAAACAACACCATCCTTAGTGTTCTCAAAATGAACAAAAATGAGTATGCCTCTCTCATGGAATCCTCTATCTCCCATGTATCTTCATTGGGACCAAGGTGTTTCTATTGCACCTTTACCTATCCCATAAATCGGTTTCGGAGCAATGTTACCTTCTTGTTGAGGATGCACATAGGTTCCACTTGGAACTCTCCCTTGGGTTCCACCCGTATCACATTCCAATCAATTATGTGATTATGATCATTTACATACTTTTAAGAAAAGAGACATGAAAACAATTTGATCTCTCATGTTAACAGGTAACACAATCCTATAAGCAAACGATCCTATCGTATAATGGAATTCGAATGGCCCACACTATCTTAGTGCCAACATGGCACAACTTCCTAACTTTAGGGAGTTTTTCTTCATCTTTACTCTTAAATAGACATGATCGCCAACTTTAAATTCCTTGTTCACTCTTTTCAAATATGTGTAACTCTTCAGCCTATCCTGGGATGCCTTTAAAATTTTCCTTATCTTAATGATTTTCTGTTCCATTTCCTTGAGAATTTCTATCCCAAGTACTATCTTGTTTACTAGACTACCCCGAATCACTGTAGCTCTCCATCCTTTTCCATACAATTCCTCAAATGGTCTCTTTACCAATTATGCTTGATGTCCATTATTGTATGCAAATTCTATCAAATGTAGGTAATCCTCCCACTTGTATGGCTTATCCATCACATACATCCTCAACATATCCTCAAGAACTTGATTCGCCCTCTTGGTTTGACCATTTTTTCGAGATGATACGTTGTACCGAAATTCAATTGAGTTCCCAATTCCTGAAATAAACCTTGCCAAAAATTGGATGTGAAATTCGCATCTCGATTTGATACTATTGCTTTGGGTAATCCATACAATATGAATATATCCTTCATGAAGATATTGTCTATGTCACTTGTTTTATGAGCTGAATTGACTCGAATAAAATTAGATTCCCTTGCTAGCTTGTCCACCACAACCATGATTGAATCACAATGCCTTATTGTCATAGGAAAACGTGTTATAAAATCCATAGAGATTACTTCCCACTTCCATTCCAGAATGGGAAAAGGTTGCAATAGTCCTACTGGATGTTGATGCTTCGACTTGACTTGTTGGCACTTTTGACATCGAGAAATGTATTTTGCTACATCCTTTTTCATCCCATGCCAAAAGTATTGCTTCCTTTCCGCTGTTATTTTGTTTTGATATCCTAGATTTCCAGAGTAGGGAATTTGATGAATTTCATCCATTACCACCTTCTTCAAATCTGCACAATTTGGAGTATACAATATTACCTTATAAACAAAAAGATCATCTTCTTTGAGCTGATACCCTTCACACTTTTCATCTAATTTTTCCTGCTACAATTTTTCTTTTACTTGAAGGTACGTCTCATCTTTATTTTAGGCTTCAATAAATTTTGTTCTTAAATTTGATTTGCACATACTTAAGGTTTCTACATGAAATTTTATGCTAAGGGCATCTGCAACCTTTCTCTCTTTTCCTTTCACATGTTTGAGTTCAAAATCAAACTCATACAAAAATTATAGTCATCTAGCTTGCTTGGCATTTAAGTTTGGTTGATCAAACAAATACTTTAAGCTCAATTATTCTTCCTAGCAAGTAATGCCTCCACATCTTGAGGGTGTGTACTATGGATTCTAGTTCTAAATTATGAGTTGCATAATTATTTTCATGCTCTTTTAATTTTTTAAACTCATAGAAAATCACAAATCCTTCATGCATAAGCACTCCACCTAGTCCTTCAATGCAAGAATATGTGCATACTACAACATCCTTATTTGGATATGCAATCTTCAAAACAAGGGCACTAGTAAGTAACTTCTTCAATCGCTGAAACCTTTCTTCACATTTTTCAGACCATACAAATTTTACATTATTTGTTTGTAGTGAACGGATTTAATGAGGATCTTGGAAAATCATTCATTGAACCTTCTATATTATCCTACAAGACCCATAAAAGATCTAACATTTGTGGAATTTTTGGGAGTAGACAATTCATTATGGCTTCAATCTTTTCTGGATCCACTACAATTTTTTCTTTTGAAATAACATGACCCAAATATTGTACCCTTCTTCAATAGAAGTCACGCTTGCTTAGCTTTGCATACAATTTGTTCTCTCTAAGAATTTGCAATACCATTCTTAAGTGTTCCTCATACTCATTAGAGAAATTTTGAGGTAAAAAATGGCCCTCAAACAAATAATATTGTACAACAAAAATCACCAATAGGATTCGAGATGATGATGTCAACCATGAGGGATGAATCAACATTTTTGGGTAAAAAGGTAAAACGGTAAAAAAATGAAAAAACTACCTTTTCAACTTGTATTCAACTTATCTCCATGTATATTCACTCAAATTTCAAGCAGGAGCACTCGTTGGATGGGGAGTTCAATTCCGTATCCAATGAGTACCCACTCTCCATACTTTTGATGGATCTTGCTCCCCAAAAAAACAAGAAATACATGAAAAAATCTGATGATGATGTCATCAAGATTTTTTTTCATGTATTTCTTGTTTTTTGCGGAGCTGGGTCCATCAAAACTATGGCGAGTGGGTACTTGTTGGATGCGGAATTGAATTTCCATCCAACGAGTGCTCCTGCTTGAAATTTGAGTGAATATATAGGGAACTAAGTTGAAAATATGAATTGAAAAAATAGTTTTCTTCTTTTTTCCTCTAAAATTTGACGAGGTATGCTATTATTATTTTATTATTTCTACTATTGCTTTATAATTTTCCTTAGGAGGCCCATTCTAGAGCTCAAAATTTCTCTAATGCTTCTTCATTGTTTGAATAAATAAGAATGTCATCCAAGAACACTAACAAAAACTTATCCAAATACTTGACTTCAATCTTTTCTGTATCCACTACAATTTTTTCTTTTGAAATAAAATGACTCAAATATTGTACCCTTCTTCAATAGAAGTCACACTTGCTTAGATTTGCATACAATTTGTGCTCTCTAAGAGCTTGCATTACCATTCTTAAGTGTTCCTCATACTCTTCTTCATTGTTTGAATAACCAAGAATGTCATTCCAAGAACACTAACACAAACTTCTCCAAATACATGCTGAAAACACTATTCATGAATGTGGTAGGTGCATTGGTAATATCAAATGGAACCACTGTGAACTCATAATGACCATATGTTGTACATAAATCTATCTTGTGAATGCCTTATTTTATTCTTACTTGATGATAATGGGATCTCAAGTCAATCTTTGAAAACACTTTGGACCCCTTTATTTGATCAAACAAATCATCAATTTTGGGCAATGGGTACTTATTATTTACCATCACTTTATTTAGCTTCCTGTAATCAATACATAGCCCTAAAGTCCCATATTTATTCTTGAAAAATAGCACCCATTCTCCCCAAGGAGACACATTTGGTCTGGTACACTTCTTTTCCAATAATTCTTGTAGCTTCATTTTTAAATCTACAAATTCCAACATGCTCATTCTATAAGGAGATTTGGAAATTGGGGCTTCCCCCGAAATAAGATTGATGGTAAAATCAATGTCCCTTTTGGTGGAAATACTGTCACTTCATCTCGAAAAACATATTTGAACCCTTGCAACAACTAATAATCCTCTATATTTGAGCCTTTTTCCTTTAATGAATCCAATATATGGAATGCATATTGTTGGAAGCCTTTTTTGTAAAACTTCCTTAACTGCAAAGATGAAATCTGCCTTACTGAAACTTTCTTGGGAATCCCTCTCACCACTCTCAGCCTTCCCTCTTCATCAATTCATTCAAGGACCTTTTCATAGAAATTTACCTTGGCTCTATGCTTTTCCAACCAATCCATACCAATAAGAGAGTCATACGATCATAATGGAAGGAAATTCAAATTTACTTTTGTGAGAAGTCCATTCAAATCTATGGGGTACTCCATTATACTTCACACACTTTTCTTTTTGTTGTTGTTTCTAATTGAACTAGTAAAGACTGATTATGCTTCATTTTTCCAAGAGAAAAAATTTCAACCACTTTTGGAGTAAAATAGCTATGAGTATATCCTAGATCAATCAGAATATAAATAGATTTCTTAACAATCTTACCTTCAACTACTACTATTGTTGATTAATGGTTTGCATGATGGTCATACAATGTTTCATAAATTTGGGGACTTTCTCTTTCCATATCCTCCACTGTAACTACTTATTCTATGTTATGCAAGCCTCAAAGGTTTTATCTTAGATGTGGATAGTCTTTAAGATTGTGGTTTTCTTCACATCCCCAACAATAAAGTGGTCCTTTTGGTCATTTTTCTACTACTATTACTGGCTTAATTCCAATTCATGCTTGCTGGCCTTGTCGAAAATTTCTTGGCTATTTTCTTAATTGTGGAGGCTTGAATCCACTTCTCCTTTGGTCAAATCTTCCTTTTGGATTTCCTTTCCATGTTGGATGAAATTTTTATTTTACTTTTCTTTGCTCATAGCAATGCATTTCCATTATGATGGCTTCATCAAGAGTTGGTGGATTAACAAACTCAATCTCGTATCTGTAATTTTGGGGAAAAATTCTAAGGAAGCTTTTAATTTTTACCCTTTCATATTTGATGTAATATTCATACCTCAACAATTCCAAAAAATTATGGACATGTTCTTCCATGGGATTCTATCCCAATTTTAGTTCATTGAACTCCTTCCTCTTGTTATCATAATACATGATAGATAGATATTTTTCCTTGAAATACTTTTTAAATCGCTTCCAGTTGATCCTTCTTTCTTTGATTCCTTTTACTTGCATGAGGTGATCCCACCAAATTGAATATTGTCCATTGATATTGTAAATAAAAATTCTATCCTTTTCATTTCCCAAGTAATCATGAATTCTAAAATCTTTCTTCATTCCAAGAATCCATGCTTCTGCTTCCTGACTTGTCTTACTTTATCCATCAAACGTGGGTGGCCTTTTATTTCTAAATTATCCTTGTGGTATCCTTTTAAAATTCCTTCTTATTTTAAATCTATTGGTAGTATGCTTTGGGATACTTCAAGAACCTTGAGAATCACATGACCTTCTAGAATAAGACCTTGACAAAGACACCTTATGTGTCCTAGTCAAAGAACCTTTTCTTAGACTTGGAGTCCTCTTTATACTGTGAATTCTAGAGCAAGTTTCTGCACTTCTTCTTCCTTGACCAATGTTTCTTGGATTATATCCAAGATGAGATCCCTGTTGAATATTAGTTAGACTAAGAAGGATGACAACATTAATCTGGTTCTGCTCTTCTTGATCCTTGATCAACCTCTCATTGAAACTTCTCATTGTTACAACCAAAGTTTGGGGAGTAATATGCTCTCCCCCCCCATTGGATTATGTATCAACATTTCCCTTTTGCATATTTTCTCCTAGAACATCCTCATCATGTTCATATGGATCCTCAAAATCATTCATGGTTACCATTTTATTTTGGATACTTCCCCCCCCTTCCCGCTGCCCTCTACTACAATTGTTCAAAGATTGTCAATTGCAAGCATTGTGCATCATAGAGATATTTATTAGAAATCTTAGTCATCTTAGACATGAAATGACACATAATTTTTTTGTCAATAGATCTAGTCTCATTGAATAATTCATAGGGTTCTTAGGTCCTTTTATTTTCCATTATGCATTCTGGAAACTACCACCTATTGATAAATTTTGTCAAATTAAGGTTATAGGCACTTTTCTGTTATGATATATGAGACATTTGAATTCTTCATTCAAATTCTGGATGTGCACCATTTTCCCCTTATCAAAAATATTTCCAATTCCTATTTCATGCTTCATTCTAATCTCGAAAATGAAATTTACATCCTCCCAAAAATGCTGATTTTGCCCAATTCTGCATTTTCTCTACAGGTGCAATTATTTTTAGAGACCAATTTCAGCCACCTATAGATGAAAATCTAGCAAGGACTAGAATTGTTTTTCTATCGGGAACTGTTAGTACATATAACAAGGATTACTTAGCAATTTTCAAATGTATGATCCAATGCACTAGTCAAATTTTGTAAAATTCTGGGTTTGACTACTTTTGACTTTTTGCACTTTTTCCCATACTAGGAATTTTTAGAGAAAACGTCTATCTCCCAAACTAAGCATTTCTAGGAAAAAATTGTTTAAACAAAATTGTCTTTTTTATGAGTAGGTGCAATGTTGAGTTCAAAATGTTTCCTAGTTTTGACATCTAGGGTGACCTTTAGTTCCTGCAATCTTTCCAAAATCTCCCCAAAGTGCTATGGAATAGTAGATTTTGGACTTATTTTGCACCTCGACATCACACCTTTTGGAATTTTGCTTCGATCTTCCAGAGTTATCCACATGCCCATTCTATGAATGCACCATAGCAATTTTGTCCCAAACATAGTCCT
The DNA here is from genome assembly GCA_027924585.1 of Larix kaempferi. Lineage (NCBI taxonomy): Eukaryota > Viridiplantae > Streptophyta > Pinopsida > Pinales > Pinaceae > Larix > Larix kaempferi. Next base: position 8,032,538 of record BSBM01000008.1, read on the forward strand.
TGTTGGGTCTCTGGACACTAGTCTTTGAAAGTCATCAATTTAAAATTTTAGTCAAATCAGAGCAGGATGGGTTCATGCCTCTAACTATTACTTATGTGACCTTAATTAATGGCATCCGAAAGCTACAAGTCTCATCAAATTCTGAGCTAAAATGCTCATGTTATGGCCAAAACAATTTTTCGGCTCCATAATTTTTTGAATCGCCATTGCAAGATCGAACCTTTCCTACCAACCTTTCTCATAATTACATCATTGGAAAGCCCTGAAAAGGAACTTCGAAATAGAATCACCGATACCTCATGGAATTATTCCTTCGGGCTCAATTTGCACTCCTTGAATATTTGTGTAAATGACCACTGTGGACCTCTCTTTGTGGCCTATTCCTTGAGATGCATTTGTGTACCCCCCCGTGGATGCGCACCGACGACCATTGATAAACGATTGATGATCGACGATCGATGACCAACGTTCGCAGATTGACGACCGATGAGCATTGCATACCTATACTCTATTGCACCTGTAAATTTCCCTCCATGACCTCTCCAACCCACTCTTGTCCACTACACCCCGCAGACGAGCTTTGTCTCACCCATGGACATTTATACATGTTACTCCCACTGAATTTTTTTCCTGATACCCCGTGAACTCCTCTTGGAGGACCTCCACAGACTTATTCTCCACTGCACCCGTGGACCTTTCTCCATGACTTCCCATGAATTTCTCTTCATGGTACCCCTGTAGAACCCCCTCCGCGGTGCCTATGAATTGTGGGAATCCTCCACCCACATGTCCTTATGATGTGGATGGTTCACATCATATCCCTCTTTCGCACATGGAACAAGTGCATCCACTTCACATTTTTCTCAAATTTTCATATTTTTATAATAAAAGAAAATTTTCATTTTCCTCCATGCTACAAAATATCCCTATTGCGTAATAGAGAGGAAATTCATTGTTACTAACTCTTTGAATTCTGAAATTTTCATGAATTTCCTTAAACCACTCTTCTATTCATGTTGGGAGAATCATGGGTTTCATTCCCGAAGATCCATTGAAACACCATTCGTTAATTTAAAACCACAAATTTTACAAAAACATTTATCAATGCTTCCCGTGAGTGTACATTTTGGCCCAAGCAACCCTAGTGTTGCAACCATTTTCTATGATGCCACTCTGTCATGTCACCACTCATCGATACAACCAATGGAGGGGACATGAATGATATATGAGGTTCTAAATCCCCCCCCCCCCCTGGACAAATTATGAAATTCATAAACATCTAAATGTGTGTGCAGATGCATAATAAAAATACGTAGCGGAAAATAAATTAATTCTACACAAACAACATGCATATACTAGCATAATCATCACATGAACAAGAATAAAAATCATGCTCATTTAAACAAAATAGTATATTAACAAGTAAACACTTATATTTTCAATGAAGTTTCTCAAGAAACTAGCTATAGGAGAGCAACATTCCACCCAACCATAGACACTCTGTCCAACGCTTTATCTCTCTGCTAAGAGGCCACCCCTGATCTAGGCTATGTATTCACTAAGGATGAACTACACAATCGCACTCACAACCATAGTAACATACACTCATGCTAAACTAGCACACAACTGGGTTTATTAAGCATGCATAGATACAAGGAAGGATAAATCTAATCCCGTGATATCAACCACAGAGCTAGATGAATCTCAATTGGTCTCAGTCATATTTGGCACACACATTACCTACCACAACCAATGCAAGGAAGCTTCCCTTCTCTGCTACATAGTCCCTCAGTCACCCCTTCCCTCTAGTGCTATCCAAGGTGGGAATAGAAAGATCCAAGCTACTGTACCACCATAAATCTCTTCCTACACTAGGTTTACAACACAATTCCAACCTCTGATCCCTCTCAAACCTCAATTGTCTCTTGAATTCTCTAATGTCCGGCCACACTAATTTGCAGCCACAAAATTCAATTTCCAAGCTACCAACTATTGATTCTCCAATGGATTTTTGGGCTTTCGACACTCTCAAGTTTACCCCAATGTTGACATATATGGATCCCCCACTGGATTTCACAACCCACACAAATATTTGGGCATTTTGACACTCTAAAACATGGATTTCTCTCTGGTTACGATTTCTATTATATTTTTTTTACTGGGAATGCATAGCTTCCTGAAAATTGGAGTATGGTTTCCCAACCATGGGATGGGAATGAAGGGAAACAAATTCCCATTAGGGAAATCGACTTCTGGTACAAAAAACAGAGCCCATACTTAGCCATATGATTTTTTGGGTTCATCCCATGCTCCATTAAATTCTTGAGATAATTTATCAGCTGCCTTCTTACACTACAAGGAAAAGGCCCTTTAATGGAGGTTATAGTGTATGCTCCTCCCAAAAGAGCCCAAATTTTTGTTTCTAGCAGAGGTTAGTAGTGAAGGCAAACAACCAGAGGTTTTATCGGAAGCTTTTATTTCAGTGGGCTTTTAACATAATCGCACGGGTGTGTCCTTAACCTAATTGCACCGGTGCGTCCTAATTTGTCGCACCACGACCATAAAACATCTTTATAAAAAAAAATATTTTCCATATAAACATACCGGTGCATTACATCACATACCACCGCACTGCATACTCTTTTATTTAAAAAATAAAATATTTAGGTAAGAAAACTAAACTCGATGCTTTTATTAACGGTAACCTCCCAAGTGCATCGTATCAAACCTAACACACCGAACACTATTTTATGAATCATAATAATATATTTTCTTAAAAAAATATCTCAAAATTCTAAAAACGGCGAGTCCGTTGTTAAATGCCTTGGTGTGTTTTTAAGACCATAACGTACCGCCATTCCATTTATCGAAAATAAAAAATATAATTTATAATCGACAAAATATTTTAAAACCATTCTCGATGCGCTAAAGACTATGGACGCACTAGTGTGGGCGAATAAACCAAACGCGCCGGAAAGCATTTTATTAATTTTTTTATTTTTAATTTTAGTTTAACATCGGCTCATTCTGGTTCTCGACTTTGGATCGCATCGGTGCATCCTAATGTCTACAGAACTAGTATAGGATTTAAGAATAAAAAACTACTGCGGCTGAAAACTCATTTTTACCCCACTTCAATGTGTCTGAGACCCTATGGACTGGTGCTGCCCTTCACACACCTGGTGTTATACCATTCTTTACCACTTGCTTGGGATGAGTAGGAATCTTTACCAACTTTAATTTGTTGAAACACTTTTATTTTCTCATAACTTATTATTATTCAATAATAATAATAATAATTTATTAAGCTATTGAGAAGCTTTATTATTTTCTCCATTGGAAAAATACACTTTCTAGAACCATTGGTGAGTTGTGAGGATATTAGCTTCATGAGTTGGATCCTACATGTTATGAGCTAACATTGCTAAACTCTAGGTTTCCACATTCATCCCCTCTACCTTCACCATCCACCTATATAATGAAGGCCTTCCAAGGGAGATAAGGAGAAGAAAAAATAACAAACAAATGCTGCCCAATTTCAAAGAGACCTTCTTCCTTCCTTCATCCATCATCATTGTGAAAGCCAAACCTTTGGTGATATAGGTCAAGGAGGAGATAGGATCAAGGAACCAAGTAAAATTCCTCTATGATGGGTCAAGGGAACAAGTGTTGGAGGATGGAGTATATGATATCTATGGACTACAACAGTTAGACATACAAAGGACAACCATCCGGTAACAAGGTATGCTTCATGCTTAGTCATCTTTTGCATAATTGATAGGGAAAATGATTGGCATATCATCCTACTATATATCTTGGGTATTGGGCACACTCAATATCTAGAGGCTCATTGATACCTATGGGATCATCGTCCATGGAGAATACAAATTCTTCTACTCCTCCTCCCTCATCCACTCATGATGAGCTTCCATGTTTTGATCCTATACCATCTTATGATGACCATGTTCCCATTATGACACATGAGGTGCTTTCAATCAAGATCTTTGGAAACATATCCAACACCAAGAAGAGGTGTAGGTGTAGGCAGAAGGCATGAAAATGAGGGAGAGAACCACTAGCCTCTGATAATCCTAGTAGGGGCATGCCGTTAGCTCCTACTAATCCTAGTGGGGGAAACCAATTATCCTCTGCTAATCCTAGTGGGAGAAATCTATTAACCTATGGTAATCCTACTGGGGGTAATCCACTAGCTTCTGTGAGTCATGCTGGGGGCATCTCACTAACATCTGGAAATCATGTTGGAAGAAAAAATCGGCTACTTCCAATCATGTCGAGAGTGACATTATTTGTGGGAACCCTAGGCAAGTATGGCATGGGTTTTCTCACAAAGACTGTTACACATAGGCCACATTGTTATGTGGTGCTTTTCACATTATGTACCATATATTGGTGTGGTGTGCATTTTCATTTTTCGTGTGCGTGGCATGTTTCGATTAGTCCCAAAATACATATATGTAAAAATTCAAAAACATTATAAAATACTAAAAACCCAAAAGCATTAAAAAACTTTAAAAATATAAAAACATCTCATAGGTGCATTTGTTTTTATTTTGATCTTTTTGGTCTTTTTGACGTGTGTTTTGGACCTTCTGTAAGCTATGTTTTTCAGGTTTTTCAGGTTTAGACATGGGTTTTTGGTGACATCCACCTTCCTTTAGGTATGATTTCAAAACTGACATATAGGGGTAGGTTATTCCCCTCATATATCCATTGCATTTTTTACCTCCATTTTTTCCATCATCATTCCTTAGGGTCCCACCCACCAAGTTGTGATATTACCCCTCTGCTGCATTGCAAATCATAAATTGTGCGGTAGATCCTTCCTTCCATGGGCTCCCTAGAGTAGCACCTCCTCATCATTTGGAGCCCATGCCGTTTCTTTTCGTAGGTGCGGGAATACTCCTTAGTCTCATCTGTGTTTTGATGGAGCCTCATGTTCACTCTATGCTTTTCCTGCTAGCCTTACCCTATGAGGGTTCCCATGAGTATCCTTTTATCTTTTTTTTGGGCTTGTTAAAACTAAATGAAAAAGGCCCTCAATGGAGCATTTTTCTCTCTCTTCTTTGAGCTCCTTAAACCATAAATATGGACCCAAGCTGACTTGTCCAGGCTCATTAAAATTCTATGGACAAGGTACCATACAATCGTCTTTAAGCTCTTTTCTGACTCCTTTAAAAGAAAAGAGTGTCGAGCAAACTTGATTTATTTCATGCTCATTAAAGTATTTGAAAGGTCATCCATTCTTGTATACATTTACTCCCTTTTCAGGAAGAGTGGACTAATTACGAAAAAGGAATACTCTAGTCCTTCCTGGCTAGAAGAGTTATCCCTTGGATTTTTTTATGCTTTTTAGGCCTTGGGGGACTAACTCCATGAGAAAGAACCACTTTTCGAGTATTCTTCCATCTCTCCTTCGAGATCATTAAACAGAGAAAGTAGGTCTCGAGATTACTTTTCCCGGCTTGTTAAAATTTTATAGAAAAATGAACCCTTTTGAGCATTCTTCTCTCTTTTCTTCTAGTGTAGTAAAAAAATGAAGATGGACTTGAGTTTACTTCTTCGGACTCCTTAAACCTCCACAAAGAAGATTCCTTCAATGAAAATTCTATCCCTTCTTCGCGCTCATTAAAACATAAAGAATGTCCTTGTAAAAAGAGAAAAGGGGGCAAACCATCATCTTTTCCACGAAATGGTAGCAGTTAGTTGTGTCACCCTTGAACATGGAACCTGTTTGAGTCCATCTATCACAGTTGGGTATTAGAGTTCCTAGGATCCTCATGAGTCGTTATACTCCTCCACTTGGTTATTCCAATCCTTATGGAGTGGGTCTCAATGCCTCCCCCATTGTGATTCTATCCCAATGCTCTTGTGTCAATGCTACCAAGTCATGTTTCGTGTCATGCCGCATGTTTAAAGGAAGTTAAACCCAATTAAACCATTTGCAGTCCAGTTGAACTTATTTTCCATTTGTGTTGGCCATCCCTGAGTCAATTGTACTTAGTGACATCATTTATTCACATCACATCTTGCAGATTGTTTCGTGTCGTATGATGGGGGATACATTAAGGCCCTCCTTCGACAGATTCCTTCCTATCGACACCAACTCATTATCTAGGAAGTGGATCTAGAAACCATTAGTACCTTGGAGCTTGCAGTCCTCAGTGGCAGGTTTCCTTGCGTTCAATAATGAGTTTTCATCATTGACTCCTTTTTGAGTGATTCTACAAGTGTTTGAATTCATATCATCCATTCACACTTGTTAGGTTGTACTAGGTACCTTGGGGGCCATTATCATCATCGGTGGTTCCCCTTGTGTCTGTTAACAGTAGCCCTCAGTGACTGGTAATCAGACGGTTTCACTCATGCTCAACATTTGCACATCTATTCGCATGTTGTGAATCGTACCTTCGAGGGTTGAGACAAAGACCTTGAGATAGGGGTTGCATCTTTCATCCTTGTTTCCCCTCTGAATTTGTGATGGATTATATCACTTGAGTACCTGGAGGACTACCAGTGTGCTATTTTTCTTCTTGATTTATGTTGTGACATAGATCCACTCTATATTGGTTGGTGGCTATGATATCATTGGTTCACATATATCCACATTGTATTGGTTGGTGGCTATGTTTGGTTTGTCATGACATGTATCTACGCTATACTCTTTTGTAGCCCTGATCTCATAGTTGGTCCAATGGATCCACAACTCATTGTTTGGCGGCCATGCTTTATTCCTGTTCCAAGCATGGGTATGGATACCTTGGGGATGATATATGTTTTTGACCGGATGATTAATTACATGATATTCCGTAGTGACTTTTTTCCTAGATCCTACCTTGACCACATTCTCTCTTGCCATGCAACATTACCTTATTGTAAAGTGTTTCGGCCATCAATTCCTCTTCTAACCTCACACTTTAAGGGGCATATATTATACCATTATTTACCACCCCCTAGGATCACTAGGAATATTTAACAACTTTGATTTGTTGAAACACTTTTATTTTCTCATAACTTATTATTATCAATAATAATAATTTATTAAGTTATTGAGAAGCTTTATTGTTTTCTCCATTGGAAAAATACACTTTCTAGAACCATTGGTGAGTTGTGAGGAGATTACCTTCATGAGTTGGATCCTACATGTTATAAGATAACATTTCTAAACTCTAGGTGTCCACATTCATCCCCTCTACCTTCACCATCCACCTATATAATGAAGGTATTCCATGGGAGAAAAGAAGGAAAAATGGAGAGTGCCCTTACTCTGCCAAAATTATAGAGGGAAAGGAAAGGAGGATCTTAGATCAAGGAGCCAAGGAGATATCTCATCATGAATGAAGGTATTGTTTTGTGATGTATTGATTTCCATTTCAATAATAGAAATGTTGATGGTTTCCCCCCATATTCATTGTGTTATTTTAATGGTATACACTTGTGATATGGAATCTTGTTATGTATTGAATTAACTATATTATATATATACTCTTTATGCATTCTATGTAGTTGAAAAGGTTTGAGGAAGGTGTCTCTTGTCTCTTTGTGTGCAGGTAGTAGGTGTTTAGAGCCTGGAGAAAAGGATCTCTAGGGACTACATCAGCCAATATCATATGCAGGACAGCCATCGAAAATAAGGTAAATTGAATCATTCTCTTTTATATTGTATGCATAGGGTAAAGGGTTAGACCTAGTGGGAAATTGTTGATCTCTACCCCTACTGTCTGTATTGGATCTTGGAGTCGGTGTTAGAAAAAAAAGATCGCAGAGCAATAACAATAAACAGAAATGCAAATATAATCATTGAAATACATTACAAGAGAGACACCAATATATCGTGGTTCACCCAAGATGGGCTATGTCCACACTGAAATTGCCAGTCCTTATTATTATACAATCTAGCAAAGTGAAAGGATAAAACCTGCAGCACAACTGCTACACTTCCTCTTCACTATCTCACAGTCTCTCTTCTTGATCTCATAGATCTTTACAATACATAATACCAAATACATCAATCTAGCCGTATTACAATGTCTTTCGTTTATAGGGGAAATACAATGGGAAAATACCATGGGTTACCCAAAACCATGGGCCCGTAAAATGTTGGCGAAAACAACCCCAAAACAAAGGACCCCCTAGGGATTGTGCCGGGATCATAGTCAAACCTGGGGTTCAAACACGGCTGAATCATCATCAATGAGATTGGAAGATCAGGCTCCACAATCAATAGTCGGATCCAAGGGAAGTATTACCTATCCGTAAGGGAATATTTATCCATAACACCTAGATTCCATGGCATTCGTGGTCCACGTGGATGCATCCTTGTCCTCTATTGTCGGTTCAGTTCTTTTGAATTTTTCCAAACCGTTTTGGAAAAATTCAAATTTACCATAGATCGCCAATATGCCTCCCCCATATGTCGTTCAACATGTAAAATGTTTGTTAGTTCACAAAGTAATTTTTATCGGTTTATTTTTTAAAATTAAACTTGAAGTGCACATATTTTGTAATGTCTTTCATGTCCCAAATTTGGCATTAGGTCACAATGGCCTAATAAGATTGGCCCTATTCATTAGAGTTTGTCAAATTGATGTTAAAGGTCAAATAATTGCCAAGGAGGAGAATTACTAGTTTCCTAGGTTTGGGGTGGAAGATTTGGGATTTGGAATAATGGGGATAATAAATGATGTTGGAACATTAGGATGGCATAAATATTTAATAAAAAAGATAAATAAATATATACAAGTGAAAATAAAAGTGGCATTTGATCATGAAGACACATGGAGGAAGTGGAACCCACACAAGCTAGAATTTATGTGCCACATGGCATCCTCTTCTTGCAATTTTGAATCCATGGGAAGCCTAATGTTCTTGGGATGAGTTATAAGGTCAATAATACTTGGCATGAGTCAATGAGGTCGAAATATAGAGGAAGAGTAACTCCCATGGAAGAGAAAGAGGCAATTTGGAGCTAGTGAGACACTTGGGCTAGATTCCCTAGCTCTATGACAACAATGATGAAGATGCTATGAAACCTATGAGACAAATCAGACCTGAAGGCTGAAATATGACATATATGACATATCAAGGCTAAAAATAGATTCCAAGAGGGCGCTCAAGGGTGTTAGGGCAGCTAATATGCTTCCACATGTGATTTGGTGGAAGTGGGAGATTAGGAATTGTTGTACAAGTGGCGTTCTTTGGAATCTCTTCCCAACTTGAGTTGGAATGAGTCTCTTGGAAGGAATTCGACCCATGGAGGACATTAGAACTTTATAAATGTCAATAAAAAAGAATGAAACCAACTTTTGATCATTTTTAGAATTTGCAATTGCATTTGTGTAGAGGGAGAGCTAGTGGATGACTAGTTTCTTGCCTTAGCCAATTTAGAGGGTGAAAGATTCCCATCCAAGTTGGTAATTGGAAAGGCCATTCAGAACTTTCATTTGGAGCTTTAATGGAGTCTTTATTTCCAGGTGTAAGCTATAGGTCAGCTCATGGTTTCTTCTATTGCAGCACATTCTCTCAACCATTTCCAGTTTTGATGGCATATTCTTGATCCTTGAGGGAGGGCGTTTTTGGTGAGCTATTGTACTCTTTGGGTGAGATTATCCTGCCCCATTTATTTTGTAATATGAATTAAATACTCTGTTCTTAATCTCCAAAAATTTTCAGGTCAAAATTCCAAGTAGAAATGTATAAATTTCATTTTTAATGAAAGAACAATGTCATTTCCCCACTACATTGATGTATGGCATGATAATGCTGATGATTTCGAATGAATGGATGGTTCTATGATACATTTATGATTAATATACTGCCATGTATGTATTTTGAAAGTTTCATGTACTGTACTTGAGCATTTGAAGTATTTTTACTCAGTTTAATTGCATTGGGAGAAGAAATAGTGCCATTTCCCCAAGGGTCGAATTGGTGATTTTTGCAGCTGAATGGGAGAGGGTTGGAACATAGATAATAATAAATTAATGATGAAAATGGGACCTAAATAAAATTCTTGAGACATCCCCTACCTCTTTTCAGAAATTTGAGTGGGTTTGGAAGCATTTGGGAAGCCATTTTCAATACTTACACCAGGGGGATTTGAACCCCAAATTACTAGTACAATTGCATACTTGGTGCAGAATCTTAATAGAGTTTGCAGAGGTATTTTGGTGGCCATATCTCATCCCTGAACATCATATTCAAGTACTAATATTATTCATACACCTTCCTTGAATATTTGAAGGCATTTGGAGTCAACTTGAGACCTAGAGACCGATAGTAGTCAAAGGGAAATTACTAGTAAAGTTCCCTACATTGACCAGAATTGAAAGATGATTTGTAGAAGTATTTTAAAGGTCTAAAAGAATCACTGAAACACATACTTATGTTCTAAAATCATCCATATACCTTCTCAGAATATTTGGGAGCAATTGGAGCAATTTGGGGACCTAGAGCTCAAAACTAGTCAAAGGTCTAACTAGGAAAAAAAGTGAAAATTGCCATTTTAATAAAATTCCTAACAAGGGACATTACAGTGGTATCAGATCATGGTCCTTGCACCTGTGGATTAGGTACATACATTCAAAATAATTGGAAACCATGTCTTACTATTATGATGAATCCTATGAGTACAATTCTTATGAGGAATATGTAGATGCTTATGAGCAATATGAAGCAGAATGTGAATGGTACGAGGAAGAGGTGCCATCATGCAAAAATTCTTACAATTTTAGGAGAAATGAAGATTATTCTTATGAATTTAAATCCGATGAATGTGAGTGTGTCACACCAACCAAGGATAATTCTATGAATGAGTTCCAAAGATAGAAAGCAACATATAACACCTTACCCCAACAATATAAAAAATATCAAGAATATCTTGCTTTGAGCAAAAATACACAAAATGTCATGTATTTTGAGTACTTTGCTGAACATATTTTTGAAAATAGGCCCAAAAATGAAGATGTGGAGTTAGTAAATAAAGGTGTATTCCCTTCGTGTAAAGAACCTTGGAGAGAATATCATATATGTGTGCAGGAAATGATGTCGTACTCGAGGAGAGCTTTTGGGAATTCTTCAAAAAGAGATTCCAAAGATATTGATCCTAAGGAAAACAAGGAGAAAAAGGAAGAGACATCACAAGAGCATGAAGAAGATTCTATTGAGAATATGGAAGATCATTTCGAGACACCTTCTATCTTAGACATGAACCAAAGAGCATCTACTGATGGATGCTTAAACTATGAAGGAGTACCTACTGATGGGTGCTCACATCTCTATGTTGGTGACATAGAGATCACTTTTGAAAGTGTTGCTGCAATCCCAAGTTCCATTAAGCATGATAATGAAGACCTTGTAGCATTTGAAGAAGAACCAAGATCAACTTCCCCATCACCACTTGAGCTTCATGAAGTTGGTCCAAGCAAAAATGAAGAATATGAGTAGGTTCATTTGCAAGAGCCTCATTTTCTTGAAGGATCCTTAAATATGAATGAAAAGAAGATCCAAGAGTCCCTCAGAATTCTCCATGACACTCAAGCATTGGTGTCAAATTCTTGTTGGAGAGCTACTTCATTGGACGAAACATCCTTCCTTGAAGACATGGAGAAGATTCAAAGAGCAATGTGCCACATCAAAGGTAATTTCATGTCTTTGCTTTTTGATAGAAACCATTTGTTTGAGCTTAATGAATTGTTACATGATGCATACTTGAAGAATAATAAGGATAATCATAAGCTCACAATTCAAAATGAGCAACTTCTTGAAAAGTTGCAAGATACTTGTTTTTCCTCCTATATTTCAGATTGTCAAATGGTAGATTGTTTGGAGGATTCTCATGACATGGTGGATCATGAGAAATGTGGAAATTTGAATGTGCTTATTGTTATTCAAGATGAACTTGAAGAGATCTAAACACTTGATGTGGTGGAAGAGGAACTTGAATTGTCTCTTGATGAAGGTTATGCAATTTTTAAAGAAGAGCATGATTCCTCTACATTGGAACTAATCTACAACAAAGGTTTCACACTTTTGAAGGAGTTGCATGATACTAACCATATGGATCCTTTCCATGTTGAAAATTCTACACTTTTTGATCATTTGGGTGAGTTAGTTAATTCTCCTACATCCTACAATTTCATGTTTTGCAACATTAGTCTCAATGAACAATGAGTGAAAGGGTTCTTTTTGATGGTGCCACATGAGGAGTATGGAACTCCTATATTTACTTTTTATGATGATATGGCTGGAGCACATTCTTATTCACATTTGCAGCAGAATCCTTTGGTACTTTATGATGATGCACATCTACATGGATGCACCTATGATATGCATTTGAGTCACTTGAAGACTCATGGTTTTTCTTGCTCAACACTTGATTCATTTGATATTGGAGGAACTTCGTCCAACACTTGGGTGAATAGATTTATGATTGGAGAAAATTTTTGTTGGAAGCCACACACTTTGTTATATCTTTATGGTTCTCACATTCAGGGATGTATGGGTGAGACTTCTTTGAGTCATTTGAAGTCTCCTTGTTTTTTCTGCTCATTATTTGATTTAGATTTTAGTGGAAATTCTTCATTCACTTCTTGGATGAAAGAATACATGGCTGAATATTTTGATGCATATCACATCCTTTTAGAGCAGCATTATAGGACATGGGATCCTCGTCTATGTCATTGGATCAGATTTGATTGGTCACTTGAAGCTTGCATGCACTTGGAAAATGGTGGTCTACTTGCTTGGAGGTATAACCACTTTCATGACTTTTTGATGAAGCATATCCTTGATGCACATTTTCATTATGTTGTTATGTACTTTGATGATATATATTTGGTACTCATGATGTTTGGAAGAATGCATACAAGAAAATGGGATCCAAGAATCCTCTTATCTAATGGTGTGGGTTGGAAAGCACTCTTAATTGTTGGGGTGCAATACAAGCAATGGGACCCTCGAATATTTTTTATCTCATTTGTTTCAAATTTTTTGGGGAAACAAGCAGTATGGGAGATGGGTTTCCCACTTAATAAAGTGATTTTTATCAGAGTAGTGCAGCATCAAGCATTGTGGTTTCTCTCTAAAATCTTCATGGAAACTCAAAGACTCAAGGTTGGGAAATTCAATGGCAACTTCAAAGAATTATACAGAAAGTAGGTTCTTCAACACCCATGTTTGAAATTGCTTGACGACAATCAATATTGGGAAGGGAGGATTTTTCATGTCCCAAATTTGGCATTGGGTCACAATGGCCCAAGAAGATTGGCCCTATTCATTAGAGTTTGTCAAATTGATGCTAAAGGTCAAATAATTGTCAAGGAGGAAAATTACTAGTTTCCTAGGTTTGGGGCGGAAGCTTTGGGATTTGGAATAATGGGGATAATAAATGATGTTGGAACATTAGGATGGCATAAATATTTAATAAAGAAGATAAATAAATATATACAAGTGAAAATCAAAGTGACATTTGATCATGAAGACACATGGAGGAAGTGGAATCCACACAAGCTAGAATTTATGTGCCACATGGCATCCTCTTCTTGCAATTTCGAATCCATGGGAAGCATAATGTTCTTGGGATGAGTTAGAAGGTCAATAATACCTGGCATGAGTCAATGAGGTCGAAATATAGAGGAATAGTAACTCCCATGGAAGAGGAAGAGGCAATTTGGAGCTAGTGAGACACTTGGGCTAGATTCCCTAGCTATATGACAACAATGATGAAGATGCTATGAAACCTATGACACAAATCAGACCTGAAGGCTGACATATGACAAATATGACATGTCAGGGCTAAAAATAGACTCTAAGAGGGTGTTCAAGGGTGTTAGGGAAGATAATATGCTTCCACATGTGATTTGGTGGAAGTGGGAGACTAGGAATTGTTGTACAAGTGGCGTTCTTTGGAATCTCTTCCCAACTTGAGTTGGCATGAGTCTCTTGGAAGGAATTAGACCCATGGAGGACATTAGAACTTTATAAATGTCAATAAAAATAATTAAACCATCTTTTTATCATTTTTAGAATTTGCAATTGCATTTGTGTAGAGGGAGAGCTAGTGGATGACGAGTTTCTTGCCTTAGCCAATTTTGAGGGTGAAAGATTACCATCCAAGTTGGTAACTAGAAAGGCCATTCAGAACTTTCATTTGGATATTTAACGGAGTCTTTATTTGCAGGTGTAAGCTATAGGGAAGCTCATGGTTTCTTCTATTGCATCACATTCTCTCAACCATTTCCAGTTTTGATGGCATATTCTTGATCCTTGAGGGAGGGCGTTTTTGGTGAGATATTGTACTCTTTGGGGGAGATTATCATGCCCCATTTATTTTGTAATATGAATTAAATATTTTGTTCTTCATCTCCAGAAATTTTCAGGTTGAAATTCCAGGTAGAAATGTATACATCTCATTTTTAATGAAAGAATAGTGCCATTTCCCCACTACATTGATGTATAGCATGATAATGCTGATGATTTCGAATGAAAAGATGGTTATCTAATACATTTATGATTAATAGACTTTCATGGATGTATTTTACAAGTTTCATGTATTGTAATTGAGCATTTGAAGTATTTTTACTCAGTTTAATTGCATTGGGAGAAGAAATAGTGTCATTTCCCCAAGGGTCGAATTTGTGATTTTTGCAGCTAAATGGGAGACGGTTGGAACAAAGATAATAATCAATTAATGATGAAAATGGGACCTTAATAATATCCTTGAGACATCCCCTACCTCTTTTCATAAATTTTAGTGGGTTTGGAGGCATTTGGGAAGCCATTTTCAATACTCACCCCAGGGGGATTTGAACCCCAAATTACTAGTAAAATTGTATACTTGGTACATAATCTTAATAGAGTTTGCAGAGGTATTTTGGTGGCCATATATCATCCCTGAACATCATATTCAAGTCCTAAAATCATTGATAGACCTTCCTTGAATATTTGAAGTCATTTGGAGTCAATTTGAGACCTAGAGACCGATACTAGTCAAATGGAAATTACTAGTAAAGTTCCCTACATTGGCCAGAATTGAAAGAGGATTTGCAGAAGTATATTAAAGGTCTAAAAGCATCCCTGAAACACATATTTATGTTCTAACATCATCCATATACCTTCTCAGAATATTTGGGAGCAATTGGAGCAATTTGGGGACCTAGAGCTCAAAACTAGTCAAAGGTCTAACTAGGAAAAAAAGTGAAAAATTGCCATTTTAATAAAATTCCTAACAAGGGACATTACAATGTCCCCATTCAAATAAATCTCAAAAGAGGAAATTCCACCAATCTACTAGTTTCCTAGGTTGGGTGGAAACATTGGGATTATGAATAAGGGAGATAATAAACCCCAAATGGAAATTAGATTGACATTAATATATTAAAATGGGTTAAATAAATATTTATGATAGAAAAATAAGGTGGCACTTGGTCATGGAGACACATTGGTGGTGTGGGACCCACACAAAGATAGATTCCTCATGCCACATGGAATTCTATTCTCACCCATTCAAATCCAAGGTGGAGTCTAATGATCTTGGGGAGTTGGAAGGTCAATATACTTGGCATGACTCAATGAAGGTCGAATTGGAGTGGAAGAGTAACCCCCATGGAAGAGGAAGAGGCATTTTGGAGCTAGTGGGACACTTGGACTAGATTCCCTAGCTCTATGACAAAAATGATGAAGATGCTATGACACCTATGACACAAATAAAACCTGAATGCTGAAATTTGACATATATGACATGTCAGGGCTAAAAATACCCTCCAATAAGGTTCCCAAGTGAGTTAGCGCAGCCAAAGGGACACCAATTCGAATTTGGTGAAGGGGGGCTAGAATTGGAAGGACAAGTGGCATACTTGGGAATCTCTTCCAAAATTGAGTTGGCATGAATCTCATGGATGGAATTCAAATTGGGGAATCCTTAGGAAGTTTATAAAATTTAGGAACAAAGAAGAATACTAGCTTTTGATCATTTTACATTTTTCATTATGCATTTGGAGAGAAGAGCTAGTAGAGAGCTAGTCTACTTGCCTTAGCACCAATTTCTAGGGTGAAAGATTCCAATCCTAAATGGAAATTTGAGAGGTCATTCAGACATTTCATTTGGAGCTACAATGGATTCTTTAGCTACAAGTTGAAGCTACAGGTAAGCTCGTGGTTCATTCATTTACAACTTGTTCTTGCATCTCTTTCACATTTTCTTGCATATTTGGGCCCCTGGAGGAATTGTGCCCTTGGTGAGATGCTGATCTCTTTGTGCGAATCCATGAATCTTAATTTATTTGTATTATTATCTATATAATATGTATTTATTTCTCAGAATACTCTAAGTTGTAAATTTCAAGTGAAACTATGTAAACATATCAAACAATGCATAAATGATGCCATTTTCTCTATGTCTTCTTGTTGGAGCTTGAAGAGCAATTATTTCAAGTTGTATCAATCATTATCTGTGATTTTGTTGATGTATGGAGTGTAATTAATTTTTTTAAGAAGTTTCATTAGCATTTCACAAGTCCTTGGCACCTAAATTTTTAATTTCATAACATATGGTGAAAATTACTAGCTTTCCCCCCTATGTGAAGACTTGCATATAAAAATATGATTTAAGGGAGTTGAAGAAGGTCATAAGAACTAATTGATGATAAATTGGGTATCTAATTAAAGTCATTTATCAGTACCATACCTCTTTTCTGAAATTTAGAAATTTTTAACATCATTTGGAGAGCCATCTTTGACCACTACCCCCGGGGGATTGAAGCTCGGTTTGACTAGTACATTTCCCTACTTTGTCAAGATTGTAAATGAATGTTGAAGAAGTGTTTTAAGGGTTTTTAAGAATCCATAATCCTCAATTATATGTTTGAATACATTCCAAACTCACTCATAACCCATTTTCAAGCATTTGGATCCATTCGGAAGCAGTTGAGTTAATACTAGTCTAAGGGTTGAATTGGTTAAAAATTTCAATTTGTCCTAGTTTGTGCAAATTATTAAAAATGGACACTACAAGTGGTATCAGATCATGGTCCTTGCATCTAATGTGGATTACCATTCATGAGGACAATAAGTCAATGAAATCATCCCCCACCCTTAGAAACTGAAACTGAAAGTACTTTGGTGAAAGGGAAGAAGTAGGAGAAGAAGTGCATTGTTTGGTAACCATGAGTAAGGATGAGAAAGGAACCTTGGAGGAGAATGAGGAGTTTAGAAAATTCCTGAAACCATTCTTTTAAGACATGACAAAACAAATAATTCAAGGGTTCGAATTATTGGCTAGTCAATTTGGAAGCAAATTGGCAATAGGAGGGAGCAGTGGTTCTCCTTTTGAGGAAAAGAAGGCAATGGATGAAATAATTTGTCACAGAGGAGGAACCTCATGTAATGGTACAACATGAGGTACATGTTGATATGTAGGTTCTTGAATATGCTACACTCAAACAAGAATAAAGATAAGCACTTGTCTTTGTTCAGAGGGATTATGAGTTGCAAAGCCTTGGAGGAGGCACATGATCTCATAGTAGTTGGACCAGCCAATTATGGAGAAGATGAATTAAATATTTCGATGGGTAAGAGTTGTAAATATTTAAGGTTGGTTCATAATTCCTCACCCCCTACTTCTTTTTCAGCCACACCAATTGGGGATGAAAATTGGGTGAAAGGGTTTTTTCTAATGGTGCCACATGAGGGGTATGAAACTCCTACCTATCCTTTTGATGATGACATGACTAGAAAACCTTATTATTTACATTGGAATAAAAATCCTTTGTTGTTTCTTGATGATGAAATGACTAGAGAACCTTATTATTTACATTGGAATAAACATCCTTTGTTATTTCTTGATGATACATATATCCATGGATGCATAAATGGTACTTATGTGATCCCCTTGAAGGCTCATTGTTTTATTTGCTCCCTACTTGGTTCAAATTTTAGTGGATATTCTTAATTCACATCTTGGATGAAAGAATACATGGCTGATTGTTGTGATGCATGTTACATATTTTTGGAGCAGAATTATAGGACATGGGATACTCACCTATGTCATTGGAGCAGATTTGATTGGTCACTTGATGCTTGTATGCACCTGGAAAATGATGGTCTACTTACTTGGAGGTACAAGCACTTTCATGATTATTTGATAAGGCACCTCCTTGATGTACATTTTTATTATGTTTTTCATGTACTTTGATGATCTATATTTTGTACTTATAATGTTTGGAAGAAGGCATACAAGGAAATGGGATCCAGGAATTCTCTTGCCTGATGATATGGGTTGGAGAGCAATCCTAGTTGTTGGAGTGCAATACAAGCAATGAGACCCTGGAATAATTTTACTCTCATTGGTTTCAAATTTTTGGTTTGGAAAGAAATAAGGTTCTTCAACATCCATGCTCAAATTTCTTGAGGACACGCAATCTTGGGTGGGGAGGACTGTAATGTCCCCATTCAAATAAATTTCAAAAGAGGAAATTCGACCAATCTACTAATTTCCTAGGTTGGGTGGAAACATTGGGATTTTGAATAAGGGAGCTACTAAACCCCAAATGGAAATTAGATTGACATAAATATATTAAAAGGGTTTAAATAAATATTTATTATAGGAAAGTAAGGTGGCACTTGGTCATGGAGATACATTGGTGGCGTGGGACCCACACAAAGCTAGATTCCTCATGCCATGTGGCATTCTATTCCCACCCAGTCAAATCTAAGGTGGAGTCTAATGATCTTGGGGAGTTGGAAGGTCAATATACTTGACATGAATCAATGAAGGTCGAATTGGAGTGGAAGAGTAACTCCCATATAAGAGGAAGGGGTATTTTGGAGCTACTGGGACACTTGGACTAGATTCCCTACCTCTTTGACAACAATGATGAAGATGCTATGACACCTATGACACAAATCAGACCTGAATTCTGACATCTGACATATATGACATGTTAGGGATAAAAATAGCCTCCAATAAGGCGCCCAAGTGAGTTAGGGAAGCCAAAGAGACACCAATTCGAATTTGGTGAAGGAGGAGGCTAGAATTGGAAAGACAAGTGGCTTACTTGGGAATCTCTTCCAAAATTGAGTTGGCATGAATCTCATGGATGGAATTCGAATTGGGGAAACCTCAGGAAGTTTAAAGAAGTCAGGAACAAAGAAGAATACCATATTTTGATCATTTTACATTTTTCATTTTGCATTTGGAGAGAAGAGCTAGTAGAGACTTAGTCTACTTGCCTTAGCACCAATTTCGAGGGTGAAAGATTCCCATCCTAATTGGAAATTGGAGAGGCCATTCATAACTTTCAGTTGGAGATACAATGGAGTCTTTAGTTACAGGTTGAATATACAGTGCATCTCATGGTTCATTCATCTACAACTTGTTCTTGCATCTCTTTCACATTTTCTTGCATATTTGGGCCCCTGGAGGAATTGCGCCCTTGGTGAGATGCTGATATCTTTGTGAGATTCCATGAATATTCATTTATTTGTATTCTGATCTATATAATTTGTATTTACTTCTTAGAAGACTCCCAGGTCGAAATACCAAGTGAAACTATGTAAAAATATCAAACAATGCATAAATGATGTCATTTGCTCTATGTCTTGTTGTTGGAGCTTGAAGAGCCATTATTTCGAGTTGTATCAGTCATTATATGTGATTTTGTTGATTTATGTAGTGATATTAATGTTCTGAAGAAGTTTCATTAGAATTTCACAAGTACTTGGCACCTAAATTTCGAATTTCATAACATATGGTGAAAATTACTAGCTTTCCCCCCTATGTGAATACTTGCATATAAACATATGATTTAAGGGAGTTGCAGAAGGTTATAAGAACTAATTTATGATACATTGGGGATATCATTAATGTCATTTATCATTACCATACCTATTTTCTGAAATTAGAAATGTTTAACATCATTTGGAGAGCCATCTTTGATCACTACCGCTGGGGGATTGAAGCTCGATTTGACTAGTACATTTTCCTACTTCGTCCAGATTGTAAATGAATGTTGTAGAAGTGTTTTAAGTGTTTTTAAGCATCCATAATCCTCACTTATATGTCTGAATACCTTCCAAACTCACTCAGACCCCATTTGGAAGCATTCGGAGCCATTCAGAAGCAGTTGAGTTAATACTAGTCTAAGGGTTGAATTGGTTAAAACTTGCAATTTTTCCTAGTTTGTGCAAATTATTAAAAAGGGACACTATTTAAAAAAAATAAAAAAAAATTGTGTGGTACATTCGAGTCGTTCGGCTTGCACCCATATAGGGTGCACCCTGAAAATTTTTACAGGGCTCACCGTCAGTGATGCAAGACGAACGAGTCGAACGCATTGCTCCGCACATAAAAAAAATAAATAAAACCCACAAATGGTCACTAGTGCATTACACATTTAAGAAAACTGGGATTCCAGTGCTGTTAAGTATAATATATGCACTAGTAACCATACCAGTTTAAAAAAAAAAAATGTTTAAACGACGCGCTTATGCCACTAATGCAGATAGGATATCGTTGCAATGATGTGGCATAAGTGCATTGTTGATACACCTAATAAAACACTGAATTTTGATAGACACCGATGTGTTTAGTAAAATCAAGGGCACCAAAATTCCAGTGCTTGTTATTGTCTAGTGCAACGAATTTGGAACAATAAAAATCATAATCAGTTATATGGTGCACTTATGTCATGTCATCGCAACGGTATCAGTGCAATTACATGACATTGGCACACCGATGATGATTTTGATAAACCCATGAACACATAACTAACGGTGCTCCTATGTCACATCAAGGCACCGATGTATGGTTCACTGACATGGCACAGATGCACTGTAAATATATTTCAGATAAATTATTATTTTTTAAATTCGGTGCGTTTGAATAATGGTGCACGAATAAGATTTAGGCGTACCATCCAATTCAAATTCAAATTTTTTGTTATATAACTAGCGATGCCGCATAAATATTGTAGTGCATATCTTGTCGGTGCCTCCAGTATATAAGACCACCATGTATAAACCCGTGAATGCACAACTAACGGTGCTCCTATGTTACGTCAAGGCACCGATGCATGTGGCACCGATGTGGAATAGGCGCATTGTAAATATATTTCAAATAAATTATTATTTTTTAAATTCGGTGCGTTTGAATATTGGTGCGCTAATAATATTTAGGCATACCATCCAATTCAATTTTAAAATTTTTGATATATAACCAGCGGTGCGACATAAATATTGTAATGCACCACTATTCAGTGCCACCAACATATAAGCACACCTCTAGCGGTGCTTTTCTAAAATTTATGGCGCACCAGTTTTCCTTCTTTTTGGAAAAATTTTAATATTTGATTTTAGTAGATATAGTATTGTTATAATTATTTTATATGTATGCTTATGATATTGATTTATATTAAATGTAAAACAAATACATGATCTTCACGAGGTGCAGCAGTAGAGTGAGGAACGAGTAGATTAGTACTTTCCGTAGAGAGAGGGAGGCCAGGGAGAGGGATAGAGATTTATATCGTCATCCCATTACGCCTCAGACTAGACACCTCTTGAGAGTTGTCGGCCTCCTAAATTTATATGAGGAGGCAACATCACTCAAGGGGAACAATACATTCCTGACCTAGTTGATCGCATGCTGGGATCATCATAGGCAGGCCTTTCGAGTTGGTCCCACTGAGTCGTTCCATCCCACTGAGGAGGACATTTACTTTATCATCAATATCTCTAGGAGAGGTGAGGACCTTCCTCAATTCCTTGAGGTTCTAGTTGGAGATATAGCAGTTACTTTGCTGGTATATGTTCATAGATATGTTGATCACAACATCCTTGAGCCTTATTAGTTTCAGGCCACAACGTTCGATTGCTTCTTTTGGTAGAGAGGATGTGAGGTGCCTCTCTTTGTTGGTGACGAATCGCACGTTACACCACTGATGGGAAACACATTAGCTTCCCTTTATTATATTATGTTGATTCTTTAGTGCAAGCACCTAGATGCATTAGGTGGTCTTCTATTTTTTTACGACAGTTTGTTATGCTCTTAGTCGATGTCATGCGTGTATTTGCAGAAGAGGGAACTTCCCCTTCAGTTCAAATTTGTTTTGTCTATTTTTGGAGATATTTCCAGTGACTAGACCATATTTTGACCGTCGATCTCCTAGGTTGATGACAGATTTGCATATGTGCATATGGGGGAAAATGATTCCCAAGAGGGGGCAGCCAAAGTTTCCTGGAAGAATCACTGTAGATGTGCTTGACATGCTAGGAGGCAAGGACCAACCTCGATTAGATATGGTTGCATATCCATATGTAGGGTTGCACTGGAGAGGTTGTACCAATATATTCTTCACACGGGGTGAGGCACTTGATCATAGAAGTAAATTTAGCATTATGTTTAATTTACTCTATTTTCATTTTATTCTTGTTATAATTAATGCAAATGAAATATGTTTTAAATTATTATATTAAATTAATGTTTAATGAAATTGTCTAATTATTATTTTGTACTATATATTTTACAGATATTGACACATTTGATGGTGATCTGGGGCCTCCTCCACTGCAGAATAATGAGGATGAGGACATAGAGATGCAGGATCAGTTTTTGGTGCCTCATCTATCCAGACCTGACCTTCGACGAAGGCTAGAGAAGAGGTTCAGACATGATATTGCAAATAGGATGGCCATATTATTAGCAGATTGAAGGGTTCGGCCTGTTCCTGTCAGAGATATTCAGAGGCAGGCCTGATACATTAAGATCTAGAGGATTCCTCCTCTTGATATGAGGATATTGATGAATCACACTATTGGTGCTTGCATTGTTTTGGATTCCATCCCTCATGGTATTTCATCGCTTGATGAGAGTGGAGATCCTCGACCTCCTGGTACACCTCCTTCTCCATCAACTACTTCAACGAGTGGGGTAGCCTCCACATCTACTACACCTCCTCCTCGGCCTCCACCTCCTACTCCTCCACCTCTGACATCTCATCCACCTCCTTCTACATCATGTCCTCCACCTCCATCACCTCCTTCATCATCTCCTCAACCTCCCCCTCCTTTGATAGATCCAACGTATGATACATTATACCTATCCGATCGACCAAAATTTATTGATCCCTCAGCTCCCCGTGATCCTCATCCACTAGTCCCCTCAGCTTTGTATGTGATGCTCAGATTGGATGGGATGATCCATATTACTAGAGATCATGTATTTCCTACTGATCCACATGATTGATTATTTCCTAGCAGAGGTACTAATCATGCCTTTAGCTCTACCGCTGGAGGTTACGATACATCTAGTGTGTCAATAGATAGTGATGATGATATGGTTCTAGGGGTGGACTAGACATGTATATCTGACATTTATCATCATTTTGATGCTATTTTATATATATATATATGTTGATGTTGATGATTATGTTGATGTTTATTTATATGTTGATGGTCATGATGTGTATGTTAGGTCAGGTTTGATGATGTTCATTAGATGTTTGTGTTTTCCATTTTTCATACGTTGATGTTGATTATTATGTTGATGTTTATTTATATGTTGATGGTAATGTACTTGTGTATGTTAGGTCAGGTTTGATGATGTTCATTATTTTAGAAACTGTAACTTGTGTTTTGTTACATGTGATTGTTAGATCATATTTGTGTTAGATGATGTTTAAATCTATAAGATGTATATGTTAGATGAATATGCAGTAGTGTAATGCTTATGATGGTATGTTCATGCTTATTTTTATTAGTTTTATGTTAATGATGGTATGATGGTGTTTTTTTTTTATGTTTGTTAGATGGTGACCATGATATTAATGATGATATGTTTATATTTACATAATATAATTGAATAAAAAATATCATTGAATTAAATATGTTTATGAATTTTGTATTGATAATGGATGAAGTTGTGACAACTAACTATATGATTTTTGTTGGTTGTAGAGTTTGTCATAGTATCATGTATATAAACATCACAAAAAAATCTAAATTATATGAACATGAATATGACCTATCAATGTATCATTCAAGATTTTTAATTTGTTGACAATAGCTCACTTTACAATGACAAATATCAAATATTTAATAGGAAGAAAACAAATATTTAATTAAAAGAACACCCTCTTTCTCTCAACTAATGTAAAGACACAACTTGCATTCTCCGAATATATTATTATTATTAATCATTAAGTTGACTTGATGATCTTCAAGGAATTTTTTTATCTCTTATCCTCATTCAGAAAACATTTGCAATTATAATGCTTAGCATTATATATGACAAAAACATCATGAAATACAAAGATTCAAATATTGATCATGTAGAAATTAGAGAGCACATTAAATGATGTTATAAATTTCATTGTTATCAAGGCCATAAATTAAGTCATTGTAGAGATCAAGTACACTAGTAAAAAAATTGTTGGATTTACAATCTCCACCAAGGTTTCAAACGTGTCATTTTCTATGTTGGAGTTAACATTATAAATACAATAAAAAAATCCAAAAACATTACAATATAACAAAAATTCAATTTAATCGAATCATATAATAAAGAAAATTACATTCTAACATAAATGTCACAAATTAATGCAATTATAATTCTTAGCATTATTTATAACAAAGCAATCAAGAAATACAAGCATTCAATTATTGATGGAGAAATTAGAGAGCACCTTAAAATTTGTTGTACATTTCTTTGTTATCAGGCCATAAATGAAGTCATTGAAGAGCTCAACACTAGTCAATTTTTTTTTGGATTTTCATTCTCCATCGAGGTTGCAAAGGTGTCATTTTCTATGTTGGAGTTAACATTATAAATACAATAAAAACATCGAAAAACATTACATCATAACAAAAATTCAATCTAATCAAATCATATAATGAAAAAAAACATTACATTCTCACAACCATGTCATAAATTAATGCAATTATAATTCTTAACATTATTTATAACAAAAAAATCATAAAATACAAGCCGTGAAATATCACTATAGAAATTTCAGACCACCTTCAAGTCAGGAATTAATAAATATGTTATCCTTTATGTTCACAAAAATAAAATTGAATCATGTAGTTTTTCATGGTGTATATATATGTATATAGAAAACATAATATGAGTAATTTGGACAATGACATATAATCATTCTATACAATCATAAATTACTTCATAGACATAAACCATATTTTGCATCATATAATTGGTTCTTAACAAAATGAAATTGTTTAAACACTGCATCCAGTAATCAACTTTCCATTTCCACCGTCATAAAATGAAAAATAAAAAAATATATAAATTGGACAATCAAAGATAACAATAACAAAATGATATCTCAGTATGTTAATGACAAAATAAAACATGTACTTATCACTCTCCATTTCCATCACCCTCATTATCTTCCTTGATTGGCATAACAAAATTGTTGTTCTTAGAAACATGTTTATATCTAGGGTCGTGTCTTAATATGAACCACCAATCTCTATCCAACACATCCGGGTGAAAGAACACTTGGTTACAATTTTTTGGGAAAACATAAGGCTCCTTACTTTCATCCCACATCTTTCTAGAGTTGATACATATCAACCCGCTATCACGATCTTCCTTTACATCATTCCTGTCGAATGTGTCCCACCACCTGCATCTAAAAATAACACATTGGAAATATGAGAAGTCCACTTGAATGATCTCTTGTATATTTCCAACATAACCCAACATCCCTCATACCAAGTTTCAATATCGGTGGCTAGCATGATTAGATTGGTCGAAATCGACTTCCACTCCACAATATTGTGTAACATGCCCATTATCGGAATCCTTGTTGTGAAAATGATGTCCATAAGCCCACATATATGGGAATGAATGCAACTATAAGAAAATTTAACGACCGGATGCACCATATTTCTCTCTAACTTGGTCTACAAACCAATTGTTGGAACAAATCATTAGCATATTTTCTTTTAAATGATCTGGAAAAGGCATGCTTCTACTATGCAACCGCATTAATTCTTTTCTATCAATGTCCCATTTCCTCCTCTTCACTTCATACAATGCAACCCACACCTGTGTTTCCTCTATGTTGTAAAGAATGAATTTATTGATTGCATCATTTCTAAATTTTCTCTTGTGTTCATGAAATCAAAACCATATTCAGTAAGTATGGTATCAAATACAGATTTTGACGTTTGTTGTGAATATAATTTACTATGTGGAAAATTGAAGATTGAAATATAAGTGACTTACTCTTTATTATGTGCCTTTTTCCATTTGTTTCCTGTACCTTCGTTTCCCTTCTGTCCTCATCATGTTCATAATCCCAAATCACTATGCTTGGTGTGTTGTCGATTTGCTTGATGCATTGACTGGCATAATAGAACGACTCATATACTATGTACCCCTCTTCCATAGACCCCTTGGGTTTTTCCCTTTGTTGAAAAAATTCCTTCACTCTTTTCATGAACCTCTCTAAGAAGAACATACAGTGATAGGAGACCACCCCGACTAATTCAACCTCATCAACTAGGTGAATTAGAAGACGAACTTGCAAGTCCATGAAACTTGACTGCAATTCCTTCTCAAACATATAAACAATCTCAACTGTCTCTTCACGCCACCATGGAATGATAGAGATATAAATATCCTTTGATGTGATCCAATGTAAAAATGTAGATAGTCTAGATATGGCACGCCATAGGTCATCGAAAAAGTCATGGATCATACACCCATGCACAAACAATGGATAATGACACTACAAATTAAACACAAAACGTTAAGTGCATTTTAACTTTTGTGGAAAAAGATATAAATAAATAGTAGTAACATTTTTTTGGAATTATATGTACCCTTAGAAGGTTGAGATGGTCATGTGATTTCAAACCTGACAACTTTTCGTCTGACGTACTGAAGAAACGTCGTAGGTGTTGGAATATTCTCACCATCATTTTGTATATTTTCATGCATGCATGCATTCTGCATGCATCCAGTCATCAGTATGGTAGTATCCCCAGCACCTGGAGCCTATGTTCAGCCCCCTAGAGCCTGGTTTTGGCCCTCAGAAGCCCTTCTACCTACCTAGTGCGCCTTGTTTTCCTCACGTGGATGACATGTGCACCCTACTACACTATTTGGGTCACTAACAGTCATTTGCAACATTTATTGACCATTTCTTGCATTTATTGCTTAGTTTAACTTTCTGTAGCTTCCAGTTGTTTGTATCAGAGTGCCACTTGAGCTACTGACAGCCTCATGCGCCCTCCTTGGAGTCTCCATCCCTTGATTTGTGCTCACATAGCTCAGTTAGACTCAGTTAGACTCATTTTGACTGACTTTTGACTATTTGTGACTACTACCACTGATTAGATGATGTCTCTAATGCTATCCAAGCCACACATTGAGGAGAATTCAAATCACCTTTGGTTAATTCGAATTCACTTGACAATATTGTATTGTATTCGGTTTTTCACAGTGACAGCTTATAGATGATGTATGATTATACTGCAGATTTCTCCATTTGTGAGTTTATGAGTGATAATTGATACATTGCTTCTTCTTCTTCTCTCTGCAATTCTTGAGTGAGATTAGTGAGGTTAGTGAGATTTACTCTAGCTGTGAGATATATCCTGTATATTATCACATGGTATCAGAGATGGAGTCAACTATTCGAATTGCAATAGCAACAGTTGCAGCAGTTCATTGAGCAATTGTCTTTCATTGAGCACCATAAGCCTCCGGATTTCCACAACAATTCTTGGTGCAATTGTCTTGAATTCACTAGAGAAATCTAGTGAGGTCTAGCCAGGTGTGAAGGATCCAGTAACATGTGCTCATTGTCCTAAGGTAGTGTTCATTCGAATTTGTAGCAAATCTCCATCAACAATTTGAATTGTTTTGCAGGTTTATTCCATCATTCGAATCCATATTCAAGATATTCGAATTCAACAACTACTATGGATATCCATTGTTTTTGCAGGTTATTCGAATTTTCCTGTAGTTGCAGTAGTTTCAAAGTTTTCTGCGGTTGCAGCAGTTCTGCAGTTGCAACTGTTTTCTGCAGTTGCAGCAGTAGATTTGAATTCAACAACGAATTCCATGAATATGAAAGCAGTTCCTTCTCTCTCTTCACACAACTATGAAGAATGGAAACCAAATATGATAGCATACTTGAAGAGATATGGTCTTTTCGATATGTGTATTGGTGTTAAGAGATATTTTTCTTCCTATGAAGAGGAAGAATATTGGCTAGATGATTGTGACAGAGCCTCAACAATAATATGTACTTCTATGCTTTCCAATATGGATTAACTCATTGATTATGCTGAACATCCAAGTGATAACTGGACAAGATTGGACATATTATTTGGAAAGCAGAAGGAATAGGATGATGTTAGCCATTTGGAAAACAAGCCCAGTAGTACTGCCTGAAGTGCTCTCTCTATCCATGATTCGGCTTCTGTCATCTCTCATGATGAAGTTGTTCAAGATGAATTCGAAATACAAGACATGGAACCTAAATATCCAACTCCTATTGCAAAATGGGCCATCACCACTGATGAAGTTGATCCATTTTCTAATTCAAATTCCAAGCAAGAGATGTCAGCCACTACTCTAGAAGTTGAAGAGACCTTAAAAATCTGTACTTCCCATGAGCCTGTTGATGTGCAAGATGATGACCTACTGAGCGTTTTGGAGGTAAAAACATATTTTGGAGGTGATACATTATCCCTCCTTGATCAAATGCTTCCTATGGACTCCTATTTGGTCATTGGCACATGTTTTCAGAGTTTCACCGAATATGGAAGACACCATCATTCCCTTGGGTTCAAGTCTGATGCATATCCTTGTGATTTTGGTTTTGATATCACCCCTGTTGGTTCAAAGGAGATCATAAGAAGCCATCTGTCAATTCTTCGATCTGATTTGAAGTCCAAGACACCACCATCATATATTAGTTCATTTGGTTATGATCTCACCTATGTCGGTTCAAAGGAGATATCAAAGAACTACATACACATTCATGGAATTGATTCTGCCTCAGTTGGTTCGAATCACATGCTCCATAATGATCTTCATATTTTTGAATTTGTTCCCACCATACTTGGTAGGAAGAGAAAGTTCAGGAAGCATCTAGATTCGCTTGCATCTATTGTTGAAGAACTCAAGAACATGTTTTTGGATCATGATCCACTTCTTCCCAAGAGGAAGATAACTCTTTTTGAGCGAATGCTAGATCCAGATCCACAAGAACCTGAAGATATAGTACCTATTAGTGAAGATGAGTGAATGGAAGATCCAGATCCACAAGAACTTGATGATCTTGCACTTGATGATCCTCCGCTTCCGAGATGGGAAGCCATTACTCTTAGATCTGCCGGAGATCTTGTTAGTCATCCACTTGATCAAAGGAGAACCAGATCTGATTTTCAGAATGGAAGGTTTCATCCTTCTCACATTGTTCATTCACACAGTGATCCATTTCTTGTCGATCGATCCTTCTTCAGTAACTAAGGTCACTTTCCTCCTTCTGGGGTGAGTGATGCCATGCTACATTAGCATTCTTCATTCTATTTTGATGGAGGGATTTCTTCCCACTGGATTTTCCCTCTTTCCTCACTTTATTTATTTAGATTGTTGTACGGGGTGACCTTTGGTCTTAGTCACCAGGGCCCTACGACTAGTTTTAGTTATTTCCTCATAGTATAGCTTGTAGGGGGTGTTGGAATATTCTCACCATCATTTTTTATATTTGCATGCATCTGCATGCATCCAGTCATCAGTATGGTAGTCTCCCCAACACCTGGAGCCTATGTTCAGCCCCCTAGAGCCTGCTTTTAGTCCTGAGGAGCCCTCCTACCTACCTAGTGCACCTTCTTTTCCTCACCTGGATGAAAAATGCGCCCTATTACAGTACTTGGATCACTAATAGTCAGTTGTAGCATTTATTGACCATTTCTTGCATTTATTTCTTAGTTTAACTTCCTATAGCTTCTAGTTATCTGTATCGGAGTGCAACTTGACCTACTGACAGCCTCATCCGCCTCATGCACCCTCCTTGGAGTCTCCATCCCTTGATTTGTGCTCACATAGCTCAGTTAGACTCATTTTGACTATTTGTGACTACTACCACTGATTGGATGATGTCTCCAATGCTATCCAAGCCACACATTGAGGAGGATTCGAATCACCTTTGGTTAATTCGAATTCACTTGACAATAATGTATTGTATTCAGTTTTTCATAGTGCCATCTTATAGTTGATTTATGATTATATTGCATATTTCTCCATTTCTGAGTTTATGCGTGATAATTGATACATTGCTTCCTCTTCTTCTCTATGCAATTCTGGAGTGATATTAGTGATATTTACTCTAGCTGTGAGATCTATCCTGTAAAATATCATAGTAGAGTAGACCCATAAAAATAAGGTGCCTTCACGTCCAATATAACTTATTTTTCCAAATTAAGATCATCTTTCTTCAAAATCCATGGGACATTACCTTCTTTAAATGAAAAAGAGGGGCCAACCTCTCCTCTATTTTCTTGTCTTTGCCAATGCTTCCTTTTAGTATTTGAAGCAATAAGGTATTTCTTGACTTTTATATTGCTACTTTTTTTGGATGATATGTGATGTCACAAAGAAGATGAAACATTTTTAAATATATGCATGGGATCTAGTAAGTGGGAAATCTTAAGATGCTCCCAATATGGGAACTCATAAAATATTGATTTCCTTTTCATCCCTGTGGGAATTTCTCAACATAGGCGTTGAAGAAATCATGATAATCGATCACAAGTTTCACATTTGAATCGAACATCTTTTTGTATTCCTTATCCTTCTCTTTGTCATATCCCCTAATCTAGTCAACCGGTGTCATTATTTTAGGTCTTTGTGTTCTCTCTCGTTTACCATTGAATTAGATTTTGCTCTTCTATAAGAGTGGTTTTCTGGGAGGAATACTCTATAGAAGATGTACACTGACTTTTGTAGGTATTTGGACCACCTAGCTTTCATAGAAGGTCCACAACATTTACATCCATAATAACCTTTTGTTACAAGACCTACAATGTTATAGCAAAGATAGCATGTTAATGTTCAAGATGGAGACAGTCACACCAAATTAAATATGTCAAAAATTATTGCTTTGAATATAAAAAAATAAATAAAACAACATGTTTACTTGAAAAAAATTCTAACCTCAGATAATCATGTGTGGTGTACGCACATATGCCATATAGTGTAAAACTCTTTTGTGATGGGATGGGTCTCGAAAAATCATATACTTGTATCCCTTCCCATAATTCCCTGAATTCATTGATCAATGATTGTAGGTAAACATCCATATTCTTCACTTGTCTTTTACCAGGGAATATAAGAGCCAACATAAGATGTTCATTCTTTAGGGAAAACCATGGGGGGATATTGTTATTGATCACTACTACATGCCAAAAAATATAGATGATGTTTGCTTGGGAATATGGGTTGACGCCATCAATGGCTATGCTCAATTCGAGGCTAAGTAATTCATCCTTGAGTTTATCGGTCCATGTATCCTCTATATGCTTCATGGCTATTGAATCTATTCGGATTCACATAACTCCTTCCTCACTTTGGTGCGATGCATGCCATCCCTCCAACATAGCTAATTCTTTGCAATGAAGGAGTCTTTGAATCCTTGGGATTATATGCATGTGCCTCAATATCTTATGAGGAGGACCATGCGCTTTAGCATTTTTATTCAATTCTTTGTATCTTTCATGCCCACATTTTGGACATATCGATTTGTTTGTATATTTGCCTCTATATGGAATACAATCATTGGGGCATGCATGAAAAGATATGGACTCTACACCCAACATTTTCAACATTTGTTTTTCCTCTGCGCAGATAACGGGAAAGACATTATCATTCGAAAGTACTTTATCTTTGGATAACATATAGCTAGTGGGAAATACAAATGTACAATGTCATTTAACGTTAATAAAGTCAACCATTTTCAATGATGATTGTTTCACAATATTACTCAAAACATAATGTAGTTGATAGTCAGTTACCTCAACATTGTCGAGAAACATGCGTGTGACATGCTATACTTTGATTTCAAGTTGTGTAGTAACATTGTTGTCCCAAACTATGTATACTTTGACTGATCATATCCAAATAGAGATGTGGTGGAAGCCGATTTAAGGATTTTGAAGAAGGATTAACTAATATGAGTGTCATCCCTTAGCTCATTGTCCTGGAATGTATGGAACAACATTGCATCCATGGCACTCCTTTGTCATAATAGCTCGTCCATGCCAACCTCTACTTCACTACCTCCATTTCCAAGATGTGAAGAAATACTATCATTATAGGCATTCCGGATTGGTGAGGATGGATGTAGTGGAAATTGAATAGGTGGTTGATTCAACCATGCTTGGTATGCTTCCTCTCCAAGTTGTACTCTTTTTTCATCCTTCTCTCGATTTGACATTGTACTGGGGTGCAATAGAAGATGGTAGGCAAGTCACTCCTCATCAGAATCCTGACTTCAAAAATATTGAACATTACATCAAGGATGTTAGTAAGCACAATGCAATTGGTTTGATCTCACATTATAGAAAATAATTATTATAGAAGCACGAGAATCACTTCTAGTAGAAAATGTTAAGTTGCAAACATTTTTATAAAACAAATATTTAGATTGAGCAATAAATTAACATCAATTCCACTTTAAATATGTGTAATATCCTAGATTAGATTTGATGGATATTATTATTATTATTTTTTTAATACTTATAGTAGATTTTTTACTAACAGAAACTAGTAAAGGAACTAGTTAGGGAAGAACTGTTCAATGGCTCAATTGGATGACTTTAGGATTAGGAATTAGGTGAAATAAGGTTCTTCCAAATGTATGGGGATGTGTGTAGAAGAAAATAGGGCATAAAGAAGTCAAAATTCCAATTCCTATGCACAAAGTACTGGGGCCATTTATGTTTCGAACATCAGCCAGGATCAAGTCTACTCTAATGCTTCCTGGGCACACTAGCATATGCAAACTAAAATTTAGAAGTGTACAACTAAGTGAAACCAGGGGGAATATCAGGAATTAAAATCTGCAATATATTTTGGAGAATATTTTTAGGGAATTTGGGTGGCTACAAAGGTGTTTGGAAGCAAAATGATCAAGTGCGCTATGTAGGACTGCTCACCTAGTAGATTTCCAAACTCTCTCAAACTGACTCAGATGTCTCCAAATTCTCAGGATCATGGATTTTGGTGCTTAATTAATGTCCCAGGAACATAAAACATCCATTACATCAGAAAATAAATGCATACATAAATTTTACTGGCCAAAATGTCAAAACTAGTCATTAATTGTTGCAAAAAGAGCTAGTCTTCCATTTATTTGTCTCAAATGGCCTTAGGGGATTAAAAATTTCTTTTTTGTAATAAAGGAGGGTTTTGATACATTATATTAAACAACATCAGGTCGAAATAAGAGTTCTTGATTAGAGAATTAATATATTTTAGCACTCAGACCCTCAGTTGATATACAAAGCTAGAAATTCTTACAATAAGAAGAGAATACGCACCAAAAGAGAAGGGGGAGATAATTTTCTGTACTGGATCTCATAGATGGATGATATCAGGGATGATAGCTCTAGATTAAGAGCACTCTGAGCATACTGGGATGCACTGATCTCCTCCTATGAAATGGAACTCCTCCCTTTGAGAAATCTTCCAATACTCTTTCCAATGGAACACTGACTGATGATCACTCTATGAAAGCTTGAGAATCTTCAATACTGGAATGATATGGAGATGAACATCAATAATCCATAACTATGGATCTTATCAATGACTAAATGGAACATGAAATACCTTGGGGCTCATATCCCAAGCAAAGGTTGATGCACATCTCTCAACTGTGAGTAGCAAGAGCTCTCAATGACAAAAATAACTAACCCAAAAGATGTGAATGGGAGTTGGAATCATTCTTTTATAGATGAGTTTACTTCATCCACAAGCCATCCACACGTGTGAGAGATGAAGGGCGCATTCCTTGAGATAAATAGTAATTACTTTCTTTGCAAGAATTTCCTGCTTTGTGTCCTTTCACTTAAATTAGAAAGTGCGCCCTACTTAGCCTTATGAATGTTGCCTGATTTTCCAACTGTTTTCTTTTCTGCAGTTTCCTTCTTTTAAACTTTTCTGCTTTGTGCTTTTGCCTGTTTTTTTCTTGCTTTTGTAGTTTCCATTTCCTTGTGATGCCACTTGCCTTAGCTAACGCCTTTATTTTTTTGACCTTTCCTCTTGAGTAGACGAGGTCCACCTTTGACCTTATGTGCCCTCCTAGCCATGTCATCATTAATTATTTTCACAAAATTAATTAATAATGATGACACATTTATTATCAAAGTTAATTAAACAAATTCAAAATATTAAAATAATTAATTACTATAGTACTTGTGCCCAAAATTTACCCCTATTAATTATTCCTTATTAAATTAATTTTCTTAGAGCCCCTAGGGATGGAAGGATCCAAGTCTTGACCAAGGTCACTAGGGAAGGGACATGACAGTCCTCCCTCCCCAAGACTACTTTCCCTCAAGCAGTTGCAATCTAGGATGTTGCAAATTTTGTTCACTTTCCCAAGTGGCATCTTCACTGGGAAACCCCTTCCACTATACTAGATATTCTTTGATGGTTCTTCTCCTCAAATTATTTTCTATGACATGAATTTTTTTTTTTCTGGTTCTAAGACTAGGTGTCCTTCATCATCAAGAGGAGGCAATTCTTTTGAAACAATTACTTGCTGGCCAACTGCTTTCTTTAAACATGACACATGGAAAAAATTATGTATCTTGATCCCTGATGGCAGATCTAGTTCATAAGAAACTTCACCAACTTTCCTTGTGATCCTATAAGCTCCATAGAACCTTGGAAGAAATTTCTCATCCCCTTTTGATTCCAGAGTGGTTTTTCTGGAGGGCTACAACCTCAAGTATACCAAGTCACCTTCTTGGAAGGTTCGATCTATTTTTTTCTTATATGCATTCATCTCATGTTGGTTCTGTGCAACCTGCAAGTTTTATTTGAGGGCCTTGAGTATGTCTTGGATTTCTTGCAGCCAATCCTTTTCTTTTTTTGCTCTGCAATCCCCAAAAATCAGATATGCAAGAGTGGGGGATTCATATCCATAGAGAGCTTTGAATGGGGTCATTCCAATGGACATATGGAATGTTGTATTATAACATAATTCTCCCAAATGTAGCTAGTTGAACCATGCCTTCTGCTGCCTGGTAATATAATTTTTGAGATAACCTTCGAGCCATTGATTTACCCTCTCAGTCTAGCCAATAGTCTGACGGTGACAGCTTGTGTTGAGATTCAAACTAGTTTCAACTAGCTCAATCAAATTCTTCTAGAAAGCACTAGTAAATTTGCTATATCGGTCACTGATTATAGTCTTGGGAAGACCATGCAATCTAAATACTTCTATAAAAAATAGTGCAGCCACTTAACTGGCTGTAATAGTTGATGTGACAACAAAAAATTGAGTAAATTTATTCAATCTATCAACTACAACAAAGATGCTATACTTACCCTGAGTTTTTGACAGTCCAGTGATGAAATCCATGGACACACTTTCCCATTTATGTTCTAGAATTGGTAGTGGTTGAAGGATACCAACAGGATTAGTGTGATCCACTTTATTATATTGGCATGCAACACACTCATGATCACATGCCTTAACACATCATTTTTTTAGGCCTTTCCAAGTTAACCTTTCTCTCACCTTGCGATAAGTTTTCAGAAATCCAAGGTGGCCTGCTACTGGTGCATTATGGGAAGCCATCAAATTTTTTTCTTTTAATTTGGATCCAAGTACCAAAAAAATTATGTTCTTGTAATAGATGGCATCATTGAGGACTTGGTAGGAATAATCTTGAATCACCCTATCCAACACTTCACAAGCAAACTGATTTTTAGAGTATTTTGTAGCTATTTCGTCTTTCCAATTAGTAGGGACTTGCAACAAAGAAAAACAGGTTTCCTAGAGAGGGCATCAACTACCACATTCAATTTACCCTTTTTGTATTCTATGTAAAATCCATAAGACTGAATTTTACTTACGCATTTCTATTGTCTATCATTTAGCTCTCTTTGGGTCAAGAAATGTCTCAAACTGTTGTGATCAGTATTGACTATGAACTTGCCTCCCACTAGGTACTTACTGAATTTGGCCAAGGAATGCATGATGGGAAACATATATTTATCATAGATTGAGAAATGATTCTCATGTGGCTGCAATTTTATGTTCTCATAGGCAATGTGATTCCTATTCTGCATCAATGCCTTCTCCTGAGGCATCACATTCCAATATGAAAGGCTGAGTGAAATCAGGAAGTGAAATTACTGGACAACTGCTCATGACTTCCTTCATTTGGTTGAAATATATTTGAGCCTCATCTAACCAACAAAAAGCACCTTTCTTGGTGAGACCTGTCAAAGGGGATGTTAGCTTAGAAAACCCTTTTACAAATTTCTGGTAGTAGGTGCACAAACCAATGAATCCCCTTAAGGTTGTTATGTTCTTTGGGCTTGGCCATTCAAGTATGGCCTTGAAATTATCCATATGTACTTTGACTCGTTATTTCTCAATGATATGACCAAGATAAAGGATCTCAGTCAATCCAAACTCACACTTTGACAATTTCGCATAAAAGGACTGTTCTGCAAGGATTGTCAAAACATTGTCCAAATGGTGCAAGTGTTATTCCCATGTCCTACTATAAATCAGAATATCATCAAAGAATACAAGGACATACTTATATAGCTTCTTACTGAAAATTTTGTTCATGCATGATTGGAAAGTAGTGGGTGGATCGGTCAATCCAAAAGGCATGACAAGAAACTAAATATGCCCATAGTGGCACCGAAAAGTAGTTTTCTGAATGTCTTCATCCTTCATCCTTATTTGGTGGTATCTAGAACAAAGATCAATATTAGAAAAATATTTGGCTCCATGAAGCTCATCCATCAATTTATCAATCCTTGGAATATGATATATGTTCTTGATGGTCTTCTTGTTTAAAGTTCTATAGTAAATGCACATGCGCATTGTTCCATCCTTCTTTTTTACTAGGACCACCAATGATGCAAAGGGACTTGAGCTCGGTCTTATGAATCCCATCTCAAGCAGCTCTTTGATGGTATTCTAAATATAATCCTTGAATATTTTTTTGTTCTTATAAGGATGGATTTTGATTGGAAAAGTGCCAGGTTCTAGCTCAATCCAATGTTCAGTACCTCTGTCAGGAGGCCTTCCATGTGTAATATCTTCAAACACTTTCTTTTGCTTGTGTAGCAACCTTTGGATGTCTTTTGGATGGTGTGACACATCTATGTAGTTCCATTTAGTGGTGATAAAACATTCAACGTCCCACTCAATATCACCATGCCTCAATATTGACCTCATACTATGTGCATAAATTACTTGTTTTGGGTAGGTGTTGACACCCTTCAAAACAACTTGTTTTCCTTCAACATCCTTGAATCTCATTTAGGGTACTTGGTAATTAACTAAATTATCACCAATGGAGTACAACCATTGCACTCCCAACACCACATTGGTATCATCCACATTGAAAACATAAAAGCTGTCAGTCACAATATGGTCCCCAAGAGTCACTTGCAATTTTGGGATCCATCTGATACACTCCATAGTGTTGTTTCCCAGAATGATGACAGTGAAACCTCCAAATTTTTATGTTTGTAACTTTATCCTCTATACCATGGCTGCATCAATAAAATTGGTGGTGGCACCCCCATCGACCAAAACTGATAACTTTTTCCCTTGCACAACCCCTTTGAATCTTATGGTATGGAAGAGGGGAACTCTGCTTAACACTGCAATTTTTCTTTCTGGCTGCGGGGGTTTTTCTTCTCCTATTGTTTCATAACCATCATCTACTGGTTCCTCTTCTTCCAATTCTTCCTCATCAATTTTTGAAAAGACCTCAATGTAGTGTGCTTTCCCCTTAGCACATTTGTGGCCTGGAACCCAAGGTTCTTGACAAGAAAAACATAGCTTTTTCCTTCTTAACTCATCTGAATCTTTGTATGAGTATTCCTTCTTATTCAGGGAAGCCACATTTCTGAAAGGCAGTCTTTGGTTCTGAAATTTAGCAGGTGCATTGACCTTTGGTGGATATCTTGTTCTTGGGATTTCATCTTGTAGATCCCTGGTTCTGCTCATTACTTCTTGTAAGGTGGTTGGTCGGTAGGACTTTACTAGCCCTTCTAATGGTTCTTCCAATCCTTCTGTGAATAGGAGGATCAAGTGGACTTCTGATATGTCAGTGACCATTACTGCAAGCTTCTGGAACTCTGAGATGTAAGCTTCATGAGTTCCGGTATGATTCCCATGTGCCAACTCCCTGAAAGAGATTTCAGTGTCTCTTTTATCAAACCTCTCCATTAGTCTCTTAGTGAAATATTCATAGGAAGTCACTTGATCATTACCCAAGGTTCTCATTCCATGGAACACCAGTCATTTTCTTGTCCTTCCAAATGTAAAGTTTCCATTCTGATGGAATCCCTCTCAGCCATGGCATTTAGTTGAAAATAAGTGTCTAGACTAGGAGCTAGCAGTACACTTTGAGGATCCATCAAACAAGGGTAATTGTATCTTACCAATTGCATTTCTCAATTCATAATTATGTGTTGGCATCCTATGACCTCCTCTTGGCTGGTTTTTATATTGTGCTTCAAAAAAATCCTTGAAATGCAATGCCCTTCTACATTCTTCACTCAAGGTTTGGTATTCTGCATATTGATCCTCCCAGGAAGCTACTAATTCAGTTGGAACTTCATGATCCTCCTTGTGTTCCTCAAGGACCTTGGGAATGGTCTATCAAGGATGATCCTTGAGTTATTCTTTGAGCTCATTATTCCTATTATGAGGCCCAGTCTTTGAAAATATAGATCCATCAGGGATCTTCCTTTATTCATTCTGAGAACCACTGCTACTCCCTTCTCCATCGTTATGTCCTAGCTACTTGGACAAGAATTATCTGGTGTCTTGCCCAGATTGAATGATGTTATGAGATATGTCATGAAACCCTTTCAACACACTTTGAACAAATATTATGAACTTTTCCTTCTCATCTAAGTCAGACACATCGTTTCATCGCATTTTTCCTTCCAGTAGAATCCACCTCTTCTTTAGCAGGAGGTTCTTCAGGGTTCTTTCCTTTGGGGAATGGAAATATTCTAAGACTCATTACCAAATTTAAGAGCAGGTTCAGAGGACCATCCTCCAATACCACTGTAATATCCTGGATTAGATTTTATGGATATTATTTAATTGTTTTTAATACTTATAGCAAAAGTTTTACAAACACAAACTAGTAAAGGAACTAGTTAGGGAAGAACTGTTCAATGGCTCAATTGGATGACTTCGGGATTAGGAATTAGGTGAAATAAGGTTCTTCCAAATTTATGGGGATTTGTGCAGCAAAAAACAAGGCATAAACAAGGCCAAATTGCAAGTCCTATGCACAAAGTATTGTGGCCATTCATGTTTCGAACATCATCCAGGCCGAAGTCTACTCCAATGCTTCCAGGGCACACTAGCATATGCAAACTAAAATTTAGAAGTGTATACCTGAGTGAAAACAGGGGGAATATCATGAATTAAACTATGTAATAGATTTTGGAGCATATGTTTAGGGAATCTGGGTGGCTATAGAGGTGTTTGGAAGCAAAATGATCAAGTGCACTATGTAGGACTGCTCACCTAGTAGATTTCCAAACTCTCTCAAACTGACTTAGATGTCTCCAAATTCTCATGATCAGGATTTTTGTTCTTAATTGATGTCTCAGGAACCTTAGACATCCATTATATCAGAAAACACATGCATACATATATTTTACTCGCCAAAATGGAAAAACTACTCATTAATTGTTGCAAAAAGAGTTAGTCTTCCATTTATTTGTCTCAACTGGCCTCAGGGGATTACAAATTTATGTTCTGTAATAAAGGAGGGTTCTGATACATCATATTAAATAGAATAAGTTCTAAATAATAGGTCTTGAGCAAACAATTAAGATATTTTAACACTCAAACCATCAATTGATCTCCAATGCTAGAAATTCTTACAATAGGAAGAGAATAAGCACCAAAAGCGAAGGGGGAGATAATTTTCTCCACTGCATCTGATAGATGGATGATATTAGGGATGTTGTATGTATATGAAGGGTGTAATGAACATAATGATTTGCAATGATCTCCTCCTCTAAAATAGAGCTCCTCCCTTTGATAAATCTTCTAATACTCTCTCCAATGGCACACTAACTGATGATCACTCTATGGATCTTGAGAATATTCAATACTAGACTGATATGGATCTGAAGATCAGTAATCCATAACTATGGATTTGAAGATCAGTAATCCATAACTATGGATCTGATCAATGGCTGACTGGAACATGATATACCTTGGGGCTCATCTCCCAAGAAAAGGTTGAGGCACATCTTTCAACTGTGAGTAGCAAGAGCTCTCAATGACAAAAATGATTAACCCAAAATATCTGAATGGGAGTTGGAATTATTCTTTTATAAACGATTTTACTTCATCCACAAGCCATCCACATTTGTGAGAGAGGAAGGTTACATTCCTTGAGATAAATAGTAATTACTTTCTTTGCAAGACTTTCCTGCTCTGTGTCCTTTCATTGAAATTAGCAAGTGCGCCCTACTTAGCCTTCTGAATCTTTCCTGCTTTTCCAATTGTTTGCTTTTCTGCAGTTTCCTTCTTTTAAACTTTCCTACTTCGTGCTTTTGCCTATTTTTTTCTTGCTTTTGTCAGTTTCCATTTCCTTGTGCTTCCACTTGCCTTAGCTAACTCCTTGATTTTTCTGAGCTTTCCTCTTGAGTAGATGAGGTCCACCTTTGACCTTATGCGCCCTCCTAGCCATGTCATCATTAATTATTTCCACAAAATTAATTAATAATGACGAGACATTTATTATCAAAGTTAATTAAAAAAACTCAGAATATTAAAATAATTAATTACTATAGTACTTGTGCCCAAAATTTACCCCTATTAGTTATTACTTATTAAATTACTTTCCTTAGACCCCCTAGGGATGGAAGGATCCAAGTCTTGACCAAGGTCATTGGGGAAGGAACATGACAATATAAAAATTTAAAATTGAGCAACACATTTTCAAATTGAATTTATAAATTAAATTAACAATTTTTAAAACATAATTTCAAACTGAGCAATACATTAATATGAATCCATTGAAAATTAACAAATACAATTAATCAATGTTTTTTT
This sequence comes from Larix kaempferi, assembly GCA_027924585.1. Taxonomy (NCBI): domain Eukaryota; kingdom Viridiplantae; phylum Streptophyta; class Pinopsida; order Pinales; family Pinaceae; genus Larix; species Larix kaempferi. The sequence continues at coordinate 8,073,886 of BSBM01000008.1, forward strand.
GTCTTACGCCCCAAGGGAATGTCTAAACGTAATCCCAATGCAAGGCATCTTTGACGAGCGGTTGGTGGTCTACAAAGGTTGTAGTTTATTAACAACTCATCACCAAGAGACAAACTACATCTTGCATTAACAACAACGAAGTGTTCCTCAAATGAAAATTTTGGAGAAAATAAAGAGCACATAGAACTATTTATGAACCCTGCTATTAGAGGTCAAATATGCATTTCTCCGTCCATGATCACATTGTTCTGTTGATCACACAAAAGGACACTATGGATGGAAGAGCTAGGTTGACCCTGGATGAGTTATTGCTGAGACTACACTCTTCAACTGAAAAACATATTTTTTCTACAGTTTTCATGACATGTGTGCTACTATTTCCACAGTGATCCTACATTCTGAACGTTGGTCTTGTTAAATACAACCTGCACACATCCTCTAAATGTTTCAAACGCTGGTTGTCAAGTGCAAAAGTTGCATACTGTGCGCTAGTCTAGTTGTATGAAACATGCGCACATCTTAAGATGAAATGAGAAAATATATTAAGATTATGAATTGGGATTAGTTGAAGTTGGTTTTGCAACTTCCCCAACCTCCCAATTCAATCACCTCTCGAATTCAATTTCCCACCTTGTCCCATAAATACAAGGGGAAGCCATGAGAGAAGACCTAGAAGGAATGCTTTAACTGCTGTTATGCTGGAGGAATTCCCAAGTCATTGTGAAGAGTAGGAGCCCAGGAATCGGTTGCGGAAGTGTTTGGATAGATAAGGTATATCTGTACTTATCTACATTTCTTTGACAATAAAAGGTGGAAATACCCTTCCCGTCCCAAATTGAATGTCTATTTGATTGAATGTTTATTTGGTTAAATATCTGATTGTACTTTATGTTAATTGCTTTCAATTTCATTATATTTATTACAGTCAATATACGCTTAGGAAGTTTAACTTTGTTTTGCAGGTTCATCATTGCGGAAGATCAAGCGAAAGCTAGGACCTGCCATCGTTAAAAGGGTACGGCTTTCATAATCTTAACCTCTTTCCATTTGTAGTAACTAATGCAAGACAATGGATGTATTTACTTGTCACCCCACTAAAGTTGGTAGTGTCGTCTCCCCACTATAATGTATTTTCCTGCACAACATACTGGCGACTCTGCTGTGGAGTAACCGATTTTTTTTCTGCTCTAGGGGATCTTGCTAGGTTTTCTTCCAGTTTATTCAGTATTTTGTTCTCTGAGATTTTTTATAGGCCATTTTTTCCTGTTCTTTTTATCTTGATTCATCTCAGTCTGCTTCAGCAAAGCCTTTTTGTTTGCTTTAAGTCCTTGTGTGCTGGTTTGTTGTACTTATGGTAGCGCATTTTCTATCATGTACGCTGGATTCCCTGAAACACAGTAGCGCACTTCTTGTGACAGGCGCTGGTTTTTATACCACACAGTAGCGCACCTTTCTCATAGGTTCAAGCATTCTACTAGGGTTTGCTTCCAAGTTGTGGGATCTAATTCTAGCCTTTTTCTTTGCTTCTTTGACTAACTATTGAGAATTGGCTGTCCCTTTTGAGTCTTGTTTGCCTCCCTGAAGTCCTATAGATTGCCTTTACTTGCTCTAGCACTTGTTTAAGGTGTCTTTTCTGCTTGTTTATACCTTTTGATGTTGTGCACTACTCTCTGCTAGACATAGTTGCGCACTTTTTTCCTTAGATGCTTGTTGCATTTATACAGACCTGCGTTCTGAATGCTTGTTGTCTGTGGCAATAGCTGCGCACTTTTACTGAATCTTGTCCTTTTTGTTAGGGTTTGATCCTAGTTTGAGTTTTTAGGGTGGTTTTGAAGGGTTGTTTGGTCCAGATACCTTCTGAGCATCTGTTCAGATTAGTATGAGTGAGTTAAAGCTTTCTAGTTAGCTTTTTCTTTGAGTTTGTGTGTTGGTAGGGTCACTTTTTGGTTTGCTTACCTAATCCTTTGTTTGGCGGGTGTTTTCTTAGGTTTTGGTGCTTAGGAGCATCCTTTTAGGTCCATCTTTCCATTGCAGGTGTCTCTTTTCCTTTCTTCTTTTACACTTTGTTCCAAACCTAGAGTTTTTTCCATCCAAAAAACTCGGTAGGTCAAGTATTTATCAAGTCTTGTTGATTTGATTGTTTTGAGCCATTAGGGTTTTTTTCTTACTCACACTTTGCGTTAGGTCTTACTTTCTCCTTTCCAAGTTATTTTTCTTTTGCAATTATTAGAAAAGACAAAAAATGAAATTGGTAACTTATTAGTAAGATTTATCATCTTTTTCAAAGTAGCATAGATCGTTTGCTTTGAAAAACTAAAAGACAATTACATTTTATTATTATTTAGGATTGCTTAGTTTTAGTTTTGAAGAATATAAACGAAAATAAAAGAGTCTTTTGTGAATTTAAAAGCATTATTTCATACACACTTTGCTTTCTGTCGAAACCATTCCACACACTTCACTACCCTTATTGAGTAAAAAGTAGCCCTTAAAAATAAATCTTAATAAAATTAACTAGAAATTTTTTCTTTTTAGGTATACACATCATCAACTAGCTTAGGCTAGGGTTTCAGGTTTAAATCACCTTAAACTATCCGAAATCGGCTTCATTACTCAACAATCATAGTAATACTATCTATTAGGTAAATCTATCTCTATCAAAATATCCTGGGAACACTCTACTCAAACTAGAGTTAAGCACGAGGCCGTGGGCGATTGGAACTGTTGAGGATACCCCCTCACTTTCCTCTCAACCACAAACCAGAGCTAATTCGCGTACGGGGGTCCACTAGTACTTTTAAAGTGATTTTGGATTTCGGGCTTTGCTACCTTGCCCATGCATTTTGGCTAGGCTGACGACTGTTCCCCCAGGTTTTTTCGTATTAGTGGTATCCTTAGTATCATAACCCTAGGACTGTACACATGTAGAGTGGAAGGATATTTCCACTTCACCTCGGACAGACGTGGAAGGTAACCCTTTGGAAAAAATACCGAGAGGGCAGTTTGGTGATTCAAATGATTGCACCCAGAGGACCTCCATTGGACACCGTGTAACTGACCGTTGATACTCTATTAGTTTGTTTTGGGCCCTTATCATCCCAGACTTGCTTCTGAGAGCATTTGCTTTGTTTTCCTGGTTTGATCAGTTAGGAAATTTTTAGTGGTGTGTTGTTTGCTCCTTAGTCATAGTGGCTACTAGGTTTTTTAATTAGTTTTCATTTTATATAGTTGTGGAGGACCAACCTCTTCGTAGGTCTCAGAGGTTGCAAAACCTTCTGCCACTCATTGTTGAGCCTCCATCACCACTCCGACGTGGGAGGACAGATTCCCGTTGTTCATTTGAACTTACGGGCGAAACAAAAGTACTTGGAGAACCACAGCCCAGAGTTCAGGATCAACAGGTCTTTGATACTGTTGAGGTTGAAGACTGAACTTCTAGAGAGTTTAGTACTCCTTTCAACCCTCCTTTGACTGGACCCAATGATCCACTATTGGTACCTGTAGGATTTCTAGGACAACCTGAGTAGAGTGCGTACTTGTTTACACCATGACCAACCCAGGAGATGAGCAGGTAGTTTGTCAAACTCCCACAACTGTTATGGCTACAAGGATTATTAATCCTTCTTTCAAAAACACTGCAACACCGAGTTCTTCGTAGATTGCTTCTGCTTCGAGTCCATCCTTTAGTTTTAATGCAAGTACCCTAGGCATGCCGAGCTCACAAGCTTCGAAATCTGCTTCAGTTTCCACCCCTACTTTTGGACCAAATAATGTCCCTTTGACAGGGATACCTACAGTGAATTTCACTCAACCTCCTGTTACACAACAGTTCCAGGGTATACCTCAAACTATTGCTTCCACATCCATTGTAGGATCAATCCATTTTACATCTATGACAGTTATGGGTACGATGATGGCATCGTCTATTACAACTACACCTGGCTTTAACCCCTATGCAGATTACAATGTAAATCCATCAAATATACCCGTAGGGATTATCCCTTTCTCTTTGTTTGCTGGAGGAGGGGGTAATATTATTAAAATACGATGGGGTTAACACCTAGCCGCAATGGACCACTTCCCCGGGAAGTAATCTACTTTCTTTTGGGTGGATCAATTTCAATGCTTTTACCTCACAACCTATGGCTAGGGGAAACCCCAACTAGCAGTACACGAACTAGGTATTGGGAGGTTCCCCCTACCAGGTTGCTATTCACCAAATGCCATCGGCACAACCGCGTTTACCGTTTTTGGCAACTTTGAACTTGCTAGATCTCTCAAAACTCACTAATGACCCTGTGTGCCACAATCCTGCATGGCCACCTGTTCCCACTAAGTTTCCCTCAGACATTCCAAAGTTTGAAGGAAATACTTGCGAGGATCTCGGTGATCATGTCATGACGTTTCATCTTTGGTGCTCCTTGAATTTGCTGAATGATGATTCCATCCGATTGAGGCTCTTTCAAAGAACCTTGACAAGTGTCGCAACCAAATGGTACATTGAATTGCCTGCAGTTGCTTATGGCACCTTTTGGGATCTAGCTACTATTTTTCTGAACCACTTTCAACTTCCTGTCCGCTATGATGCCGGTATAGACCTTCTATCAAATTTTCGACAGAACAAAGCCACTCACCTATCTGACCACATTCAGGAGTGGCGAAGGAGAAATAGGCTCATTAAAGCTGACATCCCTCCCACATTTTTATTAAAGTGGTATCTCAAATCACTCCTTCCTTATATTTCTAAGGAAGTTGCAACTTCAGGGGTGTCCTCTGAAGAGGAATCTATCTTAAGAACCCAACAACTTGACTTGGTATATGCTCAGTCTGGGCTCTTACATGAGATTATTCCCCGCGCACCAAGGTCTAACACAGAATTAGGTAAACCTAAACTTAGACCGCATGTTGATGACATTATGGGTTCAGTAGACTCTGCAGCAGTTGATGCTTTAACAAAGCAGGTTCACGCCTTGTCTGTCAAACAGTCTGCTGCAGAAGCAACTTTGGTTGCAGCCTCCCCTTCAACAAAACAATCTGTACAACAAGTGCAAATAAACCAAAAGGGCCCTCAGCAGCCCAACAACAAAAGAAAGAGCAAGAAAGGGGAGTGGAACCACCAAAATCCCAAAAACATAGAAAATGCCGAGGAGGGTAAGAAGGAAAAAAGGAAAGTGAAGTTCCCTTGCAAGCTATGCAAAGAGGACCACCTTACCCATCAATGCCCTCTGATGGAAGAATCCCAGAAGCTGGTCCATGAAAAGAAACTTGCTGTCTTAAAAGACCCATTCCCTCATGGGAAAGGTTTAGCTTCTGACAACTCTAGTGCTGGGGGCACTCCTCATGCCTCAGCTACTGATCAATCGTTCATTAATATGGTTAATTCAGATGCTCTTTTGCAAACTCGAGCTAGAAATTATACCCCGGATCCACAATAGAATGATGTTCCTGAGTCATCTACCCCTCTCCACATCGAGAGACCGGTGGATTCGTTGCCGAAGATCCAAAAAGGTGTCTTCAAACAGGCTGTGCAAAATCCAAACGCGCGGGATGCCCCCAACTACAATGTTGTGGAGGATTTATCCCAAACACCCTGTGCCATGTCCACTTTGGAAGTACTACAAATTTTTCCATTACAATGCAATGCCCTTCTCGCAGTGATCGGGAGTGTCGATTCATCCAACATGCTTGCTCGTTTTGATATGAACGATATTGAGTTCCGGTTTCCATACCACGCCGCTCTCCAAATAGAGGTAATCCATGGTCCCAAGACCATTGGACAAGCTGTTGTAGATGAGGGCGTGTCTACGTGTGTAATGTCCATTTCTTGTTGGAAGGATTTGGGCAAACCCGAGTTAGCTCCCTCGAATACAGTGCTTACTGCCTTTCATGGAATATCTTTCCGTCCACACAGAGTTTTACCATCATTTGATGTTGAACTTGCAGGAAAGCTAGTATCTGTAGAGGTAGAAGTTCTGGATGCTCTGCTTGACTATAACTTGATATTAGGAAGGAGATGGACGTATGCAATGAAATCAGTGCCATCGTCCATTTTCCAGGTTATTATGTTCCCTCACGAAGGAAATATCTTCACAGTTGATCAACTTTTGTTTTCTCGGAAGAATAACCAGAATTCCTCGGATTCAACAATTCCGATGGTTTATCAGTCCCACCTAGTTATTGAGACTGTAGGAGCAGGGCTCTATGGGTAATTAATAGGAACTTTTGACCTACCTTCTCTTGTTCATTTTATTGGTTCTGAAGAGTGTTCTTCGTCTGATATTTTTACGGTCAGTCCAACGATAGATCCATGGATTCTCCCCACCGAATCAGAACTAGTTGTGCCTTTATCTATTGTAGAGGTAACCTGCTTGGATTCACAGCATGCTGCAACAGAACATATCGTGACTCCATTGGTCTCTGCTGAGTCAAATATGGACTATGATCCTGCATGGTCAGTGGACTCTATCCACTCTTTTGACTAACTAGACACTGTTTTTCCCTCTGATGAGGTGATCTTGGAAGCAATGATTGGCCTGGACCATCCTTGGGAACACATGAACCACAGGTCTTATTTTATTCCCAATCTGGACAGGATTGAGAGAGGTGAGTTTTCTATGAGACTTGGTGGGAATGTTGATTTGTCCGCTATCCCTTCTACTTCAAAAGTTGTTTATGCTGAAGGGAATATGGAAAATATATCGAGAACAGTTTTGATCAACATTTCCATCAAACTTGGGGTCGTGAAAAATAATTTCATTGGAGCAGACTATTCTTCCGAGGAGATCATTTTGTATACCAATCTCTTTAAATAATTTCACGACGTTTTTGCCTCGTCTTACGAGGAGATGCCAGGCATTGACCCAACCATTGTTGAGCATGTCATCACAACGTATCCCAAAACTAAACCTGTGAGATAGAAGCTCTGTCCAGTTAACCCTCTAAAAGAATTTTCCATCAAGGTGGAAGTAGAGAAGTTGCTCAAAGCCGGATTTATTTATCCAATAGCTATGATGGAATGGGTTTCAAATTCTGTTCCAGTAGAAAAAAAGCAAGGTACCAGTAGAGTCTGCATTGACTTCCAGGACCTAAATAAAGCTTGTCCGAAAGACAATTAGCCCACATCATTCATAGATCAGATCATCGATGCATGTGCGAGACATGAAATGTTCTCTTTCATGGATGGGTTTTCAGGATATAATCAAATACAGATCAAACCTGAAGACCAACACAAGACAACTTTTATTTGTCCTTGGGGAACCTTTGCCCATCGAAAGATTCCTTTTGGTTTGAAGAATGATGGAGCTACCTTTCAGCGAGCAATGAACTTTTCTTTTCATGACATCAAGCAAGTAGTAGAATCCTACCTTGATGATCTCCCAGCGTGATCTTGCAAGAGACGAGAGCATATGGATCACTTAAGACTTGTGTCTGAAAGGTGCAGATACTACAAGATTCGATTGAATCCCAACAAGTGTGTATTTTGCATTGAATCTGGAGGATTACTGGGTTTCATAGTATCCAGTCATGGCATAATGGTGGATCCATTAAAAGTTGATGTGATTGTAAATCTACCTCCTCCTCAAACCCTGAGACAACTTCAAAGTCTACAAGGCATGTCCAACTTCTTGAGACGCTTTATCATTAACTATGCAAAAATTACAAAAGGTGTCATGAGACTGCTTAAACAAGACACCTACTTTTTGTGGGATGAGGCTGCTCAAGCATCATTTGAGGCCTTGAAAAAGGCATTAATTTCATCCTCCTTGTTAAGCTTGCCAGACTATACGAAGGATTTCCTCTTATATATGGATGGATCAGTATACACAATAGGCATAGTACTTGTTTAGGAGGATGGAAAGCTCCAAGAGCATGTAATTTATTATCTGTCGCGCGCCTTGATAGCTCTTGAGATCAAGTACTCTCATGTAGAGAAGTTGGCATTAGTTGCCATCTATGTTGTTCAGAGGCTACGCCACTATATATTATTGCGAACTACCATAGTGGTTGCGGAGGTCAACCCATTTCAATATGTTCTCACTCGACGCATCATCAGTGGGAAATTTAATAAATGGATTATAATCTTGCAAGAATTTGACTTGGTTTTTCAGTCCACTAAGTCAAAGAAATCACTGGTGTTTGCCGAACTGATTTTTGGATTCCCTAGTGACATAGTACACGTTGAGGAAGATTCATAATTCCCAGATGAACATATCTTTCACATTGCATCCTCTGATCCATGGTACGGGGATATCCTGGTATATCTACAGACTTTGAGGTGTCCCACCACTTTCTCTAGGGATGAACTACGCAAACTTAAGAGTCATGCGAAGAACTACCTCATCATTTCTGACGCTTTGTATAGATGTGGGGTAGATTCCATCTTAAACCGTTGTTTGACCCTGGAGGAAGCATAATCAATATTGAATGATGCCCCCAGTGGAGCTTATGGGGGTCATCTTTATGGGTTGGAAACAGCCTAGAAAATATTGCATGCCAGTTATTTTTGGCCCACAGTCTTCAAAGATTGTGTGGAAGCTGTGAAACGCTGCCAGAAATGTCAGTTTTTCACCAGGAAGATGAGAACACACCCATCTCCTCTCCATCTTGTAATCACAGCAGGCCCCTTCACCAAGTGGGGGAATTGATTTTATGAATTGTAATCTAGTTTCGGCTGGAGGTCATCACCATATTATTGTTTCCATCGACTACTTCACCAAGTGGGCCAAGGTGATTCCTACTGTTAAGGCAGATGGGGAAACGACCGCTTATTTAATTTTCAACCAGATCATTGTAATATTTGGTATACCCAAAGAGATCGTGACTGATCATGGTTTTCATTTTCAGAACAACATAATGACCGATCTATACACCATGTTAGGTTTTTGGTAGGAACATTCATCTTCATTTTACCCGCAAGCGAATGGTCAAGTCGAAGCGGTCAACAAAACTTTGAAGACCATCTTACAATGGACCGTTAATGCTAGTAGAACTAACTGGCACATTATGTTGTATCCTTCTCTTCGGGCCTACCGAGCCAATGTAAAGACTGCTACCCGCGCTCTCTCCCTTCCAACTTGTGCATGGGATAGAAGCAGTCATTCTCGTTGAGTGCGAGATTCCTTCATTGAAGTTGGTTGTCCAACTACTACATGATACTTGAGTATTGGAAGAACGTTTGCTGCATTTAAAACATCTGGATGAGTAGCGCCGCGACGCGTTCACAGCAAATGAAGCGCATAAGAACCGAGTCAAGGGACAGTACAATAAGTCTGTCAGACCTAGGGTTTTTCTTGAAGGAGACCTTGTTCTGCTCGGGGATCAGGACAAGGAACCCCTAGGAGCTAGGAAGTTTAAGTCCATGTGGCTCCATCCCTACATAGTTTCTAAGGTTCTGAAGAAGGCTGCATATGAGTTAACAGACTATGAAGGTAATAAGTTGCTGGAGCCTAGAAATGGGCTCTACCTGAAGAAGTACTATGCCTAGACATCTGTTCTTTTTCATGTATTATTGTTGTACATTTTGTAGAGTTAACTTTGTTTACGGTTGTCGTTACGTCTTATGCATCTATTGCTTTGTGTTTCATATGTTGACTGAACACTTTATAGGGTTTGTTGGCGCTAGCTTCCACACCCGTTAGTTGGCTGCAGCTGCTTGGGTTATCTACTCACCAAATGGCCAATTGGTTTCTTCAGGAGGGGCTTGTTTAGGTCCCACAACGAACAATTTGGCCGAATATAGTGCAGTCATAGAGCTACTTTGAGATGCTCTATTCCATGGCATTTCACATTTGTAGGTACCACTTGACTCGCAGCTAGTTGTATTTCAGTTAATGGGTGTTTATCAAGTTAGAGATCCTACTTTGCTACGTCAGTTTTTCCACATTAATTACTTGAGAGACAGTTTGCTTACATCACATATCAACATATTCCAAGAAATTTGAATGCATTAGCTGATTCATTTGCAAAATATGTTTTAGATTGGCATTTGCATCATTCACATACATAATAATTCAAACATAAAAGACAATAACTCACATGTAAATAACACCGATACTGTATATATATAATCTATATCAAAAAACAATATGAGTTTGGGACATAAGTCTGTCACAGAGTCATGTCATAATATACAAAATTGGGCTCGATGGCCTCAAAAATATACATAGATATATCCTTCTCCTATGGAGAAGGAGGGGCCTCATCTGCCTCTACTACCTCTCGGTAGTAAATGACCAACCCAGCTACTTTTGTTAGTATCTGAATCCATGAAGGGGGCACACCCACAACATTCTCCTCTATGTCAAATGCCATCCGCTCGATCCTGTATGTCGGAATGCCATGAGTCAACCGACTCATCTTCCCCTCTATGTTTTCTAGCATGGCATCAGCCGCCCCTACTATCACTGGTATCACAAAGGTACAGGGGTGTCCCTAAAGACGCACTGGTCCAACATTTGCATAGGACATTTTGTTTCAGTACTTCAAACTCATTATAAAAATCATATATATAAAAATGAAAAAATCAATTAATTTTTGAAAAACAAACTTACCAATCTCTCCCTAGGCTCCTCCTGCAGAGAGAACCATATCAGGATCGTTGTGGAGGTCCATGCCCGCATATGGGAACTGCTCAAGAGATGGCACTTGCCTGTCCCACCATGCCCATAAATCATCCTCACTATAGAAAAGTTTCTCTCGCCACCACCTTGGCGGAGGAAGATCTCTCCCCATCGACCCATCAGTGGCTCATGGGGGTTCAGTGGGAGAAAATCCATCCCCAGACTCATGGCAGGAACCATTTCAAAGCAAAAGGTGCACAGTATGCTTCCGTACCCAAAATTATTCATCCTCCCGGTCTTAAAACCGGAAAAGTTGAAGCTTCATGTTCGCCAGTAGACTTGAACACCAGTCAAATACTATTCCTCGTAGGCATTTAGTACCCATGTGCATGAAGTTCCTTGAAGATAGATGTTGCGTAGCACTTCCGTCCATCCAGTTGAGAATACTCAAGATCACCTTGAGTGGGAATCTTGCAACAGTCGAAATGAGGACTTGACTGTCGGTTTTTTCTGTACCTGCTACACAATAGGTATTGATGTAGTCCTACATGGATAGGGAACCCACATTGCGAGAGGACCCTTTTAGATTCACTATGTCTCCCCTTCGGGAGAGACTCATGATGAAATAGATGTCATCAACCATTAGTTCCAATATTTCCCCTTGGATATTGACTACCAATGCATTGGCATCCTAGTATTGTACAAGCCGCTCAAGCAAGCGGATTTGTGCCCACATGTTGACCATTTTATAAAATTTCAACAAACCACATCTTCGCAAGGTTAATGGATGTTGTAAAGCTTCTCGATCCATCTCCTCACATTCCCTTTCATGCCATACCAATACCATCCTGCCATTAAAATCATCAACCGTTGGTCATTTTTGTATTTTGCCCTAGTTTTTGTGGTGAACGCTTCTGTCTATCATAAACAGTAGCGTCCTGAACATGACTATCTTACAGGAAGACTAACGCACTTTTGTCGAGAACGCTAGTCTCTTGTCACATCCCCTCCCATCTATCCAAGGGAAGGAAGGGAACATGATGGCACTCTCTGGGGCTTTTCACATAATCTCAGCCAATTCGATAAATTCATATAGTTAAAAACAAATGTGTGCAAATGCAAATAAATCAAACATGCACAATGGAAATAAACTCATCAACACACATATTTTCATATGCATTCAATACATCAGTAACAATCATTAATTTAAATACTGCAAAAGTAAATACATAGACATAGAAACACTTATGTTTATGGTGAAATTATCCCAAGCAACTAGCTATGTTGCTGCAACGTTCCACCCAATCATAGGCCAGCTGTGTTCATTGATCTCTCAACACAACTGCTACCCCCGAGTTGGGCATGATTCTTACAAGGAAAACGAGGACATTCAAACTAATTCATAGCCAATTCAACAATTCAACTGAGCCAAGCCAGTCCACAGCTGGGTTTATAGGGATACACTTGAACCCTGGATGCATGCACTCAAGATCAAGCCAAAGAAATGGAGTTGCCCACAGGATGGCCATGGGTTTTTCCCAAATCGTTTCCATCCAAAAATAAATTGTGGGACGGGGAAAAACATTCACAGGGAGGAAGCAATTTCTCCCCCAACTATCCAAGCATTCAGCATCCATAACAGTCTCTATGGATCCCCAATTCGATTCACCTTATTCCGCACTGGTATACAACACAAAAACGCCCTTCTCCTAGCTGAGAATGGAGGAAAACATAGAGAAACATGGCTGGAAAATGCCCAGGTAGCTCCAAACTCATGAGGGAGGAGAACTAGTCCATGGATAATGGCTTGGGGGGGAATTCATGGCTCCTTTCTTTCCCAAGAAGCAAAACATGATTTCCCATGAAGGGTAGCTTTCCCATACCTGAATTTGGACAGCCATACCTTCCATTTCCCAAGGCATTAACTACCTCAACCATCTCTTTGGAGAAATCAATGATTGGGTACAAAAGTCAACATGGGTAGTTGAGGGTTTGATGGATTCTCTCATTGACACTTGGCTTGACTTGATTGGTTCAAGAGTTTGAATTTTTTCCCTCCCAATTCCTTGTAAAATCATGCCCCCATCTCTTGTTGCATTGCATAGCTAGTTGTGGGTATTTTGATTAAAAATGCATATTTACATGATATTCGCAATTCCATTGTGCATGGATAGCACGTAAACCATATGCATCAATAAATCGATGGCGGGGCCTTGGACTTGAGCTCCTCACCATGATCTTATAACAATATTACATCATTTACATTTGAATGTAATAGGGTCAAAATGGGGATATTACATTTCCCTCCCCCTTGGAATAACATTGTCCTCGGTGTTCCAATACTTAGGAATAAATACCCACTTTACACATTCTTCAAAATTCACAAATGGTGGCAGGTTTGTCCTGCATTTCATCTCTTTACTTTGAGCTTTCAGGACCAAGTCTTTTGCCTTCCACAACTGCTCCTGCTGGCTTTGATCTTCCATCTCTGCAGGTGGTCATTCTCCATAGCAATCCCTTCCTTTTATTTACCTTCCAGCTGATCTATAAGTCTGGAATCCCATGGATGTCATCTTTCTTGCTGTCTTGACGACTATTTGAGGAATATTTTTAGCCAAAACAAATATCTTTTGGTCTGCTACCATGATCAATGTGCACAACTGGCTGTCACTTTTGTCACTAGCAACACTTGGCTGGCACTAGCTGCACTTAATGGATTTCAATGTCTCACCTGTGAGACTCATCATGGCAATTCCTGTTAGGACATGCATAACACAATAGTAAAATTAGTCAATTATTTTTCCAATTGACTTGGAATGTCCATGTTTTACTCATGAGACCTCCACACATTTCATGCTTTCCCATATACACATGAACTCATTCATGTCCATCCTTTCATAGGGAAATATCTAGTTCAACATTCACAATTCATTTTAAGCAATTAAACACAATCTATTTTCAGCTATGACATGCACTCAACAATCCTTTGTTTTTAAGATGCATCAATCAAAAGGGAAAGAGAAGAGTAAGAGTTTCCCCCTCTTAGTCTTTTTCCAATATGGAGCCACACCATCACTTTGTGGTTCTATGCTCCTTAGCCTCTTTCACTTCAATGTGAATGCTTGACTTGCCCTTTCTTGGCTATGACACTTAGTGTCTAATGTCTGTCTAATGCTTTTCAACTAGGGAACCCTTCCCCATTGTTGCTTACAGAACCTTTGGTTGTTAGGACCCACACACGTCCACTAGCACCATCTTTCATTACATCTCATACTGAGCTCTTTAGGATGATCATATGTCCACATGCATCCTTATGATGCCTTCATAGTCCTTGCTTCTAGCAATACCCACACTCCAACATTGAATTAATTCACATGTTTAGTTTGTTTTCATAGGGTTTATCTCCAAACGAGAATTTAAGAAATTATTACCGAATCATATACACATGTATATTCATTTAAATAAGCAAGAAGCTGCAAGATAACCAAATAATTATCTGCATTGGATGCCTTCACTCTATTCCATGGGCTCCTTCTTTGCTTTAAAAGCCTTGGATTCCCCGTGGATACAATAATGAATGTTGGGCTAGCACACAGGCTACTCCACAATCATTCGAATGGAAATGCTAGGCCAGTATGCCGACTGGTTTTATCAATGTCAACATCAAGTGGTTAATGCCCCCACCAACTATTCTCTGTATTTATCAAGCATCGGTTACTCTATGGATTTACCAATAATTTTATTGCGTCCAACCAGTTACTCTCTGGTTTAGCAGGAATTTTATAGAGCCCGACCAGTTACTCTCTGGTTTACCAAGAATTTTATGGCGCTCGACCAGTTACTCTCTAGTTTACCAAGTGTTTGTGGCTCTTTCAGGGTCCTTACTTCTTGCAATGTCCAAGGTTTCCAACAAAGAAACAACAGTGTATTATCTTGTTTGTCATAAGACTTGTTCATGAAATTTTTCATTATATGAATGAAAATCAAGTACTTATCTGTATTTTGCATTTCCTTGCTACTCCACTGGTTTCCTTCTCTGCTTTACAAGCCTTGGATCACCTGTGGGGTGGATGCTTGGCCAACACGCCTGTTGCTCCACAACATCATCTGAATAGGCAATGCCAGTATGCCGACTAGGTTTATCAGGCATCCCTAAAATCAGTATGCTAAGCCAGTACGCAGACTAGGTTTATCAAGCATTTCAAAAATCAGTATGCTAAGCCAGTACGGTAACTGGGTTTATCAAGCATACAACAACCATTTCCAAGCCAGTTCTCCGACTGGGTTTGTCAGGAAATAACACTCTTCACCAATACCTCCACAACATGCAAATAACCAATGCCAAGTCAGTACACCGACTGGGTTTATCAGGCATCCAATTTAACAACATGCCAAGCCAATACGCCGACTAGGTTTATAATGCATCATACAATTCTTCATCCACACAAGGATGGCACTTCTTCTCTTGTGCAAACCAGTGGTTCCCTTTAGGAACTCTATAGGTGACTTTCTTGACTACAGGCTAGCATGGCCCCACAATACCCACTCACACTACACAAGGATGATACCCCTTTTCTACAACACAACTCCGTGGGCCTATCCATCCCTTCTAGTGTCCTTTAGTGTGAGCATAGAAAGGTTATCACTTCCCATACATGTTGATGTATATGTACCTTCGGAATGTATTTCATCTATGTATTTCCTATATATTTATTGTACCCTTATTAGAGATGTGTTATTCCTCTATAAGGAAGTGTCGCCATGTGGATTGACAAGTGTCGCAAGTGTGTGTACTTGCCGATGGGTTATTAGACCACCATGTGTGGGGTCGGCCCTGAAATATATATTATATTGTGGATGTACCTTGCTAGACAAGTCGGCCCCATAAGGTCACTGGGAAAACAGGTTAGTATAAATAGAGTTCAGGAGATCTCTATTTAGATCATTCGGAAAGTCACACTTCTCTCACTCAAAAAGCGGCGCACTAGTGAGGAGGAGGATCATCTGTTACTAGGAGACTATCTCAAGTGTATTTTGGTTGTACTTTGGTTGAGCCTTTGCTCTCTCTATCTTTGAGGAAGTTGTGGGGTTTTTCACCTTAGGGTTTTCCCCACGGAAACTCTGTGTCTCTTGTCTCTCATGCTTTTGATTCCTGTGATGCCTGTCATGCTTATTGTGATTGTTATGCATTGATATACTGTATAAGTTATTCTTAGTAAAGATTCAAGAGTATTGTGAATTGATGCTCAAAATTTAACATGGTATCAAAGCTAACCCGAGAAGAAGACATTTTGTAGTGACAAAAACTTGAGTTTCTTGTTTATTGGGTTTCCTCTCCACAGATTTTGGAAAAGAAGTATAGTAGACTGACTTTACTCATCAAGGCGAATCTATCTGTCCAATCATAATTCAATTCTGAGCATTTTCAGATTTGGCCCTCAAAATTAGGGTTTCCACAAAAATAGGAATTTCTGAAATCTGAAGACATAGCTGGAAGCTCCTTGCAAAAATCAAAGTTTAGAGCTTTGGTTCGAGATTTTTGGCTGCGTATATCTCCGGGAAAATCAAACCCTAATTCAGGGCTCTCTCAAGTGAACCCGAGAGGAAAAAAAGGCAAATCTGAAGGGTAAAGCTTTGTTGATCTCAAATTCTGAATACACACGGCTGATCAGCTCATCAAGGCGCATCTTTCTATCCTTTCAGAAAATTGATATTCACATTTTGAATTTTTAGCGTTTTTCTGACAAACCCTAATTCAGGACCAGATCCAGTTTTTAGCATTTCAAGTGGTAAGACCTAAATCTTTTCTATTTCCATTTGAAGTACTCTTTAAGATGTCTCACCACAGCAAGCTTGAGGATAAGCTTGAAGGAGATGATAACTTCCGAGCTTGGAAGTATAGGATTGGGTTAATCCTGGAAGAGAATGAGTTGGACTCATATGTAAAAGAAGACATCCATATCCCAGAGGATGAAGAGGCTAAGGTATTGCATAAGAAAAACTTGGTCAAGGCAAAGATAATCATTGCTGATTCTATCAAAGACCATCTCATACCCCATGTGTCTTCTCTAAAGACACCCAAGGAGATGTTTGACTCTTTGACCAGGCTATTTGAAGGGAAGAACATAAATTGAAAGATGACCCTGCGGAACCAATTGAAAGGAGTAAAGTTTCAGAATGGAGAAACCATTCAATCTTATTTTTCAAGGGTCTCCCAGATCAAGGAACAACTAGAAGCAGTGGATGAAATGGTGGAGAATGGTGATGTGGTGATGACCACTCTAAATGGCCTACCCAGGTCATGGGATTCCTTTATTCAAGGAATTTGTGCAATGAAGAAGTTGATCTCCTTCAACAGATTGCGGGAAGAATGCTCTCAAGAAGAAGCTAGGCTTGTGGCCCGAGAAGACAAGATGGGAAATGAAGATCAAGCTCTCACAGCACATGCTAGGAAAGGCAAGTCCAAGAAGGAATCATCTCATAACAAGAGATTCTCACACCACCATTATCATAAAGATAAGAAAGATCTCAGATGCTCCAATTGCAATGAGAAGGGACACTTTGCTTAAGATTGTCCCAAGAAGAAGAAAGACAACAACAACAACTTCAACAACAAGAAGAAGAATAACAAAAGAAGATATCATGCTCATGCTGCCGAATATGATGAACCCCCAAAGAAGAAAGCTAGGGCAGAAAGTGATAGTGATGATGACTCATCAAGTGAAGAAGAATATGTTCTAATTTCTGCTCTCACAGGTACTATCTCCCATGGTTGTAATGATTGGTTGATTGACAGTGGGGCTTCCAAACACATGACTGGGTTTAGGGAATATTTTGTGAATCTATCTGAACATGAATCACCCCATAAGGTGAAACTTGGGGATGATTATCAATACCCAATCAAAGGAAGTGGTGAAGCCTCCTACAACCTAGATTCTGGAAAATCTTTGAAGATGAAAGAATTCGTTTATGTACTTGGGCTCAAGAAGAACTTACTCTCCATCTCTGCATTAGATTCAAAAGGTATGAGGGTTTCATTTGTGGATGGTCAAGTCCTAATGTGGCCAAAGGGAAAGAACATAGATGATGCAGTAGTGATTGGAGAGCAAGAGGGAGGTTTGTATAAATCGAAGGGACAACTTGAACATGCCATGGTACATGAATCCATGGAGCCAAGTGAACTTTGGCATAGAAGACTTGCTCATATGCACTATAGGGCACTTCCAATTGCAAGCAAGGCTGTAGAGGGTCTTCCTGAAATCAAGACCAAACATGAAGGTGTTTGCAAAGGATGTGCAAAAGGTAAGAATGTTCAGAAGGCTTTCCCAAGTAGTGAAAGCAAGGCAAACGATATCCTGGAAATCATCCACTCAGATGTATGTGGTCCTATGTCATCCAGTTCTCTGAGTGGGTATGTTTACTATGTCTCATTTATTGACGACTTCTCCAGGAAGACTTGGGTATACTTATTGAAGAATAAAGATGAGGTGCTTGATAAGTTCAAGGAATTCAAAACCTTGATGGAGAATCAAACTGACAAGAAGATCAAAACATTCAAATCCAACAATGGTGGAGAATTTACCTCAGGCGACTTCAAGAAGCTTTGCAGTGATTCAGGGATTAAGAGGGAGTTGACTGCTCCTTATAACCCTCAATAGAATGGAGTTGCAGAAAGGAAGAACAGAACAGTCATGGAAGCAGCAAGGGAAATGCTGCATGACCAGGATCTACCTATGCATCTATGGGAAGAAGCAGCTAGAACAGCTGTATATGTGCAGAACAAAGCACCCCACAAGATATTGGACAACAAGACACCAGAAGAAGTCTTTTCTAGTAAGAAACCTGAAGTCAGCCATCTCAAAATATTTGGTTGTCTAGTATACACTCATGGCCCAAAGAAAAAGAGGACTAAACTAGATCCTTCAGGAAAGAAGGGTATCATTGTGGGTTACAGTAAAAGCTCGAAGGCTTACAGATTATACTTTCTAAGGTTCAAGAAGATTGATGTCAGCAAGGATGAATATAAGTTCAAGGATAGGTAATCCAAGAAGCAAAGATCAAGAGGGAGCACACTCCAACAAATCCTGCAAGGATGCATATTTTCAGAGGGAGTTGACCATATTCCTACATTCCACAACAGAAAGGTGTAGAAGAAGCTACTTTAGCAGCTCCTTCCAGGAAGCAAAAACTTAGAGGGAGTGCACTCAACAAACAAACAAAGGACCGTATATCTTCACCTACAAAAGGACTACAACATTTGTTCCAGCAACAAAGATATCTATTGAAGATATTGAAGTTTCCAGGATTTGGGATGAAGAAATGGAATGCCATGATCCATCGATCATGAAGAAGATGTTTGGGATGTAGTCCGAAGACATGACAGGGAGTCACATGTGTGCAGATTGAAGAAAGCCTTGTATGGCTTGAAGCAAGCTCCCAAAACTTGGTATGGTAGGATGGACAGTTTCCTATCTAGTTTGGGCTTTGCCAAGAGTAAAGCGGATTCCAACCTATACTACAAGGTTGAGGAAGGGAATCCTGTGATTCTACTCTTGTATGTGGATGACTTATTTGTAACAGGAGATGACAAATTGATTGTAGATACTAAGATAAAGCTTGCTGGTGAGTTCGATATGAAAGATTTGGGAATGATGCATTATTTCCTAGGTATGGAGGTGTGGCAGAGTGTAGGTGGGATCTTCCTTGGTCAAGGGAAGTACACAATATATATCCTGAAGAGATTTGGGATGATGGATTGCAAGGCCATGGCCACACCTATGGCATCGAATCTGAAGCTTCTATGTGATGCTTCATCTGAGCCGGTTGATGTCTCTATGTATTGTCAGATGATTGGGTCCTTGATGTACCTGACAAACATGAGACTAGATATTTGCTTTGCGGTGAACACATTGAGTCAGTTCCTGACGAATCCGAGGAATGTTCACCTGGTTGCTGTAAAGCATATTCTGAGGTACCTGAAGGGTACAGTGGATTATGGGCTCAAGTATGAAGCGAATCAAAAGTTTAACCTGCAGGGTTATGTTGATTCAGATTGGGCTGGCAGTGCTGCAGATAGGAAGAGCACATCTGGGTGATGCTTCAGTATGGGATCAGGTGTGATATCTTGGTTTAGCAGGAAGCAGTCCTACGTAGCACTGAGTATAGCTGAGGCAGAGTATGTTGCATCCTGTTCAGCTAGTTGTGAGGCAATATGGCTACGGAAGCTACTGTCTGAGTTATTTGATCTCCCATTGGAGGCTACTGGTATATTTTGCGATAACCAGAGTTGTGTGAAGCTTTCTGAGAACCAAGTGTTTCATGATAGGTCGAAACACATAGAGATAAAATATCACTATATCAGGGATATGGTGCAGAGAGGAGCTGTGAAGCTCCTGTACGTTGCGACATACGAGCAGATTGCAGATGTGCTGATGAAGCCACTAGCCAGGGTGAAGTTCGAGTACTTCAGGGAGAGCCTTGGTGTTCTTCAAATTGATGACACTTCGAGGAAGAAGTGATGGACACATTTGGTGAAGCCATTCCAAGAATGTTGGAAGGATGATCCTTCACATGGTTGTGGATGTAAGCGCTGGATGATGAGCATCAGGATGATGTTCTGGTTTATGCTTTGTATGATCAGTTGGATCATTTATATGTATATGAATGTATGCATCATGTTGGATGTTGGATATGATTAGTTGGATCATTTATATGTGTGTATGCATCATGTTGGATGCTGGATATGATCAGTTGGATCATTTATATGTATGTATGCATCATGTTGGATGCTCGATATGATCGATTGGATCATGTGTATGTATTTTGTATATGCATCATGTTGGATGCTTGGACCATGTATCTGTATATGTATCAGGTGGATACATTGTATGATCAGGTAGATCATGTATGGTGATATGTATCAAGTATTTGTATTTGTATCAGGTGGAGACATTGCATGATCAGGTGGATCATGTATGTTGATATGTATCAGGTAGATACTTGGTATGCATAAGGTAGATGCATTGTATGATTAGGATGATCATGGATGACGAGCTTCAGGATGTTGCTCCAGATGACATGAAGTAGGATGTTGCAGTGATGATGATCAGGATGATCATGTGTACATCAGGATGATGTATGGTGAGTATCAAGTTGATACTCTGTGTCCGTGGAACAGGTTGTGCAGATAAGCATGTAATTTGTGCCCTGGGAGATTTGCATATAGTCTTTCGAGGTTTTGGCTATGGCATGTAATTTGTACCCTGGGATATCTGGCAAATTATCTTTCGAGGTTTTGCTTGGGAGGACATATAATTTGTGCCCTAGGAGATCTGCAGATAGTCTTTCGAGGTTTTTCCTATGGCATGTAATTTGTGCCCTGGGATATATGGCAGATGCTCTTTCGAGGTTTTGTCCTATGGCATGTAATTTGTGCCTTGGGAGATCCGATAGGTTGAGCCATGTGCTCGTAATCAATCCTGGGATGCTCTTTCGAGGTTTTGCCATGACCACATGTAATTTGTGCCCTGGGAGATCCGATAGGTTGAGCCTTGTGCTCATAATCAGTCCTGGGATGCTCTTTCGAGGTTTTGTGGTGACCACATGTAATTTGTGCCCTAGGAGATCCGATAGGTTGAGCCTTGTGCTCGTAATCAGTACTGGGATTCTCTTTCGAGGTTTTGTGGTGGGGTCACATGTAATAAGTCCTAGATATCCGGACAGGATGAAAAAGGCCTCAGATGCTCTTTAGGGTTCTTGCTAGTCAAGAGACTCTTTTAAGGTTTTGTGACACACGTAATAAGTCCTGAGATTTCCACAGTATGGCTAGTGATGATGAAGACCTGCAGGTGTTGGGCCTACATCTAGTATGAAAAAGGACTGGCTCTGTAGAACTTCCTATGATGAGTAGAGTCAAAGATTGGTTGAGATAGCAGCAGCAGTGACGATGATGATCCCGAGAAGAAGACTTGTCTAGCAGATATGTGTCAAGAAATACCTTCCTAGTTAAGAGGGAGTGTTGATGTATATGTAACTTCGGAATGTATTTCATCTATGTATTTCATATATATTTATTGTACCCTTATTAGAGATGTGTTATTCCTCTATAAGGAAGTATCGTCATGTGGATTGACAAGTGTCGCAAGTGTGTGTACTTGCCGATGGGTTATTAGACCACCATGTGTGGGGTCGGCCCTGAAATATATATTATATTGTGGATGTACCTAGATAGACAAGTCGGCCCCATAAGGTCACTGGGAAAACAGGTTAGTATAAATAGAGATCAGGAGATCTCTATTTAGATCATTCAGAAAGTCACACTTCTCTCACTCAGAAAGTGGTGCACTAGTGAGGAGGAGGATCATCTGCTACTAGGAGACTATCTCAAGTGTATTTTGGTTGTACTTTGGTTGAGCCTTTGCTCTCTCTATCTATGAGGAAGTTGTGGGGTTTTCACCTTAGGTTTTTCCCCACAGAAACTCTGTGTCTCTTGTCTCTCATGCTTTTGATTCTTGTGATGCTTGTCATGCTTATTATGATTGTTATGCATTGATATACTGTATATGTTATTCTCTCAATAAATATCCAAGAGTATTGTGAATTAATGCTCAAAATTTAACAATACAGTCCCTTTGAGCACCCTTTCTTCACGTTGCCTCTTAACATGCAACACCAAATTACATCTATGTAAGCTGATAGCACAAGAAGGATAAGCAGGTTCATCAGTATTCCTGCTCTAAAATTGTAACCATATTTCATAACATTCACTATCAAGTATTGAAACACTAGGAATGCATCCATTCCTTAGGGTGTAGTCAATATTGACAACCCTAACATAACCCACCACCCGAAAGGTGTGCATCCCTTTCCGATGTGAGCCATGTAGGCCTTAGTCATACTCAAGCGGTTTGGAATAATAATGAAACAATAAAACATGATCTACATATTAAATCTAATAACCAGACATGTATATCCTCAGTTAGGGTTATAGAATACTCATATATTTCACAGATGTATCTTTTCTTCATTTGCGAAGAATGGGGGCTCCCTTCTCCGAGTCAACAGTCCTTCGGGTTGCCACCGCAATCTTTTCATGTTCCATAACCCACACATGCTTTCTTGGCATAATTTCACTGTCTCACTCACATGCTTTACCAACATGCAGTTCGGTTGAGACATTATCAATATTTACAATGGAGTTTCACCCGAAACCCATTTCAATAGCATGGGATCCTTCCCATCTAAATTGGCTTCTGCAGGCCATCACACATGGTCTTCCTACAATGTGTCATCCTGGCACACTTATCAAATAGCCAAATAGTCAGTAACATTTAGCAATAAGCTTCAAATCTGATTGTTCCATAACCAATCAATAGCATTAATAATTAATTCAACATGAATTTACAATTCTATCTCCTACAGAAATTGATTTGTTTAACCATGAGGCTACCGTCATATTGTTTGGATCTTGTAAGTGGTATTACTCTGTCCATTATGGTTTCACCCTTTCTACCATACATGAACATCCATCTACAACATGTCCTCCTAACACAATTTTATATAAGCCAAACAGTGATTAGCAATTACAAGCAAATTCTCAAATCTGAAATCTACAAATCTGTTTTCCTACAGAAATTAGATTTGCAACCATGAGATTATTCTCATAAACTTAAATCAGACAATTTTCAGATTTGTTGCATGCATAATTTACAACCACCTTCTCATAAACTTTGGCTTCTACACATGCTAGATCCTGGTCTTTACTATGGACTTATCCTCATTTCCATACGCAAGACTTTTCTACCTGAAAACTGAAACTTCAATCAGCGAAACACATTGTGAGTACCTATGCATATAATCATTTCATTGCCACAATATTCACTGAAGTGATCACATAATTTTAGCACTCAATAATTCAAACACCTTCAGTTGTTAACATTGGAAATGCAATGAAATATAAACATTTCTATATATGCATCATTATCACATAAAATTGCAAGACATATTCACACTATCCATGCAATTTAAATAAACTGTAAATACTGATTACTTCACATTTCATGCAACTCTGTCCTTCCAACAGAGTGCTCTGGTACCCCATCACATGTCTACCTTCTTCATGCAGTCTTTCTCCTACATTCATAGCAGCTCATGAAATGGTCTCAGGATTAACAATAGTCCACCATTTCATCTATTATCTAACTGCATTGAAACATATATATGTCACACCCATGCATTCACACAATGCATCTCAACATGTGCACCCACACATATGTATGCACATTCACAACATTTAAATAATATTTTGATGTGCACAACCCCTCAATACAACCTTGCATTAATCCATGAATACTATGCATTCCAGCATATTATGGCCTAACCATGGTTGTCTCATATGGCATGCACTATCACAACATGACTATAAGTCATCACTTGCTTTGGTTGTTAAACCCACAACCAACATACACAAATGGCATGTTAAAATTTTCATGTGAATGCATTGAGGTTTCCAAGAAACTATAGGGTGCAAGGCTCCTTTCCTTTACTTACCTGCACCTCACCATACTTGGTGGGTCGGCATTCACATTTAGGCACTCAATACTACATCCAAACCAATCAACATAGTTTAAACATAGTTGAAGGGGTCTTACCAAATCCTCTTTCCGCATTCATGCAGTTTAGCACAAATAACCATTACCTGCATGGCTGTCTTTAACATCTCTTTATGTTACCTGATCAGTTGGCCTCTTACCAAGGCTACATAGTCCTTTTTCCAATCTCATGATCATAGATTTGTTGCACCATCCTCTCGTCATAAGGTTGTTGGTCATATGCAACAACATCATCGACATCCTTAGCCATGCTTTGGTTTTCTTTGGTCCTACAACCAATGCGAACATAACTAATTATTAGCAACCACCATAATGATCTCATGTGGCTCATTGCATATGTAAAACCTCACTATTTTACTAATATGCAGTATCATATACATGTACAAACATTTTCACATGCACTATGCAATGTGTGTTAGTATTCCAACTAGTGCATATTCACTTCATCTATCTCATCTCTTGCATTTTCAATCATGCTTCTATGGTCTGATTCTTACAACATTAGTTTTCATCAACCATAAGCAATACCATTAATGGGCTATTGCATGTGTAACCTCACTACATTTACCCATATGCAACATCATGCTCATGCATAAGCAATCCACATGCACCATGCAATGATTCTTTGATCATGCCCACTGATTCATATGCATTTACTCTGCTATTCTCTTGCATTTCCAACATCCCTATGCCATAATTTCCAGTATATAAAACTTGGGAAATATAAATACAATAGCAAGAGAGGAGTTAAGGAATTTTCCCTTTCCAATTCCTTATTATGACATGGATTTCCTCCTCCACATCATAGTCGATCCTTTTCTTGGATTTCCTACCAATCATACAAGCAATCATTAGCTATGATCTTCCCATGAATTAGCAATTCAATATATACATACGTGTATAACATTCATTTTTTTTTAAATACTCCAAATATGCAATTCTTATGCTATAAAAAGAAATAGTTTAAGGTGAGTAATCTCCCTCTTATTGATATTTCCTTGCTTCTCCCATTGCTCTTCCGCAATGCACATTACAGTCAATTACTCTTAATAAGGATTCCACAATCTTCTATGCAATTCCTGCTCCTCATCCCAAGCATAGAGAATGAATTTCACACTTTCAACGACTGTCTCCAGGGAACGACAGGGGTCAAGGGTGATTTTGTAAATCCTTTGATTTCGCGCAATCTGGCGCATAAGTTCCATGGCATTTTTCAACTTTCGGCATGTGAAAAATATCCCTGGAAAATAGCTGAAATTCCTTGTTTCAGCGGACTTCTCCATTCTCTTCTGACCCGTTGCGGACCAACCCGCCGAATTTCACCGGTCGACAGACTCATTTGTCTTTTCCGTCGTTTCGGACCAACTCACTAAGTTCTTCCACCGTTGTGGACCAACTCACCGAGTTCTTCCACCGTTGAGGACCAACTCACCAAGTTCTTCCACCGAAAGACACAGAATTTTTTTTTGGACCAACTCGCTGAGTCCTTCCACTATTGCGAACGAAATCGCCAAGTTCTTCTGCCGTTGCGGACCAACTTGCCGATTTCTTCCGCTGAAAGACACCAACTTGCCAAATCCTTCCACTTTTGCGGACCAAATTGCCGAGTTCAACTGACTCATCTTCCCCTCTATGTTTTCTAGCATGGCATCAGCCGCCCCTACTATCACTTTTATCACAAAGGTATTGGGGTGTCCCTAAAGACGCACTGGTCCAACATTTGCATAGGACATTTTGTTTTAGTACTTCAAACTCATTATAAAAATCATATATATAAAAATGAAAAAATTAAATAATTTTTCAAAAACAAACTTGCCAATCTCTCCCTAGGCTCCTCCTGCAGGGAGAGCCATATTAGGATCGTTGTGGAGGTCCATGCCCGCATATGGGAACTGCTCAAGAGATGGTACCTTCCTGTCCCACCATGCCCATAAATCATCCTCACTATAGAAAAGTTTCTCTCGCCACCACCTTGGCGGAGGAAGATCTCTCCCCATCGACCCATCAGTGGCTCATGGGGGTTCAGTGGGAGAAAATACATCCCCAGACTCATGGCAGGAACCCTTTCAAAGCAAAAGGTGCACAGTATGCTTCCGTACCCAAAATTATTCATCCTACCGGTCTTAAAATAAAAAAAGTTGAAGCTTCATGTTCGCCAGTAGACTTGAACACCAGTCAAATGCTATTCCTCGTAGGCATTTAGTACCCATGTGCATGAAGTTCCTTGAAGCTAGATGTTGCGTAGCACTTCCGGCCATCCAGTTGAGAATACTCAAGATCACCTTGAGTGGGAATCTTGCAACAGTCGAAATGAGGACTTGACTGCCGGTTTTTTCTTTACATGCTACACAATAGGTGTTGATGTAGTCCTACATGGATAGGGAACCCACATTGCGAGAGGACCCTTTTAGATTCACTATGTCTCCCCTTCGGGAGAGACTCGTGATGAAATAGATGTCATCAACCATTAGTTCCAATATTTTCCCTTGGATATTGACTACCAATGCATTGGCATCCTAGTATTGTACAAGCCGCTCAAGCAAGCGGATTTGTGCCCGCATGTTGACCATTTTATAAAATTTAAACAAACCACATCTTCGCAAGGTTAATGGATCTTGAAAAGCTTCTCCATCCATCTCCTCACATTCCCTTTCATGCCATACCAATACCATCATGCCATTAAAATCATCAAACGTTGGTCATTTTTGTATTTTGCCCTAGTTTTTGTGGTGAACGCTTCTGTCTATCATAAACAGTAGTTTCCTGAACATGACTTTCTTGCAGGAAGACTAGCGCACTTTTGTCGAGTATGCTAGTCTCTTGTCACATCCCCTCCCATCTATCCAAGGGAAATAGGGAACATGATGGCAATCTCTGGGGATTTTCACATAATCTCAGCCAATTCATTAGATTCATACAGTTAAAAACAAATGTGTGCAGATGCAAATTAATCAAACATGCACAATGGAAATAAAATCATCCACACACATATTTTCATATGCATTCAATATATCAATAACAATCATTAATTTAAATACTACAAAAGTAAATACATAGACATAGAAACACTTATCTTTATGGTGAAATGATCCCAAGCAACTAGCTATGTCATTGCAACGTTCCACCGAATCATAGGCCAGTTGTGTTCATTAATCTCTCAACACAACTGCTACCCCCGAGCTGGGCATGATTCTTACAAGGAAAACGAGGACATTCAAACTAATTCATAGCCAATTCAACAATTCAACTGAGCCAAGCTAGTCCACAGCTGGGTTTATCAGGCTACACTTGAACCCTGGATGCATGCACTCAAGATCAAGCCAAAGAAATGGAGTTTCCCACAGGATGGCCATGGGTTTTTCCCAAATCGTTTCCATCCAAAAATGAATTGTGGGATGGGGAAAAAACATTCACAGGGAGGAAGCAATTTCTCCCCCAACTATCTAAGCATTCAACAGCCAGAAAAGTCTCTATGGATCCCCAATTTGATTCACCTTATTCCGCACTGGTATACAACACAAAAACGCCCTTCTCCTAGTTGAGAATGGAGGAAAACACAGAGAAACATGGCTGGAAAATGCCCAGGTAGCTCCAAACCTATGAGGGAGGAGAACTAGTCCATGGATAATGGCTTGGGGGGAAATTGATGGCTCCTTTCTTGCCCAAGAAGCAAAACACTATTTCCCATGAAGGGTAGCTTGCCCATACCCGAATTTGGACATCCATACCTTCCATTTCCCAAGGCATTAACTACCTCAACCATCTCTTTGGAGAAATCAATGATTGGGTACAAAAGTCAACATGGGTAGTTGAGGGTTTGATGGGTTCTCTCCTTGACACTTGGCTTGACTTGATTGGTTCAAGAGTTTGAATTTTTTCCCTCCCAATTCCTTGTAAAATCATGCCCCCATCTCTTGTTGCATTGCATAGCTAGTTGTGGGTATTTTGATTAAAAATGCATATTTACATGATATTCGCAATTCCATTATGCCTGGCTAGTACGTAAACCATATGCATCAATAAATCGATGGCAGGGCCTTGGCCTTGAGCTCCTCACCATGATCTTATAACAATATTACATCATTTACATTTGAATGTAATGGGGTCAAAATGGGGATATTACATTTCCCTCCCCCTTGGAATAACATTGTCCTCGGTGTTCCAATACTTAGGAATAAATACCCACTTTACACATTCTTCAAAATTCACAAATGGTGGCAGGTCTGTCCTGCATTTCATCTCTTTACTTTGAGCTTTCAGCACCAAGTCTTTTGCTTTCCACAACTGCTCCTGCTGGCTTTGATCTTCCATCTCTACAGGTGGTCATTCTCCATAGCAATCCCTTCCTTTTATTTACCTTCCAGCTGATCTACAAGTCTGGAATCCCATGGATGTCATCTTTCTTGCTGTCTTGACGACTATTTGAGGAATATTTTTAGCCAAAACAAATAACTTTTGGTCTGCTACCATGATCAATGTGCACAACTGGCTGTCACTTTTGTCACTAGCAACACTTGTCTAGCACTAGCTGCACTTAATGGCTTTCAATATCTCACCTGTGAGACTCATCATGGAAATTCCTGTTAGGACATGCATAACACAATATTAAAATTAGTCAATTATTTTTCCAATTGACTTGGAACGTCCATGTTTTACTCATGAGACCTCCACACATTTCATGCTTTCCCATATACACATGAACTCATTCATGTTCATCCTTTCATAGGGAAATAACTAGTTCAACATTCACAATTCATTTTAAGCAATTAAATACAATCTATTTTCAGCTATGACATGCACTCAACATTCCTTTGTTTTTAAGATGCATCAATCAAAAGGGAAAGAGAAGAGTAAGAGTTTCCCCCTCTTAGTCTTTTTCCAATCTGGAGCCACACCATCACTTTGTGGTTCTATGCTGCTTAGCCTCTTTCACTTCAATCTGAATGCTTGACTTGCCCTTTTTTGGCTATGACACTTAGTGTCTAAGGTCTGTCTAATGCTTTTCAACTAGGGAACCCTTCCCCATTGTTGCTTACAGAACCTTTGGTTGTTAGGACCCACACACGTCCACTAGCACCATCTTTCATTACTGCTCATATTGAGCTCTTTAGGACGATCATATGTCCACATGCATCCCTATGATGCCTTCATAGTCTTTGCTTCTAGCAATACCCACACTCCAACATTGAATCAATTCACATGTTTAGCTTATTTTCATAGGGTTTATCTCCAAACGAGAATTTAAGAAATTATAACTGAATCATATACACACGTATATTCATTTAAATAAGCAAGAAGCTGCAAGATAAGCAAATAATTATTTGGATTGGATGCCTTCACTCTATTCCATGGGATCCTTCTTTGCTTTAAAAGCCTTGGATTCCACGTGGATACAATATCGAATGTTGGGCTAGCACGCAGGCTACTCCACAATCATTCGAATGGCAATTCTAGGCCAGTATGCCGACTGGTTTTATCAATGTCAACATCAAGTGGTTAATGCCCCCACCAACTATTCTCTGTATTTATCAAGCATCAGTTACTCTATGGATTTACCAAGAATTTTATTGCGTCCAACCAGTTACTCTCTGGTTTACCAGGAATTTTATAGCGCCCGACCAGTTACTCTCTGGTTTACCAAGAATTTTATAGCGCCCGACCAGTTACTCTCTGGTTTACCAAGCGTTTGTGGCTCTTTCAGGGTCCTTACTTCCTGCAATGTCCAAGGTTTCCAACAAAGAAACAACAGTGTATTAACTTGGTTGTCATAAGACTTGTTCATGAAATTTTTCATTATATGAATGAAAATCAAATACTTATATGTATTTTGCATTTCCTTGCTACTCCACTGGTTTCCTTCTCTGCTTTACAAGCCTTGGATCACCTGTGGGGTGGATGCTTGGCCAGCACGCCTGTTGCTCCACAACATCATCTGAATAGGCAATGCCAGTACGCCGACTAGGTTTATCAGGCATCCCTAAAATGAGTATGCTAAGCCAATACGCAGACTAGGTTTATCAAGCATTTCAAAAATCAGTATGCTAAGCCAGTATGCTAACTGGGTTTATCAAGCATACAACAACCATTTCCAAGCCAGTTCTTCGACTGGGTTTGTCAGGAAATAACACTCTTCACCAATACCTCCACAACATGCAAATGACCAATGCCAAGTCAGTACACCGACTGGGTTTATCAGGCATCCAATTTAACAACATGCCAAGCCAATACGACGACTAGGTTTGTAATGTCCCCAGTCTGGCCCCATGGCATTTACATTATAGATGATGTAATATTTGTTATGAAATCATGGTGAGGATCTCAAGGCCAAGGCCCCGCCATCGATTTATTGATGCATATGCTTTGCGTGCTAGCCAGGCACATTGGAATTTCAACATCATGTAATATGCATTTTAATAAAAATACCCACAACTAGCTATGCAATGCAACAAAGAGATGGGGGCATGATTTTACAAGGAATTGGGAGGGAAAACATTCAAACCCTTGAGCCAATAGAGTCAAGCCAAGTGTCAATGAGGGAACCCATCAAACCCTCAACTACCCATGTTGACTTTTGTACCCAACCATTGATTTCTCCCAAGAGTTGGTTGGGGAAGTTATTGCCTTGGGAATGGGGAGGTATGGCTGTCCAAAATCGGGTATGGGCAAGCCACCCTTCATGGAAAAAGGTGTTGGTATTTTTGGGCAAGAATAGAGCCATGAAATGGCTGCCTAAGCCATTATTCAACATGGCCCTGCTCTCTCACGCAGCTCAAGCTGCCTGGGCGTTTTCCTCCCTCGTTTTTCTGTGTCTCCCTCCATCTTTTAGCTGGGAAGGGGCATTTTTGTGTTGGTTACCCATGGGGAAAGAGAGCAGAACGTTTTGGGTCTTCCTGGGGGTCGTTTAGGCCATTGGAAGGGATCCTACCCAGTGGAGAGAAATCAGTTTTGCTCCCTGGGGTTGAAATCGAAATTCCACAATTCGTTTGGGTGAACCACGAGTTGGGAGAACCAATGTGGACCCTGTTTTGTGAACACCTCTGTTGTAAATGTGTAACCCTGTCAATAATCGTTTTTGTTGTGAGAAAGAAGAGTATGATGGGCATGGGTGATGGGTAATCCCTGGCTCTGGCTTGAGATTGGAAATGAGCATCCATTGTGCAAGTGCAGCCTGATAAACCCAGTTAGACTGGCTTGGCTAAAATAAAATGGTTAATAGACTGTGTGTGAGCGTGAATGTCCCCTTTGTCCTTGTGAGAATCATGCCCATCTCGGGGGTAGCCTTCGGACGGACTCAGTATAAGCTGTCGAAGAGCTTACGGTTGGGTGGAACATTGCAGCGACATAGCTAATTGCTCGGGACAATTGAAATGAAGATAAGTGTCTCTGTCTATGTATTTATTTATGAAATGTTTTTATTAATGCCTGAAATCTTGAATGCATATGAAGATTGCATGGATATTGTTTCCGCTGTGCATAATTGATTGTTTACATCTGCACACCCACTTATTAATTATGTGAATCTAGTATTGGGCTGAGGTCATGTAAAGCCCTGAGTTCGGCATCATGTTTCCTGCCTTGCATTGGGTCAGCAGGTGGGTACATGACAAGGTTTATAATGCATCATACAATTCTTCATCCACAAAAGGATGGCACTTCTTCTCTTGTGCAAACCAATGGTTCCCTTTAGGAACTCTATAGGTGACTTTCTTGACTGCGGGCTAGCATGGCCCGACAATACCCACTCACACTACACAAGGATGATACCCCTTTTCTACAACACAGCTTCGTGGGCCTATCCATCCCTTCTAGTGTCCTTTAGTGTGAGCATAGAAAGGTTATCACTACCCATACATGTTGATGTATATGTACCTTCGGAATGTATTTCATCTATGTATTTCATATATATTTATTGTACCCTTATTAGAGAGGTGTTATTCCTCTATAAGGAAGTGTCGTCATGTGGATTGACAAGTGTCGCAAGTGTGTGTACTTGCTGATGGGTTATTAGACTACCATGTGTGGGGTCGGCCCTGAAATATATATTATATTGTGGATGTACCTAGCTAGACAAGTCGGCCCCATAAGGTCACTGTGAAAACAGGTTAGTATAAATAGAGATCAGGAGATCTCTAATTAGATCATTCGGAAAGTCACACTTCTCTCACTCAGAAAGCGGCGCACTAGTGAGGAGGAGGATCATCTGCTACTAGGAGACTATCTCAAGTGTATTTTGGTTGTACTTTGGTTGAGCCTTTGCTCTCTCTATCTCTAAGGAAGTTGTGGGGTTTTTCACCTTAGGGTTTTCCCCACGGAAACTCTGTGTCTCTTGTCTCTCATGCTTTTGATTCTTGTGATGCCTGTCATGCTTATTGTGATTGTTATGCATTGATATACTATATATGTTATTCTCTTAGTAAAGATTCAAGAGTTTTGTGAATTGATGCTCAAAATTTAACATGGTATCAAAGCTAACCCGAGAAGAAGACATTTTGCAGTGACAGAAACTTGAGTTTCTTGTTTATTGGGTTTCTCTCCACATATTTTGGAAAAGCAGTATAGTAGACTGACTCTACTCATCAAGGAGAATCTATCTGTCCAATAAGAATTCAATTTTGAACATTTTCAGATTTGGCCCTAAAAATTAGGGTTTCCACAAAAATAGGAATTTCTGAAATCTGAAGACATAGCTGGCAGATCCTTGCAAAAATCGAAGTTTAGAGCTTTGGTTCGCGATTTTTGGCTGGGTAGATATCCGGGAAAATCAAACCCTAATTCAGGGCTCTCCCTAGTGCACTCGGGAGGAAAACAAAGGCAAATCTGAAGGGTAAAGCTTTGCTGATCTCAAATTCTGAATACACCAGGCTGATCAGCTCATCAAGGTGCATCTTTCTATCCTTTCAGAAAATTGAAATTCACATTTTGAATTTTTAGCATTTTTCTGACAAACCCTAATTCGGGACCAGATCCAGTTTTTAGCATTTCAAGTGGTAAGACCTAAATTTTTTCTATTTCCATTTGAAGTAATCTTTAAGATGTCTCACCATAGCAAGCTTGAGGATAAGCTTGAAGGAGCTGATAACTTCCGAGCTTGGAAGTATAGGATTGGGTTAATCTTGGAAGAGAATGAGTTGGACTCATATGTAAAAGAAGACATCCCTATCCCAGAGGATGAAGAGGCTAAGGTATTGCACAAGAAAAACTTGGTCAAGGCAAAGACAATCATTGCTGATTCTATCAAAGACCATCTCATACCCCATGTGTCTTCTCTAAAGACACCCAAGGAGATGTTTGACTCTTTGACCAGGCTATTTGAATGGAAGAACATAAATCGAAACATGACCCTGCAGAACCAATTGAAAGGAGTAAAGTTTCAAAATGGAGAAACCATTCAATCTTATTTTTCAAGGGTCTCCCAGATCAAGGAACAACTAGAAGCATTGGATGAAATGGTGGAGAATGATGAAGTGGTGATGACCACTCTAAATGGCCTACCCAGGTCATGGGATTCCTTTATTCAAGGAATTTTTGCAATGAAGAAGTTGATCTCCTTCAACAGATTGCGGGAAGAATGCTCTCAAGAAGAAGCTAGGCTTGTGGCCCGAGAAGAAAAGATGGGAAATGAAGATCAATCTCTCACAGCACATGCTAAGAAAGGCAAGTCCAAGAAGGAATCATCTCATAATAGGAGATTCTCACACCACCATTATCATAAAGATAAGAAAGATCTAAGATGCTCCAATTGCAATGAGAAGGGACACTTTGCTTAAGATTGTCCCAAGAAGAAGAAAGACAACAACAACAACTTCAACAATAAGAAGAAGAATAACAAAAGAAGATATCATGCTCATGCTGCCGAAGATGATGAACCCCCAAAGAAGAAGGCTAGGGCAGAAAGTGATAGTAATGATGACTCATCAAGTGAAGAAGAATATGTTCTAATTTCTGCTCTCACAGGTACTATCTCCCATGGTTGTAATGATTGGTTGATTGACAGTGGGGCTTCCAAACACATGTCTGGGTTTAAGGAATCTTCGTGAATCTATCTGAACATGAATCACCCCATAAGGTGAAACTTGGGGATGATTATCAATACCCAATCAAAGGAAGTGGTGAAGCCTCCTACAACCTAGATTCTGGAAAATATTTGAAGATGAAAGAAGTCCTTTATGTACTTGGGCTCAAGAAAAACTTACTCTCCATCTCTGCATTGGATACAAAAGGTATGAGGGTTGCATTTGTGGATGGCCAAGTCCTAATGTGGCCAAAGGGAAAGAACATAGATGATGTAGTAGTGATTGGAGAGCAAGAGGGAGGTTTATATAAATTGAAGGGACAACTTTAACATGCCATGGTAGATGAATCCATGGAGCCAAGTGAACTTTGGCATAGAAGACCCTCTCATATGCACTATAGGGCACTTCCAATTGCAAGCAAGGCTGTAGAGGGTCTTCTTGAAATCAAGACCAAACATGAAGGTGTTTGCAAAGGATGTGCAAAAGGTAAGAATATTAAGAAGGCTTTCCCAAGTAGTGAAAGCAAGGCAAAAGATACCCTGGAAATCATCCACTCAGATGTATGTGGTCCTATGTCATCCAGTTCTCTGAGTGGGTATGTTTACTATGTCTCATTTATTGACGACTTCTCCAGGAAGACTTGGGTATACTTATTGAAGAATAAAGATGAGGTGCTTGATAAGTTCAAGGAATTCAAAACCTTGATGGAGAATAAAACTGACAAGAAGATCAAAACATTCAGATCCGACAATGGTGGAGAATTCACTTTAGGCGTCTTCAAGAAGCTTTGCAGTGATTCAGGGATTAAGAGGGAGTTGACTGCTCCTTATAATCCTCAATAGAATGGAGGTGCAGAAAGGAAGAACAGAACAGTCATGGAAGCAGCAAGGGCAATGCTGCATGACCAGGATCTACCTATGCATCTATGGTAAGAAGTAGCTAGAACAACTGTATATGTGCAGAACAAAGCACCCCACAAGATATTGGACAACAAGACACTAGAAGAAGTCTTTTCTGGTAAGAAACCTGAAGTCAGCCATCTCAGAATATTTGGTTGTCTAGTATACACTCATGGCACAAAGGAAAAGAGGACTAAACTAGATCCTTCAGGAAAGAAGGGTATCTTTGTGGGTTACAGTAAAAGCTCGAAGGCTTACAAATTATACTTTCCAGGGTTCAAGAAGATTGATGTCAGCAATGATGAATATAAGTTCAAGGACAGGTAATCCAAGAAGCCAATATTAAGAGGGAGCACACTCCAGCAACTCCTGCAAGGATGCAGATTTTCAGAGGGAGTTGACCATATTCCTACATTCCACAACAGAAAGGTGTAGAAGAAGCTACTTCAGCAGCTCCTGCCAGGAAGCAAAAACTCAGAGGGAGTCCACTCAACAAACAAACAAAGGACCGTATATCTTCACCTACAAAAGGACTACAACATTTGTTCCAGCAACAAAGATATCTATTGAAGATATTGAAGTTTCCAGGATTTGGGATGAAGAAATGGAATGCCATGATCCATCGATCATGAAAAAGATGTTTGGGATGCAGTCCGAAGACTTGACAGGGAGTCACATGTGTGCAGATTGAAGAAAGCCTTGTATGGCTTGAAGCAAGCTCCCAGAACTTGTTATGGTAGGATGGACAGTTTCCTATATAGTTTGGGCTTTACCAAGAGTAAAGCTAATTCCAACCTATACTACAAGGTTGAGGAAGGGAATCCTGTGATTCTACTCCTATATGTGGATGACTTATTTGTAACAGGAGATGACAGATTGATTGTAGATACTAAGAGAAATCTTGTTGCTGAGTTCGATATGAAAGATTTGGGAATGATGCATTATTTCCTAGGTATGGAGGTGTGGCAGAGTGCAGGTGGGATCTTCCTTGGTCAAGGGAAGTACACAATAGATATCCTGAAGAGATTTAGGATGATGGATTGCAAGGCCATGGCCACACCTATGGCATCGAATCTGAAGCTTCTATGTGATGCTTCATCTGAGCCGGTTGATGTCTCTATGTATCGTCAGATGATTGGGTCTTTGATGTACCTGACGAACACGAGACTATATATTTGCTTTGCGGTGAACACATTGAGTCGGTTCCTGAAGGATCCGAGGAATGTTCACCTGGTTGCTATAAAGCATGTTCTGAGGTACCTGAAGGGTACAATGGATTATGGGCTCAAGTATGAAGCGAATCAAAAGTTTAACCTGCAGGGTTATGTTGATTCAGATTGGGCTGGCAGTGTTGCAGATAGGAAGAGCACATCTGGGTGATGCTTCAGTATGGGATCAGGTGTGATCTCTTGGTTTAGCAGGAAGCAGTCCTGCGTAGCACTAAGTACAGCTGAGGTAGAGTATGTTGCATCTTGTTCATCTAGTTGTGAGGCAATATGGCTATGGAAGCTACTGTCTGAGTTATTTGATCTCCCATTGGAGGCTACTGGTATATTCTGCGATAACCAGAGTTGTGTGAAGCTGTCTGAAAACCAAGTGTTTCATGATAGGTCGAAACACATAGAGATCAAATATCACTATATCAGGGATATGGTGCAGAGAGGAGCTGTGAAGCTCCTGTATGTTGCGACGGACGAGCAAATTGCAGATGTGCTGACGAAGCCACTAGCCAGGGTGAAGTTCGAGTACTTCAGGGAGAGGCTTGGTGTTCTTCAGATTGATGACACTTCGAGGAAGAAGTGATGGACACATTTTCTGAAGCCATTCCAAGCATGTTGGAAGGAGGATCCTTCACATGGTTGTGGATGTAAGCGCTGGATGATGAGCATCAGGATGATGTTCTGGTTTCTGCTTTGTATGATCAGTTGGATCATTTATATGTATATGATTGTATGCATCATGTTGGATGCTGGATATGATCAGTTGGATCATTTATATGTGTGTATGAATCATGTTGGATGCTGGATATGATCAGTTGGATCATTTGTATGTATGTATGCATCATGTTGGATGCTGGATATGATCGATTGGATCATGTGTATGTATTTTGTATATGCATCATGTTGGATGCTTGGACCATGTATCTGTATATGTATCAGGTGGATACATTGTATGATCAGGTAGATCATGTATGATATGTATCATGTATTTGTATTTGTATCAAGTGGATACATTGCATGATCAGGTGGATCATGTATGTTGATATGTATCAGGTAGATACTTGGTATGCATCAGGTAGATGCATTGTATGATTAGGATGATCATGGATGACGAGCTTTAGGATGTTGCTCCAGATGACATGCAATAGGATGTTGCAGTGATGATGATCAGGATGATCATGTGTACATCAGGATGATGTATGGTGAGTATCAGGTTGATACTCTATGGTCGTGGAACAGGTTGTGCAGATAAGCATGTAATTTGTGCCCTGGGAGATTTGCATATAGTCTTTCGAGGTTTTGGCTATGGCATGTAATTTGTACCCTGGGATATCTGGCAAATGCTCTTTTGAGGTTTTGCTTGGGAGGACATATAATTTGTGCCCTGGGAGATCTGTAGATAGTCTTTTGATGTTTTGCCTATGGCATGTAATTTGTGCCCTGGGATATATGGCAGATGCTCTTTCAAGGTTTTGTCCTATGGAATGTAATTTGTGCCCTGGGAGATCCGATAGGTTGAGCCATGTGCTCGTAATCAGTCCTGGGATGCTCTTTCGAGGTTTTTCCATGACCACATGTAATTTGTGCCATGGGAGATCCGATAGGTTGAGCCTTATGCTCATAATCAGTCCTGGGATGCTCTTTCGAGGTTTTGTGGTGACCACATGTAATTTGTGCCCTAGGAGATCCGATAGGTTCAGCCTTGTGCTCGTAATCAATCCTGGGATTCTCTTTCGAGGTTTTGTGGTGGGGTCACATGTAATAAGTCCTAGAGATCTGGACAGGATGAAAAAGGCCTCAGATGCTCTTTAGGGTTCTTGCTAGTCAAGAGACTCTTTTAAGGTTTTGTGACGCACGTAATAAGTCCTGATATTTCCACAGTATGGCCAGTGATGATGAAGACCTGCAGGTGGTGGGCCTACATCTAGTATGAAAAAGGACTGTCTCTATAGAACTTCCTATGATGAGTAGAGTCAAAGATTGGTTGAGATAGCAGCAGCAGTGACGATGATGATCTTGAGAAGAAGACTTGTCTAGCAGATCTGTGTCGAGAAATACCTTCCTAGTTAAGAGGGAGTGTTGATGTATATGTGACTTTGGAATGTATTTCATCTATGTATTTCATATATATTTATTGTACCCTTATTAGAGATGTGTTATTCCTCTATAAGGAAGTGTCGTCATGTGGATTGACAAGTGTCGCAAGTGTGTGTACTTGCCAATGGGTTATTAGACCACCATGTGTGGGGTCGGCCCTGAAATATATATAATATTGTGGATGTACCTAGCTAGACAAGTCAGACCCATAAGGTCACTGGGCAAACAGGTTAGTATAAATAGAGGTCAGGAGATCTCTATTTAGATCATTCAGAAAGTCACACTTCTCTCACTCAGAAAGTGGTGCACTAGTGAGGAGGAGGATCATCTGCTACTAGGAGACTATCTCAAGTGTATTTTGGTTGTACTTTGGTTGAGCCTTTGCTCTCTCTATCTCTGAGGAAGTTGTGGGGTTTTCACCTTAGGTTTTTCCCCACGGAAACTCTGTGTCTCTTGTCTCTCATGCTTTTGATTCTTGTGATGCTTGTGATGCTTATTGTGATTGTTATGCATTGATGTATTGTATATGTTATTCTCTCAGTAAAGATCCAAGAGTATTGTGAATTAATGCTCAAAATTTAACAATACAGTCCCTTTGAGCACCCTTTCTTCACATTGCCTCTTAACATGCAACACCAAATTACATCTATGTAAGCTGATAGCACAAGAAGGATAAACAGGTTCATCCGTATTCCTGCTCTAAAATTGTAACCATATTTCATAACATTCACTATCAAGTATTGAAACACTAGGAATGCATCCATTCCTTAGGGTGTAGTCAATATTGACAACCCTAACATAACCCACCACCTGAAAGGTGCGCATCCCTTTCCGATGTGAGCCATGTAGGCCTTAGTCATACTCAAGCAGTTTGGAATAATAATGAAACAATAAAACATGCTCTGCATATTAAATCTAATAACCAGACATGTATATCCTCAGTTAGGGTTACAGAATACTCACCCATTTCACAGATGTATCTTTTCTTCATTTGCAAAGAATGGGGGCTCCCTTCTCCGAGTCAACAGTCCTTCGAGTTGCCACCCCAATCTTTTCATGTTCCATAACCCACACATGCCTTCTTGGCATAATTTAACTGTCTCACTCACATGATTTACCAACATGCAGTTCGGTTGAGACATTATCAATATTTACAATGGAGTTTCACCCGAAACCCATTTCCATAGCATGGAATCCTTCCCATCTAGTTTGGCTTCTACAGGCCATCACACATGGCCTTCTTACAATGTGTCATCCTGGCACAACTATCAAATAGCCAAATAGTCAGCAACATTTAGCAATAATCTTCAAATCTGATTGTTCCATAACCAATCAATAGCATTAATAATTAATTCAACATGAATTTACAATTCTATCTCCTACAGAAATTGATTTGTTTAACCATGAGGCTACCCTCATATCGTTTGGCTCTTGTAAGTGGTATTACTCTGTCCATTATGGTTTCACCCTTGCTACCATACATGAACATCCACCTACAACATGTCCTCCTAACTCAATTTTATATAACCCAAACATTGATTAGCAATTACAAGCAAATTCTCAAATCTGAAATCTACAAATCTGTTTTCCTACAGAAATTAGATTTGCAACCATGAGATTATTCTCATAAACTTAAATCAGACAATTTTCAGATTTGTTGCATGCATAATTTACAACCATGAGAACCTTCTCATAAACTTTGGCTTCTACACATGGTAGATCCTGGTCTTTACTATGGACTTATCCTCATTGCCATACGCAAGACTTTTCTACCTGAAAACTGAAACTTCAATCAGCGAAACATGTTGTGAGTACCTATGCATATAATCATTTCATTGCCACAATATTCACTGAAGTGATCTCATAATTATAGCACTCAATAATTCAAACACCTTCAGTTGTTAACATTGGAAATGCAATGAAATATAAACATTTCTATATATGCATCATTATCACATAAAATTGCAAGACATATTCACACTATCCATGCAATTTAAATAAACTGTAAATACTCATTACTTCACATTTCATGCAACTCTGTCCTTCCAACAGAGTGCTCTGGTAGCCCAACACATGTCTACCTTCTTCATGCAGTCTTTCTCCTACATTCATAGCAGCTCATGAAATGGTCTCAGGATTAACAATAGCCCACCATTTCATCTATTATCTAACTACATTGAAACATATATATGTCACACCCATGCATTCACACAATGCATCTCAACATGTGCACCCACACATATGTATGCACATTCACAAAACTTACATAATATTTTGATGTGCATAACCCCTCAATACAACCTTGCATTAATCCATGAATACTATGCATTTCAGCATATTATGGCCTAACCATGGTTGTCTCATATGGCATGCACTATCACAACATGACTATAAGTCATCACTTGCTTTGGTTGTTAAACCCACAACCAACATACACAAATGGCATGTTAAAATTTTCATGTGAATGCATTGAGGTTTCTAAGAAACTATAGGGTGCAAGGATCCTTACCTTTACTTATCTGCACCTCACCATAGTTGGTGGGTCGACATTCACATTTAGGCACTCAATACTACATGCAAACCAATCAACATAGTTTAAACATAGTTGAAGGGGTCTTACCAAATCCTCTTTCCACATTCATGCAGTTCAGCACAAATAACCATTACCTGCATGGTTGTCTTTAACATCTCTTGATGTTACCTGATCAGTTGGCCTCTTACCAAGGCTACACAGTCCTTTTGCCAATCTCATGATCATAGATTTGTTGCACCATCCTCTCCTCATAAGGTTGTTGGTCATATGCAACAACATCATCGACATCCTTAGCCATGCTTTGGTTTTCTTTGGTCCTACAACCAATGCGAACACAACTAATTATTAGCAACCACCATAATGATCTCAAGTGGCTCATTGCATATGTAAAACCTCACTATTTTAATAATATGCAGTATCATATACATGTACAAACATTTTCACATGCACTATGCAATGTGTGTTAGTATTCCAACTAGTGCATATTCACTTCATCTATCTCATCTCTTGCATTTTCAATCATGCTTCTATGGTCCGATTCCTACAACATTAGTTTTCATCAACCATAAGCAATACCATGAATGGTCTATTGCATGTGTAACCTCACTACCTTTACCCATATGCAACATCATGCTCATGCATAAGCAATCCACATGCACCATGCAATGATTCTTTGATCATGCCCACTGATTCATATGCATTTACTCTGCTATTCTCTTGCATTTCCAACATCCCTATGCCATAATTTCCAGTATATAAAACTTGGGAAATATAAATACAATAGCAAGAGAGGAGTTAAGGAATTTTCCCTTTCCAATTCCTTATTATGACATGGAGTTCCTCCTCCACATCATAGTCGATCCTTTTCTTGGATTTCCTACCAAGCATACAAGCAATCATTAGCTATGATCTTCCCATGAATTAGCAATTCAAATATACATACGTGTATAACATTCATTTTTTTTAATATTTTCCAAATATGCAATTCTTATGCTATAAAAAGAAATAGTTTAAGGTGAGGAATCTCCCTCTTATTGACATTTCCTTGCTTCTCCCATTGCTCTTCCGCAATGCACATTACAGTCAATTACTCTTAATAAGGATTCCACAACCTTCTATGCAATTCCTGCTCCTCATGCCAAGCATAGAGAATGCATTTCACACTTTCAACGACTATCTCCGGGGAACGACAGGGGTCAAGGGGGATTTTGTAAATCCTTTGATTTCGCGCAATCTGGCGCATAAGTTCTATGGCATTTTTCAACTTTCGGCATGTGAAAAATCTCCCTGGAAAATAGTTGAAATTCCCTGTTTCAGCGGACTTCGCCATTCTCTTCTGACCCGTTGCGGACCAACTCGTCGAATTTCGCCGGTCGATGGACTCATTTGTCTTTTCCATCATTTCGGACCAACTCACCAAGTTATTCCACCATTGTGGACCAATTCACCGATTTCTTCCACCGTTGCGGACCAACTCGCCAAGTTCTTCCACCGAAAGACACAGAAAAAAATTTCAGACCAACTCGCCAAGTCCTTCCACTATTGCGGACGAACTCGCCAAGTTCTTCTGCCGTTTTGGACCAACTTGTCGATTTATTCCGCTGAAAGACACCAACTTGCCAAGTCCTTCCACTGTTGCGGACCAACTTGCCGAGTTATTCCGCTGTTGCGGACCAACTTGCCGAGTTCTTCCACCGAAAGACACTTAGAAAAAATTCCGGACCAACTTGCCAAGTCCTTCTGTCGTTGTGGAAAAACTTGCCAAGTTCTTCCGCCGAAAGACACTTAGAAAATTTTTGAAAATTTTCTTCCTTTCCCCGAGCATTTCGCAACTCCGTCGGCGCAACTCAGCTAATTTCGCCGAACTTGTCAGCTCCACTCAGTGAGTTCTACCGCTGTTTTGGGCCAACTCGACGAGATTCACTGGCACAGTTTTTGGTAGAAAACTCATAGACACTTAGAAAAATTTTGAACATTTGAAAATTTTGAAATTTTTTATTAATTATCAGTGCTGAGCAGGAAGCATACTTACCTTTGCAATTGTGATAGGTAGCCCATGAAGGCCCAATGCTGCAACC
Organism: Larix kaempferi; assembly: GCA_027924585.1. Taxonomy (NCBI): domain Eukaryota; kingdom Viridiplantae; phylum Streptophyta; class Pinopsida; order Pinales; family Pinaceae; genus Larix; species Larix kaempferi. The sequence goes on from BSBM01000008.1 coordinate 8,116,895, forward strand.
AGCAGCTCTAATACCATTCTGTCACATCCCCTCCCATTTATCCAAGGAAAGGAAGGGAGCATGATGGCAATCTCTGGGGATTTTCACATAATCTCAGTCAATACATTAGATTCATATAGGGTGATTCCATGAAGATGGGTAACTCTTTTTGGCCAAATATGACGGTGAAAAACGGAAATTTTATCCATGTATTAAATTGAATCCCTCGAAACTCATATTTTCCAAATGAATTTTGACATGTGGTTGAAAAATGAAATGTAGAGAATTATGTTGTCTTTCCAATGATAATTTTTTCAAAATATACCAATGTCATTTATCGTGTTGAATTTTCATTTAATGAAACGTGTGTACTTAAAAATTTGAAGAGCAATTAACAAGTAGTTTGTGTTCGTGCACGATAATTTAATGTCAAAGTAATAATTTTAAAAAATGAAATATGTGAACATGATCTAGACAGAATGCACTAGGGATTACATATTTTTCTTTTATTTTTTCTCGAAAAATTAGATTTATTATTATTTTTCGAAACTAACCAATGAATAATTCAGTCGCATTTTGCACACGTGTGTGTTCGTGCACGAATTCTTTTGATTGTTTACATAATTTGCAAAACTAAAAATACCCTTTTGAAGAGGACACGTTTATCTAGGGCTTGTGTATTTTTTCAAATTTTTTGGATGTGTATTTTGAATGTTGTGGATTTATCTTTGAGCTCAATCGAAGTCGTCGGCAGGTTTTTTTAGGGTAATATTTAGTAGAAATTTAAAAACAAAAGACATATGAAGATAAAAATTCGTAAATTTAATATATCTGGATAGAGGATTCGTTGACAAATCCAATGGTATCAATTCCGCTCATTAATGAGCATTTAATGACATGGTTTAACTCTGTGGAAGGCAGACAAAACTTTCATTCTGCAGTGAAAAGGGCTCTCGGCCTGTTTTTTAAGCCCTCGATCAAGCTAAATACCTCGATCAAGGGTTTAACAATAACTCGATCGATGGTTTTACAAGACCTCGATCGAGGTATTTTAAACCCTCGATCGAGGGCCTAAAATGAGCCTTTTTATGTTTTTCAAAAGCTAGATCGAGGTTTTGCGAGCTTTTCAAAAGCTCGATCGAGCTTTTGCGAGCTTTTCAAAAGCTCGATCGAGGTTTTGCGAGCTTTTCAAAAGCTTGATTGAGGGTTTTAAAAGCTAGATCGAGCTCTTGTTTCAACCCTCGATTGAGGTCTTTTAAAACCCTCGATCGAGGTATTTTAAAACCCTCGAGCGAGCTTTTAAAACCCTCGATCGAGCTTTTAAAATCTTTATCAAGGGCTTGAAAATATCTCGATTGAGGGTTCAAAAAACAATTTTTTTAGCTTCCATCCGCCAAAAATGGCGAACCACCTTGTGGAATCACCCTATAGTTAAAAAAAAATGTGTGCAGATGCAAATTAATCAAAGGTGCACAGCGGAAATAAACTCATCCACACACATATTTTCATATGCATTCAATATATCAATAACAATCATTAATTTAAATACTGCATAAGTAAATACATAGACATAGAAACACTTATCTTTATGGTGAAATGATCCCAAGCAACTAGCTATGTCGTTGCAACGTTCCACCCAACCATAGGCCAGTTGTGTTCATCAATCTCTCAACACAACTGCCACCCCCGAGCTGGGCATGATTCTTGCAAGGAAAATGGGGACATTCAAACTAATTCACAGCCAATTCAACACTTCAACTGAGCCAAGCTAGTCCAAAGTTGGGTTTATTAGGCTACACTTGAACCCTGGATGCTTGCACTCAAGCTCAAGCCAAAGCAATGGAGTTACCCACAGGATGGCCATGGGTTTTTCCCAAATCGTTTCCATCCAAAAATGAATTGTGGGATGGGGAAAAACATTCACAGGTAGGAAGCAATTTCTCCCCCAACTATCTAAGCATTCAGCAGCTAGAACGGTCTCTATGGAGCCCCAATTCGATTCACCTTCTTCCCCATTGGAATACAACACAAAAATGCCCTTCTCCCAGCTGAGAATGGAGGAAAACACAAAGAAACATGGTTGGAAAACGCCTAGGTAGCTCCAACCTTGTGAGGAAGGAGAACTAGTCCATGGATAATAGCTTGGGGGGCAATTCATGGCTCCTTTCTTGCCCAAGAATCAAAACGCGATTTCCCATGAAGGGTGGGTTGCCCATACACGAATTTGGATAGCCATACCTTCCATTCCCCAAGGCATTAACTACCTCAACCAACTCTTTGGAGAAATCAATGATTGGGTACAAAAGTCAACATGGGTAGTTGAGGGTTTGATGGGTTCTCTCATTGACACTTGGATTGACTTGATTGGCTCAAGAGTTTGAATGTTTTCCCTCCCAATTCCTTTTAAAATCATGCCCCCATCTCTTATTGCATTGCATAGCTAGTTGTGGGTATTTTTATTAAAAATGCATATTTACATGATATTCGCAATTCCATTGTGCCTGGCTAGCATGTAAACCATATGCATCAATAAATCGATGGCGGGGCCTTGGCCTTGAGCTCCTCACTATGATATTATAACAATATTACATCATTTACATTTGAATGTAATGGGGTCAAAATGGGGATATTACATCTCTTGCAAGCGAACTAGCGCTCATGCAGAAACGTTTTAAAACTTGGATAAAAAATGATTTTGACCATCAAAATTGAAAAAAATTGTATGTAAATGCAAGCTAAGGATGAGACTACTTACTTGGTGAAATCAGAATTTGGATTAGTGACCTGGTTCGACCGCAACGAGCAAAGGTAGCTTGAGGTTTTTTCTCCACTTTTGCCCTAATTTTCAAATTGTCATATTTGATTTTCAAAATTGAAACTATTTATAGAAAGTGCTTTTTAATTTTTACCCACTTTTCCAAAAAGGGTATAGTTTCTTTTTTGTTATTTTAATTCATTAATATTTTTTCAAATTTTGATGAATTAGAATAACCATATATTTCGAATTATCATTATAATTTCAAACATCAAACTATTGAGACTTGTTTTCTTCATTGACAGGATCAGTATAGGTACCATATTGTTTCCATATTTTGTCATTTGAGAAAATTTGTCTTGGTTACTAACATTGGTTGTCGAGATTTTATTCTCTGGCAGGTCATGAACTTACGATCCTTGAAGCTAGTCAAGTCATTTTAAACCCTTGTTTTGACTTTTAAAAAACAAACAAGATTGCTGAGTTCACTTGTTCTTTTCAAACTCGTTAAAGGAATTGAAGGAACATCCGCTTAAGTATAAGTTTAACCCTTTTCCAAAATTTTGTGGATTACTTACGAAAGAGGAATACTCTAGTCATATGTGGCTAGAAGAGTTCTTCTCTCATTGTTTTACACTTTTTCGGGTGAGGAGACTAACTATACGAAAAAGGACTTTTGGAGCCTTCTTTAGGGTTTTCAGACTCTCAAAACATGAAAACACCAAGCGAGCATTCACCTACTCGGGCTCGTTGAGAAATCCACGAGAATCTATATAGAGGATTGTTTAAGTTTTTCAGACTCTATAAACAGGAAAACACCGGCAAGCATATACCAACCTGGGCTCGATACTAAAATCCACGGGTAGGTGTATGGAGTTATTGTTTAAGTTTTTCAAACTCCTTAACTATTGAAAACACCGGCGAGAAAGAACAGATCTCGGCTCGATATTAAAATCTAGAGATTAGTATTATAGAGTATTATTCTATCTCTTCTTCGAACTCTGTAAACAATGAAGAAGGTCCTGAGTCTTCCTCCCATGGGCTTGTTAAACTTTTTACATGGTTGGGCTTATTGAGTTTTCTTTCTTGGACTCATTAAAACAACAAGAAGGACATTCTTTTACCAAAAAGAATAAGGGAAGAGAAGGGTATGTCTACATCTTTTTAGTTTCAAAGGTAGTTAAGTTAGTCATGTCCTTGAACACAACACCTATTTGATTCCATCATTCAGTTGTGTTTTAGTTTTTGACCTTAGGGTGAACCTGATCTCCAAGTTTTCACTCCCCCTATTGGTTATTCTTCCAATTATATGGAGGGCTTGTTAATGTCTCCTACATTGCAGACTTATATCACTTTCCCCTCATGTTAAAAGTTGCCTAAGTCACTTTGTGTCGTGCTCATTGTTTGAGGATACAGCCTGTGTCAGCCATTCTGCATTTTACCTTGACTTCATGTGTCGGCCATCCTGGTGTTAGTTTGTTTCATCTTGTTACTTGTCCTACTCCAAATCTGTTCATACCTTTGAGTGTTCCTCGTGTTGGATGATGGAGGATGCATTAAGGCCTCCCTTCCAACGGACTTCTTCCCATCGAATTCAAGTCATTATTCTCTGGGAATGAAGTTTAGAGTTTTGGTTAGTACCTTGGGGATTGCAATCATCAGTGGTAGTTTCCCTCGCTATTGAATAATGAGAATACATCAATGTCTCTTATTCGACAGGTTCCTCAGGTGTTTGACTTCAACTCCACTTATTTACACTTGTTGGAATGTACTAGGTACCTTGGACCCCATTATCATTATCGATGGAAGTCCTCGGGTTTGTTAATGGTATACATCAATGACCGGTAATCAAATTATACCCCCCATGTTCGACTCCAAATCATTTATTCACATGGTTAGGGTTTGTACCTTGGGTTGTTTGGATGAAGACCTTGAGATTTTGATAGAATCACCATATTTATTTTATCCCCCAAGCTGCGCAAGACTGAGCCTCACTCATTTTGGCTCTTCATGAGACGTAGATCCAACTTGTTGTTATGGCTATGATCTCTTATCATTGTCATGGATCCACGCTTTTATTTCAGTGGCCATGCTATATATACATCTCCCAGTTATGTATTGTAGATCATGTTGTATCACACCGAACATCTATATGATATTAATATTGTAATTGCACGCTGACCTTGATCATTGTTTTCAGGTACTTTTGTGACTTGGTTCCGCTATTTCTTGCTCCTCCTCTGACTTGGAATTATAATGTATTTCGTCGATCGTTTCACTCTCACCTCACACATTAGGGGGCATCTATTATAGGTAAAATATGCACTTTTCTGTCTGTGATCACATTGCTATGTTGATCACACAAAATGACACTATGGATAGAAGAGCTAGGTTGACCCTGGATGAGTTATTGCTGAGACTACACTCTTCAGCTGAAAAAACATATTTTTTCTACAGTTTTCATGACATGTGCGCTAATATTTCCACAATGATCCTGCGTTCTGAACGCTGGTCTTGTTAAATACAACCTGTGCACATCCTCTAAATGTTGCAAACGCTAGTTGTCAAGTGCAAAAGTTGCATACTGTTCGCTAGTCTAGTTGTATGAAACCTGCGCACATCTTAAGATGAAATGAAAAAATATATTAAGATTACGAAATGGGATTAGTTGAAGTAGGTTCTGCAACTTCCCCAACCTCCCAATTCAACCACCTCTCGAATTCAACTGCCTACCTTGTCCCAAAAATACAAGGGGAAGCCATGAGAGAAGGACCTAGAAGGAATGCTTTAACTGTTGTTATGCTGGAGGAATTCCCAAGTCATTGTGAAGAGTAGGAGCCCAGGACTCGATTGCGGAAGTGTTTGGATAGATTAGGTATATCTGTACTTATCTACATTTCTTTGACAATAAAAGGTGAAAATACCCTTCCCATCCCAAATTGAATGTCTATTTGATTGAATGTTTATTCGGTTAAATATTTGATTGTACTTGATGTTAATTGCTTTCAATTTCATTATATTTATTATAGTCAAGATACGCTGAGGAAGGTTAACTTTGTTTTGCAGGGTCATCATTGCGGAAGATCAAACAAAATCTAGGACCAACCATCGTTAAAAACGTATGGCTTTCAGAATCTTAACCTCTTTCCATTTGTAGTAATTAATGCAAGACAATGAATGTAATTACCTGTCACCCCACTGAAGTTGGTAGTGTCATCTCCCCACTATAAGGTATTTTCCTGCAAAACACTTGCAATATTTCATGAGTGTGTGGACGACCATCTATATACAATAGCTTCTTCCTATGAAAGTTTCTAGAAACATAACCATTCATGCACATACTATACATGGCAATCTTGTGCTTGTATTTAACAATATTCATGTAACCAGACTGACAATAGATAGGACTGCAAAATGGCATAAGTGCTACTGACTGTTTGGTAGGAACAAGTACATGCGAAAGGATAAACAACCCAAGATTTGTAGCATCTATATTAGACTTGGTAACCATAAAACAATTACCACAAAATGATATTTTGGTTCCAACATCAGGAACAGGTAGAGAGGATCGCCAAGTGCCATATAAAGCATAGTTGTAATAAGTTTGATATTTACTTTTCAAATTCACAAGAAGGGAGAAATCATCGCTACCCTCCAACAATTGGACAGACCTCGGTGTGTACTTGGACAGTTTTTCTCTCAACTCGTTCAACCCTTTGGATATTCTAGTAGAGATGGGTTGGGTGGCATTCATATCATACTTTGGATCACTAGAAATTTCAGATGACTAAACATAAGCCAAGGGGTTCGTCAATTTAGGATGACACATAGTTTTTTTGGCTCCCAATGTTTTAAAAAATGAGCATAGGGAAGTGTTCCCGCATGTCTTTTCTATATCACCTATTAGATTTTTTACTGCATTAGGGGGTATTAGACCATCAAAATTAGGTAATCTATCATTCGTTTAATGGGTGAGTGTGACACGCCGAGGGTTCTCCTTCAACCCTTGACATTTTGAACAACCACAAACTACTAGGGTGTCATAAAAGAGTTCCATCTCGTGATGAATTACCATCGATGAACCAGGATGGTGGCTTGAAAATGGCATGTTACAATTGGTGGGGTAAAGCAGCTTCACATTTACATCCACGAACTGCTTGCGGTATCTTTCTCTTGATAAGAGATTTAGACGTTTTGAAACTGGTGGAATGTCTTGTGCATCCGAACTCGAACCCTAATCATGATCCCGCAATATAGAATAAATCAATATTCATATTCACATGGATAAGTAACATTAATTCAAATAAGTAATAAAAAAATAAAAACTTGAACTTACCAGGGATGCAATGGGAGAACTAGTCGAACTTTGAACAAGATGTATGAGATGGAATCTAAAGAATTGGCCATTTGATACTACAAAATTTTCTTCCTGCATTTGAGCCAAATCAACAATCAACATATATATACTATGAAATATTGTAATTTGTGTGGTTAAATATTAAAATGACATTTGGTATGAATATATAATTTTAAGTGGACACATAAAAAGAAAGAATTTACAAAATAATCCGGTACGTTTATTCATACATAAATGCACCGTTGCGCTAACATAAAAACAACGCACCAGTGCGTAACGAATATAAACACACTGTTAAAGTATATCCGCAAAATCCCACACAGTGGAAAATATCTGCTACATTTGGTAGTGGATATTTCTACATACATTTTCACAAAATAATTCATTCTAGTGCATTTCCTACATATAATTGTACTAGTGTGTCCTAACATTACACATACCATTGTACGATTTTTTAAATTACTTGAAATACGATGTGTTTTACATATGTATGCACTAGTGCGACTTGACAATAGGCGCACCGAAAATACAAAATTTAAAAAATCGCACAAACCCTTTTTTCCCTAAATAAAAAAAAGGGTGGAAATTTTAGGTTCAAAAAGTAAATCTACATAGTGTTTAAAAGCGAAAAACCTAAACATGAACTCACTAATTTGCCGAAATTTTCAGGGGAGAGTTCTGGAAGAGAGACTTACATGGAAGGAGTTTGGATCAACTAGAAGGAGTTTCGAGGGTTGAATTTTTTTAGGTATGGTGAATCAAACCAAACCCTACATGATAGAAATTTCAAGCATGTAAGTATTACTATAGATCTTATAACCTTATTTAGAGTTTAACTAGATTTAGAAAAAAAATTCATACTTACCTTCAATGTTGCAACCATTATCTTCTCGCTGCTTCTTTTTGCTTTATGTGTCTGCAAAATTCTTCATTAGGGTTTAAATCCTTCTATTGTTATACACAATTATGATTTCACCTTTTAGGGATTTTGTATTTACTGAGCTTGTGATTATATATATAAAGCGTAGGGTGATATGGGTCCACTTTCTTGGTCGAATCCGTAACCATGTCGCCTTGTCAAGTTTTATGTGTTTTTTTAAAGGCATGCATCAAAATCGATGCGTCTGCATTACCGAAATGCATTGATGCGTCCATCGACATAGCGCACTAGGTATGACCCACATCACATCATTTTTAATTATTTATAAAAAAGAAAAAATCATTTTTTCGTGTCTTAGTTCTTTGTTCCCGGTGCATCACATTTACTATAACTCACCAGATATGACAGGCGTCACATCATGTTTTTATTATTTTACAAAAAAAAAAAATCGATTTTCATATCTAGATTCTCTATTCCCGGCGCAGACTATTTACTTTAACACACTGGTGAGGTGTTGTTACTAACGCACCAGGCATGTAATGTATACAAGCACACCAAATTCATATTTATTCTTTTAATATATTTTTTGTCGTATTTTGAAGGTCTACAATTTGTTTGTATAATATATTGATAGCTTATGTATTTAATGGTATATGTTGTTTAATGATATAAAATGCATGATATGATTTAATGAACAATAACTTTAATCAACAAGATGGGAACACATCGAGAATTACGAAGAAGGAAAATGGTTTTAATTAATTTCTGAATTTACATTAATTTGTTCGAATTATTTGTAAAGTTAACTAATATGTATTGGTTAATGTGTGACATGCAGAGCCAAAAAATGAGAAGATCAATAAGGTTCTTACCAAACTAAGTCCAAAAGAGTGTACAATGTTGATAGAAAAGTTGCAGATGGATGAATAAAGTGAATAAAAAATAAGTCAATATGAATTATTTATTGAAATTTGAGGAATATTCACTAATATGTTTCAAATAATGTAATTCACATATGATGAATGTTATGTAGGTACTGACAACAACAGAAGTCAATGTCATCACAAGCAATTTTTTTTATGGAAGATGTAAATGATGATCAATTGAGCCTTAGCTCATATGGAGTGGTGCCGGAAGTTAATAGAAGGGGAAAATAATTTTATAATACTATGAGGGATTAAGTGGAAAGAACACACATACATACTTTTCACTTACAATATAGAAACCAATCAAATGATTCAAATAATTAGGTCATATGTAAACTACAAGAGGCGTTCCCATAGCAATGGTCAATTAGACCTGTCAGGATTGCAATAGAAAAATCATACAACAACAAAAAATAATCATTCAAAAGGTAATATTCCTAAACATGTCTATGTATAATATGTATCTAAAACTATTACAAAGCGTCATTCATTCAATAAATTTAATTCTATCGTATTTATTTTTCATATCAACAGAGAAATAATTTAATGTCATTTTACATTTTTAGGAAGATTATGAGAATCCCAAAGGATGAATGAGGTGATATGTAAAATGTGCTAGTAGGGATGTCCAGGAAAGTGTACAAGGAGATGGTGAAGGAAATGGACATAATTGCATCGCAGGAAGAGCCATCTCAACAGCAACGTGCTTCAAATGTATGAAATCATTGGTTTTTAGGTTTTTGTTATACATTTCATTAATTAATTTGACATTAAATATTAATTTTCAATTTTTATGTTGCTGAAAAATAAAAGAAAATGGAACCCAGTCAGCACACAAGACAAGACGACAAGGAAAAAAGGGGTTGATAGCAATGTTTGTGAGTATTTTTTATTTTTTTGTAAGAAATAAATATTTTGTAGTGGTTATGATTGGTATATTTAATTTTTTAAATTTGTTTTCAATGGAAATACTTGCATGTCTTCAAACATGTGTTAACATACAAAGAGGATCCATCAGAATAATTGATTGACATTGGCTTAAGTAAGGGTTGTGAGTATATGTTGGCGTACCAAAAATTAATTGTGGATTTTGTAAGTCTCTATGTTGTTTTACTTCTGTCATTTTATAATTAATAAAACTACAATTTTTTTTTAATATTAAATCTATGATTTGTGATGGGGCATAACACTTGCAGGAAACAAAGTATGGAGTGGGGCCAATAGAAGACTTGTTGATAGAAGGCATGAGATTTGGTTTTGAGAGAATGTGTACCATTCATGAGTTGATTATTTCTATGGTATGTCGCTTTTCAATTTATATTTCATTATTCCCATTAGTAATGTAGATACACTCAGCATACTTTATTTTTATGTTTGCAGATGGAAACTGAAGAAGAGGAAAACAATTGAACCAAATAAGAAAAAAATCGGCTAAATAACCCAATTGATGCAAGTGATTTGAACACTGATAACAATTCCAACAAAGAATGATGCTTTGTATTTAATTTTGATTTTAATGCAAGATGCTATAGCTTGTTGTATATTTTGAAATAATTGTCTATGAAAATCAGACATTTTGTATAATAATGTACTGGACACAGTTTATGAGTTCAAAGACAAGTTACCAATAAGTGTAACAATAATTACACGCATGTTGACATTTTGATTATTGTTTTCTCTATGTTGTTGTATTTTTTATGACAAAAGCACTCTTATTGATATATAATAAATAAAAAAATTATTCTATTGCATTCTTAAATATTATTGTCAAATGTTACATGTAAAATGGTACATTGAAAATTTTGTTTCCAAGGAAAAAATGCGTATTTTCATTTAAGATGAAGCAAAAATAAATTATTTAGTGCCATACATCAGTCGTAAATGGTACATTGGTAATTAAATGTATGGATGATTAAATATTACTATAGATTCTCGCGTCTATGATATAAGAAATTAATCCAAACAAATAATTTCAATAAGTAAAATTGAAATGAATTTTACTATAAACAAATATTTCAATTTAAGATGAATATTGGAATTAAAAACATAAAAAATATAATATATATATTTGAATGAAATATCAGTATCCATTCTTCAAAGAATTATATTTGGTGCATTTACTAATATATGTCACACTAGGGCTCCTATGCTACCATTGTGCACTAGTGCGTATAAACTAAAATTGCTCACTGGTGCGTTTATAACATTGAGCACCAGTGCGTTTTATTCTATGAATTGCATCGGTGCGTGTAGATTGCTTATGCGCACTGAGAACGATCAAAGATTATGCCCACCGGTTTTTATTTTTTAAGCTTGGCAGTGTGTTTCATGTGTTAAACTGCACCTGACCATGTTGATATTTTGTAAGCATCGGTGCGTTCTAGTATTAAATGCATCGGTGCATTCGTATATGAAATGCACCGATGCGACTAGATAAATGTACTACACCATTAAATGTAAAATTAATGGGAAAATGTACAGTGTGTATGATATAAAATATTGCACCGGTGCATATATACTTCACTCAAGAATTGGTGCGGTGTTGAAATTTGATTCTTTCCAGTGCTTGTTCTGGTTGAGTGCATCGGTGCATCACTTCTAATCATATAGCATTGGTGTGTTATAGTAAGAAACACACTGGTACGCTTAATTTCTATTTTGAACATCGATAAAATAACCTATGCTAAGACCTCCGGTCACCGAGTACTTTTTAGTTATAAACTGTATCTGTGATGACCCCAGTAAAAAAAATGCTACCATTAGAGGAGGTCATAGCGGAGGTTTTTTTGACAATTTTTTCCAATCTTGTAACACTAAAAACATCCGATATGACCTCTGCTATAGGTCTTTTTCCTTGTAGTGAATTACAACAAAATTATAGATCACTAAGAAAGTCGACTTGGGTAGTCGCTTGCTGTAACGTCCCCCTCACCCAATCCGTCCATTAAGAGGGGACGCTGGAAGAATCCAGGCTCTCAAATTTCACCCAAGATCCATAATACAAATTTCAACAAAAGGAATGTGTGCAGAATGCAAATAAACATGCACAACGGAATTCAAAACTATCCACACACATCTAATGTGAAAATATAAGCATAAACATTACAGGAATCAAATAAAACATTTCATATTCAAATACATGAGAATACTTATCATTAATAAATGCAGATCCAAGCAACTGGCTATATAAGAGCGCTTTTCCACCTAACCATAGGCACTCTGCCAAACATATACTCTTTCTGTTGCTGAGAGGCCACCCCCAAGCTGGACTATGAGGCCACCAGGGAGAAGGAAACACCTACAAGCTTCTATATCTCAGTCCACAACCCATTCTACTCTCTGTGCTTAGCCAAATTCTCATACATAGCTCTACAGGGCCTCCCTTAGCCTCAATATGTGGCTTCTCAAGCACCTACGAGCAATAGAACTCACGGGTAAGGGTTCCTAGCTTTCCCAACCTCTCTACTCATCTACAGCCAACAAAAACCACTTCCCAATCTGCAACATGGTCTCCAAATTCAAATTTATGGGTTCAAAACAACATGGCAAGTTCATGGACAGTAATGGAAGAGCTTTGCATCCTCTAAACCTGCATGAAAGAATGAGACAAATGAGGGTTGACTCTAAGGGATATGGGAAAATGGTGACAAGACAACTGACATAACTTCTGGAAGTAGAGGAAAGGACTCCTGACAGCTATAGACTGACTTCTGTCATGATAGAGCTATCACAAAAGTACAGTCAGTCCCATACTACAATAACTACATGAGGTGACTTTTCTCACCAACCACACACATGCACTAATGATTGGAAAATGGTCAAAAAATGAGATAATTGGCTTATTCTCAACACATGACATAATTTAGGTGAGTTCTAAGGTTGACACTTGGAAGCATAGGATTTAGTTTCCCATAGGACCCCTTCCTCTTCCCATCTGATGGAATCATATCCCCTTTGGTGCTCCTAACACAACCATTGTTAGACCATTTTATTATGTATGCACATAATATTTACATACACTCTAAGTCAGCATAAAATCCAACCAAATAGTCCAAATAAATTATAACATCATACGTTCCTATCCATTCACTAGTCAGGCCTTGGCCTTGAGCTCCGTACTAGGAATTCACACTAGCATATTTACATCAGTTACATTTTTAATGCAATGGGTCAAAATCCTGATATTATACTTGCCATTTATGGCACATGGGTTCTCAAGCTGACACTTGGAAACAAAGTATTTAATCCCACACACCCCTCTCTTCTCCCTAATAGATAAACATATCCCCCTCATTTTAGTTTCCTCCATAGCCATCTCTTCGACTTGTATTTGTATTATAAATATTTACATGGTTTTTACATGTTTCCACGGTTGGATAGCACATGTACGCAAAATAAAAAATACTTTCCTTTATAAGCCGAGCATTCACTAGCGAGTCCTTAGCCTTGAGCTTCACGCTAGGAATCATGCACCACATATTTGCAGTATTTAAATATCAAGCCAATACATGCTAGGGGTCAAAATGGGGGTATTACAAGTGGATTAGAAAATATAGTTGTTGCATGGATCCCCATTATTGAACATTGGTTTCTATAGATAGTCCATTCTTAAGGTAGTGAAGTGAAGAAACAATTGCAACAACTATTGGATTAGGGAGTAATTGGACCAAGAACCTCATATTATGAGTAACCTATCATCATAGTACTTAAGGAGAATGGGACTTGGAGATGTTGGTTGTGGATCCTGATCTTCTTGATTCATAGGTTGTGTTTCAGTCGTGTCTGGATCCCAACACATGAAGGGGGTGTGTGTGGCGGGGATTCACCCCCCACTATAGTTGCTATGGGGGGTCCGTGGGGGAGCAGCGACTAGTTTGGGAGCCCCCCCTAGCGGGGATTTAGGCGCAACGCCCCTATAGCAAAAATTTTGAGAAAAATGCCTTGTAAAATGTTGTAATTTCATAGTCATGACTTGGTCAATAATGGGTGATTTATGAGAACATGGTATTGGGTGTTCCATAGTATTTTTCCATGGTAATTCCTCTTTAAAAGGAAGGCATTGTAATATGGCTGGGTATTGTAGCATTGTAAAGATATCTATGATTGTGTAAGAATGACTGTGAGAGAGTGAAGAGGAAGTTGCAGTGGATGTGTTGCAAGTTGTATCCCTTCATTTGTTGGATTGTATAATAATAAGGGATGGAAATTTCTGTGTGGACATAGATCATCTTGGGTGAACCACGTTATATTGGTGTCTATCTTGTATTTTGTTTATATGATATATATTTTCATCCTGTTTATTATTATTTCTTTGCGATTTTTTTTTTTCTAACAGGAGAATGTGTATCAACTACAAATATTTGATTAAGATCATCCTAAACAATTGATACCCTATGCCCATGATTGATGATTTTCTAGATTAATTGCAGCATGCAATTCACCTATTTGAATCTCAAATCAAGATACCACCAAGTAAAATTAAAAGAACAAGATGCTTAGAAGGATTCCTCCAAAAGAGGCAAGGCCTATATGAATGGTTAGAAATTCCTTTTGGTTTATATAATGCACTAACTAAATTATGCATTTCATGATTGATGTATCTGCCCCTTTCTACTTTCAATTATAATAGTGTACTTAGATGGTATATTAGTTTGAAACTTTACCTAGGAAGAGCACAACTCACATCTCATGCAAGTGTTACAGACCTTGAAAATGCATCAACTAATGGAAAACTGCAATAAATGTGAATTTTATTAGTAATCATTGGTCTATGTGGAGTATGTGGTTGGTGGAGGGGAACTCAAGGACTATCCTTTGAAGATGGAGGCCATCATCAAATGACCAACTCCTGTTAATGTCATGGAAGTTAGGATCATTGTGGGGATAAAAAAAACATCTATGAAGGTTTGTTGGAGCCTAGGCCGCAGCTATGGTAAAAGCTGCGAATTTTGAGGAAAAAGCACAAGTATTGAAGGAAAGTGCTAATTTTGAATAAACACCAATTTTTGGGCAGAAGGAAAAGGGTGCGCAGTACGGTGCCAGATGGACGAGCTCGGCGCAGATTACGGACTGGAAATCGCGGAGCTCGTGCGCACACGTCAAAGAAGAATAAATGTGGCCGAGTAGAGAGCTCAGTTACCATAATAAATGAAGCGACGGAGTAGAGGGCTCAGCTACCCTCATTTAAGGCTAAGTACAGAAGTTATGGTTGTTCTGATCAAGGAAGAACAACGGACCAAAGCATTGAAGATGAAGGACAAGGAGCAGTAAAAGATGAAGCGGTGCCCATACCCGCAATCTACGTCGGAAGTCACGGAACCTGCAGGAAACGGCGACGTGACTGCAAGCGGCGCCTACAGTACACCTAGCCATGTCTGTGGTTAGGTTTTTTGGGGATTACTGCTGGGAAAGGCCCACAGTTTTGCAAAGGTGCGACCGTCATGGCCACCTATATATATGGGTAATTGTAAAGGTTAGACGTTAGATAGCTAGCCTTTAGATGTTGAGACGCAGGTTAGCTGTTTGAGATAAGCCAGCTAGGTAGTAAGTCTTCTACTATGTTGTTAGGAGACGAGTTAGAACGGGATAGACATGAAGCTACTCCCTGAGTTGCAGATAGTCTGAGTCGACGTCTGAACTATTGTAATCTCTGAAGAGAGAGAGACTAGATCGATAGAAGGGCTCCCAGCTGTGTGCGTGGAGTTTCCTGGAAAGATCTAAGGCTGCAGCTTTGTGCGCAGCAGGATTGTAATTTCTATTCTGTGATTAATATAAGATACTCTCCCCGTGGACGTGGTTTCCCCATGGAGGTAAACTTCATACTTCTCGTTGTTATGATGCTGTGTTGAGTGATTGCATGTTTTAGTTTACTGTCTGTGTATACATGAATATTGTGTTCTCTGTATGAGTATGTTAAGTGAGTTCTCAAAGCCTCCTTGGTAACTATAATCGTTAAGTGTCGAGGAAACCCGTAGAACACTGTCGCTGTAGCGATAGAGGAATGCGTTATTGCGCTGGGCGTGAAAGCAGAACGATAGAGTAGGGATGCAGAGGATAATCGCCTTGCGCGCAGGAGTGAAGATACCACACAGCTAGGCTGAAGAGAGAGAGTTCGGTGCAGTTGCGCTGAGAGGTCTGCGGAAGAGTAAGACATTCCGCTTTGAGGAATCATTAAGGAAGAAAGAGAGCAGTCTCCGCATCGCCTAGGTTAAGGAAATATGATTCCTTAGCCCCCCCGAAGCCACTTTAGGTGAGACCTCGAGCTGCCGCGTAGCTTGTTGCCGAGAGGGCCAGTGCGCCAAGGGGTTTTGTTGCTGCGCTTCATTAAAACCCGGGTCTGTCCAAAAAGCAGCCAACAAATGGTTCCGTTGCCTTGCGACTTGTTACTGAGACTTGTTACTCCGACGACGCGAGATTGTTGCATTATGGTTGGTTAAGCCAACAAATGGTTCCGTTGCCTTGCAACTTGTTACTGAGACTTGTTACTCCGATGACGCGAGATTGTTGCCTTATGGTTGGTTAAGCCAACAAATGGTTCCGTTGCCTTAAGACGTCTTATTTCGGCGACGTGTGAGATTGTTGCTGGAGCCAACAAATGGTTATGTTGCCTTGAGACTTGCTCAGCTAACAAATGTGTTACTGGAATCCTACAGCTAAAGAAATTGAAGATTGGTTTGATTTAAAGGCTATAGAGTTCGCTGAACAAGAAAACAAAAGCTCTAGGCTTCAGACAGAAGACTGGTTGCAGAAGTATATCTATACTGACCTTCACGAAATTTTCTTTGTCACATTTGCACTTGAGTTGCATGCTTGGATAGCCAAGTTAGCAGATACTAGACCCAATGTGCATGTTGATTGACCCGTTGCTTGGACGCCTGAGTTAATCAATATTTTGAAGCGGGTAGATAATTCTGTCTCCCGCGCAGTAGAATTTTGGTTGAATAGTCTGCTGGAAGGTTTCATCACTGAGTTTGCAGTAGATACAAGAAAGAGTTTCAGCGAAGCAGAGAGGAGTTTCTTCCAAGCACACAGAGTGGAAAACGGTATAAAGTAGGCATTGACCAGCATTCTTTTGAGTCTAGCCCAGAAGAGAGTCAAGTTCTTCGAGCAATCCATATAGAGAGACAAGGGAGTGTTCATATCCCTTATCACCCCTTTACACCGCAAAAGCCAGACGGAGCTCAGTATAACCCCGCAGTAACACCTTCTAGTAGCCCGCATGGTACTTCTAGTACCTCAGCACCACCTTTATTTAACCAGCCCAGAAGCACTGCTACAGCACCTCCACCTCAACCTAGTGCAAGAAGGATGGGTGATGACATGAAGCTACCAACTTTTAGAGGAACAGGGATAGAAGACCCTGAGCAGCACTGGTTCTTATGCGAAGCCATTTGGACAATTAAGCAAATTAATGATGATGCTGTTAAACTGGTTCAGTTAGCAACCACACTAAGAGAAAGAGCCTTAACTTGGTTCATGAAATACTCAGCCGCACAGAATAGGACGCTTGCTGATGTAAGAAATGCTATGATTAGAGAATTCAAGAAACCTAAATCAGAATCACAGTGTATAACAGAGTTCAAAGACATCAAACAGTTACCTACAGAGTCAGTATGGGACTTTGACCAGAAGTTCAAAGCCTTGATAGATCAAGTAAGCTTTGAGTTTGCACCACCGCAGCATAAGGAATGGTTCATTGCTGCGCTGATCCCACATATTAGACTTCCTCTTATGCAACAGAATCTCACTACTCAGGAACAAGCTCTAGAGATGGCCATGAAACTAGAAGCTTCACCAATTGCTGGAACAAGCAACGATGTTGCGCAGTTGCAGAACCAATTAGCAAACTTAACCTTGCAAGTGCATGATATTAAGAAAGGAAAGGATGTGAAGGAAGAAATTTGGTGTACAAAATGTAAAGCGCAAGGTCATTCAAAGGACCATTGTCTCGTTTTCATAGAGTATATTGTGACTGGAGCACCTAACCCTCTACCACAGGCTCAAGGGCCTTAGTGCGAAATCTGTAGAACTAGAGGTCATAGACCACAAGAATGTCACTTACTTCAGAAATATGTACAAACTCCAAAGAATCTATATTGTAATTTCTGTAAATCAGTAGGCCATGATGAGAACAATTGCAAATCATATGATCTTATGATGGAAAGAAAGCATGATGTTTATAGAGTACAATCAAAGACACAAGGACCCATAGCAGGCCCATAGTATGACCAAAATCGCGACGGCAGAGCAGGAAATTATAGGGGTCGCGGACGCGTAACAAATTTTGGTCGAGGAAGAGGACAGATCACTTGTTATAATTGTGGAGCGCAAGGTCATTTTGCAAGGGATTGCCAGAATCCTACAACCATTTGCAGATATTGTAAATCTTATGATCATATCATTGAAGAATGCCCTCAGTTGATGGCTAAGATGCAAGCAAAGACGCCACAGTTCAATCAGAATATTCAGCTGATTGGAGCAGAAAAAAGAGAACTAGACCCTACAGTTAATATAGTAACACGCAGTGGAGAAACCACTGGTGCGCCAGAGATGGGAACTGGAAAGCAAGTGACGCAATGGGTGCGCCGTGCTAATATTAAACCAGCCCCACTTAACCTGCAGAAGCAAAAAGAAGCATTCAAGTAAGCTCAAGAGTATTTCTCAGATCCGAGAGCTTCAAGTTTTGTCCCAATTCCGCATAATGATATTAGATCGCAAGTGCTAAGACAAGACAACCTGGTACAAGAACAGGCCACTACATCCGGAAGGCCTAATGAAGAGGATGCACTAGGCAGTGTCCATACTTTTCTGAGGAACTGCTTAAAGTTGTTGCGCAATGAAAAAGCAACTATGGAACTTCAACACCTATTGGATAAGTGTCAACAATCTGCTTCGATGAACACACCGCAGCATGCTGTTCACCAGATTGGGAGTCACACTAGAACTGGAAAAGAAATGAGACTCACAGCGCAGATTGGAGCATTTGAAATGGACGAAGTCATTTTAGATTTGGGCTCAGAAGTTAATGTTCTCACCATGTAGACATGGGAACAGATGGGTAGCCCTCAGCTTACAAGATCTCCTATCCAGCTAAGACTTGTAAATCAACAATGAGTCTCTCCATTGGGCAGATTACCCAACGTACCTATTGATATCGAGGGAGTAAGAAGTTCTGCAGACTTCGAAGTAATCAAAATTTTGGATGATAGTAAACCTTACCCAGCACTTTTAGGTATAGACTGGGCATTTGATAATTTGGCTGTCATTAATCTGAAGAAAAGACAGATGACCTTTGAGGATGACCAGATTAGGGTCATTGCACCGCTTGATCCTATTCAAGGACCAAGATATATTGAACCCATTCGGGCAGAAGAAGAAGTGCGCCACATGGAAAGTTTGTATCAGATGACTGCTATTCATAGTGACTATGTCAATCACACAGCAGACGGCCATATCAGCTGGCGATGTGATAGTTCGTGCACATCAGACTCAGACGCAGGATTGGAAAACTGGCAGAATCGCTTACATGAGGTTTCTGCAAGGCGTTGCGCCATGATGACTAAATCCATTCGCTGGATTGGAACATAAGTGACTGACACTCCAATTTTTGATGGTTTAACTGAAGCAAGTAAATTCATACATACATATGAACATCAGATTCCAGATGACCAGCGCATACAAGCTTTGGATGTCGCACTGCGTGCTACACCCGCAAGATGGTGAGGTGCGCATAAAGAGAATATTTACACATGGCAAGACTGTTGCAGATTGATACTGTGCAGATTTCAGGGAACTACAGCAGGAGTGTTGTGCAAATATGATGGACAAAGTGACCCCAGGTCACACGTTGCAGCATGTATTCAGCAATGGCCAGATATTCCAGAAGATGAGTGGGTTCACCTATTCATCCACACATTGGATACAGTTCCAAGGAACTGGTACACTGAAACGGAATTGCGCAGAGGCACTATCACTTGGCCTCTTATGATAGAAATTTTTCAGCTTACCTTTAGTTTTGAGTCAGAATATCCGAGCATCGACCACGCTTTAAAGTGTATTAAAAGAAGGTATTTGAACAATGTCCATTACCAGAATACTCCCAACCAGATTGGGCTGTCCAGATAGAACATGCCCTGGAATGCTATAATTTCACTACTGAAGAAGAGGAAGATGATCCTCGCAACATCAATATTCCAGAATCAGAAGGGACACGCAATGTTGAAGGACCTCAGCTTGATATCCCTGCCATTATAGAACACATCAAGCTCAAAAAGATTAACATTGGTACAAAATCCGAACCCAAGTTTGCTTCTATTGGAGATTATTGGGATGATGAAACTGTTGGCCATATTTCAAATTTATTACGTGACTACCAGGATATCTTTCCTACCAAGTTCACAGAAATGAAAGGCATCCTAGGAGACTTAGGAGTGATGCGCATACCTCTGAAAACAAACGCCAAGACAGTAAAACAGTGCCCGTATAGATTGAACCCGCGATATAAAGAAAAGGTTAAAGAAGAAATTGATAAAATGCTCGCAGCATGTATCATTGAACCAGTAGAGGAAAGTGATTGGATTAGTCCTATGGTCGTACAAGAGAAGAAGACAAAAGGTGAAATAAGAATCTGTGTGGACTTGCGCAAGCTGAATGACGCATCAGCGCATGATCCATTTCCTACTCCTTTTACAGACGAAGTGCTTGATAATGTTGGAGGACAAGAGGCTTACTCCTTCACTGATGGCTTTTCGGGATACCATCAGATCAGAATCCATCCAGACGACCGCCATAAGACGACTTTTGCGACTGAATGGGGCTCATTCCAGTATACGGTAATGCCCTTTGGTCTTAAAAACGCTCCTGCTATATTCTCTCGAGTTGTTGTTGCTGTATTTAAAGAATTCATTCATAAGTTTCTAGAAGTCTATTTTGATGACTTGACTGTGTTTGGTTTACTAAAGAACCATATAGGGAACCTGCGCATGATGTTAGAAAAGTGTAGACAGTATCAGATTTCCCTTAACTTGAAAAAATGTATCTTCTGTGCTCCTTTTGGTATTTTGTTGGGACATATTGTATGCAGACAAGGACTCCTGATGGATCCTGTGAAGGTTGCCATCATTGCTAATTTACCTACGCCCAACTCAGTCAAACAGTTGCGCACTACATTGGGACATACAGGGTACTACAGAAAATTTATCAAAGGTTATGCAAAGATCACAGCCTATGGAAAGATTGCTGAAAAAGGATTCGAAATTCCAATGGACAGAAGAATGCCAGCAGAGCTTGGATACACTTAAAGAAAAGATGATCACTGCGCCAATTCTAGTTTTCCCAGACTGGAGAAAACCCTTTCATGTTCATGTCGATGCTTCTTCCATAGCATTGGGGGTCGTGCTTACACAACCGGGAGAAGGAGGTATTGACCACCCGATTGCTTACTCCAGCAGAAAGCTGTCCACAGCTGAGAAAAACTACACCACTACAGAAAGAGAAGGACTAGCTATGGTGTATGCCCTATAGAAATTCAGGCACTATCTATTGGGAACACATTTTAAAATGTATACTGACCATTTTGCTTTGAAATACTTGGTCAATAAGCCAGTGTTAGGAGGAAGAATTTGCAGATGGCTACTCCTCTTCCAGGAGTATGATTTTGAGGTTATTGTAAAGCCAGGTAGATTAAATGCAGGACCTGACCACTTATCTAGGCTAGAGTCGGGGGAAGAACCTACAAATCTGGAGGACAATCTGCCTGATGTGCAGTTGTTTTCTATTCAACCAGCAGACGAATATTATTCCGATATTCTTGAGTTTGTCACTACCGGGCAAGCGCCGGCTGAGTTTACAATCCAGCAGAAGAAGCAACTTGTTGTCAAAGCCGCAGACTTCACTTTGATAGCAGGCCAGCTCTACAAGCTAGGCCCCGACGAAGTCTTGCGCAGATGTATCCTACCACATGAGAAGAACTCCATCATTGCAGAAGCGCACTCAGGAACCACAGGAGGCCATTTCGCAGGAAAGCCGACTGCGCAAAAGATCTTAGCCACAGGTCTTTGGTGGCCGACATTGCACAAGGATACTAAGGAATTCTGCAAATGTTGCGATGTGTGCCAGCGAACAGGAAAACCCTCAAGGAGAGATGAAATGCCGCTAAGACCCCAGATAACATTGCGTGCTTTTGAGAAATGGGCCATTGATTTTGTAGGACCTATCAACCCACCAGGAAAAAGAACCGGTGTGAGATACATCATTACAGCTACTGAATACCTCACCAGATGGGCTGAGGCGAAGCCAGTTAAGAACTGCAACACTGCCACTGCCACGCAGTTCATTTTTGAGAACATTATCACTAGGTTTGGATGTCCAGTGATTCTCATGAGTGATCAGGGTACACATTTCCTCAATGAGACTATAGAGGCCCTTACTGAAGAATTCCAAATTAGTCACCATAAGAGTACACCCTACCACCCTCAAGCTAATGGCATGGTGGAGGCATTCAATAAGATTCTCGAGAATGCCCTGACGAAGATCTGTAATCAACAAAGAGATCATTGGGACCTTAGAGTCACAGCTGTATTATGGGCTTACAGAACCACATGCAAGAAACTAACAGGTCACACACCTTTCAGTTTGGTGTATGGACAAGAAGCAGTTATGCCCATGGAATACATTGTTCCCAGTATCAGAATTGCGCAAATCACAGAAATGGCAGATCCTGATACTATGAGTGAAAGACTTTCACAACTGCTTGCCTTAGAAGAAGACAGACTTTTAGCCAGATTCCATCAACAGGTACAGAAGGAAAGACAGAAAGCTTGGCATGACAGGCACATTAAGAATAAACACTTTGAAGAAGGAGACTTGGTACTTCTCTATGATAGTAAATTCATCAAGTTTCCAGGAAAGTTTCGTGTACATTGGTTAGGACCTTTTCGGGTCATAAAGATAACAGAAGGAGGAGCAGTTCAACTTGCGAAGCTTAGTGGAGAATTGCTGCCCACAATGATCAACGGGAGTCGGCTCAAGCTTTATCGCGATGGCCACTCCGCTCTGTCGACTTAATATAGTTCCAAAAGAAATGCAGATGTCCAGTGTAGTTGAAAGAGGCATCGCATTTTCACAGTCTACACGGAAGTTGCGAGACACTTTCAGTTTCCGGCTTCCCACGCAGTTCCTTGAAACATCTGCGCATGTCGAATAAAATTTGTTTTGAGCGAGCCTATATTTGCGCTCTTGCGAAGTTTTCCCCGGGTTGTTGAACCGTCGCTCTTGTGGCGTTCCCTGTGTCAATTTGCCGCTTGAGGAGTTCTCGTTGTGGACCCCTCCATATGCACAGTTACCTATGCTGAAGTGACCTGCCGAAAAATTTGAATTACAAGCAGTTATGTAGCCGCGTTTGAGTATTAATGCAGGATAATCCCGCCATTTAATTGTAGCCGCTCTGACAGATTTGGCCTGATCTCCGTAAGATTTGCATTTAACTCATGCGCCGAAAGCTTTAGCTTCCCCCGAAAGGCTTTCAGAACCCATCTATCACAGTTAATGCACCGCGGAAGCGCGCGGATAAGTGGCTTGTCAACTCATGCATAGGCATCTACAGCTAGTAACCCCACTTGCCCGCATTTACTGTCGCCTTTAGCTATAAATACCCCGCACTTGTATATTTTTGGGTTACTTTTCTCGAGTTGCATAGTCTTGTTTGAGAATCTAAGTTATTGTTTTCAGAGCCGAGTTGTGCAGAGTGCTTCCTTTGTTTTCAGCGTTCGTATTTCACGCTGTTTCGTCATCCGTCTGTTCAAGTTTTTGTTGTCTATACCGGTTCACGACGGAGAACCTATCTACTGAAGAAGTTGTTTGTCAATTTATGCGCCGAGGCATAGATTTCGGTATGACTACTCCGGTGATGGCTTCAACTTACGTACACCCTGGTTGGACTGATCCAAGACAATCTCCGGGCACAAGGGCATCTTAGCCATAGCAGCCGGACGAACCCGTCCCAGAGCCGTTAGCCACTATGGTGAATTATATTCCGCCGCGTCCAGATGATGCACCCGAGGTGCATATTCCGAAGAATGCAAAATATACGATTCCGCTGCCACCACTGTCGGCTGGCGTGCAGCAAGAAGGGTCCCTGCTTGGACACCTTCCACTGGTCAAGTTTTCTGATTTCAACCTTGGAGACTACAGAACATATCCTCAGTTTGCGCCAAATCGTTATTTGACGGTAGTCTATAATACTGATAGAAAAGTTGATGAATTCGTTCCAAAAGAATTCGCAGCAAACCTGGAGAGGCCTGGACTGCTGAAACTGCTGAAGCTACCGCACTTCGGGCGTAGCAACGAAGTCAACGCAGTCGTTAGGACACTGCTGTCATGCGTTCATGGAGGTTATCTTTGGCTGGGGAGGCCAATCGATTTGAATGTCGACTTAATCCATCGTATTACCGGCCTATCTAAGGTTGGTAAGGACCCTAATATTCATTTTGTTGGAAAAGACAAGGATAGAAAATTGGCTGCATGGTTGGTGCAGAAATATAATTTGACAAGAGGAGGTCGAGCTTATGACCTCATGATCGTTGAGGATGAAGCACTTAGATTTACAGGCAGTCTGCTTGTAGGAAGACTTCTCACAAAGTGCAGACCGAAGGAAGTTACTCGAGCTACCGTGGAGCTCGCCATTGCAGCTGCGGAGGGAGAACAGTACAATTGGTCTCTCTTCCTCCTCAATTCTTTTCTGGAAGACTGCCGGAACGTCCAAGACACCCCCGGTCAGTTGTTTCATTTTTCTTGGCTTTTAATTTTAT
Organism: Larix kaempferi; assembly: GCA_027924585.1. NCBI lineage: Eukaryota > Viridiplantae > Streptophyta > Pinopsida > Pinales > Pinaceae > Larix > Larix kaempferi. The sequence goes on from BSBM01000008.1 coordinate 8,141,598, forward strand.
GCGCACTGGTTGGGTGGAAGGAGCCCCCGAACACTCAGTTCCTTCCGCGCTGCGCAGGAGAAGCTGCCGGAATCCGCTATGTTAACCTCTAGGATTCTAATAATCCCGCGAAGCGCAAGATGAACCACGCTGTATTTTGTGAATATTACCATCTCCTTAAAGATACCATTCATGAAATTCCAAGGCTGAGTGAGGAGACAACTAAATTATATGAAGGAAAGTTGGCCTTTTCTGCCGACTTGCATCAACTTTACCTCCACCCTTACAACATTCAAGAGGAATGGTCCGTAGGTCTTTACAGGATGACCACTGTAGATGTTGAAGAAACCATCAAGTCTTGGTCGGATGAATGGAGGGAGGCTGCTGAAATCGCACCCGCGATGCCACCTCCTGCTGCGCAAGAGAAGGATAAGGGAAAAGAAGCCCCTGAGCAAAGAAGTGATGAAGGTTCCACAGAACCAGCAACCAAGAAACAAAAGGTGTCGCATCCCTCTGAGGCCATTCCCTCGGGGATCGAACAGTATTTGAAAGAGAAATTTCGCGAGCTGCGGACCGCACACGCCCACATCAGAAGTGCTTTGGACCTGCAGTTCGTAGAATTAAAAGGTCTCGCAGGAAGAGTTGCGCAGACCCATGCACCAGCATTTACGTCGCAAGCGCCACAAGTAACCATAAGTACCGAGCAAGTTGAAGTACTTGCAGAAAGGCATACTGTTGTGCACATCCCGACTACAAGCATGACACTTCCGGATCCTCTCGCTGCACTACAGGTAAGTGCAGTTGGGCCCGTTGAAATAAATTTGTCTTTGATTCCCATAGAAACCTTACAGCTAGTGCATGAGAAAGTTTCTATTGAGTTGAGATCTAGAGAGCTCTCTACCTTCCATGCAAACCAAAGACTGCAATCGCAGGAGATAGAGCTGAAGGCTACAAGAATATCTCTGAGAAGCTCGCACTTTATGAAGCACAAGACATTGGCATAAGAAACGCAGTTGATGAAATTTCCAGGAGTTGCCAGCCTGCGAGATTCAACCAGACCTTCCTCTGGTTGAGAAAGTTCAAATTATTGGAGGAAGGGTGAAAACCTTGGAGCACGAAATAGTTGCTATGGCTGAAGACCATAGAACGCAGATCGCAGAGTTAGAAGCTTGTGTTGCAGCGCATTCTACAGATGATATCCAGGAACAATTTGAAGCGCTGCACAGAACTTCCACACAACTGAAGAGCAGAGCAGGTGAAGCCGAGAACCTGATGAACCAAGCTATGGAAGCTTGGACGGAGCTGGAGACGCTCCCTTTTAAAGTTGGTCTTTTGGAACAGGTACAAGCCGTAGAACAGTCCCTAACTGTTCTGACTGAAGAAGCTAAGGCACTAGAAGGCTTAGCAAAAATGAGGAAAATGATTGAAGTGCGCAGAATCCAACAGCAACTGCACAAACTCAGAAATGAAGATGCTAAACTCACCAACAGCATTCAGCCATTTATGGATGAGTATGCTGACCTCCCTGCCCAAATCGAGGCAAAGATCAAAGAAATTGCAGAATCTCAACAGGTGATTGATGGCACAACTAAAGAAGAAGCCACTGCAGAAACAGTGCAGACAGCTGTGGAGTGTGTCGATGAAATGGACTCCGCTATTGCGCAGTGGAAGAAAACATTCGCGGAGACTCAAGAAAAAGTAGATGCGCAAGTAAAGCGACCACATGCTAGTGCGATTGGCTCGAGGGCGAGCCACAAGTAAGTGTTAGGGGCCTGTTGGAGCCTAGGCCGCAGCTATGGTAAAAGCTGCGAATTTTGAGGAAAAAGCACAAGTATTGAAGGAAAGTGCTAATTTTGAATAAACACCAATTTTTGGGCAGAAGGAAAAGGGTGTGCAGTACGGTGCCAGATGGACGAGCTCAGCGCAGATTACGGACCCGAAATCGCGGAGCTCGCACGCACACGTCAAAGAAGAATAAATGTGGCCGAGTAGAGAGCTCAGCTACCATAATAAATGAAGCGACAGAGTAGAGGGCTCAGCTACCCTCATTTAAGGCTAAGTACAGAAGTTATGGTTGTTCTGATCAAGGAAGAGCAACGGACCAAAGCATTGAAGACGAAGGACAAGGAGCAGTAAAAGATGAAGCGGTGCCCATACCCGCAATCTACGCCGGAAGTCACGGAACCTGTAGGAAACGACGACGTGACTGCAAGCGGCACCTACAGTACACCTAGCCATGTCCGTGGTTAGGGTTTTTGGGGATTACTGCTGGGAAAGGCCCATAGTTTTGTAAAGGTGCGACCGTCATGGCCACCTATATATATGGGTAATTGTAAAGGTTAGACGTTAGATAGCTAGCCTTTAGATGTTGAGACGCAGGTTAGATGTTTGAGATAAGCTAGCTAGGTAGTAAGTCTTCTACTGTGTTGTTAGGAGACGAGTTAGAACGGGATAGCCGTGAAGCTACTCCCTGAGTTGCAGACAGTCTGAGTCGACGTCTGAACTATTGTAATCTCTGAAGAGAGAGAGACTGGATCGAGAGAAGGGCTCCCAGCTGTGTGCGTGGAGTTTCCTGGAAAGATCTAAGGCTGCAGCTGTGTGCGCAGCAGGATTGTAATTTCTATTCTATGATTAATATAAGATACTCTCCCCGTGGACGTGGTTTCCCCGTGGAGGTAAACTTCATACTTCTCATTGTTATGATGCTGTGTTGAGTGATTGCATGTTTTAGTTTACTGTCTGTGTATACATGAATATTGCGTTCTCTGTATGAGTATGTTAAGTGAGTTCTCAAAGCCTCCTTGGTAACTATAATCGTTAAGTGTCGAGGAAACCCATAGAACACTGTCGCTGTAGCGATAGAGGAATGCATTACTGCACTGGGCGTGAAAGTAGAACGATAGAGTAGGGATGCAGAGGATAATCGCCTTGCGTGCAGGAGTGAAGATACCGCACAGCTAGGCTGAAGAGAGAGAGTTCGGCGTAGTTGCGCTGAGAGGTCTGCGGAAGAGTAAGACATTCCGCTTTGAGGAATCATTAAGGAAGAAAGAGAGCAGTCTCCGCGTCGCCTAGGTTAAGGAAATCTGATTCCTTAGCCCCCCCATAGCCACTTCGGGTGAGACCTCGAGCTGCCGCGCAGCTCGTTGCCGAGAGGGCCAGTGCGCCAAGGGGTTTTGTTGCTGCGCTTTATTAAAACCCGGGTCTGTCCAAAAAGCAGACAACAAGGTTGATAACATCATTTTTAGTTGTGGATTCACAAATCCATGAAATAATAGCCATTGGCAAGAGTTTCTAAGGGGGGAATAAGCAACATAAATATTTAGAAGATTTGAAATGAAAGATTAGTCAAGCACCACTTCTTGCATTGTCCAATTTGTAGAATCCTTTTGAAGTGGATATGGATGCAATTAGTGGAGATTTATGGGATAGGTTTTGATACAGTGAGGTAAGCTAATATGTGATCATTTTCAAGTGTATGGTGGAGTTCTGAACTATCCTATATATGACAAGGAATATTTTTCTCTAGAGTCAAGCTATTAAGAGAAGGAAGCACTATTTAATGATCAAGGAGACCATCATACACATTAATCACCAACAAATGCATTATTTATATGTCCAAAGTAAGTTTAAACAAACCATATACTACACGCGATTGAGGTTTTTACAACAATTTTATCTTACCTTCAAATTTAAGAAGGATAACACTAATAAATTTGTAGAAAACCTTAGCATTTCTACATTTATCTTCGAGGCCACAATAAGATTTCCAAACACAATGTTTCTCTTCTCAACATTATGGTTCCATTTCAAATTGAAATTGAAACCGATACATTAGTACTTGTCAGATTACATTTCTTCAAGGGTGTTATGATCATAAAAAATAGGAGGACAAAATTTCTCTTCTTTAGTTTAATTATCATAATCTTGATTTATTAATATTAATGGTAAATTTATATTTTTGTAGAATTGTTGGATAACATTGAGTTGTATGTGAAAATATTCGATAGTTTTAGCAAGGAGAACTATATCATCAACTTATAAGAAAATGAGAACAATGATTTTGACCATGTTAGTCTCAATCATGTCTTAATGCATCTCTCCTCTTCTAAGCATGCCTCCATTTTATTGAAATATATGCCAAAAAGAGTGAGAGAAAGGGGGAACCCTTACTTTTAAACATTAATATTACAATTTGTGTCCATTTGAGACCTGTACTAATGTTACTTCATATTAGCAATAGGGTTGGTGCAAGCTAACGAGGGTCTCTTTTGATGCATTAGATGCAATGGAAAAGTGAAAAAACAACCACCCCTCAACTTACATGCATATTTTGAGATACATACACAAAGGATCTTTCTGTGAGTTAAAAAGATGAGATGTAGGGAATTGAATCAAATTTGTGAATATATAAATTTTATCTATTCAAAATGTTCATAACTATCTCAAGCTTGATGTTTTCTAACAGAAAATTCATTTTTTGGGGGCAAATGATAAGATATATGTCTTTTCAGGTGCAACCTTTGAGTGCCTAAATGATGGGGTCAACCCACAAAAATTCGTAGACATATAGAGAACAAATAGTACTAGTGCAACACTATTTTTCCAAAATAAATTTAATAAATTTATTTTTATTTTTAATTATCTAAATGATCAAACCTTGAAAATATTATGCCAAGTGTGGGTGCAACTTTTGAAGGTCTTAATGCAATGATCATAAAACAATTTTTTATAGCATGTAGAGGTCGGTGTCTGGTAGTGCATCATACATTTTTTTTTAACTTCTTGAGAAATGAGAAAGTTATGGAAGAAACACTAAAAATGTGTTTTTGAGTTAAGTAATAATGACACAACAAAAATAGAAAAAAAAAGATTTTTTTCTTCTTCTTAAAACAAATTACATATTTGGAATCTACAAAAAATGTTATCTGGGTCTAAAATTCATAAAAAATGATTGTGTGTAGCATACTGTAACGAGTGGTAAAACACATGCATATTGAGAAAATAGGTGAGATGCCTGATTAGCTATGGTTTACCGTATTCCATAGCATAAGTTTGGTTAACTCAAAGCTAACTCTGAAGAAGACACATGGGAAGACGGATGACACCCAAATAGGTGACAAGGCTCTCTCTTAGTGCCAGGAAATGTGAGTGCATTTCATTTAAATTCAAATTTCTTGGTCCTTCCCAAAAACCCTAGTGGCAAAGGAAAAATGTGTATGATATAGAAAAATGTGCACTCGTTATATAGTTATATAACTATATAGTCATACAGTTATATAGCTATATAATTATATATCTATATAATTATATATCTATAACTATATAACTAGTTATATAACCATATAACTATAACTATAACTATAACTATTACAAATATATTCTATATGAAACTAAGGATTAGTAAAGGTTAGGGGATGGGGGGAGATAGAGAAAGAGAAGAGTAGGGGGGAGAGAGAAAAGATCAAGAGATAGAGATTAAGGTGGCTATGGGTTTGGGGAGGAGTAGGGTGATTAAATAGAAGGGGAGGTATAGGTGAGAAGTGGCGTGGTTGGGGTTAGAGAGAGAGAGAGAGATGGGGTTTTGGTTAGTGGCATGAGGAGGGGGATTAGGAGAGACAAAGATAGAGGAGGGTTTAGGGATAGGGGGAGTAGGAAAGAGATAGAGAGAGGGGGTTAAGGGTGGGGAAGTATAAGAGATATAAAGAGAGGAGGGCTTGTTAGGGTGTTAGAGGTAGAGAGAGAGGGGGGGTGTTAGGGGGTTATAGGTAGAGAGAGAGTGGGGTGGTAGGAGGTTTGGGGTAGGTGGAAGAGGGGAGAGAGTGAGAGAGGGGGTCAGTAAGGGTTAGGGAGAGGAGAGTATAGAGAGAGAGAGAGGGGGGAAAGGGGTTTGCGGTATGGGGAGGCATAGGCATGTGTACATGTGTGTGTGTGTGTGTGTGTGTGTGAGAGAGAGAGAGAGAGAACAAGCAAGGAAGTGGGGTGTTAGGGGGTCAAGGGAGATAGAGAGGGGTGGGGGTGTTAGGGGTAGGGAGAATAGGAGAGAGATAGAAAAAAGGGGGTGGGAATTAGGGGGTTAGAGGTTGAGAGGCGGGCGGGGGGGGGGGGTTCTTAGGGAGTGAGAGGTAAAGAGAGGGGGGGAGTTAGGGGTAGGGGGTTACAGGTAGAGAGATGTTAGGGGGTTAGGAGTTAGAGAGAAATAGAGACAGGGGCAGAGGGTTAGGGGTTGGGAGAGTATGATATAGATAGAGAGGGGGGTATTAGTGTTATCTTTTGGTAGATCATAAGGTACTTCTACATTGGCGGTGTATAACAATGTACAAGGGGTTTATTTTATCTCTCTAGATAGTCTTGTAATAGCTCTCTTTTGTACTACTTTATGGTCAATGGCACTGCAGGGTCAATGGTATTGGGTGAGCCCATGGTATTTCCTATGGTATTGACATAAAGTGATGATATAAAAGAGTATATTGAGAGTTGTAAGGTATCATAGTGACATGAGTAAAGGAGATATTTTGTAGTGGTCACAATCAAAGTTACAAGAGTGAGTCCTCTCTCTTGTAGTGGTTGAGATATGAGAGAGAGAGTCTCTTATAGGCTTTGGAGTGATGGAGTCACTTAAGCTTGGTTTGTTATTCATTGTTGAGGGTTTGGGCATACTTGCAGTAAGGAAGAGTTTGATATCCGATGGGTCATATCTAGAGGGTTGATGTTGTAAATGTTGAATAACAAATCTACAATAAAGACAAACTGATTGCTAGTCTTTTCCAGTTGCGGTTCCTAGAGTAAATTATTGTGTTGTGGTTTTCTCTATTTATTGTTTATATTTACAGTGTATTATCAGTCTATTATTGTTCAATTTGCAATAAAGGAATTTTTCTAAGTATAAAATGAAGACATAAATAAGGAGATTATAATCTATGGTTTAAGGATAAAATTTTCACATGGTATGAGAGCGGGTTTGAGGAAACCAATATCGAAGAAAAAAAAATTAAAAAAATTAAGGGATCCATATGGATACAGTACGGGTCGTACATACATTGTACAGTTGTATATTCAAGCAATGGGATCATAGAAGAAAACGAGATCTGGCATGCTGACATGAGAAATAACCACAACAGTGGAGATGGCGACGTAAAACTTTCATCCATGTGTGGAGGTGGAGTTAGTTTGAGGCATAAGCAAGAGATGGGTCCCATGAGCAACACAGAGGCGGATGTTAGAGGCATCGGGTCAAGGATCGATCATCATATCATAATCTCAATTGGGACATGAGTCCAAATCGTGAGGGAGAAACCAGATTTGGTGTGTGGGTTGGAGACTACTGGGTAGAATCGGACATGGGGCTTGTAGCTACAGTTGTGGACTATTATATTGTGGAGTAATTGGGTTGAGAAAAGTAGAGGTGGTGCGTGGGTGCTGGGAAGAGACGTGAAGGAGCTTCCACATCATATCGTTGGTGAGAGAAGCCTGCTCACGTGGGCTAGCAGGTAGCTACACAGGTAAGAGTGGACTCGCAGGAGGATGAGTAGCAGCAACCACGGTGGATGATAGGTGGATGCAAATGTGAAGTGGTCGAGCATATACGAAGAGAGGGCTGACGGAGTAGGGTGTAGATCAAAATTGTGTCAGTGAATAGGATCTCAACCAATGGAAGCTGAGATGTCATGGAAGGGCGTTAGAAGAGTAGTGGTCAACGGTGGAGATTCATGGGTAGGTGGATTGGACATTGGATGCATCGATCATGTGGGGGAAGCCTAGGCGACGTTCATGCTGCAAGTTAAAACAAGCCTATGGAGTAAGGAATTAATATTACAATGGAAATCGCAGTTGCTAGACAACTGATGCCTGCTAGTTCAAAGTACGAATGCAACAAAACTATGGTCAGGGAAGTCAGCCGCTGAGAAGAAGAAGCCTCCTGGGAATGGAGCATCAGCTGGCGGCGAAAGTTTTAAACAAGAAAAAGCAAGGATGAAAAATTGACTGCAAGAGCCAGGAAAAAAACAAGGCAGAGGTAGAAGGTGTTGCTGTGGACTGCAGCAACAAGATGTTGTTGCTGTAGAAGTTTTTGAACATGGATAAAGGAAGCTGGTCTGCGGGCTGGCCGATAGGGTGTTTCCAGTCGCCAAATTTGTTGCTATCAGAAAATAAAAGTCATAATCACTATAGGTCATCCACCTAACTATTTGGAATCTAGGAAAGGGTAGCCTAGAAGCTGCCTAGAAAGGCCGCATGAAACCCAACATTTGTTTGGTAGGTCCTGCAGAAATTTTAGGCAGTTGTCCAAAGAAGTAGTGATTGCAGTGGTTTTGTAGGGATTGTAGAGATGTAATCCAGTGCCAGGGATGAGATGACACTGATGGATAAGGAGTGCATATTTTCATATTATATTGTAGTGGATGCAACCAAGAAGTATTCTAGTTTAGAGGGATCAACTATAGTATCAAAGGATGTGTTTGACCATGGAGGTGGTGTCTCTCGAAGTATCTTCCTCCCTAAGATGGAAAGTTAGTTTTTGGTAGCTCAAAAGGTGCTGTTAGGAATTTTTTAGGAATTTGAAGTTAGATATAGAGAGGGGGTTTAGGGGTAGGGTGTTAGAGGTATAGAGGTGTTAGGGGTAGCGGACGTAGGAGAGAGATAGAGAGAGGGGGTAGTGGGTTAGGGGTAGAGGGAGTATGACAAAGATAGAGAGAGGGTGGGGCTATTAAAGGTAGAGAGAGGGGGATAGTAGGGGGTTATAGGTAGAGAAGGGGTGTTTGGGGTTAGGGGTAGTGGGAGTGTGACGAACCCTATCACTAAACACCCAAAAAGGAACCCAATTTTTTTATAAGCAACCTAAAATAATCAAAGTGCATATATTCATTTAAGAATACATATAGCATTTAATATTCACAATATCCATTTGGTAGTATCCACTTCCAAAAATCAAATAATTCAGTAACGATTTACACAAAATGTAAAACGTGAGTTCTATCTAATATCAAGGTATTCTATAGTGACCCACCTAAGATTCCAACCTGATATTAAAGAATATCCATTTCATAAGGATCTGCCTTACTCTTGAACTCTATCTAACGGTCATGTTACAAGGATATTAATGCTATAAAGGTTACTGTAACTAATGGTATTAGTCATATAACTAGATATTACTAAACTTTCGAGTTCAAGTCTTAATAATTTCAAATTTTGTCATGAAAAACTAATTTATTTTTCTATTAACCAAGCTGAGTGGTTTCAGTTTTACTGTAATCACAATGCATATCTGAGAGGAATTTGTCTTTCCACAAAGTATTTAAATGGCTCCTAGGTAGTAAGGATACAAGTTTATGAGAAGCAACAATCCCAACAAGTATATATTCCTTCAATGCTTTGGTCATGAAACTGATAGCTAGGCCATTCTAATTGTGGTTTATCATTACATCTCTTTCAGCATAACCACAAAAATTATGTATGAATTCTATTCCTCAACATGATATATATTAAATATAAATTTTGAAGCATAGACTTTTATATAGAAATGCATATTGTATGTATTTATTTCAAATACCAAAATAATTGCAAATACCATTCAAACCAATACATAGAATATATGTATGCAATTACCAATCAATCTACACATAGAATGTAAATGCAAATATCACTCAACTCCAACCCCGTATTTATATGCAAACCAATCAATTCCACCTTATAGAATATAAATGCAAATACCAATCAATATAACACATAGAATGTAATTGCAAAGGGCCACTCAATTCTATCCCATGACATTTATATGAAAACCAATCAGTTCTAACTTGTAAATTATAAATGCAAATACCATTCAATTCAAACCCATGGTATTTGTATGAAAATACCAATTAATATAATGCATAGTAAATATGTCATTACCAAGGCATGGCATATATGTAATTACCCACCAATGAAATGCATAGAATATGCAATTACCAATGCATAGTATATATTTACAATAACAACAATTAGAGGATGATATGCAATTACCAATGCATAGTATATATTTATAATTACAACAATTAGAGGATGATATGCAATTACCAATGCATGTAATGAAGAGAGTAATATATGCAATTTACCAATCAAGATGTGGAATAGGGAAATTCCAACAAGCATGGAGTAGAGGATTACTTGAAATATAATGAGTATATGAATCATAAAAATCAACTTCAAAAGAAGTTTGGGCATAACATTTATCAAATTTCTTTCGTTATGCATGAATTGTTTATATACTTGTTTTCTTAAATAGTTAAATGAAAAGCTTAAAAAATTGAGATTAACAAGTGAAAATGACCACAGAATGAGCAAGCTAAATATTTTATCCATCAATTCAAACATAAAAAAATTAAGTGAACCAATGAGATCAAATATGGACATGCATTTGTCATTTTGACGTTAGAGTATGGTACATGTTCACTGTATTATTTTGTCAAATACTTTAACAACAAAACCCATAATTTTAGGTCTTTAAAGATACAACTTATAGAAATTTTTATCAAATTAACTCTAGTGCATGCAATCCCCTGTTCATATTCGTAGTTCTTCGCACATTATAATGCCAGTGCAATTACAAAATTTTACTCTATATAAATGATGAAGGTAAATACTCCAAAAATAATTTATAATTTCACTTTAAAAACATTCATTAATTCAAACACATGGAATTTATGTTTAAACTTTCAAACACAGATTTTAACATAAGCAATGATGTTTCTTTTAATGGAATCATGTTCTCAAATACATTATTTTCCACACATTGAAGCACAATTGCAGTTTCACCTTCAATTTAAAATTTATGCATCCATTTAAAAAAGACACATAATTAAACAATAAACCATATGAAGTAATTTATCTGAGGTTTAAACAAGCGGTTACAAAATTTTGATTTCCGATATATGAGAAATCATCCAACACAAATTTAACAATATACAATCATTGAAAACATTTCAAGAACTAGATACTTATATGGACATTTAAAGTTGCAAAGCCAACTGTGGTGAGGCACGCACCACCCGACCACATGAAACTATTCCCATTTCCTCTCAACACAGTTGCCACCTCCAAAATGAGACCATGAAGCCACAAGGAGAAATGTATTTCTCTTTGAGAGGGACCATTCATAATATAATGTAATAGGTTCCAATGCAATCAACTTCAACACTTCTTAGACATGTGTTTCCTCACACCCTATATTCTTCATGAACTTTCAAATGAAATCCTCTCACATATTTAAGGATGGAAAGTTTAACTAGTTGAATATTAGGTACCAATGGCTTTTACCTCTCAAATTTATTTATTAAGTAGCTCGTTCCACACACCAGCAAGCATATTCATGCTCTAGTAAAAACGAAATTAATTCCCCCAAATCGAAATTCCCAATTCCAATATTGCATTGATACTTTGGACCCCATGGTATCCTCTCCCATTTTGATTAGTTCCCATTTTAATAAACCACTTCTTAATCCTTTTATTAACTCCCTTAATCATCTATTGAAACTTAATTAAGGATTAAGGCTAACTAAGGATGTTTTAAGGCTTAATTAAGTAGAAGGGCACTTTTAACATTTCAAAGAAAAGTTAGGGTCATATCATAAGCCTCTTAGACCCTCCAAAACCCCCTTTTTCTTCACTCAATTCCCTTTCTCTCTTGTGGATTCATGGTCCCCAATTATTTTCCGTGTTCGCCTCATCCACAGTTAGCTTTGTTTGTTTATTATTTATAAAGTGTCCATTACACATTACATTACATTTTCAGCTTATAGCCATATGATTATAATAAAAACATAGGGACAACTTGGGGTGTTACATGGAGTAGGAGAGAGATAGAGAGGGGGGATGTTAAGGAGTTAGAGGTAGAGAGATGGGTGGGTGTTAACGGGTAGATTTAAGGAAACATCAACCAACTTCCAATGGAAGTATTTCCTTTGAAATCAAATACTATGTATTCATTAGGACAACATAATGAAAATCAACCATATTATTTTTCCAAATGGCCAATGATTTCATGCTTCTTCAGAATAATTGTATGCATGTTATGCTTGCATTTTCTCATGCATCATGATGACTACAATAATTTCTTTTCCAGAAAAATTTAACAATTTCAGCATGCATTATTATAAAAACAAAATAAATACAACAATTTCAGTTGTAACATGCATTTCAACACTTTCTTTTCCGACAAAGTAAAACATAAATGAAAAGATAAAAGAGTAAGATTTTTCCCCCTCTTGATTTTATTTCAAACCGGAGCTCCACCATGTCCATGGATTCCTTTTCCCTTGGTTTATTTCTCTTTTATTTGACCTTGAGGAAAACACATCCCCAAATTCGTAATTGCATGATCTCATGGCTGAACTCACTTGTCTAGACAAAGATTTTTGTTCAAGAAAATTATGCCTGTCGAACTCGATCTCCCACCTACATCTAGACTAGGCCTATCCATAGGAAAAGTATGCCCATTGGACTATATCTCCCACCTACATCCAGGCTAGGCCTTTCCAATTTAATTTATACTCTCTTGGGAATATCCACCTGGTCTGAATCATATCTACCACCTAATCTGGGCCAAGGAATTCCCTAAGAGAAATCTTGTTTGTCTTTGGCTTTGGATTGCATATTCTTCTTACTTTAGCTTTACTCCCTTACTTCACTTCTCTTTTTCGATATGCAAGAAAGAACTTGCATATATATACTTGATGGTCCAAAAACTAGCAAACTCATCAGTATCATAATAAAAGCATTTCATCACTTAAACACATTATCACGACATTGAACCACTTTACTTGGTACAATACCTGATTTCCATCCTCTCCACCTGGAGACAATACCATGAATTCATCCATTCCCTTTTGTGGTGCTATTAGTGTTCGCAGAAAGGTTTCACTCAGATGTCTTAATTCAGATTAAGAAAGTTAAGAGTTCTCCAACCTCTAAATTTTATGAATATAGATATTTTTATTAAAAGCCTTTCAAAATTTATAAGGATATTTGAGTAACAAGTATTCCTTCATTTTTTTTGTAGACATAACAAATTTTTAGTTCCTTTTTGTAGCCTCAATTATTCTAGTGCAACCATGTATCAACTAGTTAGGAACCATAAAATCAATCAGACACCATGATATCAATGTTCATTTTTTTTCCTAGCGTAGCCATGGATTAACCCTTCAGGAACCATGACATCAACGCTCAATCATTTCAGTGCAACGATGGATCAACATTTTCAGGAACCATGACATCAACACTCAATTTTCCAACATAACCATTGATCAACCCTCCAGGAACCATGACATCAACACTCAATTCTTCATAAGGACACCATGATTTACACATGGATTTTCTAATTCTTTCAAGATAACTATAATACTGCATTCTTATTCTATGCAAAATATTGTTAATATTGCAGTCTCATTCATTGTTCAAGAACTTTAATATTGCAATCTCATTCTTTGCAACACTTACAAGTCATAGCATTAAATAAATAAACATATTTTATATCATATAACATCAGTTAACAAACATTAACAAGTTATAATCAACTAACAACAATTAGCAGATTTGCAATCAACTATCCATTTGACCAAATAACCAAAGTTAGCCATTTAATACTCAATTAACATTTTAGCTCTGTTAGTAACATATTCATATCTTACATTTTTCATAATTCTCATTCCTGGAAATTTTCAATGATTTCATTTCCAGTTCATGTATAACATAGAGAACAAACACCCATGTTATAGACCTGCACTAAAACATATGAGCGGACTATTCCACTAAGAATATATTTAATTGAATTCAACACTTACCATTGTTTCAGAATTCAATGCACATTAACCATTTTTAGATATATATAGGTTGGTGATCGCATCAATGGTCATCAAAGAACAACATTTCATTAATACATATACATAACACCATTATTCTACAAATTAATTCACGCCTCAATCCATCCAAGAATTTTAATTAACACTCCATAATGGCCATCTACCATCGGACTCAAACATAAATCAAGTACATTGTTCAAATAGTCACTGAGGACTCCAACACAAGAAAATAAAAAGCCACATACCATCACCAAGTACTAAAACACAAGCCACACAAAAGCTACGAACAATCACAAAAGACTCAAATACAAGCCAAACCTACGTTCTACTAGGATTTAAAGGCTATAAGAGTGACTTAAGAAACTAGGTGTGCCAAACTAGTAGGAACCTCAGGGTTCTATCCAATCTGACCCTCCTCAATACCTGGATCACAAAACACCAAGGATGTACCCCTTATCTACACCATCAGTCCCTTAGGTGTTACCCCCCTCCAAGTTCTCTTCAGTGTGAGTAGAAGATAGTAGTCCAGATCCTGTCAGCCTCTTAAGAGGTATCAAGATTTTAAGTTTACTACTTTCCTATCTTGAAGTCTTATCTTATCAATCAACACAAGTCCATTGGTCATGGTATACATAACATGACAAGAAACACCTTGTAATATAGATAGACATACACCTTTCTGCATTTAACATACCATTTAGTAATCCATACATAGAAAAATAAAAATAAAAAAAGCTAGAGATACCACTCTGACACATATACTACTCTGCACCCATACTTAGTAGAGCTAGAAGGAATACCACTCTAGTATTAACATAATTTAACAAATCTCATCTAAATCCAATTCTCAGAAAAGAATACACTGCTCATCAATCCATGCTGAATTTAATAACATGAACATAATTTTAACAAGAATTTGAATAACATGTAGTGCATGCATAAACAACCATTTCATTTTCCAACACTTGTTGGATCCGCTGCAAAAATTTGACATAACTATGAACTAGAGTAGAAGATCACTAATAATGAATAACCAAGATACTGAATTTATTCACTTCTGTCAACAAACAATATGCTTCATTAACAAAATCAATCAAACAAGCAATTATTAAGTACGCATAGAATAGACCTTTGTTAGTAACTGGTGACAATACTCTTCCATGATTTCCATTTTAGGGTTCTACCTAGTTTCAATATGATAAGTTAGGAATAAAAAATCCATAAAAAATAACTTATTTTTCACACAGATCATCTACCCACTCTACACACTCAAGCATCATCAGGCCCTACACAATTTCGATCATCCACATGCTCCATAGATTCAAACACATAAGACAATCGGCTACGAAACTGATGCAGGAGCATCAAGACCGAGGAAAAACAGTCGATGTTAATCGACAGAATAAGTCGACCAGGGGGATTTTCGACAACCAACTGGTGCGAAGGAAGATTGGTTGTCAAATCCAAGTAGTCGAGCAGAAGCTATCGAAGCGCGGTCGACAAGAGGATAAGGCCGAGAGTTGACAAGTTTGATGTCGACAGACGACATGATTGCAATGAAAAAGTTCGGGTGTCGACGAGTTGTCGAATAGCAACACCGACGAGTTGTGGCGAAATCCAAGTATGGAGGATAGGGTGGACTGGCAGCCATAGAGAATAAGTGAAGTCGACAAGTAAGGTCGAAGGTGACAAAGTGCAGTATGGTCGAGGCCGGTGATGGGGCCGACAACTGTAGCAGAGTCAGAGATGCATAAGTCAAGGCAGAGTACCTAGCAGCCATTGGAGGTTGTTGAGGAAGTTATGAGAAATTATGAAGGTGGTTGGGATCATGACAGATGTCACCACAGGAAGAGGTTGTGCAGCATGGCCAGAGGGCACTGACAATTGCAGGTCTGCAGGGTCTGGAGGATTCAACGAATAGAAGAAGAGTGACCTCGGGAAGAGAAACAACAGAGTAGAAGAGCAGTGCGAAGGCACAGAGAGAGGGATCGTTCATCCATAGCTTAGCGAGTTCTTTCATTAAGTAGAGACTGTGAGAGGGAGGAAGATCGCACACAGCCAAGAACACACTTAGAGATAGATTTTCAGTTATGTATATTGTAACAGGCTAGGGCCGACTATTTTGATAGATTTACTTTGTATTTCCACATTGTAATTTGATCCATTATATAATCCAACTTCTGGAATTCAGTTCACATCCAGTCTGTGTGAGCACGTTTGTGTTGTTGTGTTTCATAGTTAAGCAAGAGGCCCCTTGTCAAGACCGAGCTTGCGCCAGTTGGTATCAGAGCCCAGAGTTGGAATCCAATTGAGCAGTCGAATCTAGATAGTAGGAAGAGCCTGTGTGTGCGTGAACAGCTCCAGCTGTGGTTGGGTAGATTTGTGCACAATGGTAAAGTCTGGTTGCAATTGGACGAGTGAATATTTCAGCCGAGGTTGAAAATGGCTCAAAGAGGCATTAATGTCCGAGGTGTATTATGAAGAGCGCATGGCGCAGTAGTCACAGTTGATTGTGAAATGTTCGACGAGTGCATGCGAACAATGCGAAGCTTGACGGGTGAAGTCGCAACAATCAAAGAGAGCCAAAGACATGGTTGCATTCCTGATGCACTTGGCCACAACGACAAGTAAGTCGAGGAAGTGGAAACACGGGAAGCAACGGAGGAATAACTAGAAGATACACTGATCAAGCTATTGTCAGAGATGAGAGGTTGGACAAATATGGATTTATCTACCTATTGAGGAAGTATGGATTCAGAATACTTGATAGACTGGTTCAGAGAGATGGAGAAATACTTCGACATAGAGCAAATAGAGGATCCTAAACGGGTTAAAAATACATGTCTGAGGTTGAAAGGTCATTCCTCATTGTGGTGGGACAATGTGCAGGTTGATAGAGTCAAGAAAGGAAAGGAGAAAATCAAGTCTTGGGACAGGATGGTTTCCAAGCTGAAGGGGGAGTTCTTTCCCATCGACTATGTGATTTCCTTGTTCTGGAAGTTGCAAAACTTTGGACAAAAAGAGATGATCGTGAAGGAGTACATGGAACAGTTCTAGAGATTGTCGACTCAGTCGGGTCAAAATGACGAAGGCAAAGAACCTGTCGTGAGATATGTAAATGGCTTGAAGTATGCCATACAGGATGAGCTGAGCCTATCGAGGTTTATAGCGGCCAATGAATCCTATCATCTAGCTCTAAAGGCAGAAGAAAAACTGTCGATAAAAGTTGCATCGACCAGAGGTAGGATGACTAGTCTAGGTGTGAAGAATGTTTCCGCGAAGGGACAAAGTAGTGGAATCAGGAGAGAAGCCGTTGAAGATAACCAATGTGCGGAATGGACAACGACCATGGAGAGAACGCAGGGAAACCGACGGGAAGGTTGAGAGACCCGCGGTCTGGGTGCGTATGGTCAAACTGGTCCAACAAAAAAGAAAGGAGCTGACAGACCAGTTGTAGTCTATTATAAGTGTCACAGTGTGGGACACAAATCCTACATATGCCCAGAGAATCTACACGTGGTGGATAAGTCGAAACCCAGACGTCGAAGAGATGAGCAAGTTGATGAGAGGACGAAATCGACATCTGACAGTGGCGAAGAGGGTAAAGGAAGAGCTCGAACTATGATGATTAGGAGAACGTTGGTTCAAGATGATCGACGCGACGAGAAGGAGCCGACACAACGAAAAGCTATATTTTGAACTAGAGTGCTGATTGGCAACAGGTATTGCAAGACCATAGTCGATGGTGGGAGTACAGAGAATCTTGTGTCGACATAGGTCATCAAGAAGTTGGGTTTGATATGTCGGGAACACCCAAATCCATACAAGATATCATGGTTGCAGAAAGGAAATCATGTCAAGGTAACCAGACAATGCCTGATAAACTTTAAGGTTTGAAAGCTCGAAGACAATGTACTGTGCAACGTAATCCCAATGGAAGCATGTCATCTATTGTTAGTGATACCATGGAAATATGATCGAAAGATGATCTATGATGGTCGCGCCAACACAGTCACAGTGTGGAAAAATGGCACACGGAGGATGTTGAAGCTGAAGCAGGAGGAACAAGCCAACTGCAAGCAAGGAAATAACAACTATTGGGAGAAGCGAGTGCTCATGTGCTCAGCCAAGGAATTACTCACAGAGGAGGAGAAACAATCAGGATGTTTCACCATCATTCCAAAAGGACCATGTGTCGAGAGGTTGACAATGGATATGATTCCGGTCGAATTCGAAGAGATGCTCGACGATTTCAAGAGCATAGTAGTCGACGAGACACCGACGGGATTGCCACCGACGAGAAGTATATCCCATCAGATCGAATTGATTCCAGGATCAAGTTTTCTGAAAAAATCACCACATAGAATGACTCCGACAGAGCGTCAGGAACTCAATCGACAAGTCCATGAGTTATTGGATAGAGGATTGATCAGAGAGATTCTGAGCCTGTGTGCGGTACCAGCTGTACTAGCACTGAAGAAGGGTGGAGAATGGAGGGATGTGTATAGACTCCAGAGCTATCAACAAGATAACAATCAAGTATAGGTTTCCATTTCCTAGGACGGATGACCTGATGGATTGCTTGAGTGGAGCGAGATACTTCACCAAGATCGACCTGAAAAGTGGTTATCACCAGATCAGGTTCATAGAAGGAGATGAATGGAAGACAACATTCAAGACAAAGGAATGGATGTATGAGTGGTTAGTCATGCCATTCGGATTGACTAATGCACCTAGTACATTCATGTGGTTGATGAATGAAGTACTGAATCCATTTTTGGGAAAGTTCATCGTAGTATAACTAGACGACATCCTGATATTTAGTCGAACCAAGGTCGAACACTTGGAGCACATTTGACAAGTATTGCAGAAGTTGTAGGAAGAGAAGTTGATGGTGAACCTGCAAAAATGTCTCTTGATGAAGTGTAGTGCTCTGGTTTTTACAATAAAGCACTAAGTAAAATTTCTGAGTTAATTTTCTATGTATTAAAATTTATTCAGGTGTATGGGAGTAAATTTCTAAAAATTTCTATGCTTCTAACTGAAATTTAGTTTACTGTCTTGTCTTTATCAACCATACATTCGTATTTTAAAATAAACTAACATATCAATATTTTCTTTTCAACAATTTGTTCCAGCATAAGAATATGTTTCACAGTAGTAAATCAGTAAATAGAAAGTTATATGCATGTTTAAAGTACATTTTAGCATAATAATCGAATAACGTAAATAACAAGGAAATTACCTGATGCTGATGCTAGTAGACCGTAGGTTGTAGCAGGTTATGTTTTTATTCTCTTAGTTAGCCAAGATGATGTGTCCACCCTACCAACCAGCTATTATCTTGCTGTCCCTTGGAAATCAAAGGATTTCCAAGCCCCCAAGCTCACAATCTGATAATCCCGAGAGCAGTGTTTACTTAGGTTCTCAAAACCTTTCTCTGTTCTCAAACTCTTTTCTGTTCTCCAACCTTTCTCCCACTTCAAGCTCTCCCCCTTACCTTCAACTTTCTCCCCCTCTATATACATTTCCTTCCTCGAGAAGACCTTGGGCTTATTCCACCGCCCCAAACTCCCCCTCTCGAGCCCCTCAAACATTTACTCCTTTCACTAGTTCATTCATACATGTTTCATTATAAAAATGTATTTTTCACACTCAATGTACCGAATAATTAATTACACTCGTGGTAAATTTATTTGATCTTGATTGACGGTCGTAAGTATTTATTACGGTGGAAATCACTACCCAAAGGTTATCCATTTGGGACAAGGTTTATTAATTACAACTCTATTCACCACCTTTGTATTTAATGTTATTAATGTAATTAATAAAATATTATATAAATAGTTGACCCTTTTCAACTTGGACATGGTGTGTCTTAATGGTCTACCTCATCCGTCAAGATAACTTATAATGAGATTTAAATGCTAAGATTCGTATTGAATAATTAAATAGTAATAAACCTTTTTCCGTCACATCACATCCATTCCAAAATTGTTATCCTATTATGTCTAACTCAGAAATGTAAAATAATGACACTCTAATCATTTGTTAATCAATATTTAAATTTTACCTATATTGCAATTGTTATGACATGGATAGTAATATTATTAAAATAACATTAATTAAGTAGTAATATTAATTAAATCACCACAAAGTAATAATAAATGGTGAATTTAATAAAAAAGTCTTTTAAATCATTTGTTTATCACATGAGTACCCTAACATCTACATAGTATCGTCGTTCTTCTAAACAAAGCACCCTTAAGGGCTTAAACAATCTTACTAATTAATTAGACAGTACCATTACCTTATTTACAACAATTCTCAGATGACAATGTGAACTGACGACACTTGTCTCAATTGTTTATCACGATGTTTACCAACAAATAATACATAGCTTAATTGATTTGTTTTACACATCTTAAATAACTTTATATTCATTATCCGAGTTCGATCAATGCATGATTAACATAATTACTTATGACGACTTATACATTTATGCAATATGTTAAGTGTTTGTATATCGATACTAGTGTACATGTGCAAGGTGTGCATGTGTGGCCAGCGTATGCACAGATCATAAATGTACTATAGACAAACCCCATCCCGCCTATGCATACCTGCTAACTAATAGTAGTATTTACCCCCATGTAGAAGAACAAGCATAATATACATAGTACAAGTACTTTAACATCCTCAGTTTTTTAACAGTTAATTCTTTACGATTTCACATCATTATCTTTATCTTTACATTAGTTTAATCAATCATGTACAAGGAAGGGTACCTACTACCACTAACTCAGAATCAAGGAATACCCAACCCTCAACAGTACTAACTAACACATCCTCCCATCATAAACTACGTCCTGCATCCTCCCTATCCCTCCTCTGCTAGTACAAAAGTGGATGTCGGACTCACCGACCTGACCACATAGAACTTGAGAGCGATAGCGTCGGCTAAACAGCGGACCTATCCTCCCCTAGCAGGCATCCGACCATCATCATCACAACTACATGGGAAGCGTGTCTCAGCACGGCCCTCCCACGACCTCGGGTCTCATGGAAACATAGGGTGGGAAACACATCCATCTCTCTCAACATACTAGGCCTACGCCCTTATCAACTCATACTTTGCTGCTATCGGGATTATCAGTTTGTGTTATCGTATCATCAGTTTTGGCTGCTAAGGTTTACTGTACGCACATGTTTTTTTTTTTTTCTTTTCAATATATCAGATCAAGTAACTAGCTATCCCATTTTTTTTTTCTTTTCCTGTAGGTTAGTATTTCACAAAATACAAATTTATAGAAAGCATTTCCCATTGATCGCCAATTGATCCATGCTATCAAAAATCATTTTATTTCATGTAACCTTTTTTTTAGTTCATCATAGATTTGTATGACATATAACACTTCAATAATTCATATAAGAAGATGGTATCCACGTACCGAATCATATATTTCACATCTCATTAATGAAAACATATCAACATATACTGTAATCGTAAAATAAAGAAATCATATGATAATCATGACATCGTAACTGCATAACATAGTAACATCATAATCATGGTGAAATCATAAAACAAGGTAACATCATATAATGAGGTCCATCATATCGTAATATAGTTTACTCAGTCGAGCTGAGTTCAACAGAATATATAAGAAAATAAAGTATGGTGTGTCTAACTGATAAATATGCCTAATCAAAATGTGGGCGTTAGATACACCCACCCTTTGAGAAACTTCGTCCCGAAGTCATGGTCAAAATAGTGAAGGAAAATCTCGACACATGGTCTCTGCATCCTCCCAGGTAGCAGACCCTGGGCTATACTTGTCCCATTAAACCTTAACTTGGTCCACATGGCGACTACGGAGCTGTCGAATCCTACGATCAAGTATGCGTAATGGTTCGACCCTGAAGGTTCCCTCGTCCGAGACCTGCAATTCCTTCCAATGAATTTTGTGAGTCTCGTCAGCTATGTAATGTCGTAATACAGAAACATGAAACACATTATGAGTTTTATGCAAGTGGGGTGGCAGCGCAAGACGATAAGCAACTGGTCTGATTTTATCAAGAATCTCAAATGGACCTATAAAGCGAGGTGACAACTTGGTACCCTTCCCAAACCGAATGGTACTTTTATTTGGTCTGACGCGAATAAATACACGATCCCCTACTCCAAAACTTCTATCTGATCTGTGTGCATCAGCGTAACTCTTTTTCCTATCCTGTGCTTCCTTCAACCGCTACCTAATCTGTAACACTTGCTCCTCCATTTCCTGAATCAATTCAGGCCCAATTAAAACTCGATCCTCTAACCTGTCCCAACTGAGTGGCATCCTGCACGGCCTCCCATACAATGCTTGATATGGCAGCATACCAATGGAGCTGTGATGACTATTGTTGTATGCAAAGTCCACTAAAGGAAGATATTTCTCCCACTGTGTCTGTTGATCCATAACATACATCCTAAGCATGTCCTCCATCACTCGATTCACCCTCTCTGTCTGTCCATCTGTATCGGGGTGATAAGCTGAGCTTAAGATCAACTCTGTCCCTAATGCTGACTGCATGCTTGTCCAAAATATGGAGGTGAACTTAGGGTCTTTGTCAGAGATTATCTTTTTAGGAACTCCATGAAGATGTACAATCTCATTTATGAATACCCTTGCCACATCTGTCACATCATAGGTGTCTCTGACTGGAATGAAGTGAGCGCTTTTGGTCAGTTTGTCGACTACGACCAAAATAGCATTATGTCTCATAGATGTGAGTGGTAATCCTACAACGAAGTCCATGGAAATGGCTTCCCATTTAGTCATAGGAATATCATGTGGTTGTAGGAGACCGGCCGGGTGACGATGATCTGCCTTAACTTGTTGACACTCAAGGCACTTCAAAACAAAATCCACTACATCCATCTTCATACCTGGCCAGAAGAAGAGTTTCTTCATGTTAGTATACATATTCTTCACCCCTAGGTGTGCACAGTAATGTGATCTATGGGCCTCTCTAAGGATTGTTTCCCTGATATCACCTTCCTTAGGAACATACATCCTTCCCTGATACTGCAACAATCCATCTTCCTCAAGATGGCACCCATCATACTTCAATTCTCGTTCCTTTCCATTCTGAATAGCCGAGGTTACTTTTAGATACCAATTATCGCCCAATAGTTGTCCTAGTACTCTTTCCCTCAAGTCAACCTTCAAGGGAATTAAGGAGAAAAGTCTCGGTCTTCGGCTTAGAGTGTCTGCCACCACATTCTCCTTTCCTTTGATGTAAGAGATACCAAAGTCATACTCACTCATGAACTCACTCCATCGCCTTTGCCTAGCATTCAAATCCCTTTGGGTAAAGAGTACTGCAAGCTCTGATGGTCTGTTTTAAGGGTGAAGCTTCTACCAACTAGGTAGTGCCTCCATAGTTTTAGTGCCAACATTACTGCTGCCAATTCTAGATCATGCGTGGCATACTGCTCCTCATGAGGCTTCAACTTTCGAGATGCATAAGCTATTACCCCACCTTCCTGCATCAACACCTCCCCTAGTCCTTGCTTCGAGGCGTTGGTGCATACCATGAAATCTTTATCCATGTCCGGTACCCGCAGGATCGGTGCACTTGTCAACAATCTCTTTAACTCTGTAAAAGCGACATCACATTCATCGGTCCACTCATACCAGATTCCCTTGCGTTGCAAGGTGGTAATAGGTTTTGCAATTTTAGAAAATCCTTCCACAAACCTCCGGTAATAGCCTGCTAACCCCATGAAACTGCGCACCTCATGAGCATTCCTTGGAATTGGCCAATCTTCAATGGCCTTTACCTTTTCTGGGTCTACGGAGATCCCTTCACCTGAGATGATGTGCCCCAAGTAGTGAATCTCTTTTTGGAAGAAGGAGCACTTTGATAATTTACCATAAAGTTTATGTTCCCTTAAGCATGTCAAGACTAACCGCAAGTGTTCCTCATGCTCCTTCTCATTCTTAGAATAGATAAGAATATCATCTAAGAAGACCTGAACAAAGCGGTCCAAGTATTTTCGGAAGACAACATTCATGAGGCTCATGAATACAGCTGGAGCATTGGTCAAACCAAATGGTACCACTACAAACTCGTAATGCCCAAATAGAGTTCGAAAGGCAATCTTAGGAATGTCGCCTTCCTTGATCCTCAACTGGTGATACCCCGATCGTAAATCAATCTTTGAGAAGACTGACGCACCTTTCATTTGATCAAAGAGGTCATCAATTCTTGGTATGGGATACATGTTCTTCATTGTGGCCTTGTTCAAATCTCTGTAATCTATGCACAGTCGCAGAGATCCATCCTTCTTCTTAACGAAGATCACTAGTGCTCCCCACGGCGAGATACTAGGTCTAATCAGTCCCAAATCTAGCAAATCTTTTAACTGGATCTGTAACTCACGAAGCTCTGGAGTTGTCATTCTATAAGGAGTTTTTGAGATAGGATTTGCACCAGGTTTTAGTTCGATTGTGAAATCGATCTCTCTTTCTGGAGGTAGTCCTGGCAATTCCTTCGGAAAGACATCCTTGAACTCGAAAAGTACAGGGTAAGAATTCAAGGAAGGTCCTTTACTATCGTTCACGGCCTCCACTACAAACAACTGGCATCCTTGTCTTAGGCACCGCTTAGCTTTCACCATAGAGATGAAACGGAGGGATACCTTCCTCTTCAAGCCTTGGATTTGAATTGTCCTTCCCTCGTCATCGAGGCACAACACCTTCTTCGCATAGCAGTCTAAGAAAGCTATATGGCCTTCTAACCAATCCATGCCAATAATGAGGTCATAAGTCCCCAAATTGGTGACATAAGCATCCAACTTAGTGGTGCATACTCCTAAGTAAACCTCACAACTCCTCACTTTAAAACCTACTGTTTGCTTAGCTCCTAAAGCCATTTCAACCAGTTTGAAATCATCGTGCTCGTAGGCTGCCAACCCACATTTATCTAATGCAAATGGTGAAATAAAACTATCAGTTGCTCCCGGATCAAACAAAATTTTAATGTTGGCATTGTTTGCTTTACCAGTGGATTCTACTACGGTAGACAGATGTTCTGCTCGGTGGTTATGAACCGCTGCATGAATCCGATGACTGTTACCCGAACTATCCATGGGTGCTTTTCCTTCCCTGTGCCTGCTGCTTGACTTACCCTTGGGACAGTCTCGCTGGAAATGAGGACCTCCGCATCCCCAACAAGAGAGATTGGGAGGGGCTTGCATGTTGCTCGGAGGAATCCTCTGAGATGAGTTCCTTCCCCTGGGTCCTCTAAAACCCCTTGATCCTCTATAGGAACTTCCTTCTGTACGCCCTTGGCTTTGGTGGGTTGCGGACGATGCCTGCGAGATTGAGTTAACTGAAGTATTACCCATCGGTGTGAACCTGTTACCGTAAGGAGGAGGTCTAGATTGTCCTCCCCTGAAGTAAGGATGTGAGGCCTTCCCTGAAACATACTGATTGGTTCCTGTCAACTTACTACCCCCTTTTCCATCTGACATATCAGCTGCATAACGAGCATACTCAACTGCCATGGCAACTGAAGTTGGCTTCCACATCCTCATAGCAGCCCTAATCTTGTAGTTAAGTCCATACGCAAAACGCTCTACCTGACAATCGTCTGCATCTAGGTAAGGAACATATTTTACTAGTTCCATAAACCGAGATTCATACTCCTCCACTGTATTGTCTCCCTGCACTAAGGCATGGAGTGCGCCTGCCTATTCTTCCTTGTAATAATTTGGAAAATACTTCTTGTGGAACCTCTCCTCGAACAGTTCCCAAGAAGTTGTAAGAGGAGTAAGGTGCAACTGCTTCTCGAGATCTGACCACCAATTCAAAGCATCACCTTTAAGATGAAAGACAGCCATCCTAGCCTTGGAACTAGATGTGTACTCATTCAATGCGAAGCATCTCTTCATGCCTTCCAGCCATGCTTCGGCATGCTTACCGGGTCGTCCTCCTGAAAACTCTGGAACCTTTATCTTTTGCAACTCTCTCGATATGTCCTAAAGCAGTTCCTGTCTTGGGCCATGTGCCCTTTCAGAGTTCTCTCGACTCACTTGAGTGGTTTCCACCTCGACGACCCTTTCCGACTGCCTGTTCATCGTGGACATAATAGCCTCCAATGACCTCATTATGATTTGCATTTCAGGCATTGAGGTTGATCGTGGCGTTGTTGGCGGTGATGACGGTGGCGGAGGTGGCGGGTGACGGTGGTCGACCTTGACCCCGACCTCGACCTCTGCGTGTTGTTACCATGATTGGTCCTGATTCATGGAGTAAAACATCATTTTATCAGTTGGTTGGTGGATTCTCAAGAGGTGCATTTCCGAAAATGCTATAGTTTGGTGCGTTTTGATTACGCCATCTTGAGGCAACCTTGTACCAAATCTACTAAACAACTCTACATAAATTTATGCCTTGGGTTCCATGTAATTTCCCTAAGGTTCATATCTAAATTGACATTAGAAATAGTATTTCCATATGCATAAGGCTAGCATTTATTTAGGTTTAAATGTTTTTAGGCCTTAATCTATTTTAATCTAATAATTATTATCCCTATTAACCTTACATTTTCAACTCTTAGTGTAATCATGATTAATCATATAATTAAAATATATGATTAAATTTTAATTATATGATTAACTTACAATAAATCTTTATGATTAATTTTATGCTTTTAATATTAAATTATATATATATCGTTAAATTTTTAAATTTTATTTAAATTGATAGAAATAATAATAAAATAAACAAAATCAAACTAACCAAAATAAAGAAAATCTATACTAAAATGAGGGTTTTTTTTAGCAATGATTTTTGTTTTATATTTCATTTATCCTAACCCTACACCCTACGCGGCCTCTCCACTAGACCACCTTCATGCACGGGGATATATGTGTGAAGGCCACTCGGCCTCTCACTGCCATGATAAGAAGCATGAAGGCACGTGGTCTCTCCACGCAACCCACCGCCCTGGGAAAGTGGGGGGGGAAACCCTAAATTGGGTCAATCCCCAAGGCGCGGTCATTTCCGCCCTCTCTCTTGGAGTTTTAGCTCTACAACTCTTGCCGAACTCGGCTGCTAGGCGTGGTGGAGCTATGGGTTCCTTAAGAATGTTTGTAGATAACAAGGTATAAGGTCAGGGTTATGATATGTGGCTCCCTTTTATGCGGATATTGCATTCATAGTTTCTAACAATTTTTATTTTTAACCACATTGTTTCTTCCCTGAAAATCAGTCCTGTACAATATATCTATTATCGTTCAGTTCAGTACCAAAATGGTCTGGTCGAGCATTGATAATCGAATGCACCCATGAATGGTCTCGTTTGCATCTGCATTGGTATTCACATTCTCATTCATTCAAGTGGGCGTTTGATTTTTGGTTCACCCTTATTCCTATTTTAAAAGTCGAATTGTCTATCTAGGAATGTCACTTGTTCCAGCTGTGACAGAATTAATTATGGCAGAATTACTCTATCTGCAGTATGATGACCCTGATAAGCCAATCTACAGGTATATCAATTCCACAGGCACTACGTTGGATGAACTCTGCGCTTAGGTGCATTGACGTGTGGTGGTCCCTATGAACTTGGCAGATGGTCGCGCGATTGGCTGTCGGTGTTGAGTGGTAGGGATGAGCTTGGTATAACTTTTAAACCAACAGAGGAACGGCAGGCCCGTGAGTGAGATAGGTGCTTGAACTTTCAGGTGTGCATGTCGCCTCCCACAACTCGGCGCGTGGTAGCCTCCTGGTGTCGGGTGCTATGTCTCGGTTTGATATAAGTTTTTAAAGGAACAAAGAAGGCTGGGATCTTGTGTGACCTAGCGCTTGGACTGTATTGGTGTGCTTGGTGGTCAATTCGACCTGGTAGTTGGCTCGGGCTGGGCCCAAAACGCTTTTTTTTTTAATGCTCCTAGGCCTGGGCGTTCCTCTGCATTTGGTAAACCATCGCAGCCCTTTTTTTCTCGTGCAGATCTGAAGGTATTTTCTTTGCTTATTCCTCCCTTTCTCGTAGACGAGATATCTATATTTATCTCTCAAACTTTGTTTGCGTTTTCGATTATTACAATACAAATCTTTCACAAAACTTCATCTTGGAAAGGATCTGTGATTAGTAATAGAAAATCCGTCATCAAAGTTTTATATATTTTTCCATTTACAACTGCCACAAGTGTGCCCTTCCCACGACGAAACATGACAATGAACCGTAGGCTGTCTTATAAAATGAATGTCTAAAATTTCTTATCATCAAAAACTCAAAAGCATTTTCGCTGAGAAGATGCTACTGGGTTATCTAGTTTGTCAAATTCGTTCAGGGCTTGCACTTTCCCTATCTGCAAGGAACAACCTGCATATGGAGGCAAGTCGGCCTGCTTGAATGAGAGAGATGGGCCTTGTTGGGTGAGCATGCCTCTGGGGATTTGACCCGGGCTATGAAACACCCTGTCTTTACTGAAGGAGGGCGTAGGATAGAGTGGGTCAAATACCTTAAACACTCTACATATAATCTATTAAACAAAAGAAATATTTACACAGAAAGATTAGGCTGCACACAAAGAAACACCAAGCTGAACCAACTCTCAACTCTACATTGTATTAAACGTAAATAGATAAATATACATCACAGGTTTCTGGAATAATCCATGTGTCCAGAAAGATCAAAAGATTTAGCTTCTCGTACAAGCTAGTGGTTTCTCAAATCCTGAGAGGCATAGTCTGCCATCTAGATGCATCTACAGCCATTCAATGCATGCCTTCTCGAGGCTTCATTTATAAGCTATCTCTCTTATTTACGAAATTACAAAACCCATATTTAATTCGCATAAGTATGATAGCAGGTAAGTATTAAAGAGGGTGGTTGGTTGTAATTAATTCTAACAATCTCCGCCTTATTTACAACCCATAAACAAAACATGATACATAAGCAATGCCTATATGGGCTTACAAAATGATTCCATAAAAAAAACTTAAGACATATTAAAAAATACATAATTTTCCAAACTCAAATTTGTTTGCAGCCTTTCCATCTTCGACGACGCCAAACTTTAAACCAACTGTGCTTTGGCTCTTTCATTTTCACTTTCGTCTTCAGAATCACATTTTTCTTTGATTCTTCAAATTTTCTGTATTCAGCGTCCTTTGGGCTTATTCTTCCATCAACATCATCAAAGTCTTCAATGGCTTTCTGTTGGCTATACTCAGAACTTTTCAGCTGTAACATATCTATCCTACATTG
Organism: Larix kaempferi; assembly: GCA_027924585.1. NCBI lineage: Eukaryota > Viridiplantae > Streptophyta > Pinopsida > Pinales > Pinaceae > Larix > Larix kaempferi. Next base: position 8,170,676 of record BSBM01000008.1, read on the forward strand.
AACAAGTTGTTGCCATGAAATCAACTGATAGTAGAGCCTGATCTGTTTAGGATTCCATTTCTCAAAAATTTGATTTACAAGTTGTTCTTCAAATTCCATTTGCTCAATAGTGTCCATTACATCTTTTTTAAGATCAACAGCTTCTCTGCTGCCATACACATCTTCATGGGCATTCATTTCTTCCTCAATTTCTTGTACTATACTTGCTGCTATTAACCTAATTTCATCTTCATTTACATTCTCTGCTTCTCCATTGAACAATTTTTCTGTTGATTTCATCTTTGAATAAATTTTCAACATTTCATCAATCATTTCTTCAAGGACTACATCACTTGCACAAAGCTCTTCATCAACTTCTGCTGATTCTGAAACTTTTACTTCTGAATTGTCTTCATGTACTGCCTCAGTTGTAATCCTAAATTTCACTTCATCAAAAACATCTACAGCATTTCCATCTTCATTGCATTCTACAGAAAGTGAACCTTCTTCACCATTGATCATATTAAAAATTAATTTAATTTCATTTTCAAGTGCAATCTTTTCAGCTTCACCCAGAAATTCTTCATCATAAATTACAGGTCTGCATTCAACTTTCATCAATGCCTTTTCTTCGATGTTGTCCTTATTCTCATCATTTGCAGTATCCATTATTTTGAAATATTCACCATTAACAATGAGATTGTTGTCAATTTCTTCAAGTTTATATTCAACATCTGTGGCATTCTGATGCATGCAATCTTCAATTCTTTCAAACTGTTTTGCAACACACAAGAAGAATTCTTTCTTTACCTTTTCAGATTTCTCTTTTGCAAACTTTTCTTTGATTGTATGTGCTTCAACACCTATCACATCATTCTGAAGATGGTCTAAAACATTAACATTTTTATGAAATTCATAAAATTCAAATTCATGTTCAGCAATAACATTTTCATCCATTTTATTTTCAACTTTGTCTTGTGTTGCATCATCTACAGAGCTGCTTTCATCTTTCATCAAAATATTTTCATCATTGCTTTTGTCTTCTTTTACATTTCTAGTCTTTGCATCTTCAATCTTATCTTCTGCTTCAGCAGTAAGTTTATTAGACTTGTTGCAATTCTCAGTATTGTCAATGACAACTGCATCTACATTCTGAATTTCTACACCATGTAGCTCAGCTTGATGCTGATTTATGTTTCTCCCCCTTACATCGAATTCTCTTCTCAAGCACTCCCAGGCTTCTCTAACATTGGCTGCATTAGCAATCGTGGGTAAAATTCTCTCATTCAAACCTTGTTGAATGAGGAACAGTGCCACATCATCATTTCTCATATTTTCCATGAGCTCAATCTTTTGACTTTGGGGAAAAACCTCATAGGCTGCCTGGTTTGGGGGTTCCTTGAATCCATTTTTAACTACACTCAACACACCTTCAGCACGAAATAGAGTTTTCATTTTAATAACCCAAAATTCAAAATTCTTACCTGAGAAAACTTGAATTGGCAGCAATTCATCATAGATTTCTTCAATCCTTGGCTCTGCTACAGCAGAACCATTACCATAAATTTCTGCAAAATAAATTGCTTCTGCCCTTCTATTCATTCTTCTAATCTGTTTAAGACGTCTTTGTTGACCCATAACACCTTTTCAACTGGATTGCTTTGGTTTTTCAAGCCAGTCCGCAATAAGCTTCAATTCTGCATAAAAAAGACACTGTTTTTGCTTCAGCTCCTCTAATTTCTGGTACTCTTCTTGAAATACTGAGCTTCTGCTCAACTGGTCTCAATTTCTTTAAACACGGGCAACAACCCTTTTCTTCTACACGGAAAAACTCGGCCAGTGCAGGAACACCTGGGCTTTCTTCAGAAGATGCCCAAAATCAGTCATAGTGACTTCTTGCAACTAGCTCTACCATTATATTGTGGTAGCACCAACCAGAGAGAACCACTTTTGTGGGTTTTAACCATTCCACAAGATTCTTCAAGCTACAGCCTTCAGAAGTTTCATCCGCGGCCACTCAACTCTATTAAGTGGAGTTCTGCAACAACACGTGGGATACACACAAGATCGCACAACCACTAAACTATGGGAGCATTCAACAATCAATCTACTCTACCATTAACCATGGGAGCAGTCAGCAGTAACACATCAGAATTCTGAGGAATTCAGAACTGACGACTTCAACAACTCAGCTGCAACAACATACCTATTCATTCTAGAGGGTCTTCTTCTTTCTCAAAAGAAAAACGACCTCCCATACTGCCACATTACAACCTGGGAAGATTGGATTCTGCTCATTAATAATTATTCTCCCCCTCAAATACATATAGTACTGGATTTTCACCAACACAAATGTTTGCTATACAATGGGTTTACCAATCAAATCCACTAAAAATTATGAGAGGTCACACCAGCAACTGCTACTTCATTTCCATAACAACGACACTTTCAGCACATAAACAATATGACTCGTAGGTGTGCAGACAACACTACAAACCATGTCCAGCAACAGAAAAAGGATTCAAATGTGGACTCTTACAAGTTGTCGGGCTCAACTGGCTTGAATACATAGATGCAAAATTAGACAAAGCAACGCTACAACTCTTTCTTAAACCCAATAAATATGGTTCCCTTCACCAGGATACAGAGGATACAAGCCGCTATAGGCTTCAACTACAAGTCAGAATGACCACGAAAGACACATCACTACATTCAGTCCAAGACATTGGACAATCTACACTTCACATTCAACAAAAATCACAAAACCCACCAGCAACACACAGGAGGTTTACCTTTTAGACAATGTGAGGGAGCGTAGCTCAACAATCATTGGCAAAAACCGAGTGAAGACTTCTTCAACAACCACAAATGGTTTCCTTCATACACGTCCAGAGAAACTGCCTCATGTTGTAATTATGAACAGAAATGGTTCAATGCCCTCGGTAAAAGAAGATGACCAACGATGAGGGTCTCTGCAAAGATGGTTGCATCTATCCGCGGCAACACCGACTAACCATCACCAGATGTTGGTTGCAAGGGATTTCTTCTTCTTAACAAAACAAAAAATATGTATGGGCTACGACCCTCTCCTATTTTTTTTTATCATCCACGGCCTCTTCAAGGCTTCTGCGTATTCAACCACATGAATGGCGACTCCTTTTTTTTTACTCCAGTCGCACACAATCTTTTGAGAATGTACATGGTGTAAAACTTCTCAATCCGCTGGAGCGCTCACCTCAGGTGCAACTCTTAACTCATACACTACACACAACAAAAATTATGTTGCTTGGTCCTTCCTCTCACAACAGCCAGCTGTCTTCATGTGAGTGTCTTCCCATTTTTCTCACAAAAATAAATGTAGCCTCCACCTTCGACCATAACCTTGGACGATACGGGAAATTTCCTTCCTACACGCCGCCACCTGCTGCCTTACCTCATATCATATTGCACTGGAACACTTCCTCCAAATGGAGAGGGGAGAGACCTCTTCGCTTGCATGCCATTCTCATTCCTACAGATTGAGAGAGATAATGGAAGGCTTATATGGTGAAGATAGGAAGTACCCACCACATGAAAGACTTGTCTATGGACTTTATCCAAGTCGTAACTAGACTCAGACGGCTCAACCAAGAGTAAAGAGCACAAAACAATAGTGGCGAGAGGTCTCTCAAATGACGGCTCTTTCATTCACATAACCCATGCAATATTTGCAGCCCATAATTCGAATGTCCACCATGGTTACCCTCTGCAGCTTTCTTTCCCTTTTGTAGAATACCGCACCAATTTCTTTTATGAGTACACCAGGGTCTCTAGGGTTGTTTCTGACATTTGCAATCTACCCTGGTCTACGTTCTACCCAGGCTACAAAATCAACACCCAACGCCACCATTAGTGGTATTCCAACAACACTAGTCCACCCAATAAATCAACGGTAGGCAGAGCAAAGCTACAACAATTAGACTCTTTGTGTTGGCACTACAGGCGAGGAGACTTGCAGAGATAGAACGGAGCTCAGAGTTTCTGCGCTCTGATACCAATTGAAGGAGGGCGTAGGATAGAGTGGGTCAAATACCTTAAATACTCTACATATAATCTATTAAACAAAAGAAATATTTACACAGAAAGATTAGGCTGCACACAAAGAAACACCAAGCTGAACCAGCTCTCAACTCTACATTGTATTAAACGTAAATAGATAAATATACATCACAGGTTTCTGGAATAATCCATGTGTCCAGAAAGATCAAAAGATTTAGCTTCTCGTACAATCTAGTGGTTTCTCAAATCCTGAGAGGCATGGTCTACCATCTAGATGCATCTACAACCATTCAATGCATGCCTTCTCGAGGCTTCATTTATAAGCTATCTCTCGTATTTACGAAATTACAAAACCCATATTTAATTCGCATAAGTATGATAGCAGGTAAGTATTAAAGAGGGTGGTCGGTTGTAATTAAATTCTCTTATTTATTCTAACATAATTGCTCCAGAGTCCTGTGCTAACCAGTGGTTCAATCATGTTAAATTTGTCTTAATTTAATGCGCAACTGAAGACATCCTTTAAATTACATTAAGAGCTACATTTCAGAAAATTGATTCTATGTATCATAATTTAATCTCACTAACACATAGCTTATTTTAAATATTTTTTACATTAACAAAGATTTAAATATTTTTACCGTAACAGAGAACAGAGATTTAAATATTTTTACAGTAATAGAGAAAGGTTTACTACAATAATTTTCCTAATACCTGCTTCGTTGTCAAAGCCCGGACCATCATTTTGAAACTACACACTTATATCACAGAACACCTAGATACTTGCCTCATATCTCCTTTAACTTTGTAATTTGTATAATTTGTAATTGGAATATGACATCTTATAGATTAATTAAAGGGTATTTGACGTGACGTGGAGTCTGGAGCTTGACTTTGGATAGTGATTAACACTCCAAAAACAAAACTCTATGCTTTTGATCAATAGGCATTGAAACTTTTAAAGACAGATTTCTGGAGAAATTTAACGCTCAGAAATAACAACCAGACAATCTGGGGAAGAAATCACTGAAAGTTGTAAACAGTGTACATTTGATTGTGTCATATTTAGGCTATTTGATGTTGGGAATCAGTACAACCATCTGATCTGTGGAAAACAACAGTCCATACAGACTATGCTCCTTTTACAGTGTAATATTTTTACAGGTATTTGGTGATTCTTTTTCAGATTTTATATTGAGGAAAACACCTCTCTTTTTTTTTCTTTTTTTTTTCCTTGTTGTGCCAAATATATATATAGACATGTATTCCTATGATTAAAATTTCCTATATAAGCATAAAATTATCTTATCTTCTTTTATTTGATAATATATATATGCACTTGATAATTCCGAAATAAAATAAAAGAAAATTTTCACATCATTATTAATTTGCATAATGGAAAGAATATATATATATATTTTCTTATTAATTTGCATAATGGAAAGAATATATATATATATATATATATATATATTTCCTTTAGTTTACTAATGTAATTTATGTTTGTGTATTTTGCAGGTAATCCGCAACTGAGTTTTGGATTTTTGGTGTTCAATTTTCGAGACAAGGTTTTGTCCTAAGTTCCATGTCATTATGTAAGTTTAAACATAGTAAAATTTAGGATAGTTAGGTGTGTAAAGGCCTCTTGAGGTCCGAGTTTTTGAGCCAGTGGCTCTGATACCATCTGTAGTGCTCTGGTTTTTACAACAGAGCACTAAGTAAAATTTTTGAGTTAATTTTCTATGTATTAAACTTTATTCAGGTGTATGGGAGTAAATTTCTAAAAATTTCTATGCTTCTAACTGAACTTTAGTTTACTGTCTTGTCTTTATCAACCATACATTCGTATTTTAAAATAAACTAACATATCAACATTTTCTTTTCAACAATTTGTTCCAGCATAAGAATATGTTTCACAGTAGTAAATCAGTAAATAGCAAGTTATATGCATGTTTAAAGTACATTTTAGCATAATAATCAAATAACGTAAATAACAAGGAAATTACCTGATGCTGATGCTAGTAGACCGTAGGTTGCAGCAGGTTATGTTTTTATTCTCTTAGTCAGCCAAGATGACGTGTCCACCCTACCAACCAGCTATTATCTTGCTGGCCCTTGGAAATCAAAGGATTTCCAAGCCCCCGAGCTCATAATCTGATAATCCCGAGAGCAGTGTTTACTTAGGTTCTCAAAACCTTTCTCTGTTCTCAAACTCTTTTCTGTTCTCCAACCTTTCTCCCACTTCAAGCTCTCCCCCTTACCTTCAACTTTATCCCCCTCTATATACATTTCCTTCCTCGAGAAGACCTTGGGCTTACTCCACCACCCCAAACTCCCCCTCTCGAGCCCCTCAAACATTTACTCCTTTCACTAGTTCATTCATACACGTTTCATTATAAAAATATATTTTTCACACTCAATGTACCGAATAATTAATTACACTCATGGTAAATTTATTTGATTTTGATTGACGGTCGTAAGTATTTATTACAGTGGGAATCACTACCCAAAGGTTATCCATTCCGGACAAGGTTTATTAATTACAACTCTATTCACCACCTTTGTATTTAATGTTATTAATGTAATTAATAAAATATTATATAAATAGTTGACCCTTTTCAACTTGGACATGGTGTGTCTTAATGGTCTACCTCATCCATCAAGATAACTTATAATGAGATTTAAATGCTAAGATTCGTATTGAATAATTAAATAGTAATAAACCATTTTCCATCACATCACATCCATTCCAAAATTGTTATCCTATTATGTCTAACTCAGAAATGTAAAATAATGACACTCTAATCATTTGTTAATCAATATTTAAATTTTACCTATATTGCAATTGTTATGACATGGATAGTAATATTATTAAAATAACATTAATTAAGTAGTAATATTAATTAAATCACCACAAAGTAATAATAAATGGTGAATTTAATAAAAAAGTGTTTTAAATCATTTGTTTATCACATGAGTACCCTAGAATCTACATAGTATCGTCGTTCTTCTAAACAAAGCACCCTTAAGGGCTTAAACAATCTTACTAATTAATTAGACAATACCATTACCTTATTTACAACAATTCTCAGATGACAATGTGAACTGATGACACTTGTCTCAATTGTTTATCACGATGTTTACCAACAAATAATACATAGCTTAATTGATTTTTTTTACACATCTTAAATAACTTTATATTCGTTATCCGAGTTCGATCAATGCATGATTAACATAATTACTTATGACGACTTATACATTTATTCAATATGTTAAGTGTTTGTACATCGATACTAGTGTACATGTGCAAGGTGTGCATGCGTGGCCAGCATATGCACAGATCATAAATGTACTATAGACATACCCCATCCCGCCTATGCATACCTGCTAACTAATAGTAGTATTTACCCCCATGTAGAAGAACAAGCATAATATACATAGTACAAGTACTTTAACATCCTCAGTTTTTTAACAGTTAATTCTTTACTATTTCACATCATTATATTTATCTTTACATTAGTTTAATCAATCATGTACAAGGAAGGGTACCTACTACCACTAACTCAGAATCAAGGAATACCCAACCCTCAACAGTACTAACTAACACATCCTCCCATCATAACGTACGTCCTGCATCCTCCCTATCCCTCCTCTGCTAGTACAAACGTGGATGTCGGACTCACCGACCTGACCACATAGAACTTGAGAGAGATAGTGTCGGTTGAACAGCGGACCTATCCTCCCCTAGCAGGCATCTGACCATCATCATCACAAATACATGGGGAGCGTGTCTCAGCACGGCCCTCCCACGACCTCGGGTCTCATGGAAACATAGGGTGGGAAACACATCCATGCCTCTCAACATACTAGGCCTACGCCCTTATCAACTCATACTTTACTGCTATCGGGATTATCAGTTTGTGTTATCGTATCATCATTTTTGGCTGCTAAGGTTTACTGTACGAACATGTTTTTTTTCTTTTTTTCTTTTCAATATATCAGATCAAGTAACTGGCTATCCCATAGCCCTTGTGTCCTGTAGGTTAGTATTTCGCAAAATACAAATTTATAGAAAGCATTTCCCATTGATCGCCAATTAATCCATGCTATCAAAAATCATTTTATTTCATGTAACCTTTTTTTTAGTTCATCATAGATGCGTATGACATATAACACTTCAATAATTCATATAAGAAGATGGTATCCACGTACCGAATCATATATTTCACATCACATTAATGAAAACATATAAACATATACTGTAATCGTAAAATAAAGAAATCATATGATAATCATGACATCGTAACCGCATAACATAGTAACATCATAATCATCATGAAATCATAAAACAAGGGAACATCATATAATGAGGTCCATCATATCGTAATATAGTTTACTCAGTCGAGCTGAGTTCAACAGAATATATAAGAAAATAAAGTATGTTGTGTCTAACTGATAAATATGCCTAATCAAAATGTGGGCGTTACATGAAGGAAAAATTAGTGTACTTGGGATTTATAATATCGAGTAAAGGGTTAGTGATGGACCCAGAGAAGGTGAAGAAAATATTGGAGTGGCTAGAATCGACAAGCACGACAGGAGTACGAAGTTTCCATGGACTTGCTAGTTTCTACAGGAAGTTCATCAAAGGATTCATTCAGATATCTACACCATTGACCGAGTGGATCAAGAAAGGGGAGTTTAAGTGGACAGAAGCTGCCCAGAAAGCTTTCGACAAGTTGAAGGAAAAGGTGACTGGGATCCAAGTGTTAGCGCTCCCAAATTTCGACAAAGTTTTCCAAGTCGATAGCGACGCGAGTGGAATGGAAATTGGAGCAGTGTTGAGCCAGGAGGGCCGACCAATTGCATTCTTCAATGAGAATTTGGATGATGCGAAATGGAAATATTCGGTCTACGACCAAGATTTCTATGATATTGTCCAAGCATTGAATAAGTGGAGGTATTATTTGTTGCCCAAGGAATTTGTGTTGTACACAGATCACCAAGCACTGAGGTACTTGAATACTCAGTCGAAGTTGAATCAACGACACATGAAGTGGGTCGAATTCCTGCAAGGATATACCTTCCTGTTGTGACATAATTTGGGAAGGTCGAACAAGGTTTCCGACTCGCTGAGTTGAAGAGTTGCATTGTTGAACACGATGACATTTTAGTCAACGAGAATAAAGTCGGTGAAGAGAGAGTATGAGGCCATTGAGGATTTTGCGAAATCTTGGAAGGAGAGTCGCGAACCATGGAGTGTCGACAGGACACCATACTTGGATTATTTTATCTAAGAGGGATACTTATTCAAGGGACAACAGTTCTGTATTCCCATAGGATCCATGAGAGAGAACCTAATCTGAGAGCTTCATAGTGGTGGATTAGCAGGTCATTTTGGCATCGACAAGACCAAGGCGTTGGTCGAAGAAAAGTATTATTGGCCAGGAATGACGACAGGTGTCAGTAAGTGGGTACGAAAGTGTCGAAATTGCCAGTTAGCAAAGGGAATAAGTCAGAATATGGGGTTGTATGTACCATTACCAGTGCCGAATACCCCATGGGAGCACCTAAGCATGGATTTTGTGCTAGGATTACCGAAGACGCATCAAGGTAACGACTCAATATTTGTTGTAGTCAACCGATTTTCAAAGATGGCACACCTTATTTCGTGTCGGAAGACAAGTGATGCCACAAAGAATTGCTGTACTATTCTTCAAGGAGATAGTCAGATTGCATGGGTTGCCGAAGAGTATAACGTTAGACATAGACTCACAAGGTTTATGGGTCATTTATGGAGAACCCTATGGAAGAAACTAGACACGAAGTTGCAGTTTAGCTCGGCATATCATCCACAGATAGATGGACTAACCGAGGTGGTGAACAGAAGTTTGGGAAACCTTCTGAGATGTTTGATGGCCGACAGACCCAAGAAGTGGCAGAACGTGTTAGCGCAAGCAGAGTTCACGTACAACAATTCTGTGAATTGGTCGACAGGTATGAGCCCATTCCAGATTGTTCAGGGATGAATCCCACATGGAGTGGTGGATTTGGTCGAGATACCAACAGAAATCAGAAAAAGTGTGGATGCAGAAACATTCGCGGAGCATATGAAAGAAGTGCATGAAGGTGTGCGAAAGCGCATAGAAAAGAGAAATGCGACATGCAAGTTGAGAGCCGAGAGGAAGAAGAGGCTACAATCGTTCAGCGAAGGAGATTTCGTCTGTGTACACTTGCCGAAAGAAATATTTCCAACAAGAACATATAACAAGCTGAAGCTAAAGAAGATTGGACAGTGTAAGATTCTAAAGAAGATTCCAGACAATGCTTATGTGTTGGAGCTTTCGAAAAACTTAAGCATATCACCTATGTTCAATGTCTCATATCTGTACAAGTTTGAAGAAGGTTCAACTAGCAGCAGCACGGAAGTGTCGAACATCGATTGGATAGTGTAGATTCCAGGTCGACACGACAAGGAGGAAATCATCGAAGTGTTAGAGGAATGCGAAGTCGGACGAACGTGCAGTTCACGAAAGAAGGAATACTTAGTCCGATGGAAGGATGATGAGTTGCAGGAGGTGACATGGATTTCCAAAGAAGAATATAGGAGCCTGACGGATCAATAAAGTTCTGTTTCACCTAGGGAGTCTGATGCAGGAGCATCAGGGCCTAGGAAAAATAGTTGAAGTTAATCGATAGAAGAAGTGGCCCAGAGGGATTTCCAACGACCACTGGTGTGAAGGAAGGCTAGTTGTAGAAGCCAAGTAGTTGAGTAGAAGCTATGGAAGTGCAGTCGACAGAAGGAGAAGGCCGAGAGTCGACAAGTCTGATGTCGACATACAATAGGATTGTAGCAAAAGAGGTAGGGTGTCGACAAGTTGTCGAATAGTGACATCGATGGGTTGCGGCGAAAGCCAAGAGTAGAGGACGGGGAGGAATGGAAGCCGTAGAGCCTAGGAAAAGCCGAAAAGTAAGGTCGAAGGTGATGAAGTACAGTATGGTCAGGGCTGGTGATGGGGCCGACAACTGTAGCAGAGTCAGAGATGCAGAAGTTAAGGAGGAGTACCTAGCAGCCGTTGGAGGTTGTTGAGGAAGTTATGAGAAATTATGAAGGTGGTTGGGATCATGAAAGATGTCACCACATGAATAGGTTATGCAACATGGCCATAGGGCACTCACAAATGGAGGTCTGCAGGGTTTGGAGGATTCGATGGACAAAAGAAGAGTGACCTCGGGAAGAGCAACAACAGAGTAGAAGAGCAGTGCGAAGGCACATAGAGAGGGATCACTTATCCATAGCTCAACGAGTTCTTTCATTCAACAGATACCGTGAGAGAGAGGATGATCACACATAGTCGAGAACACACTTAGAGACATATTTTCAATTCTGTATATTGTAACAGGCTAAGGCCGACCAGTTTGATAGTTTTACTTTGTATTTCCACATTGTAATTTGATTCAATTTAATAGAAGCCATCTTCTGGAATTCAATTCAAATCTAGTCTATGTGAGAAACTTTGTGTTGTTGTGTGTCATAGTTAAGCAAGAGGCCCCTTGTCGGGACCGACCTTGCGCCACAAACTTTTCATAGTCATTCACAACCCAACATTTACACTAGTGATCACATAATAAACAAAATTAGTAAACAAGCTTACAATTTTTATTCATAATTACCGGCTCAGCACTGAGCCTTACTAAACATTACTACATTCAAACTAACCTCATCAACAAATGAATCTTCACCCTGGATGAAATAACCATTCACCTTAACAAGTAACACATAACACCAACACAAATTCCAACTGGGAAAATAAAAATCTTGCGATTTCCATTTAGAATATAATCTGACATGATACTCACGAGGACACATTGAAATCCAACATACCCATCATACAACGTGGATTATTAAGGCCCCAATTGCAATGGTTGATCACAATGGAATTTTTCAATCGCCTTTGGCATGGTGTCATTTGTATTTCGATGGCAAATAAAATTGTGCATTTTTTTGATATTTTAATTAACTTGGAAAGTAATAACAAGTCTTCCCGATTAAGCATTTGACACACAATATCCACATAACCTTCGGACCTGATTTTCCCCAATTTCTTAGAACTTAACCACACAACCATTTCTGATTTTTGTATTAGCTTGAGAAATTCACATTGAATAAATTTTGATATGGATCTTGGCTTGGCATAAAGCCCTTCCATTCGGATCTGATTTCCATCCAAGACTTGGAAATTGGTTATACAACAAAACTCGATTTCCTATCAGCTCAAATAAAGCATGCCTACATGAATTCTGAAATTATGTGAAAATTTTATTAACACCTAAAAGCATAAATTTCCACAGGAATAACAAGTTCAAATTTTCAACATGAAATTTGAATTCAAAAACACATTTCAATTTTACTAGTGAACTAGCAATACAATTTCCATCCATTTCCTATGTTTGTAGCTTAGGCTTGAAAACACAAGTTACAATAGTTCAAGCTCCACATAAATTGTAGAAACAAATGCATCTACAGGAAGTACAATTTCTAGAATTTGCAATCGATTCACTCAGGGGAACTAGCATACAGATACACAACTCCATCTCCATTCCAACACAAGAATTTATGCAAATACATGATATGCATGGCCAATAGAATTCCACAAAAAAATTAAACATGAAGAACAATTGAATCCAATCAGATTTGTATTTCCATCAGTTCCCAAGAACAATACATTATCTAAGCAATAACTGCACATAGCATCCCAACAAAACACAACAATAGATTTCTGAAAATTTTAAAATTTCTTTTTAAATCAAGCAACCTTATTCTTGATCAAAACAAACTCATAACATTCAGTCACTTAAATTTACATAAGTATACACATGCACATACATTCAAAATTTAATTTTGCACAATCTTAGTTTCAAAACCCAAGAGGCTCAAGAGCTGTAGACTCGCTGTGATACCAATTTGTGATGAGCCCCGTCACTAAACACCCAAAAATGCACCCAATTTTTTTTATAAGAGACAAAAAAATAAAATTGCATATATTCATTTAAGACTGTATATAGAATTTAATATTCACAATATCCATTTGGTAGCAGCCCCTTCAATGCAGAAAACATAAGCATTATCGAAAATCATAGGATATTAGGATATTCTATAGTGACCCACCCAAGATTCCAAACAACTTGATCTTAAATAATATCCATTTCATAATAATATGCATTACTCTTGAACTCGAGCTAACATTCATGTTACAAGGAGATTAACACTATAAAGGTTACTATAACTAATGATCTTCGGCCTATAACTAAACACTACTCAACTTCCGAGTTCAAGCATTAACAATTTCAAATTATGTCATGGAATACTAATTTATTTGTCTATTAACCAAGCTAAGTGGTTTCATATTTACTATAATCACAATGCATATTAGAGAGGAAGTTGTCTTCCCACAAGGTATTTAAAAGTTTCCTAGGTAGAAAGGATACAAGTTTATGAGAAGCAACAATCCCAGCAAGGTATCTATTCCTTCAACTCGTTGGTCATGAGAACGATAGCTAGGACATTCTAACTATGGCTTATCATTACATTTATTTCAGCATAAACACAAAATTTCTGCAAGACTTCTATTCCTCAACATGATCTATATTAAATATAAATTGTACAACATAGACTTTTATATAGATATGCATATTGTATGCATTTATTTCAAATACCAAAATAATTGCAAATACCAATCAAACCAATCCATAGAATATATGTATACAATTACCAATCAATCTACAAATAGAATGTAAAGGCCAATACCACTCAACTCCAGCCCATGATATTTATATGCAAACCAATCAATTCCACCCCATAGAATATACATGCAAATACCAATCATTCTAACACATAGAATGCAATTGCAAATACCACTCAACTCCAACCCATGGTATTTATATGCAAACCAATCAATTCCATTCAGTAGAGTATAAATGCAAATACCACTCAATTCCATCCCATGGTATTTGTACGCAAATACCAATCAATGTAATGCATAGGAAATATGTCATTACCAAGGCATAGCATATATTTAATTACCCACCAATGAAACAAATAGAATATGCAATTACCAATGTTTTACAATTACCAACCATTAGAGGATGGATATGTAATTACCAATGCATGTCATGCACCGAGTAATATATGCAATTTACCAATCAAGATGTGGAATAGGGAAATGCCAACAAGTTGAGTAGGACGATTACTTGCAATATAATGAGCATATGAACCATAAAAATCAACTTCAAAAGAAGTATGGGTATAACATTTACCAAATTGCTCTGGTTATGTATGGACTGTTTATAGACTTGTTTTGTCAAATAGTTAAATGACAAACTTAGAAAATTGAGATTAGCAAGTGAAAATGACTGCACAATGAACAAGCTAAACACTAAACATTTTACCCATTGATTGAAACATCAAAACATTAAGTGAACCAATGAGATCAAATATGGGATTGAATTTGTCATTTTGACCTTAGAGTATGATGCATTTTCACTGTATTATTTTGTCAAATAATTTAATAGAAAAACCCATAATTTTATGTCTTTCAACATGAAACTTATAGAAATTGTTAGCAAATTAACTCTAGTGCATGAAATCCCCTATTCAGATTTTTAGTTCGCCAAGCATTATAATGTACTTGCAATTTTCAGACAATATGGTAATCTACAAAATTTTACTCTATTTACTTAATGAAGGTAAATACTCTGAAAATTATTTCTAATTTCATTTTAAAAACAATCATTAATTCCAACACATGGCATTTATGGTTTAAATTTCAAACATAGATTTTAACATAAGCAATGATACTTCTTTTAATTGAATTGTATATTCAATCCATTATTTTCCACACATTCAAGCACAACTGTAGATTCACCTTCAAGTTAAAATTTACAAAGCCATTCCAATAAGACACAAAATTAAAGATTAAACCATATGAAGTACTTTATCTAAGGTTTAAACAAGCGGCTATAGAATTTTGATTTTTGGTATATGAGAAATCATCCTATACAAATTTAACAATATAAAATCATTGAAAACATTTAAGGAACTAGATAGTTATCTGGACATTTGAAGCTGGAAAACCAACTCTGGTGAGGCATGCACCACCCAACCATAGGAAAATTTGCTCATATCCTCTCATCACGGTTTCCACCCTCAAGCTGATACCATGAACCCACAAGGAGAAAAGTATTTTTGTCTGAGAGGGACCATTCGGAATATAATGTAACATGATCCAATGTAATCAACTTCAACACTTCTTGGACATGCATTTTCTCACACCCTCTGCTCTTCATGAACATTGAGATGGAAGTCCCTCACATATTTAAAGATGGAAAATTTAATTAGTTGAATAGTAGGTACCAATGGATTTTACCTCTCAGAGTTCTTTCTCGGGCAGCTTGTGCCACACACTTGTAAGCATATTCATGCTCCAGCAAAAACCAAATTAATTCCCCCCTAATCAAAATTCCCAATTCCAACATTGCATGGAGACTTTGGACTACGTGGTCTCCACTCCCACTTTAATTAATTCCCCTTTTAATAAACCACTTCTTAATCTTTGTATTAACTCCCTTAATCATCTCTTGAAACATAATCAAGTATTAAGGCTAAATGAGGATTTTTTAAGGATTAATTAAGCATAAGGGTCCTTTTAGCATTTTAGATAAAGGTTAGGGTCATATCATAAGCCCCTCAGGCCCTCCACAACCCCCTTTCTCTTCACTCAAAGCCCTTTCTCTCTTATGGATTCATGGTCTCCCATTCTCTTCTGTGTTTGCTTCAGCCACAGTTAGCTTTGTTTTTTTATTTATTTATAAAGTGTCCATTACACATTACATTAAATTTTCGGCTTATAGCCATATGACTGTAACAAAAAAGGGGACAAATTGACGTGTTAGAGGGAGTAGGAGAGAGATAGAGAGGGATGGTTTTCAAGGGGTTAGAGGTAGAGAGAGGGGTGGGTTTTAAGGAGCTATAGGTAGAGAGGGGTGGGTGTTAAGGGGTTAGAGGTAGAGAGAGGGGGGCGTGGGGGGTGGCATTAGGGGGTTAGGGGTAGGGGGAGTAGAAGAGAGATTGATAGAGGAGGGGTTTAGGGGTAGGGGGAGTAGGAGAGAGATACAGAGAGGGGGGGTTAGGGGTAAGGGGATTATGTGAGAGATAGAGAGGTGTGGGTGTGTTAGTGGTAGAGAGAAAGAGGGGGTGTGTTATGGAGTTAGAGGTAGAAGGGGGGGGCATGTTAATGGGGCTATGGGAGAGAGAGAGAGGGGTGGGGGCTAGGTGCAGACAAGAAGGTAATTTTTCCTTAGTTTGAGAAGTATTTGCATAGTTTTGAATTCTTATTTTGATATTGGTATTTTTTTTTTTAGAAGTGTTGAAGAGAATATTGATTTCCTAGTAACGTTTGTCATTTGTTTCTAAACAAAAACCACTCATGGAAAGTGAAGATGCTACACTGGATGAATGCCATATTTTCCAAGAAGAAGATAACAAACGAAATATGGAGAATCCATGTGCTTGTTATGGAACCTTGAAGGTGCAGAGTTTAGGGGGATAGATAAGAGGATTTTGTATGGTGTTGTAAATTTTTTATCACTATTGAGTGTTTATTATTGAATTCTTGATCCAAAATATGTGTTTTTTAGTCCACAATATGCTCACAGGAGATGCCTAGAGAATTGGTCCCACAAAAAAGGAGATTCCATATGTGAAGTGTGCTATCAGGTTCATGGTTTTTTATTTTGCAATTATTATTTTTTATCAAACATTACAATTATATATATATATATATATATATTCTTACCATTATTATTTCCCTATCGAAATATATATATATATATATTGTAAGCTAGTGAAGAACCTTATATTTCCTTAAAAGAAAATAATGATACAAACTATTTTCCGCTACCTGCCCGAAGGCCGAGTGAGGTAGAAAGGAGTGGCTATCTGCCAAAATAAGAACATAGAAATTTCCATCCAAATTGGCACAAATAAAGACTGATGCCAGTTCCCATAGAGGTTTCTAGCAGGAAATAACAGAAAGAGAAGTTATGATAGGGAAAATACAAAGAAGAAAATCAAAGCCTTGAAATGGGCTGATTCTCATGTCTTTCCTTTTTTTCCTTGTTTTTTCTTGACTTGTATCCACCCCCCTGAAGTTGGGGACAGTATGGCCAGTTGAAACAAGTCAATGGAATCATGGAGGAGTTCCTTATCAGAGTCTGAAGAGGCAGATTCATGATATCTTTTTTGCCCTTGAGGAGGGCCGCTTTTCGTGCTTTCATCTTCTTGAAGAGGCATGTGCACCTCAGGCGGAGGTGGAGTGGATCGTTGTTCCCATGTTGCTGAGGGCATCTCTTTCTCATGTTGGTCATCTTGATTGTCTTCTTCAAATGTGGGTTGCCAGCTTTTGGCTCGATGTGCCTTCATTGTCCTTTGTTGCTGGGGCTTTCTTTGTGGGCAAGCATTAAGGAGGTGTCCCATGTGTCAACAAATACGACATCTGAAGGTTGTGTTTTCATAATCCAAATATTGAGTCCAGATGGAGCTTCCTATTTTCAGGTTGATCTTGTCAGGAAGGTCTGAAATGATGTCAATGGTGGCGTAGATGCATGCAAAGGTGAAAATACCCTTTGTGGAGTGAGAGTCACCGGAGGATAAGAAGCATCCCAGAGCGTTACCTATCCCTTCGAAGACCGAATGAGTCCAGAAATGGATTGGTAGGTTTGGAAGACGCACCCAGATGGGCACCAACATCACTACCATTGTTAAAGGATCAAAATCAGGGAACCAGGGGGTTATGAAAAGCCTTGCAGTTCCCCAAAACCAAGGCCCCTTGCTCATAACTGCATGAAGGTCTTCACGAGAAGGAAAAATCACTAAAAAAATCCCTTTAGAGTAGACTAAAATTTTAGCTTCCTTGGACCAATTTGAAGCTATCCACTCTAGGAGATCCTTTGTTTTTAGCCACAATACATTGAATCTGCAGATTAGAGTCTGCTCCTTGAATTGGAGAATGTTCTGATTGACTTCTGGCTGGGAGATCTCCAACGTGGGAACTTCCTCAGCTTTGTCCACTATGTAGACAGGGTGTGGGATCTAGATTGGACTTTGTGCCTGAGAGAGCCCTGCTCGCGTTGCATCCTTGAAAGTCTTGTTCTAAGAAGCAGAGGGTTTGTTGTTCCCACCTTGTAAACTTGCCACCATGGAAATGCAAGCATCCTTTGAAATCCCAAGGCTGTGGATTTTCCGGTGGTCTGAGAGTTGTCGCCCTGCAAAGATAAGCCTTTGCAATTCTGAAGGGCTTCCTTCTACCTGATGAATAAAGGATTTTAGCTCCAGAACGGAGCTTTGTGGGGTCATGCGCAAGCAGAGAGAGACCCCCTTCATAGATCTTACAAAAATCGAAAATGTTGTGGGATCATGAGGAGTCCTGGAGGCTTTGGCACGTCTTGAGGTTGCAATATCCGTTAAAGCGGTCAGTTCTGAAGGAACTTGTTGAAAGGTGAATCCGAGATCATCCTCCTTCGTGATCGTTGGCCGAGGAGGTTGCAGTTGAATGAGATGCGGTGATCGGTTTTCATTGAGCGCCTATGCATGTGAATGATCTCTCGCATGAGGGAGAGTCAAGGTTCCATCATCTTTGCATTTCTTGTCCCTCATGCGCTTGTCGAGAGGATGAGGGGCTAAGGATGCGTTAATCATGGGGACAGGCTGCTCAATCTCCAGCTCATCGTTGCTGTCTCCAAGTAGCAACAGATTTCGACAAGGATCAGTGGCCGAGGGTAGTTTCTCTGGCAAAGGCGCAAGCTTCCCAAAAGAGGCCAGGCGGCAGCACAAATGAGTGTTAGGTGACCAAGAGGCCCTGCGGCAGCACAGATGAGCTCTAGGGTTTTCTGGGAGTGATTCATCTTTCAGTCGTTCATGGAAAAAACAATTAAATGTTACTACAATTAAAAATAAAAAATGTCCCTATCGGAATATATTGAATCGACAATGTATTGATAATTATATTTTCGAAACTTGAAATATTGGGTGGAAAATTAAAAGCATACACTATATCTAACTAAAGAATGGACACGTGATTTTGTTCACAAAATCACGTGCACAATATTTAGACATACAATTTTATTGTATATGAAACCAAGGATTAGTAATGTTTAGGAAGTTATAGGTAGGGGGTGGTGTTAGGGGTAGGGGGAGTAGGAGAGATATAGAGAGAGGGTGGGTAGGGTTAGGGGTAGGGGAAGTAGGAGAGAGATATAGGGGGTTACGGGTAGGGAGAGTATGAGAGAGACATAGAGGGAAAGGGTGTGTTAGGGGTAGGGGGAGTATGAGACAGATATAGAGAAGGGGCAAGGTTTTAGGGGTAGGGTTAGTATGGTATAGATAGAGAGACGAGTGGGGGGTTAGGGGTAGTGGGTTAGAGGTAGGGGGTTATAGATAGACAGAGGGGGGGGTTTTATGGGGTTAGTGAGAGAGTGGGGGTGTTAGAGGGTCATGGGTAGAGAGATAGGGGCAGGTGTTAGGGGGTTAGAGGGAGGGGGATAGAGGTATGGATTTAGAGGGGGTTAGAGGCAGCGAGAGAAGGGGGGTGTAAGGGGGGTTATGCATAGGGGAAGTAGGAGATAGATAGATAGAGAGGGTGGTGTTAGGGAGTTATAGAGAGAGAGGGGGGGTGTTAGGGGTTTAGAGAGAGGGGCGTGTTAGGGTTTAGAGGTAGAGAAAGAGAGGCATTTTAGAGGTAGGGATTTAAAGGTGGTTAGAGGTAGAGAGAGAGGGGGTGGGTTGTTTGGGGGTTAGGGGTAAGGGGATTAGGATATAAATAGAGAGAGGGGGGGATGAGGAGTAGGAAGTTAGTGGTAGGGGGTTAGATGTAGAGAGAGAGGGGGGTATTAGGGGGTTGGGTGTAGATAGGGTGGGTATTAGGGGGTTAGGGGTAGGTAGAGTAGGAGAGAAATAGAGAGAGGGGGAGTTAGGGGTAGGGGGCTAGAGGTATGTGTTTATAGCTAGAGAGAATGGGGGTTAGAGGATTAGAGAGAGGGGGGTGTTAGGGGGTCATAGGTAGAGAGGATGGGGGTTAATGGAATGGGAAGGTGTAGGGATGTGTACATGTGTGATACACACACACACATATAGAGGGAGAGAGAGAGAGAGAGAGAGAGAGAGAGAATGGGGTGGTGGGGTGTTAGGGGCTTGGGGGGGAGAGAGGGGTGGGAGTCAGGTGTTTTAAGTTGATGCTTTTTATTTAAATTTCATAATTTTTTTGGTCGATGCGACCAGTATCTGTAGATTAACATTGAAAAATGAAGAATGTTTTGTATTTGATATTGCAACAAAACATGTAGGGATGTGTACATGTGTGATACACACACACACACACACACACACACACACACACACAGAGCCAGTGGGGTGGTAGGGTGTTAGGGGTTTGGGGGGGAGAGAGGGGTGGGATTTAGGTTTTTTAAGTTGATTCTTTTATTTAAATTTCAATATTTTTTTGGTTGACGCGACCAGTATCTGTAGATTAACATTGAAAAATGGAGAATGTTTTGTATTTGATATTGCAACAAAATACGGTGAGGGTGGTGAACCAAATTACTAGAGGATATTCGAACATCTAGATGGGGAAGGTAGGTCTCAAATTATGATGCCACTTATGTTCCCACTACTATTATGGAGATCCTTTTAGTGTTAATCCTTTCACACTGCTTACAATCTTGAAAGAAAATCTGAGAGAGAGAGAGAGAGAGAGAGAGTGGGGTGGTGGGGTGTTAGGGTTTTGGGGGGGAGAGAGGGGTGGGAGTTAGGTGTTTTAAGTTGATTGCGGTTGTAAGTTGATGCTTTTATTTAAATTTCAATATTTTTTTTGGTCGACATGACCAGTATGAGTAGATTAACGTTGAAAAATGAAGAATGTTTTGTATTTGATATTGCAACAAAACATGTAGGGATGTGTACATGTGTGATACACACACACACACATGGATATATATATATATATATAGAGAGAGAGAGAGAGAGAGAGAGAGAGAGATCCAGTGGGGTGGTGGGGTGTTAGGGGTTTGGGGGGGATAGAGGGGTGGGATTTAGGTGTTTTAAGTTGATTGGGGTTTTAAGTTGATTATTTTATTTAAATTTCAATATTTTTTTGGTCGACGCGACCAGTATTTGTAGATTAACATTGAAAAATGAAGAATGTTTTGTATTGGATATTGCAACAAAACACGGTGAGGATGGTGAACCAAATTTGTAGAGGATATTCGAACATTTAGATGGGGAAGGTAGGTGTCAAATTATGATGCCACTTATGTTCCCACTAGTATTATGGCGATCCTTTTAGTGTTAATCCTTTCACACTGCTTACAATATTGAAAAATAAGGAAATCCTTGATTTTTTTGACTTGTATGAATTTCACTAAGGAATTTGTTTTGGATTTGAAATCATAGAAATACAAGCCAAGGATGCTTGACCAAAAGTTGAGAGGAGATATTGACACCCAGAGGGACTAGGTGGGGTGTTAGGGTTTGAGTGATTGAGGTGGGGGGGTAGTGGTAAGGGGATGCGTAGGGATGTGTGTGTGTGTGTGTGAGAGAGAGAGAGAGAGAGAGAGGGGGGGGGAGATATAGCTAGTGGGGAGGGGGGTGTTAGGGCTTAGGTGTAGGTGTGGATTGGGGGTTTGTGTTTATATATATATATATATATATATACAGAGAGAGAGAGAGAGAGAGAGAGAGAGAGAGAGAGAGAGAGAGAGAGAGAGAGAGAGAGAGAGAGAGAGAGAGAGAGAAAGAGATGGGGGGATGTATAGCGGTATGGGGGAGGGGGATTAAGTTCGAGATAAAGATAGAAGGGGGATTAGGGGAAGGGTGAGTAGGGGAGGAGGGTGAGAGAGAGAGGGGGGGCTATTAGCAGGTTGGGGGATGGAGAGAAGGGGGCATTGGGGGGGTCAAATTATACATAAACATAATGTGTACACATTTATAATGCTACTAATAGTCGTGTAGCATCCACATGTATTGTGCAATAGATGTGTAACCACCACCTTTAATGTTACAAAATGCACAAGCATTTTAGAACAACATAACACATACGTTTTTTTCTTTGATATAAAGAAATTTTTTGCATATCTAATAGCACACTAATAGGTTGAACTACAGACTATAGTTGGATTCGCGCATTCTTCAAGAATTCCTACCAAAAAACTCTCAACTTGATCATCACATTTCACATTCTCCACCATTTAGATGTTAAGAATTAAGGAGAACCTTGAAATCAATCATCAATGTTGAAGAATATCCAATAGAAGAGGACCATAGACCATCTCCAGTTGAAGAGAACCATATACCAATTTAAAAGCACCATATCCAATTGAATAGCACCATATCCAATTGAAGAGCACCATCTCCAATTGAAGACTCCAATAGACAATATCCATCATTCACATGAGGAGCACCTTGAAGTCATTGAGAAATGTTTAAGGATATCCAATAGAAGAGGACCATGCACCATCTCCAATTCAAGAGCACCATACCCAGTTGAGCACCATCTCCAATTGAAGACTCTAATAAGCCATCTCCATCATTCATGTGAGGAACACCTTGAAGTCATTGATTTTTTTTTAAGAATATCCAATAGAAGAGGACCATAGACCATTGCATATTAAAGAGCACCATATACCAATTGAAGAGAACCATATCCAATTGAAGAGCTCCATGTCCAATTGAAGAGCACCATATGCAACTGAAGAGAACCATATCCAATTGAAGACTCCAATAGGCCATATCCATCATTCAATTAAGGAGCACCTTGAATTCATTGAATAATGCTAAATAATCTCCAATAGAAGAGGATCATAGACCATTGCATATTGAAGAGAACCATATACCAATTGAAGAGCACCGTATCCAATTGAATAGCACCATATCCAATTGAAGGATCTAAGAGGCTGTATCCACCATTCACTCGAGGAGCACCTTGAAGTCATTGAACAACGTTGAAGAATATCCAATAGAAAAGGACCATAGACCATTGCATATTGAAGAGAACCATATCCAATTGAAGAGCCCCATATCCAATTGAATAGAACCATCTCCAAATACATTGAGGAGCACCTAAGGCATTGGGAAAGATTGAATACTCTCCAATAGAAGAGCACCATAGACTATCTCCAATTGAAGAGCACCATAGAAAATTGTGGTGATGGGAAATTTATGCAATCGAATATGAAAATCAGCAAGGAAGAAGAAAAATCAACAAATCATTGAAGAAAATAGAGAGAATAAAATGTTAGACATGATCAACAAGAGGCATTCTATGGATACTCATATGAATCCAATTATAGATGATGGCATGGTTATTCCTACCAATACACGACAAGGAAAATGAAATAATTCACTAGAGGGGTCCTCAATTTCATAAACATGTGAGGAACAAGCACCCCATGGTAGTCATGAAAAAGTAAAATGTAGGTGCTCATTAGGGGAAGCTTCGATCCGCACATCAAGGCCTCCTGAAACCTTTACCGATTTGGTCTCTTGTGGTTATACAATTGATTAAGTTAGAGAGGTGTTGCATGCAGAACATAAGGTTGAAGAAAGAAATGTTATAGAGACTATCCAAGAGGATTCCAATTTCCACCATCCATATGGAATTAATATAGAGAAGGATATGAATCTTCTGTTGAATGGTAGACCGCTTTTGTTGAATTCCAGACCGACCGGGTGATGTGGTACATGGTACATTTCCAACCTCCTTACCTCCATTAGCAAGTTCATGCTGAAGAACTCTGAAACGTATATAGATTGATTAGAGTCTCATTGGTTCGCTTGAAGGTACATTGTATAAATGCAATATTGCATATAAAACTAGACAGACACTTGTTAAATATTTTGATTCTAAATGTGATGGATGTAAAAGTAGATTATTTTTATCATTGTTAAAATCTAGGTGTATGACTATTGTCACGATAAAGTTAAGGATAAAGATGATACACAGTTATAAACCAAGTTTTCATATTGTTAAAATATTAGTAGATTCCCTTAGCACAATTGGTAAGAGAAATCATTCAAAGGATTGCAATACAACTCGACAAGTGTTGTCACAAGCAATCGTAAACAAGAACACTAGGGATCTATGTTTTCTTAAGGATAAATCCATACTCATTAATTTGAATGTCTAAACACTCCATAGGTATTCTATTAGAAGAGAACATCTTGAAACCAACCATAAAAAAATTTGGGCCTTCATTGGTAGGTTTCCATGTTCCAACATGAAACTAATTGATGTAGTAAAGGGATTATTGTAGAGTTTTTGGCATGATAACACCATGCCTTCTTCAAACCAGGAGGATGTACTAAAATTTAGAACGGGTTCAAAGGATCATGAACCACACATTAAACACCTTCTTAACATAACATAAACAAAACTATATGAGAAATTCAAGAATGAGCATAGGGAATTGAAATTGGAACAAATATATTTTGAGAAATGCAAGCCCTGGTATGTTAGAATAAATACACTTCATAACACTTGTTGTTGTAGATATCATGTAGAATATGAATATTACTATGATACATTTTCAAACATTCGTCATGTGTTTCATAATAACCATGTGCAGGATTGATCCATGTCGATATCGGCATCTTCATCAAGAGAATTCATCCATAGCATCATGTGTGATAGGCCAGAGGGGCAAGCTTACTATGCAAAATCTTGTTTAGATGGGATGTGCTCCAACTGTGGTGGCATGGTGTTATTGGACAAGGGAATTCATGAAAGTGGAGATAATGAATTTGGGAATATGGATATAAACATGAAAAGATTCAAATACATCAAATATGAAATAGGCCGTGTCAAAGAAAGCAAAAAGATACAATTGGTGACATCTTGGGTCATTATCTAACTCCAAATTTTAATTTCAATTATGTTTCAATCCTTTCATATAAACATAAATTATGTCGAGATCATTTTGTGACTCCAGGTATAGGTCAGCCACTTCATTGTAAGTACAGGTCAGCCACTTCATCAAAGAATTCATCGACAATACATAGTAATATGTTTAGCATGTCCACCTGGCTAGAAGGAAAAATGAGCAGTTTAGACTTTGCCGAGATACATTTACCCGTGGAACTATACTTTCAGTGGTTTATTTTGTAGACAAATACACTCCGCTGTCTCAAAATGAGATTGAAAGTTAGTATTATCATTATGAGCAGGTTTCTTTGATGGTCCATATCACATATATACATGGCCCAAATAATAGCGAAGAGTAATGAGAAATTTTTAAGGAATGCCACTTATACATAAGTGATTATAGGTTCCATATAATTCCATTATGTACGTCATTTCTTCCTTATGTTTTATGAGAAACTAGAGGGAAGGAACATACAGATGGATTAGAACTGGATTTGGTCAGATGGATGTGCTGGTCAGTTAAAAAATCATGCACATTTCAATGGTTGTATTCATTGCACAAAAATTATAGGGTGCCACATATGTGGAACTATTTTGAGTCTGGGAACAGTAAGGAGAGCATGATGGAGCTAGAGCATGTGTCAAAAAAACCCTTTGTAGAGAGCAATTGAAATTATCAACTGAACCTACTATTCAATATGCTCAATCTATTGTCAGGTGGTGCACGCCAATAAGGGGAGAGGAATCAATTATGTCAACGAAATCCATAGCTAATTCCTCTCCCAGTTGGTCCATATTGATTTTTCCAAAGAAAGAGATGAATCAACATTTATTAGATTGCTAGTTTTTCAGAATTTTCAATCTGATATAAGATCTTAACTGAGAGAATAACATGTACAGCATATCTATAGCATATCAATCATGGACACAATAATGCAAGCACACAAGAGACACAGAGTTTCACCGGGGAAAACCAAGAAGGTGAAAAACCTCGCAACTTCCTTAGAGATAGAAAGAGCAATGATACAACCAAAGTACAAGAGATAGTCTTCTCCTAGCAACTGATCCTCCTCCTCACATGTGCACCACTTTCCGAGTGATTGAAGAGTGAGTAATGAGATGAGGAAATAGAGATCTCCCGATATCTATTTATACTTGTCATGTCCTACCCAATAAACTAGTGGGGCCGACTTGTCTAACTTATCCTAATAACCCATGGTTACATTAATCCGGGCCGACCCCACACTTGGTGGTCTAATAACCCATTTACCCACATGACTCATACAGGGCCGACCCCATCAAGGTGGTCTAATTACCCATCAAGTATAAGTTACGACACTTACAATATAAATGACAACACTTTCGTATAGAGGAATAATAACATCTCTATAGGAATACAAACACTTCCGTATAGAGGAATAATAACATCTCTATAGGAATACAATATACATGGGTAAAATACATTCTGAAGTTACATATACATCAACACTCCCTCTTAACTAGGAAGGTATTTCTCGACACAGAGCTGCTAGCACAAGTCTTCTTTTCTAGATCATCATCAGCGAATCATCATCCTCGAATCATCGTCATTGTCACTGCTGCTGCTATCTCAATCAATCTCTGATCTACTCTTCATAGGAAGTTCTACAGAGCCAGTCCTTTTTCATACTGGATGTAGGCCCACCACCTGCAGGTATTCATCATCACTGGCCATACTGTGGAATCCTCAATACTTATCACCTGCGTCACAATGCCTCAAATGAGTATCCCAGGACCATTTATGTGCTGAAGCATGGTCGGCAGGATCTCCCAGGTCCACTTACATGTGACTGTCACAAAACCTTAAAAGAGTGTCTTGACTAGGAAGAACCCTAAAGAGCATCTGAAGCCTTTTATGTGACTAGCACAACCTTTCTGGATCTCTAGGACGTATTACATGTGACCCCTCACCACAATGCCTCGAAAGAGAATCCAAGGACTTATTACTGGCACACAGCCCAACCTTTCAGATCTCCCATGTCTACTTACATGTGGTCATGGCAATGGATCGAAAGAGAACCCCAGGACTTATTACGGGCACACAGCTCGACCTATCGGATCTCCCAGGTCTACTTACATGCCATAAGACAATGCCTCGAAAGAGCATCCCAGGATGTTATGAGCACACAACTCTACCTGTCGGATCTCCCAAGTCTAATTATATGTCCTCCCAGAGTAATGCCTCGAAAGAGCATCCCAGGCTGTTACGAGCACACAGCTCTACCTGTGGATCTTCTAGGTCTACTTATATGCTCATCTACACAACCTCTCCACGGCCACAGAGTATCAACCTGATACTCACCATACATCATCCTGATGTACATCATCACATGATCAACCTGATCATCATCACTGCATCGTCCTGATGCATGTCATCTAGAGCAACATCCTGAAGCTCATCATTCATGATCAACCTAATCATATAATGCATCCACCTGATGCATACCAAGTATCTACCTGATACATATCATCATACATGATCCACTTGATCATACAATGTATCCACTTGATACATACACAGATACATGATCCATATGATCATACAATGTATCCACCTGATATATATCAACATACATGATCTACCTGATCATACAATGTATCCACCTGATACATAAACAGATACATGGTCCAAGCATCCAACATGATGCATATACATATACATGATCCAACTGATCATAACAAGCATCCAACATGATGCATATACATATACATGATCAAACTGATCATAACAAGCATCCAACATGATGCATATACATAGCAGTAACTGGAGCATCGTCCTGATGCTCATCATCCAACGCTTACATCCATATCCATGGGAAGGATCCTCCTCTCACCATGCTTGGAATGGCTCCTACAAATGTGTCCATCACTTCTTCCTCGAAGTGTCATCAATCTGAAGAACAATAAGCCTCTCTCTGAAGTACTCAAACTTCACTCTCGCTAGTGGTTTCGTCAGCACATCTGCAACCTGCTCATCCGTCGCAACATACAGGAGCTTCACGGCTCCTCTCTGCACCATATCCCTGATATAGTGATATTTGATCTCAATGTGGAACAATGGGTTCTCAGACAGCTTCACACAACTCTGGTTGTCACAAAAGATACTAGCATCTAACGGGAGATCAAATAACTCAAACAGTAGCTTCCTCTTCCATACTGCCTCACAACTAGCCGAACAAGCTTCAACATACTCTACCTCGGCTATACTTAGTGCTATGCAGGACTGCTTCCTACTAAACCAAGCGATCACACCTAATCCCATACTGAAGAAGCACCCAGATGTGCTCTTCCTATTTGTAGCACTGCCAGCCCAGTCCGAATCAACATAACCCTGCAGGTTAAACTTTTGATTCACATCATACTTGAGCCCATAATCAATTGTACCCTTTAGTGTTAAATTTTCAGAATTTACTTCAATCTGATCTAGGATCTTAACTGAGAGAACAACATGTACAGCATATCTACAGCATATCAATCATGGAGACAATAATGCAAGCACACAAGAGACACAAAGATTTACTTGGGGAAAACCATAAAGGTGAAAAACCCCAATAACTTCCTCAGAGATAGATAGAGCAGTGATACAACCAACCATGAGAGATAGACATAACCTACTAGCAGATCCTCCTCCTCCATAAGTGCGCCACTCCTCCTTGAGTGCATGAGTGAGAAGTGAGTGAGCAAATAGAGTGCCTCCCGCACTCTATTTATACTTGACTTGACTTGCCTTTTTACCTAACTCATGTAGGCTCGAACTTAACCACATAACATAATGCTGACTGGGCCGACCCCCAATAGGGTGGTCTAATAACCCTTCGACCCACATGGCCGACCCCCAATAGGGTGGTCTAATAACCCTTCGACCCACATGGCCGACCCCCAATAGGGTGGTCTAATAACCCTTTGACCCACATGACTTATACAGGGACGACCCCAACAAGGTGGTCTAATAACCCATCAAGTATAAGTTACGACACTTAAAATATAAATAACGACACTTCCGTATAGAGGAATAATAACATCTCTATAGGAATACAATATACATATATGTGAAATACATTCTGAAGTTACATATACATCAACACTCACTCTTAACTAGGAAGGTATTTCTCAGCATAGTTCTTCTAGCACAAGTCATCTTCTCTGGATCGTCGTCACTGGATAATCGTCATCGAGTCATCATCATCGTCACTGCTGCTTCTATCTCAATCAATCTCTGAATCTACTCGTCATAGGAAGTTCTATAGAGCCAGTCCTTTTTCATACTGGATGTAGGCCCACCACCTGCAGGTCTTCATCATCACTGGCCATACTATGGAATCCTCAGGACTTATTACGTGCATCACAAAACCTAGCTGCAGCATCCCAGGCTATTACGAGCACACAGCTCTACCTCTAGGATCTCCCAGGAGCACATTACATGTGACCCATCACAAAACCTGGCTGAAGCATCCCAGGCTGTTACGAGCACGCGGCTCTACCTATCGGATCTCCCAGGAGCACATTACATGTGATCTCACCACAAAACCTGGCTGAAGCATCTGAGGCCTTTTTCATCCTGTCCAGATCTCCCAGGAGCAAATTACATGTGGTCATGGCAAAACCTGGCTGAAGCATCTGAGGCCTTTTTCATCCTGTCCAGATCTCCCAGGAGCAAATTACATTCCATAGGACAAAACCTCGCAAGAGCATCTGCCAGATATCCCAGGGCACCAAATTACATGCCATAGGAAAAACCTCGAAAGACTATCTGCAGATCTCCCAGGGCACAAATTACATGTCCTCCCAAGCAAAACCTCGCAAGAGCATTTGCCAGATTTCCCAGGGCACCGAATTACATGCCATAGGCAAAACCTCGAAAGACCATCTGCAAATCTCCCAGGGCACAAATTACATGCTTACCTGCACAACCTGATCCACGGCCACAAAGTAACATCTGATACTCATCAATCATCATCCTGATGTACACATGATCATCATGATCATCATCACTGCAACATCCTGCTGCATGTCATCTGGAGAAGCTCGTCATCCATGATCATCCTGATCATACAATGCATCCATCTGATGCACACCAAGTATCCACCTGATACATACATAGATACATGATCCACACAATGTATCCATCAATCATACATGATCTACCTGATCATACAAAGATACATGATCCACACAATGTATCCATCAGCATACATGATCTACCTGATCATACAATGATACATGATCCACACAATGTATCCATCAGCATCCAACATGATGCGTACATACGTCAATGATCGAACTGATCATATCTAGCATCCAACATGATGCATACATACATAAATGATCCAACTGATCATATCCAGCATCCAACATGATGCATATACAAAATACATACACATGATCCAACCGATCATATCTAGCATCCAACATGATGCATACATATATACATATAATGATCCAACTGATCATATCCAAGCAGAAACCAGAACATCATCCTGATGCTCATCATCTAGCGCTTACACCCACAGCCATGTGAAGGATCCTCCTTCCAACATGCTTGGAATGGCTTCAGCAAATGTGTCCATCACTTCTTCCTCGAAGTGTCCTCGATCTGAAGAATGCCAAGCCTCTATCTGAAGTACTCGAACTTCACCCTGGCTAGTGGCTTCGTCAACACATCTGCAATCTGCTCATCTGTTGCAACATACAGGAACTTCATAGCTCCTCTCTGCACCATATCCCTGATATAGTGATATTTGATCTCTATGTGTTTCAACCTGTCATGAAACACTGGGTTCTTAGACAGCTTCACACAACTCTGGTTATCACAGAAGATACCAGTAGCCTCCAACGGGAGATCAAATAACTCAGACAGTAGCTTCCGTAGCCATACTGCCTCACAACTAGCTGAACAGGCTGCAACATACTCTGCCTCACCTGTACTCAGTTCCACGCAGGACTGCTTCCTGCTAAACCATGAGATCACACCTGATCCCATACTGAAGCAACACCCAGATGTGCTCTTCCTGTCTGCAGCACTGCCAGCCCAATCTGAATCAACATAACCCTGCAAGTTAAACTTTTGATTCACCTCATACTTGAGCCCATAATCCACTGTACCCTTCAGGTACCTCAGAACATGCTTTACAGCAACCAGGTGAACACTCCTCGGATCCGTCAAGAACTGGCTCAATGTGTTCACAGCAAAGCAAATGTTTGGTCTCGTGTTTGTTAGGTACATCAAGGACCCAATCATCTGACGATACATAGAGACATCAACCAGCTCAGATGAAGCATCACATAGAAGCTTCAGATTCGATGCCATAGGTGTGGCCATGGCCTTGCAATCCATCATCCCGAACCTCTTCAGGATCTCTACTGCATACTTCCCTTGTCCAAGGAAGATTCCATCTGCACTCTTCCACACCTCCATGCCAAAAAACAAATAGTGCATCATCCCCAAGTTCTTCATCTCGAACTCGGTAGTAAGCTTCCGCTGCGTGTCGGCAATCAATCTATCTTCACCTGATACAAGCAGGTTATCCGCATACAAAAGTAGTATCACTGGATTGCCTTCCTCAACCTTGTAGTAAAGGTTGGAATCCGCTTTACTCTTGGTAAAGCCCAAACTAGATAGAAAGCTGTCTATCCTACCATACCAAGTTCTGCACACATATATGACTACACCATGCTATCTTGAAATCCATTTGGTGCATCTTCTATTTCATCACTTTTATATTTCTCAATGCTGCCATCTGCAACATGCTTGATCTGATAGTTCCATTTGGAAGTCATACCAAACTTCCCTTCACGTCTTGGGATGACATCCCAAACATCATTCTTCATGATCGACGGATCATGGCATTCCATCCCAGATCCTAGGAACTTCAATATCTTCAATATCTTCAATAGATATCTTTGTTGCTGGAACAAATGTTGTAGTTCTTCTTTTGTAGGAGATGGCATATGATCTTTCCTACACAACAAGTTAAATTGCATGATTAGAAAACATCTCATAGTTTTCAGAACAAATTCTGACACATAAAGAAATATGTCATATAGTCATGCAATTATCTTAGCCAATGCTTCAATACAACATTTATCCATATCCCGTAACTTTCTAGATGCCTTCCAATCTCTACCAGAACATTGTTAAGAGTGCGCAAAACTCCCAACATGTCAGCAAAGAGGTTTCATTCTAGATAAGTATCAATGGAATGTTGTACAGTGCCATAGGCCACTTACCCATGTATATTAGTAGTATAATGTTCATCAATGCAACTATTCTAATATGCACAATACATATCCTAAGTCTAGGAACATGAGCATATACATCATTGAACAATTTTATTTAAACAGACAAATATGCAAGAAATTAAAATACTTATCTTTGTTTGTTCATTGGGTGGACTCCCTCTGAGTCTTTACTTCCTTATAGGAGCTACTGGAGTCCTAATCTGAAGTAGCTTCTTCTACACCTTTCTGTTGTGGAAAGATGGTCAACTCCCTCTGAATATCTGCATCCTTGCAGAAACTACTGAAGTGTGTTCCTTTGCTTTCTTGCAGGAACAACTGGAGTGTACTCCCTATTGATCTTTGCTTCCTGGATTACCTGTTCTTGAACTCATATTCATCCTTGGTCCCTATGCATGCTTATTAGTATCATGATTTGTGTTATCCTTGTGATCTCATATAAAATCATACATTCATTAGTATACTATTAAAACACAATAATCTCAAGCATGTATAGTCATGATCATTTCAAACAGAAAATAATAAGCATTAGCATTCAAGGTTTATGTAG
Source organism: Larix kaempferi (assembly GCA_027924585.1). Taxonomy (NCBI): domain Eukaryota; kingdom Viridiplantae; phylum Streptophyta; class Pinopsida; order Pinales; family Pinaceae; genus Larix; species Larix kaempferi. The sequence continues at coordinate 8,203,487 of BSBM01000008.1, forward strand.
GATTCTTATGGTTAGTCAAATCATAACATGTCTAAACCTGTAATTACTCAAACCTATGACTCTTCAGGTTAGTTGAATCATCAATCAAGATAAGAGATATAATATGCATAAAACCTGTGATTATTCAAACCTATACCTTCATGATTCTTCTGGTTAGTCATATCATCAATTATGGTAAGAATCATAATATGCATACAACCATGATTATTCAAACCTATGACTTCATGAATAATCATTATCAACATCAGTATAAGATCCTAACACAAGGTAGGATTCTATCTTGATATAGGAAAAACATACCTGGATTAGCATGCTAGCTAGTTATGTCTAACATACTCACATGATGTCTTCTTGTTCTTATTCAATGACTTGTGCTAGTAACCTGTATATCTCATAGGCTAACCATTATAAAACCAAGTTATACATACCTCGTAAATGGATCTTCTATGAGATCCATGACAATGGATGAATCTTTGTCCTCATGTCGTCATGATCATATGTTCTTGAACCAGAACATGATTTGTCTTTCTTGGTGTACCTTTCATGTTAGTAGACAACATAAACCTCATACAACACCATAATGCATTAGTACAATCATAAGTGTCAACACCCTCACCAATGAATATCTTCTATCATGCATTCAAAATTTTGTTAAGGTGATATGACAAATCTAAAATCAAGATTGTACTAACCGTAATAACATGAAGACAAACATACCATAAACTTAATCATGAACAAATACTGAAACATACCTTGATGAGTCATACCTGTCGAGATCGCTTTTAATCTTCTTATGTAAGGCCTTAGCCTCATCTCCCTCTGAAACAGGAACTTCTTCACTTATGCATGTGACCAATCCATCTTCTTCTAGGATTAACCCAATCCACTTGATTTACAAGAACTGAAACTGGAGCTGGATATGGGTTTGTCAGAGAAACCCCAAAAATTCAAACTTTGAATTTCAAACTTCTGAAAGGATAGAAATATGCACCTTGATGAGCTGATCAAGCTGGTATATTCAGAATTTGAAAACTGCAAAGTTTCACTCCTCAATTTTGCCTTTGAAACTTCCAGATTCACTGGACGTGACCCTGAACTGGGGTTTGATGAAGCCCACTCTTCTGCCCAATCAAATGGTTTGATCCAAAGTTCTAAGCTTCTATTTTTTCTGAGGAGCTTCCAGCCATGGTCACAGATTTCAGAAATTCTCATTTTTACAGAAGCCCTAATTTTCCACTTTTCTGATCAAAGTCCCGAACTAGGGTTTGATCAAGCCCGAACTTCTGCCCAACCAAAAATTCTGATCTTGGTCTCTAAATTTCTATTTTGATGAGTAGCATCCAGCCGTGGTCTCCGATTACAAAAATTCCAACTTTCTCCAAATCCCTAAATTCTGGAAGCCATGAATGAAGGTACTCAAAAATAATTCTGTTTTGACAGAAATATGTACCTAATTATTTCTGGTGTACCTCCAAACTTTTCGATCCACAGGGTCTGAAAATGTTTCCTGAGATAGCCTGACCTGTTATATTTCCATCCTGACAGGTCTGACCTCAATTGGATTCTTTGAGAGAGAGTTATGCCAAGTGTCACAACGTGACCTGTTTTGGGATAATACAGGCGAGTGAACTTGTACGGCGTGCCACGTGTCCCTGTTTGAACTTCGGCCTCTGAAAAACTTTCCTGAGATAGCTCGGCCTGTTATCTTTCCATCCTGACAATTCTTACCTCAATTGGACTCTCTGAGAGAGAGTTATGCCAAGTGTCGCAACGTGATCTGTTTATGGGATAATACAGGAGAGCGCACTTGTACGGAGTTCCACGTGTCACTGGTTCAACTTCGGCCTCTGCAAATTTTTTTTGAGATAGTACAGTCTGTGTACTACTTGTCACTTTTTTCTAAATTTCATTTGGAGCTTCCTAGCCCAAGTTATGACCTTTTTCCCAAGGTCACTTGATTTTGACTCAGATCTGGAAGAGGCAGAAACCCTATATTGTACAGATCATAAATCACAAAGTACAACGAATTAGAGGTTTTCCTTTGGACACAAGGTACATGTGGATCTTAGCTTCGTCCTGTAACAATTTCAGATCCGAAAAAGTCTCCAAAATGGATTTATAGCGAAAATGCTACAATGAAGGGTTTTTGCTATATCAAGCCCTAGCATCGTAAGTGCAACAAGTGTCATACATGCCATATCATGCCTTCTTTCAGGCTAGCTCTGATACCATTTTAAATTTTCAGAATTTACTTCAATCTGATCTAGGATCTTAACTGAGAGAACAACATGTACATCATATCTACAGCATATCAATCATGGAAACAATAATGCAAGCACACAAGAGACACAAAGATTTACTTGGGGAAAACCATAAAGGTGAAAAACCCCAATAACTTCCCCAGAGATAGATAGAGCAGTGATACAACCAACCATGAGAGATAGACATAACCTAGCAGTAGATCCTCCTCATCCATAAGTGCGTCACTCCTCCTTGAGTGCATGAGTGAGAAGTGAGTGAGCAAATAGAGTGCCTCCCGCACTCTATTTATACTTGACTTGACTTGCCTTTTTTACCTAACTCATGTAGGCTCGAACTTAACCACATAACATAATGATGACTGGGCCGACCCCCAATAGGGTGGTCTAATAACCCTTCGACCCACATGGCCGACCCCCAATAGGGTGGTCTAATAAGCCTTTGACCCACATGACTTATACAGGGCCGACCCCAACAAGGAGGTCTAATAACCCATCAAGTATAAGTTACGACACTTACAATATAAATAACGACACTTCCGTATAGAGGAATAATAACATCTCTATAGGAATACAATATACATATATGTGAAATACATTCTGAAGTTACATATACATCAACATTTAGGTACCTCAGAATATGCTTTACAGCAACCAGGTGAACACCTCTGGGATCCGTCAGGAAATGTCTCAATGTGTTCACCGCAAAGCAAATATCTGGTCTCGTGTTCGTCAGATACATCAAGGACCCAATCATTTGACGATACACAGTGATACCAATCGGTTCAGATGAAGTATCACACATAAGCTTTAGGTTCGATGCCATAGGTGTGGCCATGGCCTTGCAGTCCATCATCCCGAATCTCTTCAGGATCTCTACTGCATACTTCCCTTGTCCAAGGAAGATCCCATCTGCACTCTGCCACACCTCCATGCCTAGAAAATAGTGCATCATCCCCAAGTCCTTCATCTCGAACTTGGCAGCAAGCTTCCTCTTGGTATCGGAAATCAATCCATCCTCTCCTGTTACAAACAAGTCATCCACATACAAGAGTAGTATCACATGATTGCCTTCCTCAACCTTGTAGTAAAGGTTGGAATCTGTTTTACTCTTAGTAAAGCCCAAACTGGATAGAAAGCTATCTATCATACCATACCAAGTCCTAGGATCTTGCTTCAAGCCATATAAGGCTTACTTCAGTCTACACACATATGACTCCCTGTCATGTGTCTCAAAACCAAGTGGTTGCTCCACATACATTTCCTCCTCGACTACACCATTCAAGAAAAGCTGTCTTGACATCCATCTGGTGTATCTTCCACTTCATCACTGCAGCCAGAGCAAGTATTGGTATGATGGAAGTGTATCTATCTACAAGAGAAAAAGTCTCTTCATAGTTTATCCCCTCTTTCTAGGAGAAGCCACGAGCTACAAATCTCGCTTTGTATTTCTCTATGCTACCATCTGCAGCTTGCTTGATCTTGTAGATCCATTTGGAAGTCACAACAAACTTCCCTTTATGTCTTGGGACTGCAACCCAAACATCATTCTTCAAGTTCGACTGGTACTCCTCGATCATGGCGGTTTTCCCGAATCCTGGGAACTTCAATATCTTCAATAGATAACTTTGTTGTTAAACAAATGTTGTAGTCCTTCTTTTGTAGGTGACGGTATACGATATTTTCTACAAAACAAGTTAAATTGCATGATTAGAAAACATCTCATAGTTTTCAGAACAAATTCTTACACATAAAGAAATATGTCATACAGTCATGCAATTATCTTAGCCAATGATTCAATACAACATTTATCCATATCCCATAACTTTCTAGATGCCTTCCAATCTCTACCAGAACATTGTTAAGAGTGTGCAAAACTCCCAACATGTCAGCAAAGAGGTTTCATTCTAGATAAGTAGCAATGGAATGTTGTATAGTGCCATAGGCCACTTACCCATTAAATGCATATTAGTAGTATATTGTTCATTAATGCCATTATTCTAATATGCATAATACACACCCTAAGTCTAGGAACATAAGCATATACATCATTGAACAATATTATTTAAACAAACGAATATGCAAGAAATGACAATTCAAATACTTATCTTTGTTTGGTTGTAGGGTGGACTCCCTCTCAGTCTTTGCTTCCTTTCTGCAACTCTATTATGATGTGGATTGTGAGAAGTGGTCAAATCCCTCTGAATGTCTGCATCCTTGCAGAAACAACTGGAGTGTGCTCCCTCTTGACCTTTGCTTCCTCGATTACCTATCCTTGAACTTATATCCATCATTGATCACTATGCATGTTTACTAGTATCATCATTGTGTTATCCTCGATATCTCATACATAATCATACATTCATTAGTATAATCAAAACACAATAATCTTAAACATGTATAGTCATGATCATTTCAAACACGGATTATAAACATTAGTATTCAAGGTTTTAGGGAATACTTCTTTTACTGATGCATATTATTATTTGACCAAAGGACTTTTCTGGTTAGTCATATCATCAATCAAAGTAAGAAGCATAATATGCCTAAACCCATGATTACTAACTTCAATGAATAATCATTATCAATCATGCCATGTATACTTATATAAGAGATCCTAACACAAGATAGGATTCTAACTTGATATAGGAAAACCATACCTGGATTAGCATGCTAGCTAGTTATGTCTAACATACCCGCATAATCTCTTCTTGTTCTCTTCAATGACTTGTGCTAGTAACCTGTGTCACGTACCCACCCATCCATCTAAGGCAAGGGAGAGTACATGATAGCAATCTCTGGGGCTTTTCATAAAAATTCAGGCCATTCATTAGATTCACACCATTAAAAGAGATGTGTGCAGATGGGAGACAAGAAATTATGCACAACGGAATTTAAAGCATTACCGACACACATATCATATGCATACATCATATCAAAATAGTCATCCAATTAAACATTGCAGAAGTAAATCACATAGACAAAGAAACACTTATCTTTATGGTAGAATGGTCCCCAAACAACTAGATATGTCACTGCAACGTTCCACCCAACCGTAGGTCTCTGCCCGGCCTGTATTATTTCAGCACTCAGAGACCACCCCCGAGTTGGGCATGATTCTCACAAGGAAAATAGAACATTCAAGCTCACACACATCCCATTAACCATTTCATCTAAGCCAAGCCAGTCCAACTGGGTTTATCAGGCTACACTTGAACCATGGATGCTTACTCTCAAGCTCAAGCCAAAACAATGGATTACCCATTACCCATACGCTAACACATTTACAACAGAGGTACTCACAACACAGGGACCACATTGGCTCTCCCAACTCGTGGTTCACCCAAACGAACTGTGGAATTTCGAATTCAACCCCCAGGGAGAAAAACCGATTTCTCCCACTAGTTATGATCCTTTCCAATGGCCTAAACGACCTCCAGGAAGACCCAAAAATGTTATGTTCTCTTCCCCACTGGTAATCAACACAAAAATGCCCCTTCACAGCTAAAAGATGAAGGGGAACACAGAAAACCCAGGGAGGAAAACGCCTAGGAAGTTAGAGCTGCGTGAGAGAGCAAGGCAATGGTGAATAATGGCTTAGAGAGAAATTTCGTGGCTCTTTTCTTGCCCAAGGAGACAAACACGATTTTCCATGAAGGGTGGCTTGCCCATACTCGAATTTGGACAGCCATACCTCTCCATTCCCAAGGCATTAACTACCTCAACCAACTCTTGAATGATTGGGTACAAAAGTCAACATGGGTAGTTGAGGGTTTGATGGGTTCTCTCATTGACACTTGGCTTGACTTGGTTGGCTCCAAGGGTTTGAATGTTTTCCCTCCCAATTCCTTGAAAAAACATGCCCCCATCTCTTTGTTGCATTGCATAGCTAGTTGTGGGTATTTTATTAAATGCATATTTATATGATATTTACAATTCCACTGTGTCGTGCTAGCATGTAAACCATATGCATCAATAAATCGATGGAGGGGCCTTGGCCTTGAGCTCCTCACCATGATTATATAACAAGATTACATCATTTACAATTTTAATGTGATAGGGTCAAGATGGAGACGTGGCATTCCCCTCCCCTTGGAATAACACCGTCCTCGGTGTTCCATTACTTCAGAATATATACCCACTTTACACATGCCTCAAAATTCACAACTGGTGGCAGGTCTGTCCTGCGTTTCATCTCTGCAAGTGGGCATTGCTCCACAGCAATCCCTTCCTTTTATTCACCTTCCAGTTGATCTACAAGTCTAGAATTTCATGGATGCCATCTTTCTTGCTGTCCTGATAACTATCGGAGGAAGATTTGCAGCCAAATCAAATAGCTTTTGGTTTGCTGCCATGATCAATGTGCACAACTGGCTCTTTCTTTTCTCACTAGCAATCACTTGGCTAGTAACAGTTGCAACAATGGCTTTCAATGTCTCACCTATGAGACTCATCATGGCAATTCCTGTTAGGACAAGCATAACACAATATTAAAATTAGTCAATTATTTTCCCAACTGACTTGGAATGTCCATGGTTTACTCATGAGACTTCCACACATTTCATGCTTTCCCACATACACATGAACTCATTCATGTTCATCCTTTCACAGGAAAATAACTATTTTAGCATTCACAATTTGTTTTCATTTATGACATGCACTCAACAATCTTTTGTTTCTAATATGCATCAGTCAAAAGGAAAGAGAAGAGTAAGAGTTCCCCCCTCTTAGTCTTGTTCCAATCCAGAGCCACACCATCACTTGTGGTTCTATGCTCCTTAGCCTCTTTCACTTCAATGTGAATTCTTGACTTTCCCTTTCTTGGCTATGACACTTTAGTGTCTAAGGTCTATCTAATGCCTTTCAACTAGGGAACCCTTCCCCATTGTTGCTTACAGAACCTTTGGCTGCTAGGACCCACACAGTTCCACTAGCACCATCTTTCATTACCGCTCATACTGAGCTCTCTTTAGGACAGTCACATGTCCACATGCATCCTCCAGATGCTTTCATAGTCCTTGCTTCCAGCAATACCTACACTCAAACATTGAATCAATTCATATGTTTAGTGTATTTTCATAGGGTTTATCTCTAGACAGGAGTTTGAGAAATCATAATCAAATCATATACACACGTATATTCATAAGCAAGAAGTTGCAAGATAACCAAATACTTATCTGTATCGGATGTCTTCACTTTATTCCACAGGATCCTTCATTGCTTTCCAAGCATTGGATTTTCCATGGATACAATAATGAATGTTGGAACAGCACGCAGGCTACTCCACAACCATTCGAATAGGCAATGCCAGGACAATACGCCGACTGGTTTTTATCAATTAATTAAGGAATGTTTGGCCAGCACGCCAGCTGCTCCACAACATCAAGTTGTTAATGTTCCCACCAACTATTCTCTGAATCTACCAAGAATTTTACAGCGCCCAACCAGTTACTCTATGGATTTACCAAGAATTTTATAGTGCCCAACTAGTTACTCTCTGGCTTTACCAAGCATTTATAGCTCCAACCAGTTACTCTCCAGGTTTACCAAGAATTTATAGTTCTTTCAGGGTCCTTGCTTCCTGCAATGGCCAAGGTTTCCAACAAGGAAACAATAGTGTATCAGCTTAGCTGTTAGAAGACTTATACCTAAAATATTCATTATTCCAAACAAGAAATAAATTGAAATGAATACTTATCTGTATTGTGTGTTTCCTTGCTACTCGACAGGTTTCCTTCTCTGCTTTACAAGCCTTGGATCACCTGTGGGTTGGATGCTTGGCCAACACACATGGTCTTCCTACATTGTCACATTTACAATGGTGTTTCACCCGAAACCCATTTCCAAAGCATGGGATCCTTCCCATCTAGTTTGGCTTCTGCAGGCCATCACACATGGTCTTCCTACAATGTGTCATTCTGGCACACTTTATCAAATAGCCAAACAGTCAGCAACATTTAGCAATAAGCTTCAAATATGATTGTTCCATAACCAATCAATAGCATTAATAATTAAATTCAATATGAATTTACAATTCTGTCTCCTACAGAAATTGATTTGCTTAGCAATGAGGTCCTCCTCATATTGTTTGGCTCTTGTAAGTGGTATCACTCTGTTGATTATGGTTTCACCCTTGCTACCATACATGAACATCCACCTACGACATGTCCTCCTGACACAATTTTATATAAGCCAAACAGTGATTAGCAATTATAAGCAAATTCTCAAATCTGAAATTTACAAATTTGTTTTCCTACAGAAATTAGATTTGCAACCAAGAGATTATTCTCATAAACTTAAATCAGACAATTTTCAGATTTGTTTCATGCATAAGTTACAACCATGAGAACCCTCTCATAACCTTTGGCTTCTACACATGGTAGATCCCGGTCTTTACTATGGACTTATCCTTGTTGCCATATGCAAGACTTTCCTAGCTGAAATCTGAACTTCAATCAGCCAAACACGTTATGAGTATCTATGCATATAATCCTTTCATTGCTACAACAGTTACTGAAGTGATCTCATAATTATAACACTCAATAATTCAAACACTTTCAGCTGTTAGTATTTAAAATGCAATGAAATATATACCTTTCTATATATGCATCATCATCATAATAAAATTTGCAAGATACAAGCACACTATCCATGCAATTTAAATAAACTATAAATACTCACTACTTCATATTCCATGCAACTTTGTCCTTCCAACAGAGTGCTCTGGTAGCCTCTCACATGTCTACCTTTTTCATGCAGTCTTTCTCCTGCATTCATAACAGCTCATGAAATGGTCTTAGGATTAACAATAGTCCACCATTTCATCTTTTATCTAACTGCATTGAAACATATATATGTCACACACATGCATTCACACAATGCATATTCACAACATTTACATCACTCACATAATCTTTCAATACAACCTTGCATTAATCCATGAATAATATTCATTCCAACAGATTATGGCCTAACCATGCCTATCCCATATGGCATACACTACAATAGGACCACAAGTCATCACTTGCTTTGGTTGTTAAACTCACAACCAACATACACAAATGGTATGATATAATTTTCATATGAATGCATTGAGGTTTCTAAGAAACTATAGGGTGCAAGGCTCCTTGCCTTTATTTACCCGCACCTCACCATACTCGGTGGGTCAACATTCACATTTAGGCACTCAATACCACATGCAAACCAAATCAACATAGTTTAACTGTAATTGAAGGGATCTTACCAAATCATCCTTCAACATTCATGCAACTAAGCATAAATAACTATTACCTGCATGGTTGTCATTAACATCGCTTAATGTTACTTGATCAGTTGGCCTCTTACCAAGGCTACTCCATCATTTTGCCAACATCATGATCACAGATTTGTTGCACCATCCTCTCTTCATAAGGTCGTATGCAACAATCATCATCCACATCCTTAGCCATGCTTTGGTTGTCTTTGGTCCTACAACCAATGTGAACATGACTAACTATTAGCAACCACAATAATTATCCTAAGTGGCTCATTGCATATGTAAAACCTGAGTATCTTACTAATATGCAATATCATATACACGCAAAAAACATTTTCACATGCACTGTGCAATATGCCATCTAGGACATATTCACTTCATCTATCTATCCTTTTGCATTTCCAGCATCCCTATGCCATAGTTTTCAGTATAGACAACTTATGAAATATAAATATAAGAGCAATGGAGGAGTTAAGGAATTCTCCCTTTCCAATTCCTCATCATGACATGGAGTTCCTCTTCCACATCATAGCTGATCCTTTTCTTAGCTTCCCTACCAAGCACACAAGGATTCATTAGCTATGATCTTCTCATGAATTAGCAATTCAGTATATACATATGTATATAACATTCATTATTGATATTTTCCAAATATGCAATTCTTATGCTATAAACAAAAATAGTTTAAGGTGAGAAATTTCCCTTTCATCCTCCATAATGGGTATTACAACCCATTACTCTTACTGAGATTTCACAACCCCTTCTATGCAATTATTGCTCTTCATTCGAAGAATACATTTCACACTTTCAACGACTGCCTTTGGGGGACAACGGGGGTCAAGGGGGCTTGCCCCCTTGAGGGCAAGTCGAGGGCAGCGCCCTCGTTTTTTTTTTTTTTTGTAAATCTTTCCATTTTGCGCAATCTGGCGCACAAGTTCCATGGCATTTTTCAACTTTCAGCACCTGAAAAATCTCTCTGAAGAAAAGCTGAAATTCTCTGTTTCGGAGCAACTCAACGAGTTCTTCCGACCTGTTTCGGGCCAACTCGCCGAGTTCTTCTGATTGAAAACTCGGTTTTTCCTTCCGATCCGTTGCGGACCAACTCATCAATTCCTTTCGATGTTGCAGCAGAAACTCGCCAATCTCTTCTTAAATTTTCTCCGCCGTAAACACTTAGAAAATTTTGAAATTTTTCGGACCAACTCGCTGAGTCCTTCCGCCGTTGCGGACCAACTGGCCGAGTTCTTCCACCGTTGCGGAGAAACTCGCCAAGTTCTCCCACCATTTTGGAGCAACTCGCCAAGTTCTCCCGAAATTTCCTCTTTGACACCAAAAACACTTAGAAATATTTTCTGACCAACTTGCCGAGTCCTTCCACCATTGTGGGGCGACTTGCCGAGTTCTTCCGATCGAACTCATCTTTTCCTTTCGAAAATTTTCCATCTTTTTTTCCGAACGTAAAATTTCTGGGAGATTCGTTGTGAAGCAACTCGCCGATCTCTTCCGCCATTGCGGACGAACTCGCTGAGTTCTTCTGCCGTTGCGGACGAACTTGTCGATTTCCTCCGCCGTTGCGGACGGACTCGCCGAGATTCATCGGCACAGTTTTTGGCAGAAACTCATAGACACTTAGAAAAATTTGAAATTTTTTCTTTACTATCAGTGCTGAGCAGGAAGCATACTTACCTCTGCAACTATGATAGGTAGCCCATAAAGGCTCAATGCTGCAACCAGTAGCTCTGATACCATCTGTCACATACCCACCCATCCATCCAAGTCAAGGGAGAGTACATGATAACAATCTCCGGGGCTTTTCATAAAAATTCATCCCATTCATTAGATTCACACCATTAAAAGAGATGTGTGCGGATGGGAGACAATAAATTATGCACAACGGAATTTAAAGCATTACCCACACACATATCATATGCATACAGCATATCAAAATAGTCATCCAATTAAACATTGCAGAAGTAAATCACATAGACAAAGAAACACTTATCTTTATGGTAGAATGGTCCCCAAACAACTAGCTATGTCGCTGCAACGTTCCACCCAACCGTAGGTCTCTGCCCAACCTGTATTATTTCAGCACTCAGAGACCACCCCCGAGCTGGGCATGATTCTCACAAGGAAAAGGGAACATTCAAGCTCACACACAGCCCATTAACCATTTCATCTCAGCCAAGCCAGTCCCACTGGGTTTATCAGGCTACACTTGAACCCTGGATGCTTACTCTCAAGCTCAAGCCAAAACAATGGATTACCCATTACCCATACCCTAACACATTTACAACAGAGGTACTCACAACACAGGGACCACATTGGCTCTCCCAACTCGTGGTTCACCCAAACGAACTGCGGAATTTCGAATTCAACCCCCAGGGAGCAAAACCGATTTCTCCCACTAGTTATGATCCTTTCCAATGGCCTAAACGACCTCCAGGAAGACCCAAAAACGTTCTGTTCTCTTCCCCACTAGTAATCAACACAAAAACACCCCTTACCAGCTAAAAGATGAAGGGGAACACAGAAAACCCAGGGAGGAAAACGCCCAGGAAGCTAGAGCTGCGTGAGAGAACAAGGAAATGGTGAATAATGTCTTAGAGAGAAATTTCGTGGCTCTTTTCTTGCCCAAGGAGACAAACATGATTTTCCATGAAGGGTGGCTTTCCCGTACCTGAATTTGGACAACCATACCTCTCCATTCCCAAGGCATTAACTACCTCAACCAACTCTTGAATGATTGGGTACAAAAGTCAACATGGGTAGTTGAGGGTTTGATGGGTTCTCTCATTGACACTTGGCTTGAATTGGTTGGCTCCAAGGGTTTGAATGTTTTTCCTCCCAATTCCTTGAAAATTCATGCCCCCATCTCTTTGTTGCATTGCATAACTAGTTGTGGGTATTTTATTAAATGCATGTTTACATGATATTTACAATTCCATTGTGTCGGGCTAGCACGTAAACCATATGCATCGATAAATCGATGGCAAGGCCTTGGCCTTGAACTCCTCACCATGATTATATAATAAGATTACATCATTTACAATTTTAATGTGATAGGGTCGAGATGGGGACGTGACAACCTGCGTATCTCATAGGTTAACCATTATAGAACCAAGTTATACATACCTCGTAAGTAGATATTCTATGTGATCCATGGAAATGGATGAACCTTTGTCTTCATGTCACCATGGTCATATGTTCTTGAACTAGAACATGATTTGTCTTTCTTGATGTACCTTTCATGTTAGCGGACAATATCAACCTCATACAACACCACAATGCATTAGTACAATCATAAGTGTCAAAACCCTAATCAGTGAATATATTCTATCGTGCATTCATAATTTTATTAAGGTGATACAACAAATCTAAAGTTAATCAAGATTGTACTAACCTTAATGAAGACAAACATACCATAAACTTAATCATGAATAGATCTCGAAACATACCTGGATAAGTCATACCTGTCGAGATTGCTTGTAATCTTCTTATGCAAGGCCTTAGCCTTATCTCCCTCTGAAACTCAAACTTCTTCACTTATGCAGGTGACCAATCCATTCTCTTCTAGGATTAACCCAATCCACTTGATTTGCAGAAACTGGATCTGGAGCTAGATTAGGGTTTGTCAGAGAAACCCTAAAAAATTCAAACTTTGAATTTCAAACTTCTGAAAGGATAGAAAGATGCGCCTTGATGAGCTGATCAAGCTGGTATACTCAGAATTTGAAAACTGCAAAGTTTCACCCCTCAAAATTGCCTTTGAAACTTCTGGATCTTCTGGACAGGATCCCGAACTAGGGTTTGATAAATCCCACCCTTCTGCCCAACCAAAAGGTTTTATCCAAAGCTCTAAACTTCAATTTTTCTGAGGAGCTTCCAGCTGTGGTCACAGACTTAAAAAATTCCAACTTTTGTAGAAGCCCTAATTTTCCGGTTTTCCGATCAAAGTCCCGAACTAGGGTTTGATCAAGCCCAGCCTTCTGCCCAACCAATTTTTTTTATCTTGGTCTCTAAATTTCGATTTTGATGAGTAGCATTCAGCCATGGTCTTCGATTACAAAAATTCCAACTTTCTCCGAAACCCTAATTCCTGGAGCCATGAATGAAGGTGCTCAAAATCCAATTCTGTTTTGACAGAAATATGCACCTAATTGTTTCTGGTGTAACTCCGAAATTACGAATCCACAGGGTCTAAAACTTCTACCTGTGGTAGCCCGACCTGTCATATTTCCAACCCCATAGGTCTGACCTCAATTGGATTCTCTGAGAGAGAATTATGCCAACTGGCGCAACATGACCTGCATATGGGATAAAACAGGTGATCGAACTTGTATGGCATTCCATGTGTCACTAGTTCACTTTCGGCCTGTGAAAGTACAGTCCGTTCCCTACCTGTCACGTTTTATGAAATTTCAATTGGAGCTTCCTAGCCCAAGTTATTACATTTTTGCCTAGGTCACCTGTTTATGACTCAGATCTGGAAGAGGGAGAAACTGTAGATTGTACAGATCATAAAACACAAAGTACAACGAATTAGAAGTCATGCTTCGGAAACAAGGTACATGGGGATCTTATCTTCGACCTGTAAGAGTTTCGGATCCCGAAACCTTGCCAAAATGGATTTATAGAGAAAGTGCTACGATGACTAGTTGTTTGCTATATCAAGCCCTAGCTTTTCAAGTGCAACAAGTGTCATAAATGCCATACCATGCCTTCTTTCAAGCTCTGATACCATGTTAGTTTTTCATAATTTTCAATCTGATATAAGATCTTAACTGAGAGAATAAAATGTACAGCATATCTACTTCATATCAATCATGGACACAATAATGCAAGCACACAAGAGACACAGAGTTTCACCGGGGAAAACCAAGAAGGTGAAAAACCCCGCAACTTCCTCAGAGATAGAAAGAGCAATGATACAACCAAAGTACAAGAGATAGTCTTCTCCTAGTAGCTGATCGTCCTCCTCACATGTGCGCCACTTTCTGAGTGATGCAAGAGTGAGTAATGAGATGATGAAATAGAGATCTCTCGATCTCTATTTATACTTGTCCTGTCCTACCCAATAAACTAGTGGGGCCGACTTGTCTAACTTAGCCTAATAACCCATGGTTACATTAATCCGGGCCAACCCCACACTTGGTGGTCTAATAACCCATTTACCCACATGACTCATATAGCGCCGACCACATCAAGGTGGTCTAATAACCCATCAAGTATAAGTTACGACACTTACAATATAAATGACAACACTTCCGTATAGAGGAATAATAACATCTCTATAGGAATACAAACACTTCCGTATAGAGGAATAATAACATCTCTATAGGAATACAATATACATGGGTAAAATACATTCCTAAGTTACATATACATCAACATAGATATGGGAATGCAAGAGTGTGACCAGGACTTGTGGATTTCATTCAATTAAAGCTTCGACAACCCTGTATTTGAAATATGGACCAGAAAACTTGCTTACTCCCCCCCCCCCCCATGTAGTGATGGTGACTGGGATGAACATGAGTCAATGGATTGAGTTGATGCATGGGATCGCATATCAATTCCACTTGATCAATGTGCAATTGTTGAGTTAACTACGTTGGAGGTAGACTAATCATCATATTTTGATCATGTATCAGATCTTGTACAACTTGGTATTATTTGCAATTTACTTGATGTATTTACATGGTCTTTAGTTGAAAATTAATGATATTTCAATGAATCTCAAATGTTAATTCCATAACTACTCTCATATTTTGTAGGGAACATATATGCAGTGGTTTCCCCAAAAGATGGCGTATGGGGTGGGGACTATTTGTTTGCATGTTGTATAGAGGGAAATCAAATACCCATGACTGATGATGAACATATCCACTTCCCAATCACATCGATGGTTGTTAAAGGTGAATACTTGACATGAGACAATAATGAAAGAAATAAGGGTGGATAATGTTTCATGGATTACAGACCAGGTGCAAACATGTATCACTTTACCAACCTAATTGTTTGTACAAAGCTCCAGTTACAAACGATGGCCATCAAACATTCCTCAAAGGTACGATACTTCCTACCAAATGCAGAGTATGAGAGACAAATGAAGGCCATCAGAACTAGAGATTATCTAGAGGGATTGGTTGTATAATAAAAGGTATGCCAAAAAATCATTATGAGATTTTATGGGACTTGTATAAAATATTTTACACATGGTATATATTGTTTCATAATGGAAGGTTGCATTTAAGTGAGGTTTATGAATATGCCAAACTTCATTTTTATGCATATATTCTTAATACTAATATTTTCTTAGATTCAATGAGTGGAGACATGGGGATTCAATCTCCCACAAACTCCCAAGTACATGTATCTCCATCTCTTAGACAATAATTCATTGTAGGTATGCACAATGAATTTCAAATATTTATATATGTGAGTCTCATAAGTATGATTGTAAGTGCTTGCAGCCCATTATTGAGAAGGCCCTTCCAAAAACTCTCGAAGAGGTAATTAATTTGGCATCACAACATAAGGGTCGAGTGATTGATCCACATATTCTCACACCACTCATGGTGGCCACCTATACAAGTAGAGCAATTTTTTGTTGTATTCAATTGCAATTATAATAATCAAACATGAATTTGTTTTAGAATTTACAAATGGAAAACATGAGTTATAATTGGTGTTTCATGCGCAGAGTCTAGAGATGAGGAGAAATCCTCGGCTATGTGGTTGGAAAGCTTTATAAATATCAAGGAATATAAATCAAATTACACTAGATGTATATTTGGACATCAGCCATGAGTGGTGTTAGCACTCAGTAATTTCTCTGGGCTGTATCAAAGAAATCCCCAAGGTAACCATTTCAAATCACTTGAGGAAGGGAACTGACCTTTTCCCAACCAAAGAGGTATCTATTAATACAAATGAAACTCAGAAGGTCGGGAATGGAATAAATTTAGATGATTTAATAAGTTTGTTGGCTGATTTAATGAGATAAACCATTGGGCATACGGGCACAAAATTAATCAATATATTAAATAAATTCAGACTAAGGATAACATGAACTTTCACAAAGGAAAGGAAGCCAATGAAACTATGATTTAATAAGTTTAGTTGTAATATGAGGAGAATAAATAATATATACAGACCATTATCTCAGGGCACCTATCAAGGATGAATCCCAAAATAACTTTAGAAGAAAGAAATGGAATATTTAATTTCTATGAACAAAGCACTAAACTGAGTGAATTCCATTCACCGTTCTCCAATTAAATATTTGAAAGAAAAAGACATTAATGGAATGATTACATATAAAAATACATGAACATAAGGAGCATGATACCAGGTTGCAGAGACATGTGAATATTTGGAAATCAAGACAGAGACATCAGTATGAAATTTTCCTATTAAAATTCACAAGTACGGCCCAAAGTCTTTTCAAAACACTTGAACCAACCTCTTATAAGTTCTTTTTTTACCCAATATATAGACCTATCCTCCCCTAAGGAGTTCAAAATCCTTCTTTAAAGAAGTTACAACCATTTATAAATAATTTACAACCGTTTAGGGTTTATTTATTAATTACATCTGGCGAAAATATGGAAAAAGAGGGCTCAAATTTTATATCATATCTCCCAAATAACGATATCTGTTACAAAAATGAAGGAGGTTTTTGTATATGATTCCTTTATTGAGAGAAACCTCTCTCAGTTTTAAAAAATTCCTCTTCATATTCTCGGAATCTGTGCTTAAAGATAATGACTAAACATGAAATTTTTAAATCTTAAAAATCACCTGTAAAGATCCATTCGAATCTCCCGAACCATGATACCTACTACAAATATGAGAGAGGTTTTTATTAATGAGCTCATTCATCACAAAAAATATTTTGGTTTTTAGAAAATCATCTCGAGCTATTCAAAAATCGCGTCCAAGTACAATGACTAAAACAAGAAAAATTGCGGCAAATTGGAGGTTCTATGCACAATTCACAGCGAAGTGGTTCGCTACGAAATGTATATTCCAGGAAAATTTGTAGCAAACAACACACTACAAAATGCTATTTTTTTAATATTTTCTCATTTTATTTGATGAACTAACACCAAAATTGAAGAACCGACTACTTGCATCCTCCTTTATCTTATATGCTAAAATTTGAAACTGATCCTTGTCATCAAAATTGCCAGAAACACTAATTATAGCTCTTTGAAAAAATTTCAAAACATAAGACAAGGGTTTTGATTTTTGATCTTAAAAACCCATTTCCTAACTCATTTTCCATTCCATATTTGAAAACAATCTTAGCTGACCATTCCTTCACAATCCCAGGTCTCCAGAAAATAATATTTAATTGCCTATTTCAAGCATTTACATATCAAAGACATTTTTGAGAAAATTATCTTTTTGGGCCTAGTGCATTACCATGCACTAACAGGTGGTATTTTTTGTAACTTAAGGGATTTTGCGTAGTAGATGCAAGTATTTCATGTTTGGAATGAGCTTCCATTATGTGTGTTGGGTATGAGGTGCCATTTTGTATAATAATTTATCGTTGGACCATTTTTTAATATAAATACACAACCAATTTTTATTATGTTTCTATCAATTTGTTTTTATGTTGGTTCAACTTTTCACATTCGTAAACAACTTGATAAATTGCACAAGCTTCGTCATGGATTCATTGTCTTTGTTTTTTGCTTTCATACAAGTACACCATAAGATCCTCATCCATCATCATCATGCTTCACCATCGCCATGCTCATTGTCACCATCACCATCATGCCTCATCAACACCATGCATCTCACATTGTGCCGCAATCACAAGCTATATAATTCAATCACATGAAATTCACTTAGTTAACTCTCTTTAACTGATTCTTTCTTGATAACATCACTATAGCGATGAATTCGAGTTCTCCTTTATTTACTGAAGTGTTGTCTTTTACTTTAACTAAAGTGAAAACACTTTAGTTAACTAGTCCTTCTTATTTAACACTTAGTTAACTGAAATCATGCTGATTGATTTACTTGAAGTTACCACTGTGCATTCTATAGTTAACCGAGGCATATCTTTAACTGATGCTTTAACTGAAGCATTGATTGAGGCATACATTGATACTTAACTGAATCTTTATAACCGAATCTTTAACAATTTGAGTTCTCTTTAATTAGCTTAAGTGTCTGGATGGGAAATTTCAAATTATCTTGATCTCTATGTTTTATGTTTTATATTTTATTTATTTATCTCTTACTGCATGGTCAGTACATGCTAACTTTAATTATCCATCACATTACATTATACTAAGAAGAATTATCAGATCTTGTGATCATATTATATTATTCCAGACCAAATGATCATATGCTAAAGTAATTGACTTTAGAGGTGGTCAATCTCTAAAGGAGACTTAATAGCAATTTGGTGATCATGGTTAACAATACATCACACAACATTAAATGCTTTTAACAAGTAAAGAATGACCTTTATACTAATGTTCCACCTCTATACGGGAGGTTAATCTCATGGATACCTCAATATAGAAGGTTCACATAAGAATCATGTATTGACACACAAGTTCTTATACTTGTCCAACAAGACTTTAAAACATCATTACTTTGATCAATTACCTCTATACAGGAGGAATAACCTTTACACAGAAGGAAATCAAAGTGCTCACCTCTATACGAGAGGATCAATCTTGGCTACACAATATTGGTTTGGAGAATGTCTCTTGATGTTGTATATTTAACACTCCCGCTCAGCGAGGGAGGCATTCTCTGCAATACCAATCTTGTCTCGGAAGTACCTGAAATTCGTCACTGACAGAGGCTTTGTTAACACATATGCAATATGATCATCAATAGAAATGTACTGAAGTTTCATTGTACCTTTCTGGACCATGTCTCAGATGAAGTGATACTTCATTTCAATGTGCTTCGAATTGTCATGAAACACTGGGTTTTTAAAAATATTGATGCAACTCTAATTTTCACACCTAATAAATGTAGGCTCGATATTTTCACCAAACAACCCTGCAAGTAGCTTTCCGATACACACTGTTTCTCGTCAGGAAACACTATCAATTATGTATTCTGCTTCTGTAGTGATCTGGGCTATGGAGCCCTGCTTCCTGCTGGACCAAGATATCATAGTTGAGACTAGGCTATAACAGTATTCAAATGTACTCTTATGGTCCATAATGATTCCTCCCCAATCTAAGTCTATATATCCAAGTACACGACTCCTCCACTGGAGGCATATCTAAGTCCATATGAAATTATACCTTGAAGGTACCTAAGCACATGCTTAGCAGCTATCCAGTGTATGTGTCTCGGATCATACATAAATTGACTTAGAATGCTAATGGCATAACATATATTAGGCCTCGAATGTATCAAGAACATTTAAGCAAGCCTATAAGTTGTCTACACAAAGTGGGATCTACTGGATCTGATCCAGAGCATGACTCATGAAGTTTTCTCAAATTGGAAACCATCGATGTAGTCATATATTTGCAATCTATCATGCCAAAACTGCGCAATATATCCATAGTGTACTTCCCTTTAGATAGAAAAATTTCATCTTTTCTTTGCCAGATATCAAGGCTAAGAAAGTAGTACGTTAGACCTAAGTATTTCATCTCGAACTCAGAGGTGAGGTCCCTCTTGAACTAAGCAATTATATATTCCTCTCCAATGAGAAACAAATCATCAACATATAGAACCAATATCAATGGTTGGTTCTTCACTACTTTGAAGTACAAATTTGGATTAGTTTCACTCTTACTGAAACCCAGTTTCTGAAGGTAGCTATCAATTCTACAGTACCAAGCCCTAGGAGATTGCTTAGTCCCATATAGATCTTTCTTCATCTTGAAAATATGGGAATCCTTCCCATGCACCACAAATCCTTTAGGATGATGAATATAAACCTCTTCCTCAACCTCACCATTGAGGAAGGCTGTCTTCACATCCATATGTTGAAGTTTCCATCCTAGAACATATGTAAGTGCAATCATTGCTCGGATAGTGGTGTACCTTGCCACAGGGGAAAATGTCTCATCATAATCAATACCTTCTTTATGAGAGAAACCTATAGCAACAAATATGGCTTTATACTTCTCAATGCTACCATCCACAACATGCTTTATCTTCTAAAGCCATATGGAAGTCACAATGGGATTCCCATCAGGTTTGGGAGAAACCTCCCAAATATCATTCTTCATTAGAGTTGTACTCTTCTGCAATTGCATATTTCCAAAATTAATTCTTTGCACCTTCTTCATATGAGGATGGTTCTAAATGAATGATGTGACTAATCAGTGCAAAATATCCTGGATATCTACTAGGTTGCTTGCACTCTTTGTATGAGCCTGCTAGTGCTCCATGTTTCTCTGCATTTTGTAATATATTTCAACACCAAGCAGATCTTCTTTTAGTAGGAGGTTGATCAGGTGAACTCTCAATCAATTCTAGTGGTTCTTTAGGAGATAGCGAATCTGAGACATCTTCTAGTTTCTCCCTCTCAAAATCTGAAGGGGGGTAATCAGACTCAAGATCCTCCATCTCTGAATCACATTGGATCTCTTTTGATCCTTTGAATTCAACTTCCTCATGGAAGGTAACATCTCATATGACTTCAATGTGTCTCTCACCAGGTACATAAATTCGGTATGCTTTGGATGAATCACTATAACCCACAAAGGTGCCTTTCTTTCCAAAAGGCTCCATCTTCATTCTCTTTTCTTTTGGTACATGAATGTATACTGTGCTCCCAGAGATCCTCAAGGGTGAGATGTATGGCTTCTCTGTGGTAAACATGTGTCTTCTCATCTAGAATGGAATGCAAGATTCTATTGTGGATGTACATAGTTGTATGGGTGGATTCTTCCCATAATTAGGTAGAGATATATTGATCATGCATCATGGATTTTGCAGCCTCACATATGGTTCTATTCTTCCTTTCAGAAACCACATTTTTCTGAGGGTTGTGTGGTACTGTTAACTATCTACATATTCCTGCATCACTACATAGATCATTAAATGCATGCGAATCAAATTCACTTCCATTATCAGACCTTAATGCATGGATGTGCTTTTCTTTTTTATTTTCAACTAGGGCTTTAAACTCTTTAAATTTGATAGAGTTTCACTTTTATCCTTCATGAAATAAATCCATGACTTCCTATAAAAATCATCTATGAACAATACATAATATAAAAAGCCACTCAGGGAGGGGGATGACATGGGACCACATACATCAGAATGTATTAAATATAAAATCCCTTTAGACCTTTTGTACCGTTGGAAAAAAATTTCTTAGCATTCTTCCCAAGTGCACAACCCTGACATACACTATCATGCTCAAAATCAAATATGGGCATACCTTTTACCATCTTTTGAAGTCCTGGCAGCAATTTGTATTATAGGTGTCCAAGCCTTCAGTGCCATAGCTTGCATGGAATGATAGTTTGGTGAATCATAGCTTCAATGTACTTCCCGGGTATCTTGTAGAGTCCTCCCTCTCGAACTCCAATCAAAACAGTAGATTCTAGGATTTTTTTCTTCGGCCATAAAAGTGCTTTGTTAACTCAAAATCCTTTGTCTTCAAGAACCGAAACTGAAAGGAGGTTCTTCTTCAATCCTGGAACATATGGAATTTCCTCCACATGTAAAATGTCACTGGTGCTCGGCTAGAATGAGGTGGATCCAACTCCTTGGATCGAAAATGTTGAGTTGTCCCCCAAATCTACCATGCATGTTAACTCTCTCTCCTTTAGATTAGTGATGGCACTCTTGTAACCAATCATATGTTTGGCTGCACCACTGTCAATCGACCATGTGTCTACATTTGTGATGACGTATCCAAAAAGGGATGAGACAAGGTAATACTCCCTTCTTGTATCCTTTTATTTGGATGCATTATTTTGAGTGATTTCATCTTCTATGGCGGTAGAAGCATTAAACTTTCCTTTCCACTTTGCTTTGCACTCTCTTGAGAAATGGCCTTTCTTGTTGCAATCCTTCTTCTTTGGATGAGAGAACTTCTTTTCGAGGAAGGGTTTATTTCCTTTCTTCATTCTTGTCATGAGGGCAAGGTTTTCTTCTTTGATGCACACTGAATTGATATGGATTCAACCATCCTCTTGGAGGCAGTCATGACACAAAATTTCAAAGTTAGGTTGTACCTCTCAGCCATTTACCACAACCAAGAATTTATCCCATGAGGATGGGATACCATCAATAGCGGTTTGGATAAAATCATCTTCATCCACCACTACTCCAATACTAGCAAGTTGATCTCTTACCTGAGAGATATTGGTGAAGAAGGAGGACACTATCTCACCCATCTCCATATTTCAGTTTTGAATCTTATTCTTCAATTCCCTCTTTTGACTCGGGACCTTCTTCTCACATAGATTAGTCAATGTATCATAACATTATTTCATGGTCTCCAGCAGTGTGAATATGGGAATCAAGTTATATTTTACCGAATCATAGATGATCTGTTTGGACTTAGCTTGATTATTCTTGAAGTTGATGTGCCTTGCATTAGATGTAGGATCCTCTAGCATAGTGGATATGTAGCTATCCAAGTCATGTTCATCTAGGATGTTGAGAATCCAAACCTTCCAAGTGTTGAATTTTGAGGTTCCCTCAAGATGGTCTTTCGGTCGTACAAATATTGATTCCATAGTCTTCAAATCTTGTGCACAACTTATCAGAATCTACGTAGGCTCTAGTTGGCATGCAAAACTGATTTCTTTCGAGACCTGAGCTATGATACCATGTTAATATTTGGTTGAGCTTTGACCTTTAATTCTTTTAGATGCAGAAACTTGAAGAACCAAGACAATTCAATCATATGAAATTCATACAACCATAACACAATATATACCTTGGGGAAAATCCTCAAAATAGTGAGAACAAAAACCTTGGAAATTTTTCTCAGTATAATATAATGGATAGAAGAGAATGCTTTATTTTACAACATATCAGATTGCTTTTGGAATATAAGAGATCATCAAACACTCTTGGTGAAGATACATAAGCAATAGAGAAGAGAGATCAATCAAAGAAGTGCCTTTCCTTCAATAATAATATCCCGCACACAAAGAGAAGCACATTTCCTTCAAAGGATAAGAGAATTCACTTCACATTGAATTCATCAATCCCATATATCATATTTATACATTCTTCTCTTCTATTTTTATCTTCTATATTCAGGATGAACTCGCCCTCAAATTGGATGTATCAATCTTGCATGTAGAAGTGTGCCCCACTTCTCATGCAATGCTTTATCTCACTAAATTGTCGCTTAGGATGAAATTGCCTCTTAACTGAAAGCTTTCCCACTTAGTTAGGTGGCTAACTTAAGTGTCGACATGCAAATGTTGAAACTCACGTGTTGTCTTTTAGTTTAACATAAGTGTCGTCATGCAATAACAGGCTTAATTAACTAGATCTTCTTTGTTGTCACTTAGTTAACTCTCTTTAACTGATTCTTTCTTGATAACATCACTGTAGTGATCAATTCGAGTTATCCTTGATTTATTGAAGTGTCGTATTTTAGTTTAACTAAAGTGAAAACACTTTAGTTAACTAGTCCTTCTTATTTAACACTTAGTTAACTGGAATCATGATGATTGATTTACTTGAAGTGACCACTATGAGTTCTTTAGTTAACTAAGGCATATATTTAACTGATGCTTTAACTGAAGCATTGATTGAGGCATACATTCGTACTTAACTTAAGCTTTATAATTGAATAATTATAACTAAATATTTATAACTAAATATTCATAACTGAAGCTTTAACAATTCGAGTTCTCTTTAATTAACTGAAGTGTCTGCATGGGAAATTTGGAATTCTTTTGATCTCTATGCTTTATATTTTATTTCTTTATCTCTTACTACATGGTCAATATGTGCTAGATTTAAGTATCCATCACATTATGTTATACTAAGAATAATTATCGGATGTTGTGATCATATTATATTATTCCAAACCAAATGATCATATGCTAAAGTAATTCACTTTAGAGGTGATCAATCTCTAAAGGAGACTTAATAGCAATCCAATGATCATGGTTAATAATACAACACAAAACGTTAAATGATTTTAACAAGTAAAGCATGACCTTTATATGGAAGATCCACCTCTATATGGGAGGTCCATTTCATGGATACCTTTATATAGAAGGTTCATATAATAATTATGACTTGATACACAAGTCTAGATCCTTGTCCAACAAGAATTTAAAACATCATTACTTTGATCAATTACCTCTACACAGGAGGAATAAACTTTACACGAAAGGAAATCAAAGTGCTCACCTCTATACGGGAGGATCAATCTTGGCTACACAAGATTGGTTTGGATAATGTATCCTGATGTTGTATATTTAACATACCTAAACCATTGACCTATCCTTACCTTTATCAAGATGATGGACCTACTTAAATCAACCAAATCTATCCCTAGAAACCTAATTTAGAAACCTAGAAACCAAATCTACAAACTTAGAAACCTGATGTATCCCTATAAACCCAATCTAGTCCTAAAACCCTAGAAATGTAATCTATCCCCATAGATGTCTTCATCATAATCATCATCGTTTACAGAATAATCCTCTTCCTCATTTTTATTTGCATTGGATCGCCATCCTCATCACCACCATCTCTCCTCTCAGCCCATGGCCTGAAGTTGGTATTGTTTGACAATTTTAGAAAATAGGGTTTCCCTTAGTAAGAGGCATTGCAATTTTTTCCCTAAGGGGTCAAATTGGGGAATACCTCAAACATGAACTTGTTGCTAGTGTTCCCACAGTGAACCTACCCAAACAAAATTGCAGGATCTCATGGAACTCAGTTCTGCTTCTCGGTTGGGATTCTATGCCTCTAGTAGGGATTCACCATGTGTCCTTGAAAGCCTATAGGAGGCTAGTTTCAACTGGACATAAAATGATGACTATGGATCAGATTGACAAATCATCAACTCCATTCGATTCATGATGGAATCCGTAAGCTAGGGATACCTCTCCTGTCTTAGTCCATGGCCCAAAGCTGGTATTGTTTGACAATTTATTAAACTAGGGTTTCCCTTAGTAAGAGGAATTGGAAATTTTTCCCTAAGGGGTCAACTTGGGAAATACCGTGATTGTGAACATGTGGCTAGATTTACCATGTTGAACCTACCCAAAAACACTTGCATGACCTCCCAGAAATAAGTTATGCTACCTGGTTGGGATTCTATGCCCCCGACAGGGTTTCACCATGTGTCCCTAAAAGCCTCTATGAGGCGAGTTTCAACTAGCCATAAAATGATGATTGTGTCTTGAATCGATGAATCATCAAATTTTTTGGATTCGTGATGTTTCCATAATGATATGGGTTATTCTCTCCTCTCAGTCCATGGCGCAAATCTATCCTTGTTTGACAATTTTAGAAACTAGGGTTTCCCTTAGAAAGACGCATTGCAATTTTTCCCTAAGGGATCAACTTGGGAACTACCTCGACCTTAAAGTTGTGGCTATAGTTACCACATTAAACCTACCCAAAAAAAACTTGTAGGATCTCATGGAACTTAGTTTTGCTGTCTGGTTGGGATTTTATGCCCCCAACAAGGATTTACCATGTGTCCCTAAAAGGCCTCTAGGAGGAGAGTTTCAACTAGCCACAAGAATGATGACAATGGTTTGGATGAATGAACCATAGAATCTATTGGATTTTGATTTCATCATAATGCTAGGGGTGCCTCTCTCATCTCGGTCCATGGCCTGAAGCTAGTCTTGTTTAATAATTTCAGAAACTAGGGTTCTCCTTAGTAAGAGGCATTGAAATTTTTTCACTAAGGGGTCAAATTGGAAAATACATCGATTATGAACTTGTGGCTAGCATTCCCATGTCAAACCTACCCAAACACACTTGCATGATCTCACATAACTTAGTTCTGCTACCCATTTGGGATTCTATGCCCCTGATAGAGATTCACCACGTGTCCTTGAAATATTCTAGGAGGCGAGTTCAAATGACCATAAAATGATGAGTATCGTTCAGATTGATGAGCCATCGAATCTATTAGATTCATGACATTTTCATAAATCTAGTGGTTCCTCTCTCCTCTTGGTCCATGGCTCACAGTTGGTCTTGCTTGACAATTTCAGAAACTACTTGGGTTCCCTCAGTAAGATGCATTGCAATTTTTTCCCTAAGGGTCAACTTGGGAAATATATCGACCATGAACTTATGGCTAGCATTCCCACATCGAACATATCTAAACACACTTGCAGGATCCGACAGAACTTGGTTCTGCTACTCGGTTGAGATTCTATGCATCCAACAGGGATTCACCATGTGTCCCTGAAAGCCTCTAGAAGGTGAGTCTCAACTGGCCATTCAATGATGACCATGGCTTGGATCAATGAACTGTCGAATCCATTGGATTCATGACATCATAATAA
Organism: Larix kaempferi; assembly: GCA_027924585.1. NCBI lineage: Eukaryota > Viridiplantae > Streptophyta > Pinopsida > Pinales > Pinaceae > Larix > Larix kaempferi. The sequence goes on from BSBM01000008.1 coordinate 8,230,471, forward strand.
TTCTAGGGGTACCTGGCTCCTCTCGTCAATGGCATGTAGTTGGTATTTTTAACAAATTCAGAAACTAGGGTTTCCCTCGATAAGAGGTATTGAAATTTTTGCACTAAAGGGTCAATTTGGGTGTTGGAGCTACTCATGATATGGCCATATGGCTACCATGAAACCCTAGAAAAGGATATGACTAGTTGTTTTGTATTCATTAGTGTCTTCGATCAAGTTAATAAAAATATTAAATATAAAATATACCTTTAAGATTTCAAAATTACATCATATTTTGAGTTGTTAATTGATTTAGAATTTTAAACGATGGACTTATAATGACCTTGTATCTTTCAATTTCTTATTTGGATAAATATGATGTTGTGATGATAGGATTGAGACTTTGCTTATATTTTGTTTTGAGATAATTTATATTTGTGGATTTGATGCAACATAACTCAACACACTGGAATATAAAAATTCGATCACGCTGGAACCCTAGCTGCGATCCACGCAAGCTCGCTTCTCGGCTCCCGACGTCGCCATGGATCCATCGCCGCCCTCCCTGGATGAGCATAGGCGTCTCCTCGATACAGCCTTCCGCTGCTTGGTGGCTTCCACACCTCCCCCTCCCGTTCATTCTGATCCTGCAGATGCCAGTTTTATCGAACGAGCTGTGGCTCCCAAGATCCATATCCTGTCAACAGCTTCCAAACTGAAGGCCCTAGCTCTCAGTGAATGAGGATTAATTGGGAAATTCACCGGTATTTGGCCGTCCCCTAAATCAATGGATGCCTGGGTTAACAAAAAATGGATGTCATTAATCTCTGGAGGTCTGCAACACTGCTTCTGTGGTAAGGGATATTTTATCTTTCTTTTTGAAAATAAGTCGGACAAAGATCTCATTTTTCACAGCGGCCCCTACTTCATGGGACCCCGTGGCCTCTACCTGAATCGGTGGAACCTCTCATTTGACCTCGAAAAAAAGTTCCTTCAGCTGTCCCTGTTTGGGTTTGCCTGCCTCATCTTCCCCTGCATTGTTGGGATGACGACACTCTGCAAGCCATTGGGAACACTCTTGGAAAGCATATAGATAAAGTGGAACCGAAAGGACCACTCTTTGCTTGTGCCAGAATCTGCGTCGAGGTTGATCTTGAGAAAGGACTACCAGAGGAAGTTAATCTACAGATGGACGAATGGGAACACATTCAGAAGGTTGACTATGAACAACTTCCTTTCAATTGCAAAAAATTCCACGAATATGGTCACTTTGTCAAAAACTACCCAAAGAAAGCTCCAGAAATCACAGAAAAACCCCAGGAAGAAGTATGGCAAACGGTGAAGAAGGGAAAGAAAAACTTGCAAAGCTCACAAGCCTCCAAAGATCCTCAAACCGCTTCCGACAATGGGAAAAATCCAGGAACTCAAGAAGCCTCCAATACGAACAACTTTCGAATCCTGCAGGTTGAAGAAGGGAAAATAGATACTCAAGAAGAAACCCCAGTAGCTCAAGCTAGAGATGAAGTTGTCCCCCCTTTTCCACCAGAAACAGATCTCACTGAAGAAAATACGGGAGGAAACATCACTCCTGGAGGAACTTGGGCGGACAAGGTCAAGCACAAGTTCATTTCCACCTCCTCATCTCTTGATGTCTCCTCGGATTCTTTCGGGGGGGGAGATCTGGTGCAACCTCCCAACACTCGAGGCAAGAAATCCCTAAGGTACCACAGAGAACTTGAAGCTGAAAGGGAACTCGAAATGGGAAGACAAAAGAGCCTTGAAGATATGAAGCTCTTACAGTAGTCCAAGCCTCAAAGTGGATTAAAAGAAGGTAAGTCCCGAGTAGGACCCCCCGCTGCCAAGAAGTAATGCTTTTCGTCTCTTGGAACTACAGAGGTCTCGAAGGTTCAAACAAAACTGAAGCACTGAAAAACTTGTTAAAAAACGAAAAACTGGATCTTTTGCTACTCCAAGAGACCAAGATGCAGATCATTGAGGTCTTGGAACTCTCGCGTTCAATTTGGAAAGATAGCAAGGGCATAGCAGTAAGCGCCCGTGGAGCATCAGGAGGAATAGAAAACCTCATCTCAAAAAATTTCTCCATCCTTTCCTCCGTAGAAGGTGCCCATTGGTTGCTCACAGAAATTAGAGCCAACAACAATAACACTTCCTTCTTCATTTGTAATGTCTATGGGCCCATTCACCATAGGGAAAAAAACATTTTCTGGGAGGAACTTAGCAACTTCAAGAATAACATCCAATATGAAAAGCTCATCATAGCCGGAGACTTCAACGTCACCAAATCTCAGCGTGGGGGTAACCCAGTTCGTGACCCATTTGGATAAAAACTCGAAGATCTCATCAACGAACTGGACTTGATTGACATTCCCCTTAAAAATGCAAAGTTCACCTGGAGCAACAAGCGATGTGGAATTGGGAATATTGCGGCCAGGCTCGATCGTTCTCTGGTAAGTTCCTCTTATTTTAACCTTGATCTCATTGTCAATTCATTTTCTATTCCTTGTGCCTCCTCGGACCACAAACCAATTGCACTCTCCATCTTCCCCCACGTCAACCTTGGACCGATCCCCTTCCGGTTCAACCCTCTTTGGATCCAATCTCCATTGGACATCGTTCAACTTGCTTGGAACACCTACTTCTCCGGCTCCCCCAACTACATTTTTTAATCCAAACTCAGAACTGTGAAGCATGCCGTCAAAAAATGGTCCAAAACCTCCATTCCAAATCCCTGCACCTCTAAACGCTCCCTTTAGTCAAAACTTGCTGACCTGCAGTTAGCTTTGGAGACAAAGGAGGTCTCACCTGATCTCATATATCAAGAAAAAACTCTAAATCAAGAGATCCTTAAGGTAGCAAGGTGAGGAAATATGGCGTTTAAAATCTAGACAACTCTGGCTCAAAGGGGGAGATAGCAATACAAAGTATTTCCATAATCAATCTAGAGCCCAAAGAAGCAAGAACACGATAAGAGATCTTAAAAACAACAACGGTGATTGGATAAGTGTTCAAGAGGATCTAAAAACTCATGCCTATCAACACTATCAAGAACTCTTCACGGACAGTGGAGAAGCCAGCCCTGAAGCACAAGCTGAACTTCTTGTTGGCATCCCTTGTCTTATCTCAAACAAGGCTAACAGGGATCTAACGAAACCCATCTTGGAACATGAAATAGTAAATTTTATTTGGACTCTGTAGGTTGATAAAGTGCCAGGACCTGATGGCTTCTCCATCAACTTTTATAGGGCCACTTGGGAGATCATCAAAGACGACCTCAAAAACATGTTGAATTGGAACAGGAAAAAAGATAAAATTGGAGGAGCCACAAACTCCTCCTTTCTTTCCCTCATCCCTAAAGAGAAAGCCCCCTCCTCCCTGAACCACTTCAGGCCAATCTCCCTCTGCAACACCTCATACAAAATCCTCACCAAAATCCTTGCCACCAGAATGAAAAAGATCATGGGAAAACTCATCTCCGACACACAAGGGGGATTCATTGTTGGGCGACAAATTTTAGATAACATCATTATGGTACAAGAAGCCATTCACTCCAGCACTGAAATAAAGAATCAAGGCATGGCCATCAAACTTGATATGGAAAACGCCTTCGACAGAGTCAACCACAACTTCTTATTTACAATAATGGAAAAATTCGGCTTCTCAAAAAGGTTTGTCAGATGGATTAAAGCCTGCATTAAATCTCCATGGATCGCCCCCCTTGTCAATGGCAGACCCTCTGCTTTTTCCCTGCCACTAGATGCCTTCGTCAAGGATGCCCCTTGTCCCCCTACCTCTACCTTCTTGTTGCTGAGTCCCTTAGTAGGAAACTCCATTCCTTGCAAGACTCTGGAGACCTCAAAGGTATTAAAGTTGTTAAAGGAGTCAGACCTGTCAACCACTCCCAGTTCACTGATGACACTATCCTTCTTGGCGGTGCCTCAACCATCATTGCTACTAAATTTAACCTTGCTCTCTCCTCCTTCCTCTTGGCCTCAGACGGAAAAGTGAATTACAATAAATCCAGGATCTACAGTTGGAATTGCCCTCCAGGGAACCTTGCTAGAATCGCTAGGATACTTGGTTTCGAAGGAATAGGAGACTGGAACTCCTTCAACTATCTTGGTGTCCCCATTTTCAAATGAAAAAAAAAGGTTGTTGACTGGCATGGGATCATTAACAAACTCAAAAATAAAATCAACTCCTGGGGATCCCGATGGTTGAACCTAGCGGGAAAACTTATTCTCATCAAGTCAATCCTTTCAGCGTATCCACTGTACACATGCTCTATTTCCCTCACACCTAAATCCATAATGATGGAAATATCAAAAATTATAAGGAACTTCCTTTGGTAGGGTGGCAAATCAAATGGGGGAAAAAAATTCCATCTAATCAGTTGGGACATGGTCTGCAGGCCAAAAGAGTATGGTGGAACTAGGATCAAAGATCCTACTTTAATGAATCTTGCCCTGGGGGCCAAAATCCTTTGGAGATTAATCACTGGGAAGAAAGCATGGTGGAAAGAGATCTTCCACAAAAAATACATGCACGGCAGCAGAAGCAGATGTATTGAGAGCATCAATTAGGACAAGAAAGGAACAAACATATGGAACCTATGCAATAAAGCAGGTTTCATTATACAAAGCAACCTCTCCTGGGCCCCTAGCAATGGAAAAAAAAATCAAAATTTGGAAGGACAACTTCTGCAATCACCCTCCTGCTAACTCCCTTCCCTCCCTTCAAGACTTACAATCTTGGATGGAGCGTGCACGCATTCACACTCTTTTCGACCTCTCATCTTGGTCTCCTGATGGACAATGGCTTGGGTGGATCAAGCCAAATCTCCCAGAGAAACTCTAGCATGACTATTCAGATCTTCTCTCCAGATTTCATGGTGCAATCCCTATTCACCAATCCATGAAAGACAAGCGTAGATGGGGGAAAGGAGTAGTTTACACAGTAAAGGATGGTTATGCTCTTCTTGATAGCCTAGAGCATCAAAGCAACAAAGACACAAAATGGATCCGAATATGGGGCAGAGATGGGGTCCCAAAAGTAAATTTGTTCACTTGGACCCTTGCTCATAGAAAAATCCTTACAACGGAAAATCTAAAGAGGAGAGGGATTGAAGGGCCGGCAAGATGCATACTCTGCAAAAATGATGAAGAAGCAATTGACCATCTTTTCCTTGACTGCAATTTCTCCCAAGAAGTTTGGCACCGATCCTATAAAAATATCCACCCAAATCTCATCTTACCCACTGACTGGAACGATCTTTTCTCCTCCTGGCATCATTATTACCCCAGCTCCCTTTACAAAAAGTCGGACCTCAAAAGGGCTTGGCTCGCCTTCCCGAAATATCTATGCTGGAAAATTTGGGCAGCTAAAAATCATGAAATATTTGAAGGTATTAGAAACACCCCTACCAAGATTGTTACTTCTGCAATAGCACTATGGACTGAGGCCCTCACTTCCAGAGGTATGAACCATATTTGCAAAGAACTCCTAACTGTTTAAGAAAGAGTTTGGGTGTCTGAACTCCTGACTCCCCCACTCACTTCCCTCAACCCTCCCAAGCTAAAAACAAAGGATTGGGACATCAGAATGGAGGCCAAGGATCTTCAAACATGGACCAAAACTATAGACATCCACATTCTTTTTTTTGATGGAGCCTCCAAAGGCAATCCAGGATTGGCAGGTGCGGGGGGGGTCCTCATAGACCCCGATGGAAACAAAATGAACAACTTTTCTTGGGGAATTGGTCGGTGAACGAACAACGAAGCCGAGTGGCTCGCACTAATCAAAGGTATGGAAATAGCAAGACATAATGATGTTCAAAATTTGACAGTATTTGGAGACTCCATGATTGTGATCCGGGCATCCAGGGCAATGGAAAACCACCGTCGGAAGCCCGCTACAACTCTGCATCAACACTTCAACCTCCTCGTCAAAGAATTCCATTCTATATATTTTCTTCATATCCTTCGGCACAACAACTCTAGTGAGGATGCCACGGCCAACATAGGAGCTGGACTAAATTGTGGCCTTGCGATTATTCATGACCAAGTTTATGAAAATATATGGGTTCCATAACCCCTTCCTGCTAATTGGGAGTCCCATTACTCCTACTCTCCATCACCCCCCTATCCCTCTCCTAATGGACTTTCCCAACCTTAATCTAAACATCCCTAATCCTAACCCCCATTGCATTAACTACCAAATATTCCCCTGTCCCCTAAGCAATCTCCTCACGTCTCCTCACCCGAACTGGCAGCCACCTATGGCCTTCTACACTTGGCTCGCATGTGTGCATTGAAGGGGGACGAGGCCCGAGGTTCCCAAGAATTATTTCAGGCCATACGGTGGCGACCTCTCCGCACTACCAATCCTCTCGTCTCACCCCTCGTTCCTTGATTTCCCTGGTATGCCCTCATTACTCTACCTGTCTGTGCATTCTGGGCGCTCTGCAAGCATGGAAGACGGAAACCTCTGCCCTCCCGCCCTGAATTGTCACAAGTGTCAAGGGAAAGAGCACCCCGGGAGGGCCAATTAAAAAATATTTCTCTCGGATTTGTTTCATGGCAATGGTGACGGTGGTATGGAGCTCATCCAAATTGGCCCTTCAAAGAAAACTCGTCGCAAGCAACCTGTTGCAGATGAAGCTGATAAATGCAGAAGATGGGTTCCTTTGGAACCTAGTCTGGGCCAAGGATTTAGAGGCTCTGGGTTCATTGGTATCGATCCAAGTCCTTTTAATTAGGGGGCCCATGCCTCCCAGACTGATGCTGGACATGGGCCTCTCATGCAGCTTCGAGGAATCCCTGTGGAGCAGCCATGCAACAAAACTTGGAAAAAATCGATGGGTGACAACAGTGGCTAGTTGATGGATTCTCCTCGCACCCAAAGCAACCCCTCCCCTGACCTTCGTTTGCAAGTTTCAGACCTGGAAGCCCAAGTCCGCTGGCTCAGAGGCGACCTCACTGATATGAAAAAAATGATATCTCACTTGGCCACCTTCGTTCAAATCTCCATCTCTAAAGTCCGCAATAGCACTGGTAAGACAAAGGACCACTTTGAAAAATTAATTGGTAAATTTGAGTCTTTTTACAGTTTCCTTAGGATTGTGGAAGCTAAGGTCAACTACGTTCGAACAAACAGAGGAAACAGTCCCTCTATCATCCTGAATCTCAACGAAGAGAACACAGGAATCACCACTGGAAGCAAAGGAAAGAAATCCCGCTCCCATCATGGAAACTGAGACACCCTGCTCCACTTTTTTGTATCATGAAAGCCTCTTATGGATCCTTTCCTCTAGTGTTCAACTATGTTTTTTTCTAGTACTTAGCTATGTTTTTCTTCTGCTGGGCTGTATTAGGACAGTTTTCTAAAATTTACAGTTGTAACAGGCTTAATGCCTTCTTTGAAAAGCAAAGACTGGACAGACAGAAGCAAGAACTTCCAGCTTCTATTTTGAGGGAACAGTCCCCCCATCTCTATGTAATTCGTCCTCTTTTTCAATATAAAGCTCTTCAACCGTTTGTGTAAAAAAAAAATAACTCAACACCATTTGATGCACAACAAAAAACAACATAATTTTACCACGTGTCCTTGAAGTTGTTTACCTAAACACAATAGGGGGCACAAAATCGAAAAATGAAAACTGAAAAGAAGTGTAGAAATATTGCTTAGGGTTTAAAAAGATGGTTTATGAAGAAATGTTGGCTTATGAATAAATTGTTGGATTTACAATTGGATTGTAGTCAAGAACATTGTAAATGTGCATTGTGTGTCAAGTTGTGCATTGTTGTCAAGATGTATATTGTGTGACTTTGTGTTGCATGATGTTAATAAGGTGTAGAAATACCATGTACCATATATCAAGAAATGCATGGTAGAAAACGTTATTAATTTATATTTTTATTATCTCCAAAATTTACAAACTATCTATATGGCTCAAGATTACCATAATTATGACACTTGTTTTAAAATTTTCGATGCTATGATATACCCTACTTTCCTTTTTAACAACATTTCTTCTTCACTCGTTATCATAGTATAGAGGTAGAACATTAGGGTGGGTCAAATTCTTAAAGTAAATTTAATAAGATTTATTATGGTGGGCCATATTCTATTAAAGTAGACTTATGTAGATTTATGGAAGAACACCATAGAGTTATGAAGATTTATTGGCTTGAACAAATTCTACAAATAATTTATCTTGGACTTCTCTCATGTTGCATACCCACTTTATGCTCTATTTTTCAAACTTATTAAGAATGTCTAACATTCCAATAGTATTTGTTGCAACAACAATTATATACCAGTGCCTCATACATGAAATCATATTTTTCTTATACAACACAAAATCCTATTACATATTAGTATTTTTAGTCCTTCATATGCCATGAATAAAATTAATCAATGTTATAAGTTTGTGGTCTCCATGTGATCGTACAAGCTATCAAACAATGGAAACATTACATATAGAAACATCATTGGCCACACATGTATGATCACATTGAAGACTTTTATGAAGATGTCAAGAGAAAATATGAAATAAATTATATCATACAAGTTATAATACAATAATCCAAGTTATGACAAAGTAGACGACCCTTACATGGCCTATCAATGTACATGTATAAAAAATTACAATGATGTTACACATGTATCCCAAAGTACATCTTCCCTAGTCTACACATCAAAATTCTATCTTCCTCTTGTTTTTTCGTGACTTTGATGCATCATGCCTCTGTCTAGGACTGGTGTGCATCTTTGGAGTCTGCAAATCAAAGATCAAATTATTGATTATCTAACTCCACTAATACTTAGCACTAACAAAATAAAAAAGTTAAATTACGACTCAATTACTTATAACAAACACTCACTGAATCTATTAGAAGTATCGATGCTTATTATGTCCTCCTCATCGAAAGACTCTCTACAAATTTTCTTTTGCAAATAAAGGATCCTATCTCAACTAATTTGAAACAAGTATCAACATGTGCATGTAAAAGTATTAAGCTTACACTTTGTAATTGATGAACATATCTCACCAAAAATATAGAATCTGGGACAGGAGACTAGGTTTCTTGTGTCTCAAGCGAATCCATAGGTTGAACATCACACTCCATCGCATCCATTACTTGACTGGAGGGTCTAGCCATTGCTTCTACGAATGGCTATAGTCACTAAATGCTGAAATGGTTAAACATACATGAATAAACAATCTAACACAAATAAACTATGTACAGATATTGAAATAGATACCTTTGTGTGAATTCTTCACATTGAATATGCAACACTAACTGTTACATCAATGACCCCGATGAGGTCTGGCATGGAGGAAACTCCAACATGATGCTATAAACATCAGAAATAAAATTTAATAAAAACAAGTTGTGAAATGAATTGAAAGTTAATCAAAACATATAATCGAAGGCTATGCATTACCATGGAATTAATAGGTCCATGATCATGGACACTTGCTCTCTTTCTGAAATAGGGCCATCTGATAAATACACAATCCTTGAAAACATTTGGACTATGAGGAGAGGAAAATAAAAGTGGTGGTGCTTGGATTTCGATTGTTTCCTACAGTCACATAGTGTTGTCGCAGTTAGACATGCACATGTGAATCAATGAAATAACATGTATTAAATAACTAACATGCTCAAATAGTTACCTCAGTGTGAGCTATATCTCCACCAAGGGTTCCTTCACTGGTGACAAATCGTTGGCCCTCTATTGAAGCATCCATCATCTACAAGTTTAAAAATTCACCAAGTGTTCACGTAGTTAGACATGCATGAACCAATGAACTAACATGTAAATTTGAAATTGTTGCCTCAGTGTGAATGGTCTCTCCATGATCTCTCCACCAAGGGGGGATTCACTGGTTCCAAATACTTTCCCCTTTGTAGGGGAATCTAACATCTGTAAAATTAAAAATTATAAGTGTAACTAGCAATCTATACACATGTACAATAAGGAAAAACAAGTAGCTTGAACAGGATTACTTTTAAAAGCATATACTTACTCAGACATTTAGTGAGGTTAACATATGGGATATCACCAAAATCAATGTTTTACTCCAGCCATTGAGGATATAACAAGTATAATTTTTAAATATTGTAAATATTTGATCATCTAGAATTAATGATCTAACACATATTAACGAATTAACATGTATTAACAAACTGACATGTTGAAATAGTTACCTCGATGTGATTTTTTTCCTTGAAGATACGTCAACACTTTGCACACCAAAACCACATGTAGATTATAGTATAGTGGTATCTCCACCGCTATTGCCAATGCTTTTCCCCACTATAGTGACATCTGGCATCTTCAAGTTTAAAATTTTTAAAAATCAGCAATCTATGTATGTGTACAGTAAGAAAAAAATAGTTTGGACAAGATTAGTAATAACCATATATGTACCTACCTAAATAACCTAGAAAAGTCAATATCAGATGGTGCATGACCATAGCAGGTATGGCCACATGATGTGCATATATGAGGCTTAGTGGTGATCTCTTGATGTGTCGATCCACCCCACTACCAGATGGTCCTGCACGACGGGGATGTGATGGTTGTATACCAATAGGGTGAGATGGCCTTTCTTGGTCCATACGATCAATGAAAATTCTATGGTGGAAAACCACCTGTGCTACACTCAAGAATGCCTCTTGTGTTAGTGATATCATATCATGTGTAGGAAGGACATCTGTCCTAGGAAACTACCTACGAGGTGGATTTATTTGGTGATTTCTATCTCTATGCCTGGAATTGGGACGGTTTTGAGGCATCCCATGACCAACACCTTGAAACTCCAACATGTCAAAATAATTGACATGTTTTTCTGACATGAACTTGAGATACAACTTTCTAAGGAAATATAAGGGAATTTCCGTGTTTTTATGAGGTGGCACATAAAAAAACTTATACCAATGATCCATACAATTTTCTTGGAATGGTGGATATATGTACCACTCGATGGAGATGTGGGGTCTGCTTGTTTTGGGAATTTTCCCCATTCGAGGCTCTCTAAATAAGGAAAAGATATGCTCTTTGGCGATCTTTAGTTTTTTATTTCATTGTAGCTCAACCCATCCGCGTATTGTTTCCTTTTTTATTCTCTATAAGATGTAATGTCATATAAGGAACCATTTGATTGCGTAATTGTGTTTATGATGCCATCTAGGGACATAGCAAGAGAGTAGTGGAGCTAGTCTCCACCCTTCCAAGTCCCCCCAAATTCTCTAAGTCTCAAAATATCTCTCATAATCTCTGCATCAAGATCCATGATTGTTATTTTTCGACAATTTCATTCCATTATCATTCAGGATCACTAAGAGAATAACATGTACAACATATCTACAGCATATCAATCATAGACATAATAACAAGCACACAAGAGACACAGAGTTTCCTCGGGGAAAACCAAGAAGGTGAAAAACCACGCAACTTCCTCAGAGATAGAATAAGCCAAAATACAAGATCACAATGATCAAACCCAAAGAGATGTCTCTAGAAGATACTCCTCCTCCCCACTTGTGTGCCACTTTCTCTCTTAGCTATGCGAGCTTGAGAAGTAAGTGAATGAATAGAATGAGCCACTCTCACTCTCTATTTATACTTGAATTGACCTAACAATAAAACTAACTGAGCTGACCTCCTAATGAGGTCTAATAACCCAACCAATTAACTCAACCAAGGAGACCCCACACTGGTGGTCTAATAACCCATGAAATATAAGTTGTGACACTTGCAACACTTGCGACACTTACAAATACAAATGATGACACTTCTAATTGGAGGAATAATACATCTCCATCATACATATAATAAAGTACAAGTGTAATACATAGAAGAATATCTTCCGAAGTTACAAATACATCAACACTCCCTCTTAACTAGGAAGGTATTCTATCGACATAGGTAATCAATACATAACGTCACAAGTCTTCAATTCTGGAGCTGGATCATCGTCACTGGATCACGGAGCATCATCATCATCACTGCTGCCGTACTCTGCATCTTGATCACTGGGCTATCTCTGAATTCTTCTCGTCATAGGAAGTTCTACAGAGCCAACCCTTTTTCATGTTGGATCTAGGCCTAGCCTCCTGTAGGTCTTCATCATCTCTGGCCATACTGTGGAATCCTCAGGACTAATTACGTGCATCACAAAAAATTGAAAGAGCATCCCAGGACTGATTACGAGCGTACTACTCAACCTATCGGATCTCCCAGGGCAATATTATATGTGACCACCACAAAACCTCGAAAGAGCATCCCAAGACTGATTACGAGCATACTACTCAACCTATCGGATATCCCAGGGAAATATTACATGTGGTCATGGAAAAACCTCGAAAGAGAATCCCAGGATTGATTACGAGCGTACTGCTCAACCTATTAGATCTCCCAGGGAAATATTATATGCCATAGGACAAAAACTCGAAAGAGAATCCCAGGACTGATTACGAGTGTACTACTCAACCTATCGGGTCTCCCAGGGCAATATTATATGTCCTTAGGACAAAAAATTGAAAGAGCATCCCAAGAATGATTACGAGCGTATTGATCAACCTTTCGGATCTCCCCGGGCAATATTATATGTCCTCCCAAAGCAAAACCTCGAAAGAGCATTTGCCAGATATCCCAGGGAACTATTACATGCCATAGGAAAAAACTCACAAGAGTATTTGCAAATCTCCGAGGGAAAGATTATATGCTTATCTGCACAACCCTTCCACGGCCATGGAGTATCATCCTGATACTCATGATAATACTGATCATCATAATATCGTACATCGTCCTGATGCACATCATCACATGATCAACCTGATCATCATCACAACATCGTCCTGGTGCATGTCATCATCGCATGATCATCCTGATCATCATAATAGCATCATCCTGATGCATATCATCTTGAGCATCGTCCTATTAGGAACCCATGTCTTTACTTTGTTAGTATATTTTTGTTGGACGCATATGCTTTGTAAGTCATCCCGTAGTATTTGTTGATCCGTAGTTTATATTAGCCCATAGTATTGACCCATAGTATTGGACACATATGCTTTGTAAGTTGTCCCATAGTATTATATGTCCCATGATTTTGACTCATAGTATTGGCACCTAGACTTAGCCCATGGTTTGTATTGACACATAGTATCGACCCATGGTATTGGCGCCTAGACTTAGTATATAAGTGTGTGTTGAGGCTTATGAAGGCACCGTGAAGTTAATTGTATTGAGCTTTCTCAAAGGAGGTTTCCCCATCGAAGTGGCCCATGATCAATATAAAAGTGATTCTGAGTTCTATTATTTCTGATATCTCATGTATTTGCATTAATTAATTATTGCAGGTTCATCACATCTGGTATCAGAGCACTTTCTTGGGTTCGTTGGGTGGAATTTCTGCCATTTTTTTTTTTCACATCTATTGCGGCTTCGGATTTGGGAATACTCTCTATCCGCTTAACTGTAGGAAGTACTTGGGCATAATCCCTAAAACTCATTGTGAGGAGTACCACAGCAACCCCAAAGTAGCTGGCCCATTGAGAGGACCTGCCAGCGAAAAGGGCAACAACCCCTACCTGATTGACTAGTTCCCACCCGTGAAGTAAACCAAGAGTTGTCGTTTGTGGCAAAGCGGTTATCAGTTTTACCTGATCCGTGGAGTGAGGGGTACTTCCCCAATACGCAAGCCGTCAGACATCATTGGTGGCCAAGCGAAACACCTAAACTGTTAGGAAGCCGTACATACCTGGGGTCCATATCTATTTTCAGCTGAACTGTTGCCGATCACTTCCGCTCCAGATTCAGTCATTTCAGATCTATTATGAAATTCGTTCTAGATCCAGTTGCCATTTCAGATCCAGCCGTTTTCGATCCCTTCCATGCCACTGTAGATCCATCTGTTGCAGATCCCTTCCGCGCCGCTGTTGCCGATTCATTTTCTGGAAAAAAAAAAACTGTTTTTCGGCCATATCTCCCTTGTTTCAACTATGTTTTCCTTGAAACTTCACTAACATCCCTGCAATCTCATTATGCATATTTCATTCCTGAAGACCCTATCCCAAATTCCACTTCCCAAGACCAGAAATCCCACATTTGTCTATTTTTAGGGTTCGCTATAAATTTTTCAATTTTCACCCGATTGCCTTCAAATTTTACCATAGAGTTCCCGCTTTTGAAATCCCCATTTTTTGCTTCTCTGTCCCTCGGAAAGTGTCGAAAACCTCGTCAAACCCCAATTACCCCTCCGAGTTTTTCCCAAATCCAAATTTCCCCTTACTAAATAAGCTTGTGTTTGTGTTTTTCTATCCATTCCCCCCCCCCCAAAAAAAAATAAAAAAATCCTGGTTATGGTTGTCACTTGCATAGGATAAAAAACCATGGAGGAAGCACTTGCAGCCATCCAAACCAAACTCCAAGATCTGGATGAAAAATTTCTCAGCCTCCATCTTCAGCATTCAGCCATGAACAATAACCGACAACCAGAATCTTCTGCAACCACTGGGTTCTCTTCTTCCATCAATTTTCGTGGGCCGAAGCTTGATTTTCCTCGCTTCAATGGTACTGATCCGACTAGATGGATATACCGAGCATAACAATATTTCAGTCTGCATAATACTTTTGATGTCTAGAAAGTTCCACTTGCATCCTTTCATTTGGAACAGGAAGCCCTTCAATGGTATCGTTGGTACATCAAAGCTCATCCCGAGCCAAACTAGACAGATTTTTGCCACCTCCTTTTGTCACGATTTGGTCCTAGTGCTTTTGACGACTTCATCGGAGCACTCACTAAACTTCACCAAATTGGCACAGTGAGAGAGTATCAGACAGAATTTGAGAAACTGGCCAATCACACAGAAGGATTGTCTGATGAATTCTACAGGAGCTATTTTATCAGTGGTCTCAAGGATGAAATCCACTCAGAAGTCAAAATGTTCTGTCCCAACACAATGATGGAAGTCCTAGGGTTGGCTAAGTTGGAAGAGGACAAGATCGCAGCTCAACAACGTTCCAAACCCACCTTTGTTCCCTTCAGAAATATGGGTTCCCAACGACCTCCCATCACGCCTACTCCTCGAACAACTCCTATCAAGCATTTATCTGAAACAGAGATGCAGGCATGCCGAGAAAAAGGGCTTTGTTATAATTGTGATGAGAAATTCACTCAGGGACATAGATGTGTTCAACAAAAGCTCTATCTCTTGGATGTGGATTCTCCGCATGCCTCAGAACTTGGTGAAGAAGCTCTAGATATAGTAGATGTTCAGGTCGACATTCAGCACCTGCCTGTTGACACCCCATCTCAAGATGACCCACCCGAGATCTCTCTCCATGTTGTAACTGGCATCACCACCCCACAAACAATGTGGGTCAGGGGATACTTCAAGAAGCTCCCTCTTACCATACTCATTGATTCTGGTAGCACTCATAACTTCATTGACCGTCGGATTGCCAAATAGGCTGATTATTTTGTCCATCCTTGTTCCAACTTTGAAGTCATGGTTGCCAATGGGGGCACCTTACCTTGCAAGGGGAAGTGTCATAATGTGCGTATCTCTATGGAAGATTATAACCTGCACTCTGACATGTTTCCCTTGTCCTTAGGTGGATGTGATGTAGTTTTGGGCGTTCAATCGTTATGCACACTTGTCCCCATCTTATGGGATTTTGATGAACTTTGGATGCAGTTTTCAGTCAATGGGACACAACACAAATTTTTGGGCTTACAACCAGGGTCTCTCTGCATCATCAGTTCACATCGCCTGGAAAAAATACTTAAGAAGAATTCACATGTGTAAAATCTCAAGCACAGTTGAATCTAGCTACTGTGGATTCCTCACTGGTGAAAGATTGCACAACATTTGCAAGAATTAGCATAAAAAATTTAAATGAATGAAGAACAATACACATGAATTGGTGAATAATGTCAATATTATTAACTGTCCAACCTTAACAAAGGTTAAGAACACCCATATATACAAATCTGGAAGAATTCGAATCCATCTGGAGTGTTCACACTGATCTAGCTTAGAAAAAGCTCAAACCCCCCTAGGTTGACCAAAATATCCCAAACCATCCCAAACTGGTTCGAATCTGCAGTGTGAATGCTGGGAATGACTGGACAGGCCCATGTGACCTCACACATGTGAAGAAACTGGTTGGCTAGAGGTTTGGAGTCTAAAATTGGTCAAAAGTGTGACAAAACAAGGCAAGATTGTCCACAAAGAGAGCAAATGCGCCCTAGGTAGAAGAGAAGCATGCTGAGTGCATTAAATGACCTGAGGAGGGCGCTCTAGGCATGCTGAGTGCATTAATTGCCCTGGGGAGCGCTCCACTTAGCTGGTTTGACTCAGCACTTGTTCACATTTGCCATCTAGTTCATGATAATTGACCATTTAGTAGCTAATCAACTTAGGGATGTAATCATTAATCACTTGGGCTAATTAATCATCATTAATAAATGATTAATGTACATAGGTGGAAAAATGTTCTAACACCCCCCCTTAAGCTAGACTTAGTGAAATATCAAAAATTAAGGCCTTGGCAACTAGGCTCAAGTCACCTTTTACATCATAAAATTTATTTGTCCATGTGACCAAGGTAAGGAGGAAAACCACATGGGAAATAAAACCTCCCCTCTAAAATGGACATGTGGCATATATCAAAATACACCAATCATCACCATGCATCACTCACCCCAAGCAAAGATCTAAGGTGAGTGAAGGTCTTCTCGGTAAAACACTTGGTGAAGATATCAGCAGTTTGCTCACTGGATGGGCAATACTGCAATGCTATGATCCGGTCATGCACCAAACCCCGAATGTAATGCATGTGTATCTCTATGTGCTTGGTCCTCTGTCTCTGTACTGGATCGGTAGAAATCTTGATTGTACTTTGATTATCACACCAAAGAATAGTGGGTGAATCAAAGACAATCCCGAACTCTGCAAGAATACCTTGCAACCAAACACATTGTGTGGCTGCATTGACTGCTCCCCTGTACTCGGCCTCAGCTGAAGATAAGGAAATAGTGCTCTGTTTCTTGCTTGACCAGCATATAGGTCCATGTGCAAGCATAAAGACATAACCGGAAGTTGACTTCCGATCAATACAATCACCGGCCCAATCAGAATCTGTAAATCCTACTAGTTCAAGGGATGAACCAGCAGCATAATGGATACCAAAAGACTTAGTACCCTGAACATAATGAAGGATCCTCTTGGCTGCCTTCCAATGGATCTCATGAGGCTCTTGCATGTGCCTTGCAACAGCCCCAACAGCATAAGACAAATCTGGTCGAGAGTGTGTAAGATACAACAAACTCCCAACTAGTTGTCTATACAACGAACTGTCAACTAGTGGTGAAGAACCCCATTCTGTAAGCTTAACTCCTGAAAGAAATGGAAATTTTGCAGACTTACATTCAGCCATCTTAAATTTCTGCAGCAAATCTGAAGCATACCTTGACTGACATACAGAAATTCCATTCACAGATTGATCAATCTCCAAACCCAGAAATTGTTTTAGCAATCCTAGATCGGTCATGGAGAATGCACTGTGCAATGCTCTCTTAACTGAGTCAAGTTCTTTGGTGCAGCTACCAGTGATCAAAAGATCATCAACATACAGTACAATAATCAATATCAGATCACTAACATGCTGCATATACACATTTGGATCAGACTTACACCTCTCAAACCCCAAAGATAGCAGAAAATTGTCCATTTTTGCATACCATGCTCTAGGAGCTTGCTTGAGCCCATAGAGTGATTTGTTCAACCTGCAAACAAGTGTATGATCAGAAATAAAACCTTCAGGCTGCTGCATATAAATCTCCTCATTCAGATCCCCATGAAGAAAGGCACTTTTTACATCCATGTGATGAATCTCCCATCGCTTGGAAGCCCCAATTGCCAAAACTAGTCTTATGGAGTCCATCTTTGCCACTGGTGCAAATGTCTCTGTATAGTCCACTCCTTGGACCTGAGAGTAACCCTTAGCTACCAACCTGGCCTTATACTTCAGATCAGAGCAATCAGATCCAATTTTGGTTCTATAAATCCACTTGCATTGCACTAGTTTCCTCTTGGGAGGAAGAGGGACCAAATCCCAAGTTTTGTTCTCATGGAGTGAGTTCATCTCCTCTTGCATGGCTGATTGCCACCTTGGGTCTGTACATGCTTCTGAATATGACATTGGATCAGATCCAATCATCAAATAACAGGCCTCACTCAGATCAGAATTATTATATGCAAAGGAATTGTGAAATTGAGATCTAGTTTTCCTAACATCTTGGGGATCTCCCACTAGCTCTCCGGCACTTTGAATTGTTTTCTCTGCCCACTTGGGCCTTGAAGGAGGGATATGTTCAGAATCCATATCAACATCATCTTCAGCAATATCAGAATCAGAAATATCAGAGAATGAATCACTACTTACTTCATCATCAAGACGAGGGAATGAGCATTCCCCATCACCTTGTTCACTAGCTTGCAAAAATTCTTCCTCTTCGAATTTGACACTTCTTTCAATGAAAGTTTTGTGAGTGGATGGATCAAAGAGCTTGTAGCCCTTGGAATCCTCTGCATACCCAACCATGATTGACTCTTTGCTTTGGGGCTGCAATGCCTTTCTCTTCTCCGGTGGAATTCTAGCCCAAGCCCTTGAGCCAAAAATTCTGAAATGTGAGACATTTGGCTTGTGGCCCATCCAAGCTTCAAATGGAGTGATTCCTTGCAATGCTTTGTGTGGTGCCCTGTTCTGAACATATGCTGCACAATTCATAGCTTCAGCCCATAATTTGGGAGACAAATCCCTTGCTTGCAACATGCAAGTTGCCATCTCTTTCAGTGCTCTATTTTTGCGCTCTGCAACACCATTTTGCTGAGGTGTGTAGGGCACTGAGTGTTGCATCTGAATGCCATGCTCTTGACAGAGCTGCTGCAAATTGTTGTTGACATACTCTCTACCATTATCAGTCCTCAAAATCTTCATGGCCTTCCCACTGAAGTTCTCAACCATGCTCTTAAAAATCTTGAAACATTCAAAGACTTCAGATTTTTGCTTAAGGAAAAATAACCAGCTGTACCTTGAGTAGTCATCGATGAAGGTGAGCACATATTTGCTGCAGCCATAGGAGGGTGTGGGGAGTGGTCCTATGAGATCAGAGTGTACTATCCCAAGAGGTTGATCAGCCCTCCTAGCCTTCCCTTTGTCATACTTCCTTTCAGGATGTTTCCCAATCATGCAACCCTTGCATGTTCCACTCGAAAATCTGATTTGGGGCAGCCCTTCTACCATATTTTCTTTGCTTAAAACTTGAAGATATCTGTAGTTTAGGTGCCCATACCTTTGATGCCATAGCTTGCTGGTCTCATTCCCATGTGACAGCAGCACACTTGGTGAAGAAAATTCGAGGAAGTGGGAGAACATGTACATCTTCATGTCATGGTCTGCAACACCCTTTGCAACAATTTTCCCGGTGGAAACTTCTGATATCTCCACTTCATCCTGAGTGAAGACCACCTTCTTTGCTGCTCCAGTATGTGTCATTTGATACACAGAGAGCAAGTTTGCTGCAAGGTTTGGCACATACAGCACATTGGAGAAGAAGCCATTCTCCATAGAGATTTTCCCAATGCCATGAGCAGGGATTTCTGAGTCATCTCCCATTCGAATTGAGAGACCACTGTAGGGAGCAAGTTCAGAAAACGAGTCTCTTGAGGAAGCCATGTGCCTTGAGGCACCTGAATCAATGATGAACAAAGGTGAATGAGATGAGCTAGCCACCAAAGCATGGCAGCTCTCCTTGTCTTCAGAAACGCACTCCTTCTTCTTGGAGCTTTCAGGAAGAGGAATGTTATTTTTCTGTAGGAGATGGGTCATGGTGTCTATGGTTTTCTTCATGCATGAGCTCTCTGGATGAAAACCTCTTTGACAGTAGCTACATTTTGTCTTCTCAGCCTTCTTTCCCTTGTTCTTGACAGGATTCGAAACCCCCTCAGAGGATTTGGGCTTCTCATCCTTTCTCTTCTTCTCTTGAGGTTTCGAAACCCTAGGTTTTTGCTTGCTTCTTCCACATTTCGAATCTCCAGCTGCAAGAACTTGATCTTTTTGTTTGATGGAGCCCATCAAGACCAGCTTGTCTTGCTCTTGAGTTAGCATCTCCATGAATTCAGCCAAGGATGGCATCTTCCAACCTCTGACTGTGAGCCTTGTGGAGTTGAAGGAAGACACAAAAACTGAGTATTCTGAACCCAATTTTGAGAGAATGGACAACACCAACTGTTCTTCTTTCTTCTCTATGCCACATTGTCTGATCTGCAAGACCAAGTTCTTGAACTTGGTGAAGAAGTCCTGGATGGAATCGAAATTCCCTGGGCTCAGTGAGACAAGCTCATTTTCGAGCTGGTGGCCTCTCATCTCATCAATATTTCCAAACAGTGTCTCAAGCTTGAGCCACACTTCATTTGGAGTTGCTAGACTTTCTACATGAAACAGGAGGTCTCTCGAAATGCTGAGACAAAGGAGGCCAAATGCCTCATCCATTCTGTTGAAAAACTTGGATTTCTCCACAGCTGAGTTTGGCTCAACCTCAGTGCCCATCGTGATTCTGTAGAGACCCTTGGATCTCAGCAAAATCACCATTTCTGCCTTCCAATTGAAATAGTTGAAGGGTGTGAGCACGTTTGGGTGAGATGGCTCCATTCTCCTCTGCTGCAATTCGCACTTGCTGACAATGCTGAACTCCAATACCTGCAAACAACTCTCAAATCACTCTGGAGGGATCTACACTCACAGATTCGAACCCTGTATGGATAGTGGGTGCATTCGGGAGAGCATCACACCTGAGAGGAGCCACTAGATTTCTCCAGTAAGCTCAAGGCAATGGCCTCAGGAATTATGTGGTTTCTCCACTATTTCTGGCAATCCACTACAACAGTCTGCTGGTTCGAATTCTAGCTCCAAGAGCTCTGATACCATGTAAAATCTCAAGCACAGTTGAATCTAGCTACTGTGGATTCCTCACTGGTGAAAGATTGCACAACATTTGCAAGAATTAGCATAAAAAATTTAAATGAATGAAGAACAATACACATGAATTGGTGAATAATGTCAATATTATTAACTGTCCAACCTTAACAAAGGTTAAGAACACCCATATATACAAATCTGGAAGAATTCGAATCCATCTGGAGTGTTCACACTGATCTAGCTTAGAAAAAGCTCAAACCCCCCTAGGTTGACCAAAATATCCCAAACCATCCCAAACTGGTTCGAATCTGCAGTGTGAATGCTGGGAATGACTGGACAGGCCCATGTGACCTCACACATGTGAAGAAACTGGTTGGCTAGAGGTTTGGAGTCTAAAATTGGTCAAAAGTGTGACAAAACAAGGCAAGATTGTCCACAAAGAGAGCAAATGCGCCCTAGGTAGAAGAGAAGCATGCTGAGTGCATTAAATGACCTGAGGAGGGCGCTCTAGGCATGCTGAGTGCATTAATTGCCCTGGGGAGCGCTCCACTTAGCTGGTTTGACTCAGCACTTGTTCACATTTGCCATCTAGTTCATGATAATTGACCATTTAGTAGCTAATCAACTTAGGGATGTAATCATTAATCACTTGGGCTAATTAATCATCATTAATAAATGATTAATGTACATAGGTGGAAAAATGTTCTAACAACATGGTGTCATCACTCAGCTCCATTCCATTCAAATGCACCCATCAACAGTCTCCACTACTTCCTTGGATAGATATGCAGGCGTCTTTGCTGAACCAATGAGCTTGTTGCCTTCAAGAGACCTTTCCGGTAAGAATTTAGCCACATCTACCTCTCAGCAGGAAATGATAACTATTTTGCATATAGTACAGAAGTGGCAGCCATCCCTATTGGGGAATTATTTCTACATCAAGACTGATCTCCAGAGTCTGGAAACTTTCCTGGAACAACGGGTCTCCTCCCCAACACACCTGAAATGGGTTATCCAACTCATGGGTTATGACTATGTGACCACTTACCAGAAGGGTAAGGACAATATGGTGGAAGATGCTCCTCCTCGCACATTTGATGACCTAATTTCTCTTATAGCTATTTCTCTACTTGTTCCAAATTGATTGCAATCTGTTCAATGGGACTATCTCTTCTATGAACTCCGTGCTTCTTCATCAGTAGGGAACTATGGGTTCCTCAAAACGTATGACCAGGAACAATGTAACTTCTTTTGGCAGGGACTCAAAAGGACAATTCAACAGATGGTGGTTGACTGTGATACTTTCCAGGTCAACAAGGGTGAAACGACCCTCCTTTCGGGACTGCTCGAACCCTTGTCCATCCCTCCACAGATTTGGACAACTATTTCTATGGATTTCCTAGAAGTGCTCCAGTGGTATAGTACCACATATCAAAGAACACCATATGAAGCAGTCTCTGGACAGGAACCACCAGTTCTTCTACCATACACCTTCAGCAGCTCCCCAGTTCAAGCAATTGACTCAATTCTTCGAAACCGTGATCAACTTCTTCTCATTCTGCAAGACAATTTTCACATGGTAAGAATTCGACTGAAACAACAAGCCGATCAGCACCGTTCTAAGCGCACTTTTCACATCGCTGATATGGTTCTTCTTCGTCTACAGCTTTCCATGCAATCCTCCCTGAAACTTGAAAGGCGCCAGTGGCTCGGAATGCAACCCAAGGATGCTACAGGTGACCCACTCCTTCAGATTCTGCATCAATTTCCACATCTAAAGCTTTGAGGACAAAACTTTTTCTAAGGGAGAGAGGATGTTAGGAACCCATGTCTTTACTTTGTTAGTATATTGTTTTTGGACGCATATGCTTTGTAAGTTGTCCTGTAGTATTTGTTGATCCATAGTTTATATTATCCCATAGTATTGACCCATAGTATTGGACGCATATGCTTTGTAAGTCGTGGCACCTAGACTTAGCCCATGGTTTGTATTGACACATAGTATCGACCCATGGTATTGGTGCCTAGACTTAGTATATAAGTGTGTGTTGAGGCCTATGAAGGCACCGTGAAGTTAACTGTATTGAGCTTGCTCAAAGGAGGTTGCCCCCTCGAAGTGGCCCATGATTAATATAAAAGTGATTCTGAGTTCTATTATTTATGATATCTTGTGTATTTGCATTAATTAATTATTGCAGGTTCATCACACGTCCTGATACTCATCATCACCATATAATCAAACTGATCATACAAAGCATCCACCTGATGCATATCATCATACATAGCAGTAACTGGAGCATCATCCTGATGCTCATTACATAGCACTTACATCCACAGCCATGGGAAGGATCCTCCTATCACCATGCTTGGAATGGCTCCTGCAAATGTGTCCCATCACTTCTTCCTTGAAGTATCTTCAATCTAAAGAACACCAAGCCTCTCTCTCAAGTATTCAAACTTCACTCTGGCTAGTGGTTTCATCAACACATCTGCAACCTGCTCATCCGTTGCAGCATATAGGAGCTTCACTGCTCCTCTCTGCACCATATCCTTGATATAGTGATATTTGATCTCGATGTGCTTTGACCTATCATGGAACACCGGGTTGTCAGACAACTTCACACAACTCTGGTTGTAACAAAAGATATAGGTAGCATCCAACGGGAGATCAAATAGCTCAGACAGTAGCTTCCTCAACCATACTGCCTCGCAACTAGCCGAACAAGCTGCGACATACTCTAGTTCGGATGTACTCAGTGCTATGCAGGACTGCTTCCTACTAAACCAAGAGATCACACTTTATCCCATACTGAAGCAGCACCCAGAAGTGCTCTTCCTATATGCAGTAATGCTTGCCCAATCTGAATCAACATAACCCTCCAGGTTAAAATTTGATTCGCATCATACTTGAGCCCATAATCAATTGTACCCTTCAGGTACCTCAGAATATGCTTTACAGCAATCAGGTGAACACCTTTGGGATTCGTCAGGAATTGTCTCAATGTGTTCACCACAAAGCAAATATCTGGTCTTGTGTTCATCAAGTACATCAAGGACCCAATCATCTGACGATACACAGTGACATCAACCGGCTTAGATGAAGCATCACACAAAAGATTCAGGTTCGATGCCATAGGTGTGGCCATGGCCTTGCAGTCCATCATCCTAAACCACTTCAGGATCTCTATTTCATACTTCCCTTGTCCAATAAAGATTCCATCTGCACTCTTCCACACCTCTATGCCTAGAAAATAGTGCATCATCCCCAAGTCCTTCATCTCAAATTTAGCAGCAAGCTTCCTCTTCGTATCGGCAATCAATCTATCCTCACCTGTAACAAACAGGTCATCCACAAACAATAGTAGTATCACTGGATTGCCTTCCTCAACCTTGTAGTAAAGTTTGGAATCCGCTTTACTCTTGGTAAAGCCCAAACTAGAAAGAAAGCAGTCTATCCTACCATACCAAGTCCTAGGAGATTGCTTCAAGCCATACAAGGCTTTCTTCAACCTGCACACATATGACTCCATGTCATGTGTCTCAAAACCAAGTGGTTGCTCCACATACACTTCCTCTTCGACTACACCATTCAAGAAAGTTGTCTTGACATCCATCTGGTGTATCTTCCACTTCATCATTGTAGCCAGAGCAAGTATTGTTCTGATGGAAGTGTATCTGACTACAGGTGAAAAGGTCTCTTCATAATCTATCCCTTCTTTCTGGGAGAAGCCATGAGGCACAAACCTTGCCTTGTATTTCTCTATTCTACCATCTGTAGCATGCTTGATCTTATAGATCCACTTGGAAGACACAATAGACTTCTCTTCATGTCTTGGGACCACATTCCAAACATCATTCTTCATGATCGACTAGTATTCCTTGACCATGGCATCCTTCCATTCTTTATTTTCCGTTGCTTCTTAATAATTGGAAGGTTCTTTGTTCATAATGTCATAGAGTAAGGAAACATAATTGGTGTATGACCTTGTCCTTTTCCTTTCTCTATGTTCCTCTTCTGGAATACCATACCTTTCGGCATCTTGGATGAGCTCTCTAGCCCATGCAGGTTTCCTCTTGCGAGAGTTCTTCTCACGGGGTGGATCTATAGGTTCTTGTGGATCTTCAATTTCATGAACTTCTTCTGGAATTTCTTCATTCATCGTGGTGTCTTGAAATCTGGTTACCTTTGGTTCTTCATTGTCTTCAACAGGTGTCTTCCTTGATTTGATGTATGCTGAGTCTTCATCAAATGTTACATCCCCATTGATGTCAATCTTCTTGAACCCTGGAAAGTAGATTATGTATGCCTTCGAGCTTTCACTATAACCCACAAAGATGCCCTTCTTTCCTGAAGGATCTAGCTTTGTCCTCTTTTCCTTTGGAATGTGTGTGTATACTGGACAACCAAATATCCTGAGGTGGCTAACTTCAAGTTTCTTACCAGAGAAAACTTCTTCTAGTGTTTTGCTGTCAAGTATCTTGTGAGGTGTTCTGTTCTGCACATATAAAGTTGTCCTAGCTGGTTATGCCCATAGATGGATAGGAAGATCTTGGTCATGAAGCATTTCCCGTGTTGTTTCCATGATAATTCTATTATTCCTTTCTGCAACCCCATTATGTTGTGGATTGTAAGGAGTGTTCAACTCCCTCTTAATCCCTGAATCACTGCATAACTTCTTGAAATCTACTGAAGTGAATTCTCCGCAATTGTCAGATTTTAAGGTCTTGATCTTCTTATCAGTTTGATTTTCTATCAAGGCTTTGAATTCCTTGAACTTATCAAATACTTCATCTTTATTCTTCAAGAAGTAAACCCAAGTCTTCCTAGAGAAATCATCAATGAAGGAAACATAATATACATACCCACTCAGAGAACTGGATGACATTGGTCCACATACATCGGAGTGGATAATCTCCAAGATTCCTTTTGCTTTGCTTTCACTGCTTGGAAATGCATTCTTGGTGTTCTTTCCTTTTGCACATCCTTTGCAAATGCCTTCATGCTTTGACTGGATTTTAGGAAGACCTTCTACAACGTTGCTTGCAATTGGTAGTGCTCTATAGTGCATGTGTGCAAGCCTTCTATTCCAAAGTTCACTTGGCTCCATGGATTCATTTACCATGGCATGTTTAGGTTGTCCCTTCAATTTGTACAATCCTCCCTTTTGCTCCCCAATCACTACTGCATTATCTATGGTCTTACCCTTTGGCCACATGAGTACTTGGCCATCCACCAATGCAACTCTCATTCCTTTTGCATCCAAAGATGATATGGGGAGAAGATTCTTCTTGAGTCCAGGTACATATAGAACATCTTTCATCTTCAAAGACTTCCCAGAGTCTAGTTTGTAGGAGGCTTCACCACTTCCTTTTATAGGATATTGATAGTCATCCCCAAGTTTCACCTTATGAGGTGACTCATGTTTAGATAGATCTGTAAAGGATTCTTTAAACCCAGTCATGTGTTTGGAAGCCCGACCATCAATAAGCCAATCATAACATCCATGAGAGATAGTACCTATAAGAGCAAAGATTAGAACATATTCCTCGTCACTTGATGAGTCTTCACTTTCTGCCTTAATCTTCTTCATGGGAGGTTCATCACCCTCAGTAGCATGAGCATGATATCTCTTCTTGTTGCTCTTCCTCTTCTTGTTGTAGTTGTTGTTGTTTTTGTTCTTGTTGTTCTTGGGGCAATCTAAGGAAAAGTGTCCCTTCTCATTACAAGTAAAGCACCTCAAATCTTTCTTATCTCTTTGATGGTGGTGTGGAGTTCTCTTGTGATAAGATTGCTCCCTCTTTAACTTACCTTTCATGGTGTGTGTTGTTAGAGCTTGATCTTCATTTCCCATCTTTTCTTCTTGGGCCACAAGCCTAGCTTCTTCTTGTGAAAATTCCTCCCACAGTCTACTGAAAGAGATCAATTTCTTTCTTGCATAGATTCCTTGGATGAAGGAGTCCCATGACCTGGGTAGGCCATTCAATGTGGTCATTACAATTTCTCCATTCTCCACTACTTCATCCACAACTTCAAGTTGTTCCTTGATTTGAGAGACCTTGGAAAAGTAGGATTGTATGGTCTCTCCATTCTGGATCTTTACCCCTTTGAATTGGTTCCGTAGAGCCATCTTCCAATTTATGTTCTTCCCTTCAAACAACTTAGTCAAAGAGTAAAAAATATCCTTAGGTGTCTTTAGGGAAGACACATGGGGTATGAGATGGTCTTAATAGAATCGACAATGATTCTCTTGGATTTGAACAAGTTCTTCTTGTGTGAGGCCTTAGCCTCTTCTCCCTCTGGAACTGGAACCTCTTCACTTATGTAAGTGTCCAACTCATTCTCTTCTAGGATTAACCCAATCCTATACTTCCAGGCTCATAAATTATTAGCCCCTTCAAGCTTATCCTCAATCTTGGTGTGGTGAGACATCTTAAAGACTAATTCAAATGGAAATAGAAAAGTTATTAGGTCTTACCACTTGATTTGCTGAAAACTGGACCTCGAGCTCGATTAGGGTTTGTTAGAGAAACCCTAAAAATTCAAAATTTCAATTTCGAACTTCTGAAAGATAGAAAGATACACCTTCCTGATCTAGTCAAGCTGGTATACTCCAAATTTGAAAAATGCAAAATTTGACCCCTCAAAATTGCCTTTGAAACTTCGAGATTCACTAGACAGGACCCTGAACTAGGGTTTGATTTTCCCGGAGCTTCACCCAACCAAAAAGTTTGATCCAAAGCTCTAAACTTCGATTTTTCAGAGGAGCTTCTTGCCGTGGTCTCATATTTCAGAAATTCCAACTTTCTTCGAAACCCTAATTTCTTGTAGCAGAGATTAGGTCAAAACTGAAAATGCTCAGAATTGAATTCTGTCTTGACAAAAAGATACGCCCTTGCTAGGAGAGTCAATCTAGCCTCCTGCCTTTGATGATTTGTGGAGAGAAACCCTAAAATTAAGAAGCCCTAGCTTCCGCAGCTACACAGTGCCTTCTTCTTAGGTCAGCTCTGATACCATGTTAATTTTTCGATAATTTCATTCCATTATCATTCAGGATCACTAAGAGAATAACATGTACATCATATCTACAACATATCAATCATAGACACAATAACAAGCACACAAGAGACACAGAGTTTCCTCGGGGAAAACCAAGAAGGTGAAAAACCCCGCAACTTCCTCAGAGATAGAATAAGCCACAATACAAGATCACAATGATCAAACCCAAAGAGATGTCTCTAGCAGATACTCCTCCTCCTCCACTTGTACACCACTTTCTCTCTTAGCTATGCGAGCTTGAGAAGTAAGTGAATGAATAGAATGAGCCACTCTCACTCTCTATTTATACTTGACTTGACCTGCCAATAAAACTAATTGGGCCGACCTCCTAATGCAGTCTAGTAACCCAACCACTTAACTCAACCAGGGTCGACTTCACACTGGTGGTCTAATAACCCATCAAATATAAGTTGCGACACTTGCAACACTTGCGACACTTACAAATACAAATGACGACACTTCTAATTGGAGGAATAATACATCTCCATCATACATATAATAAAGTACAAATGTAATACATAGAAGAATATCTTCTGAAGTTACAAATACATCAACAATGATAACCACTGCAATCATAAATACAAAAAAAATATTAGAACCATATACATAGTATAATGACATCTCTTAGAAATGAAAAAATGTACAACTAGTGTAACAAATAATGACAAGAGTATTTATAATTTAAAATTTAAAATTTAAAATTGAACAATTACACTAGAGAATCAACATAAAAATTTGTCATGTTAACGTTTTTGTTAAATTGGTCATGAACATGCATGCCTACACATTAAGATGTTCCTCAAATATGAAGAATTGTTATTACTATTGCAAACTAAGCCTTATGAATCTAACCTACAAGGTATTTATATGCTTGTAGCTTGGTGGAAAAAGGTTTTGAGCTAATCATATTGATACATGGTGAAGAAGGTAATCCTGGAAGAGATTATAAAATACATGTGTTCTACAATTAAGTTACATTATAAAATGCATGACCAAGATGATTATTGTCTCATTGAAAGTGTTCCCACGCCACCTTGGCTACTCATTTTTCTTTGGTCTTGTTATATTGGTTGAGTTACCACCACTTTATGTAAGGGATTATTGATTTTACCAACTACATTTTTTTAGTTAGTGTGTCTTCTATGTGGTTCCTCTGGGTTATGTGTTGGTGCTAACACATTGCAAATTTTTGACTATCCAACCTATGCCAAAAGTACTTGTCCTAACCATAGGAGGTCTATCACCAATAAGCTTTGGAACAATACTAAAAATGGAACTTGATACAAATATAACATTAGATATCTTAGTGCAAAGAAATGTTGGGACAACGAGATTTTTTCATGTTCTAGCACACCAAATTTTGTTGAGTTTCTAGCATGGCAAACACTACTAAGGTTCAAGTACATATTGCAAAAGCTACAAGTAGTTCAATTTGCATAAGGACATGACCTTAGAAGAAGTGGAAGAAAGAATAGGGGAAGAAGGAGTTGTGATGAAGTCACTTGCATGTTCATTAGAAAATAAGGATTTGGATTGAGGTTGGCATTGTAAAGTGACATTCAACAATTTCATAAGTTGG
Source organism: Larix kaempferi (assembly GCA_027924585.1). Taxonomy (NCBI): domain Eukaryota; kingdom Viridiplantae; phylum Streptophyta; class Pinopsida; order Pinales; family Pinaceae; genus Larix; species Larix kaempferi. The sequence goes on from BSBM01000008.1 coordinate 8,260,107, forward strand.
GGTTTTGTGGTAGTGGCACCAATTTTGATGACATGAAGTAGTGGGATGAGGAGTGGGGTTAGTGGGGGTATAGTCTTGGGATTGTAAGAAATTGAGAGAGTTGAAGGAGTTAGGGTTGTGGTTATGGTTTTGAGAAGAGGGGATATTAGGGTCTAAGTTATGATTAGGATTTTAAAAGGGTTGAAAGCAATTATTTTAGTTGTATTTCTATTCTATGACAAGGATGCAAAGGAAATCTTGGTCAATTGTAGTCTCTTAAACATAGCTACTACATTACATAAAATAATAAGTAAAACATATTTTGGATATTTGATCTATAATTGTAGATAGATTTTGGAAAAATGTTCAATTAGTTGTTGGATAGATTGTCATGTGGCTTGGATGTATAGTTGTTGGATAAGTTGGTTGTTTTGTGAGATTTTAGAGTTCAATGTAGGGTATTTTTTAATGTTTTTTGAGCAAAACAACTGACTGAAAAAAAAGGAGGGCACAATATTTACTTGTGGGGGAGAAGAAATTGGTTGAGGATGCTTATAGATGTTGAATTCACACCCGCATTTTTTCCTTGTCATCGATGAAATTACAGCTACACATAGAGTGAAGAATGGGGCTCACAACCCGGTTTGGGGAGTAAAACATGCAGAGCAAAACATTCACGTGTTTTTGTTCTCTAAAATATGCACGTGTTTTGGAGAGCAAAAATGTGTGCGCATTTTTTCTCCTTGCCTTCTTGGCCTCCCACTTGGATGCCTCAAACCTTCCCATTCCTATGTTTTGTAAACGCATATACATTGATGAATTCTACAACAAGAACGTGTTTTGCAAAACATCCTTTGCATCTAAAAGGTCCCCCATATTTGTCCAAGGACCCAATGAAGTGGAATACTAATTTCTACTAGTATTTTCCATAACTGGTCTCTACCTTGTCACTAAGCACATTAATGTGGAAGAATTTTTTTTTTCTCTCTCTACAATGTTCATTGCATCGAAGATGCACATTCTACAAGACAATAGGGAGATGTATAACTCCTTCTGTGCTCATCTTGGAGTTGACTTGTGTCCTTTTAAAAAAAATAAAATATTATAAAAAATAACATGTCCGCTCAAACAACAAAAATTAGATAAATTAAAACTCTTTCTGGATATTTGCACTCTAAAAAGGAGTTTGTACCTTGTGAGATTTGATCCCTCTCTACACTTAGTAGATCCCCTTTTAAGATGGATCTATACTCGTAAATAATTCTAAATGATACAATGTGATTAGTTAGAAAAAACTAATTCCTAAACCTATTTCTCCTATAACCTTCTAATATTATCTTTGACCCATTGAAATATTTTGATTTATTAATAATTTACTTTAAAAATATATATAATTTATTCATCACCCAACCTATCAATCAAAACATGATATGAAATAAATAATGTTACATCATGGATGGAAACATGAAATCTTATGTAATGAATACAAAAGTTCCATATTTTAGATTGAAATATATTTAAAAGTTAGTGTGTCATTTTATATTTGTTCCCAAATATTGTCGCTCAACGATTATACAAAGAGTCTTCTAAAATATGTGGGTGCATGACTTCTTTGTATAATTGTTGCTTAACATGCTGCTGATATTACGTTTACAAAACTCGTGTGTAACAACTGCGAATAAGAAAACTAATTAGGTTAACTACCTAACCCTAACTAGCACAAAACGGACAGAGAGATTAACCTGCAGGATAGTTGTACTCCGCCTTAGTACACTATTGTACTGCACCCTCTCGTACATTCATACGAATACAGAGTACAGTTAATGAAGTATTTATATGTACTTGAAGCAATCAAAGAAGAAAATCGAATTATGTTGCAGCGGCAGGCAATTTGATTTTCTCTCTGTGGTGATTTGCAACCAGAAGGAATTAATTCATAAGAATCTGCAATATTCGGAGAAAAAGGCAGGCGAGGATGATGCACATGACATTTTACTGGGGGAAGGAGGTGATCATTCTGTTCGATGGATGGAGGACGCATACAGTTATGCAGTATTTGGCTTCTCTCCTGGTGTTGTTTCTGGCCAGTGTCTTTTATGAATATGTTGTGAGCATAAGAGCCCATGTAAGGATGAGTTACAATAACAGTGGTTCCAGCCAGGAGAATTCATATAATTCAATGGGATCGCCTCAACAACGAGCAAAATCGATGCTTCTGCTGCCAGAGAAGGGGAAGACTAGAGATTACGCTATCAAAACCGTGGAAGCTCTGCTGTTTGCGGTAAACGCATTGTTGGGTTATCTCCTTATGCTGGCGGCCATGTCCTACAACGGGGGAGTTGTGTTGGCCATTGTGGGGGGATTGACTGTTGGGTTTTTCTCTTTCCTTAGCGTAGGGAATTTTAATGTTAATATTCATCACCAGGAAGAGGATGAAGAGAATCTCCATCTCTCCGCAGATCCATGTTCTGCTTGCACTTAAATATTGAATTTTTTTTTCCATTGGATCTTGTTGAGCGAAGATGAAGAGGACCTGCATCATATCCATGTTCAGATATTCTATTTTTTTTCCATTGAATCCTCATGTATTTCGTATACACATTGTGTAAAGTTGTCAATATAATAAAATATCAAAGTCACTGGATCTGAATCTCAAGATGTTTGAGTTTGCTTATATAATAGATCTTATTTCACATCGCTTAATATATGCCAATCAATTGATTGAGATCTTGCAATTTTTTCTTATGCAATCAGAATATTTATGAATGGAGTTCCGAAGGTATGGGCAATCCAAGTTTTAACTATCACCACCAGAGATTTATGAAAATAATTGATTTCCTATTGATCAGTGTCACAAACACACAGGAGATATAAAATATACTACAAAATGGCTGGCCTGCTGGCCTACCCTGAGAAAACAGATCAACATAGTTCAGACGATCACTCAGGTCTGGGAAGCCATTGTTTTACTAAAGTTTTAAAAGGACAAAACTCGACCTGCCCATAACACACTTCAATCACAAATACAAACATATTGACATTTAGCAAAGTTAATCATCGTTGGAGGACTCCAGCTTAATTTAACAGTCATGCTAGTAAATTTACTTTGCTAACTAAAGGAAACTCCAAGAAAATACATTTATCTTGTTCCACAAATAGCACCAGAATTGGAGAGAGCTTTTTGAGGAAAACAAGTTAGGTAACGTAGATCATTTACTAAGAGGCGAGTGCTAGCATTTTAGGCAGGTGAATGTAGTAGGGTTCGGAGCTTCAATGGTGATGAATGGAGAGAGGGGCTCTCTATTCTCTCATTTGAGTAGGGAGTCCATGCATTCAAATTGCTACTAGTAGAGACAGGGAAACAGATAGCAAGATCGCAGCCATGACAGTCCAAATTTTAAAAAAAAACCCAAAGAAAATCTATTCAACCACGCCATGCTAAGAAGAGAGGCACACAAAATTTCGCTAATGGGGTAGTTCACCAGACTTCGGCATTCCCTCAAATATGGGTAGCCAAGAACTGGAGGGTTCTGAGTCAAGGAAGAATCCAAATTCGTTTATGCGGTCGAGGTTACATTTCTTTCCCGCCCGAAACGAAAGAGTTGAACCCTATTTTTCCCAAAACAGTGAACCATATTTCATGGAGACACAATTTTTCCCAAAACAGTGAACCATATTTCATGGAGACACAAGGGATGGACTACAACCTGTGGTCATTGGATTGCGTCCCACAAGTAAAACATAGGGGATTCACTCAGTTGATTTGTCATTAGATTAGTGTTGATTTGTGATTAGATTATTCATAGGGAATTCACTCACTTGATTTGTCATTAGATTAGTGTTGATTTGTGATTAGATTATTCAAGTAGTTTATGAGCAATTTCTTTTTATATGTAATTTTGGGCACTTTACACCTGATTACTCAAAATACCAAATGCCTATTCTCATAAGAAAGCATTGGAGCCTCACATTCTCAAGAAAAGATGCTAAAGGAGACTCATCAAAAGAAGGAATACAAAATAATTGTTCCTCCAAAACCTTCTGTATGATCCCCTTTTTCCTCTCAATCTAAACCCTTGCTTTTCATCCTTTCCCTTCCTAAAGGCACTCACCATTGTTCCTTGATCTTGCTCCCCTTTCTCTTTGATGCTCTTTACTCCTTGCCTTTATCAGAGACCATATCATCCCCTCCACTATAACTTCACATTGGAATGGGAATGTCAAGTATATTCGAGATGATAAGGTCAAAATTCAGTGTTTCCTAAGTGGACTGCCCCAGTCATATAAAGACAAAATTGAGTTCGATGAACCTCGAACTCTAGAGGAGGCCATAAGAAAGGCCAAGTATTGCTTTGATCAAAACAGAAGCAAACCAGAATTCCATAAGGCATGGAAGGATAAGAAAAATGAGAAGTTTGATCAAAGGAAGAAGGGGTTCAAGCCTCCTCAATTCCGGAATCAGCAAAGGCAACCACCACAGGTGGTGACTAAGCCAACTTATGTCACGTCCCCATTTTGACCCCCTTTTTTGCATTAAATCGTAAATGATGTAAATATTGTAACTTAATCATGGTGAGGAGCTCAAGGCCAAGGCCCCACCATTGATTTAGCATTTTATGTATCGGCAATTAAATAAATAGATGCCTATGGTTCTTGTGCTAGAAGGGCACGATGTAAATAAGACATCATGTAAATACGAATTAATGAATAATACCCACAACTAGCTATGCAATGCAACAAAGAGATGGGGGCATGGTTCTACAAGGAATAGGGAGGGAAATTATCCAAACCCTTGAGCCAATGGTGTTAATCCATGTGTCAATGAGAAAGCCCATAAACCACCAACTACCCATTTTGGGTTATGAACCCAATCATTTAATTCTTCCAAGAAATTGGTTAAGGCAGTTAATGCCTTGGGAATGAAGAAGTATGGCAGCCAATTTCATGCATGGGCAAGCCATCAACCTGGAAATTCGTGTTTTTGCTTGTTGGGCAAGAAAACACCCACGAAATGGTGCCCAAAGACATTCTGAACATGGAGTCTTCTCTCACTCACGCAGTTGGAGCTAGCTAGGTCTCTCCCTACACGTTTTTCATCCAAATCCTACATTTTTCCATGCCTGGGAGTTCATTTTTGCATATACAGTAGCCTGGGAGAGAAGGGCCACGATTTGGGGACTGTATGGAGGTCGTTTTTGCCCCCGAATGTCCAAGGACGTTTTTCTAAAAACGGATTTGGCTTCCCAGGGTTGTTCCCCATCTTCCAATTTCGTTTTTGTGTGTTCCCACGTTTTTCTGAGTTAGTTGAAACCCCATCTCATGCATCCCACTGTGGAAAACGTTTTCCTCATGCCCAACAATTGTGGTTTTGTTGTTAAGTGCATCCCGTTTTGATTTGAACCTGTGAGCAAGAAACTTGGACTGGTTGGGGACAGAATTGGCTTGATAAACCTAGTGGAGGGAGTAACCTCTCAAAAGGATCAAGAGGGCTTTGGCTACTTTTCTATGCACACCCTGAGATCACTAGAAAGGAAGGTATGGCTTGAGGGACTATGTGGCAGTGAAGAGAATACTTCCTTGTGTTGGGTGTGTAGGCAATGTGAGTGCCAAGCTGAATAGATCTGGGAGGGGTACCCTTAGCTCTGTGGTTGAGCTCACTAGCTTAGCAATTCCTCCTTTCCATTTCCTAGCAGCCTAATAAACCCAATTGTAGATTGGCTTGGCTCATCTTGGTGTATGCTTGGCTATGTGTGAGTATGTTGTTCCCTGGTTCCTTGTAGAAATCATGCCCAGCTCGGGGGGTGGCAGTTGTATCAAGAGGTTGATAAGCACAACTGGCCTATGGTTGGGTGGAACGTTTCAGTTGCATAGCCAGTTGCTTGGGACTACTTTGTTTTGAGATAAGTACTCTCATTTGCTATTTCTGCAATGTCTATACTTAATGGCTATCATGAAATGCTAAGTGTATGCTAGATAGTAACATGACTTTAATTCTGCTATGATTAATTACAATATGCCTATGAAATGAGCAGCTTGAATGTCTTGAATGCATGATGGACGTGTGATAGATTTCTAACCCTGCTGTGTGTTGCAAATATCTATGTTATCCCATATGTCCATCTTCACTCCATATGAATGTTTATTCTTTCATGAAAATGTTGGGTGTGTGTTAATTCTGCACATGTTTTGCTTTCGCTGTGTTAACTTAGATTTCCACTTTTGCATGCCTGTCTTTTATGTTATGTGGACATTTTTAATTAGTGATTATAGGGCTAATGGCCCAGTTTTAGTATCACGATCCCCTCCATTGCACCGGCATGATGGGTGGGGACGTGACATTCATCCTTTCCCTTCCTAAAGGCACTCACCATTGATCCTTGATCTTGCTCCCCTTCCTCTTTGATGCTCTTTACTCCTTGCCTTTATCAGAGACCATATCATCCCCTCCACTATAACTTCTAGTCCTCTTTCCTCTTTAGCCTCTCTTTTTATTCACAAACACACTCCCCTACACTTAGAGAGCTTAATTTTGGTTCATTTTGTTGGACATGTGATGTACTCTTTGTAAGTAGGCTTAGTCTCATCCTAGTTTAAAGGGGGTTTGGGTGAGTGATCACCTCGTAGTTGGGGGACTATCATGGGTGGAGCCCCCTAAAAGGATTTTTTTTGTCTATTTTATGCTTTTTTTTACCAATGGTTTTTACACCCATTATAAATTGATTTTGGTTGAGGAATTTGGGTAGTACTCTTTCAGTTTTGAATGCTATATAATACCTAAATATTGTATTGTGAAAGTTGAAGTTAATGCAATGCGATAAGTAACCATGCTTAGTTGGTGCTTATTTGGTTAAGGAAAGCAACATTGTTGAGGATAGCTTCGCAGTGTTTTTCATTCACCAAGACATCCTCAACCAAGTGGTTTGGTGCCTGGAGACTCACGAACCGGTGATGGGAGTTAGGGTTTTACCCCTGGCCTTACCTCCTCAGTTAGGCTAGTTTTCCTAGTTAGGAGTTTCTATTAAGGTAAATATTGTATATATTGTGTGAATGTGGCATTGTTATTCTTATGTTTTAGATTTTGTTAACATTACTTTTTTTACATGGGTTTTTCAAACTCGATGCAAAGATAAAGGATGATAAAACTAATGATCCTCCAAGAAAATTTGAAATTATAAATAAATTAGGAAGAAACCAATAAAAGAAAATCTACAAAATAAGAAACAAAATCCTCATGCTATCTTCGATGGAGGTGCCACAACCCCACTCGGTTTAGTAATGAAAATAACCACCTGAAAAGGAAAGGGAATTGGAATCATCATTCATTGATAGTATCACCGAACACCTGCAACCCATTCAACAAATAATTTGGAAACCAAGCAATCATAGTAGCCTAAATGCACAAAGCACCTAAGGGGGCATTGGTATGTTGGGATCCATGGGAGCATCAGGAGTATACCCAACTTAGGGAGTGCTCTTGATACATGCACATCCATTGTATACCCAACTTATGTAGCGCTCTTGATACATGCACATCCATTGTTGTTGATTTAAATCCCATGGATCTGATGGGCTGAGATCATTGCGGGTTTTGGGAGCTTGTGGGGTGACGCCTTTCCTCTTCCAACCCGCAAGCCTCTAAGCCATTGGATCCCCCACCTTATCCAATGGCACTCATCTCCTTGACATTTATAAATTCCACATTTAGAAGGAAACAATAGTGGATGGGGTGGGGCCAAGGTTAGACACCATGAGGCTTTGCTTTTATAGCCATTTTTTTTTCAAACAAAAAAAGCATGTTTATTATTATTCATTAGAATCAAAGAAACAAAATTGTTACATCAGTTCAAAAGCCATTCAAAGGATTGACTTCAAGCCACAACGATCATACACTGACCCTACCCAAAATAATCACCTGGTACTAATAACCATACATTAGAGTACAAAATATCAGATTGACTGATGTACAAAAATGGAGATACAAACTTGTGACTAGATAATGATGCCAATACAACTGACCAACAAATACTAATTGAGAAAGGAGATAGAGTCTTCATAAATAAGAGAACCCTCCATATATTTAGATATATGCAAGATCCCCTCAGGTTCACCAATTGCCATCTTTGAAAGATCTTCTACTGTAGAGTTGAATTCCCTATACTCATGACTGATATTAATTTCTAAAAATGAAGCAATAGGCATACAAATTTGATTGCACCATTAGTTCAAATATAACACTTGAAAATTAGAAGCACCGTTTTTCTAGATGAATATTGTACCTTTGAATCACCAAATACACTCAAGGAATCAACACCAATGAGAGATGCAAAATGTAATAACCCCGACAGAGCTATAAGTTTGAAGAGATATCCATCATTTATCCTTAATACCATTCCAAAACCATAGTCCCCAAGTTGAGCAGCTCCATCGAAGTAACCTACAACTGAATGGTCAAGGATGGAAGGTTTAGAGATTTGTCTTCTTTTCAATGTCTTCCCCTTATATTAAAACACCCTACATGGCCCCATAATTTTCATGCTACATGCCACTACATTAGAAACCTTATTATTAAAAAGGGCTTCATTCCTAGAACTTGAGATACCCCAGCATACAAAAGTAGGAAGGAACTTGTGTGATTTGATTGATTCCACCAAGATTCTAAAAATGATTTCAACAAAAGAGTTACCCCATTCCTGTGTAATCTCCAGGTCATATTTTATATCATTCCAAATGCTTTTGCAAAATGTACAATGTATAGAAAGATGTGATATTGTTTCACAATTCCTTCTACACAAAACAAAGAAGCTTGGCCCATCCCATCTCATCAGGTTATCGCAAGTCAATATGTGGTTTTCTAAGCATAAATAGAAGTAACATTTAATTCTCATTGGAAAGCACCATTTCCAGAGTCCATGATACCACCATTTGAATTCACCTTCATAATTAAAATGGGATATCTTTGGCAGTTACCTGACCTGTTTCTCCATTCCAATCCCAAACTAGCAAATCTTCTTCTGCATTTAATCTCATACCTTCTCTATTGAGAGAATATATGTATGTAGTCCATTCTTTATCCCACTGAACTCCAAGTCCCAATCCTCAGCAAGAATCCAATATGAGCTAGAACTTCTCAACCAAGGAGGTATCCTGATTTGATCCAAGACGTAGAATCCAAATTCTACCAAGTACTCTCTGATATAAGAGGATAGTACAAATTTATTTCCACCACATATGAAAATATCTATCCCAACAAGTACTCGATATCCTTTCCCACTTTCAATGATAGCCACCTGCTTATCCAAGGGAGAGCCCAAACAAATCCATTCCAAAAATTAGAGACACCTCTAATACATTTCACAAGATTTTTGAACCAATGAATCAATGAATTAAGGCCTTATGCTTGAGATATTTATTTTTAAGAGACTCCACTCCATTATCTTGTGCCACATAAACCTCTCCAAAATCTCTTCAAACATAAAAAAATATTAAACCACTGTAAGTTTTTGATATCCCAACCCCCCTGGATTTTGGTAATGATAATCTTTCCCATCTTACCAAATGGATTTTCTAATTTTTAGCAGCTCCAAACCAAATAAAGTTAAAGGTTTTTTTTCTAATCATTTTCATGATAGTATGTGGCACCTTTGCAGAGAGAATCAATAAACTAGAGTCACAATCAACACCGATCTAATCAAAGTGAGTCTTCCTCCCAATGACAAGTACCTATAACTCCAATTACCAATCCTTTTCTCTATTTTTCGTACCATCCACAACCAATCTAAAATCCTATAACTATTGGTATTTAAAATACAACCAAGATATTTCATGCCACCTGCAAGGTCTTCAAATTTGTATGGAAATAATGCAACAATTTGAGTAAAAGTATGATCATCCACAAAATTTCATAGAAAGTAGGACTTGTTTGCACTAACCTCCATACCTGTAGTTGAACAAAAGAGAGTCATAATCTCCAAAAAGAAATACCACTCATCTGTTAATTTTTTTTATCTTTAATTCGGAGCTACAATAATACTTGAAATCAAATAACAATCGTACACATAAGAAATCACATTCGACACATGAATTTACCCTAGGGAAACCCTCTATGACTTGAGGGAGAAAACCCCAACAAAATCTTCCTTAGTATATTGATAGATAGCAGAGAATGTCTTTTACATCAAGCACCCCAGATGCATTTGAGAGAAAAAGAAAGATAAAGAAGATAGATTCAGAATAATATCCTACATGAAGAGAAGCGCCTTGCCTTCAAGGGAGAAGAGAATTTGCTTCACATTGAAATTCATCAATTCTGTATAGCATATTTATCCACTATTCACATGCATCAGCTTCTATTTTTATCTTTTGACTTCATTAACAACTCACCCTCCATTTGGATGTATCAATCTTGCATGAAGACGAGTGCCCCATGTTGATGTATTTGTAACTTCGGAATGTATTCACTTGTATATTGCATGTATTACATTTGTACTTTATTGTATCCCTGACGGAGATGTATTATCCCTCCGATCAGAAGTGTCATCATTTGTATTTGAAAGTGTCACATGTATTATTGTAAATGTCGCAACTTATATTTGATGGGTTATTAGACCACCTTGAAGGGGTCAGCCCAATATGAGTTAAGTAGAGGGGTTATTAGACTCCCATAAGGGGTCGGCCCAGTTGGGGTAAAAAGCAGTTCAAGGTAAAGTATAAATAGAGTGGTTGCACCACTCTATTTACTCATTCACTCATTCGTCCAACTCGCATAGTTGAGAGATAGGAGTGCGCACAAGTGGAGGAGGAGTAGCTACTAGAGACATCTATCTTTCGGGGTTTCATCTTTGTGATCTTTGTATTGGTGCTTATTCTATCTCTGAGGAAGTTGCGAGGTTTTTCACCTTTATGGTTTTCCCTGAGGAAACATTATGTCTCTTGTGTCCATGATTGTTATGTTGTGCATGTTATTCTCTTATTAGGATCCTATATAATATTTGAATGAAATTATCAAAATTCTAACATGGTATCAGAGCTAACCAAAGAAGAAGACATTGTGCAGCTCTAGAAGCTAGGGCTTTGTATAGAAAAAACTAGTCATCGTGGAACTTTCACTATAAATACATTTTGGCGAAGGTTCAGGATTTGAAACTTGTACATGCCGAAGATGAAATCTTCTTGTACCTTGTGTCTGCGTTTTAGCCTCAAATTCGTTGTAATTTATGATCTATGATCCGTACAATTAGGGTTTCTGCCTCTTCCAAAATGCAGTCCTAAACAGGTGACCTAGGGAAAAAGGTCACATCTCAGGCTAGGAAGCTCCAAATGGAATTATGTCAAAAGTGACAGTTAGGGCACAGACTGTAGTTTCACAGGTCCGATGTTCAGAGGCCGAAGTTGAAACAGTGACACGTATAACTCCATACAAGTTAGATATGTTGTTTCATCCCATAAACAGGTCATGTTGCGACACTTAGCATATCTCTCTCATGGAGAATCCATTGAAGCTCAAATCTGTGGGGTTGGAAAGATGACAGGTCATTCTACCACGGGACAAAGTTTCAAACCCCGGGGATCCAAAATTTCATAGATACTCCAGAAACAATAAGGAAAATATTTCTGTGAAATAGAATTGGATTCTGAGCATTCTCATTTTTGGCCTGTCACTGCTGCGGGAAATTAGGGATTTTGGAAGAAGTAGAATATTAAAGTGCTCTCAGCATAGGATTTCTCTCCTCAGCAAAATCAAAATTTAGAGACCAAGATCAAATTTTGTGGTTGGGTAAATCTTCGGAAATTCAAACCCTAATTTGACTTTTGGACCAGAAAAAGTAGAAAACTAGATGTTGACAGAAGTTGCATATCCGAAATCCGTAGGTCATTTTTGAAGGGTCAATTTTTGAAGTTTTCAAAATATGAGCACACCAACTTGCTCGCCTCAGTCAATTGCATCTCCCTGTCCAGACAAAAGTTTTAAATTCCAAGTTTGGATTTTTAGGGTTTCTCTGTCAAACCCTAGCTAGCTCCAGATCTAGCTTCATCAAATCAAAGTGGTAAGACCTATAAGCTTTTCTATTTCCATTTTAGTTTCTCATTAATATGTCTCACCACACCAATCTTGAGGATAAGCTTGAAGGGGCTGATAAATTCCGAGCATGGAAGTATAGGATTGGGTTAATCCTAGAAGAGAATGAATTGGACACCTACATAAGTGAAGAGGTTCCAAATCTAGAGGGAGATGAGGGTAAGGCATTACATTAGAATAAATTGGTCAATGCCAAGAGGATTATTGCAGATTCTATCAAAGGCCATCTCATACCACATGTGTCTTCTCTAAAGACACCCAAGGAAATTTTTGATTCCTTGACCAAGCTGTTTGAAGGAAAGAATATAAATCAGAAGATGACATTGCGGAACTAATTGAAGAGTGTGAAGATACAGAATGGAGAGACCATCCAATCCTACTTTACTAAGGTCTCTCAAATAAAAGAGAAACTTGAAGCTGTGGATGAAGTGGTGGAGAGTGGTGGACAATGGAGAAATTGTGATGACCACCTTGAATGGCCTACCTAGGTCATGGGACTCCTTCATCCAAGGAATTTGTGCAAGAAACAAATTGATTTCTTTTAGTAAGCTATGGGAGGAATGCTCACAAGAAGAAGCTATACTTGTGGCCCGAGAAGAAAAGATGGGAAGTGAAGAACAAGCTCTCATATCACACACCAAGAGAAGTAAGTTCAAGAGGGAGAAATCTCATTTCAAAAGATCTTCTCACCATCATCAAAGGGAGAACAATAAGGAAGATCACTCTCACATTAGATGCTTCACATGTGATGAGAAGGGACACTATTCCAGAGATTGTCCCAGGAACAAAAGAAGCTCCCACAAGAAGAAGAACAACAAGAGAAGACATCATGCTCACACTGCAGAGGATGATGAACCTCCAAGGAAGAGAAACAGGGAAGACAGTGAAGATTCTTCAAGTGATGAAGAATATGTATTGTAATGAAGATAGCGATCTACATGGGTTCCACCTCATAAGGTGAAGCTAAGGATGACCTTTAGTTTTACATGAAAGAAATAGAAGAAGCTACTACAAAGTTGGACTCCAGAAAACAAATAATCTCTCATCCATTTTCAACATTGGTTAAGGTGCACACTATTAGAGACTCTAGTAGTTCCCGCAAGGAAGAAAAGATTGAGAGGGAGTCCACCCAACAACCAAACAAAACATGAGTATTTGAATTGTTATTTTCTGTATATATGATCACTTAAATGATGTTGTTCAATCATGTACATACTTATGTTCCTAGATTCAGGATGTATATTATGCATTTTAGAAAATTTGCATTAATGAACAAGATACTACTAATATAGTAATGGGTAAGTGGCCTATGGTACTGTACACCACTCCATAGATACTTATCTAGATTGAAACCTCTTTGCTGGCATGTTGGGATCAGTGCACACTCTTAACAATGTTCTGGTAGAGATGGAAGGCATCTACAAAGTTACGGGATATGGATAAATGTTGTATTGAAGCATTGGCTAAGATAATTGCATGACTGTATGACATATGTATTTATGTGTAAGAATTTATTCTGAAAAACTATGAGAAGTTTCTAATCATGCAATTGAATTTGACTTGTAGGAAAGATCGTGTATAATCACCTACAAAAGAAAGACAACGACATTTGTTCCAGTGACGAAGTTTAAGAAAACTACCTATTGAAGATATTGAAGAATCTGGAGTTCCCAGGATCAAGGATGTAGTAATGGTAGGATGCCATGATCGAGGAGTACCAGTCAATCATGAAGAATGACATCTGGGATGTGGTCCCAAGACCAGAAGGGAAGTCTGTTGTGACTTCCAAATGGATCTACAAGATCAAGCATGCTGCATATGGTAGCATAGATAAATACAAGGGAAGGTTTGTCGCTTGTGGCTTCTCCCAGAAAGAAGGGATAGATTATGAAGAAAATTTTGCACCTATAGCCAGATACACTTCCATTAGAACTGTACTTGCTCTGGCTACAGTGATGAAGTGGAAGATACACCAGATGGATGTCAAGACAACTTTCTTGAATGGTGTAGTCAAAGAAGAAGTGTACGTGGAGCAACCACTCAGTTTTGAGACACATGACAGGGAGTCATATGTGTGCAGATTGAAGAAATCCTTGTATGGTTTGAAACAAGCACCCATGACATGGTATGGTAGGATTGACAGCTTCCTGACTAGTTTGGGATTTACCAAGAGTAAAGCGGATTCCAACCTTTACTACAAGGTTGAGGAAGGCAATCGAATGATACTCCTACTGTATGTGGATGACCTGTTTGTGACAGGTGAGAATGGGTTGATTGCTGATACGAAGAGGAAGCTTTTTGCCGTGTTCAAGATGAAGGACTTGGGTATGATGCATTACTTTCTAGGTATGGAGGTGTGGCAGAGTGTAGATGGAATCTTCCTTGGACAAGGGAAGTATGCAATAGATATCCTGAAGCGGTTCAGGATGATGGACTGCAAAGCCATGGCCACACCTATGGCATCGAACCTGAAGCTATTGATTGATGCTTCATTAGAGTCGGTTGATGCCACGATGTATCGTTAGATGATTGGGTCCTTGATGTACCTGACGAACATGAGAACAGATATTTTCCTTTGGGTGAATAGATTGATCCAGTTCCCGACGGATCCTAGACATGTTCACCTGATTGTTGTAAAGCATATTCTGAGGTACTTGAAGGGTACGGTTGATTATGGGCTCAAGTATGATGCGAATCAAAAGATTAACTTAGAGGGTTATGTTGATTCATATTGGGAAGGAAGTGTTGTAGATAGGAAGAGCACTTCGGGGTGCTGCTTCAGTATGGGATCAGGGGTGATATCTTGGTTTAGTAGGAAGCAGTCTTGCATAGCACTGAGTACAGCCAAAGAAAGGTATGTCGTAGCTTGTTTGGCCAGTTGTGAGGCGATATGGATTAGGAAGCTACTGTCTGATTTATTTGATCTCTAGTTGGATGCTACTTGTATCTTCTGTGAAAACCAGAGTTGTGTGAAGTTGTCTGAGAACCCAGTGTTCCATGACAAGTCGAATCATGTCGAGATCAAGTATCACTATATCAGGGATGTGGTGCAAAGAGGAACAATGAAGCTCCTGTATCTTTCCACGGATGAGCAGATTGCAGATGTGTTGACCAAACCACTAGCCAAGGTGAAGTTCGAGTACTTCAGAGAGAGGCCGGGTGTTCTTCGGATCGAAGATACTTCCAAGAGGAAGTGATGGGACACAGATGCAGGAGCCTTTCCAAGCATAGTTGCAGGTGGGTCCTCCCATGGATGTGGATATAAGTGTTGTGATGATGATAATTCGGGTGATGCTCCGTATGATGATGATCCGTATGATCATGTGCATCCGGGTGATGCACCGTGTACGATGATGAGCATTAGGGTGATGATCTGAGGTTGTGGCAATGGATATCTTGTCAGGTTGTGCGGTAGCATGTAATAGTTCCCTGGGAGATCTTGCAGATACTCTTTCAAGGTTTTTCCTATGGCATATAATATCTCCCTCGGAGATCTTGCAGGTTGTGCTTAGCACGTAATCAGTCCTAGGATGCTCTTTCGAGGTTTTGTCCATGGCATATAATAACACCCTGGGAGATCTTGCAGGTTGTGCTTAGCACGTAATCAATCCTGGGATGCTCTTTTGAGGTTTTTCCTGCTTGCATATAATAGCACCCTGGGAGATTTTGCAGGTTGTGTTTAGCACATAATCAGTCCTGGGATGCTCTTTCGAGGTTTTGCAAGATGAACATAATCAACCCTAAGATTCCACCGAATGGACTGCTTGCAGAGATGATGAAGACCTACATGGAGGATAGGCATACATCCACCATGAAAAAGGGATGGATTTGAAGAAATTCCTATGACGAGAAGAATTGAGTGATAGCACCAGTGATCAAGATGACGAGTACAACAGCAGTGACAATGATGCTCCAATGATCCAGTGACGATGATCCAACTCCAGTATTGAAGACTTGTGCCGATATGTATTGATGACCTGTGTCAAGAGAATACCTTCCTAGTTAAGAGGGAGTGTTGATGTATTTGTAACTTCGGAATGTATTCACTTGTATATTGCATGTATTACATTTGTACTTTATTGTATCCCAGACGGAGATGTATTATCCCTCCAATCAGAAGTGTCATCATTTGTATTTGCAAGTGTCACATGTATTATTGTAAGTGTCGCAACTTATATTTGATGGGTTATTAGAACACCTTGAAGGGGTCGACCCAATATGAGTTAAGTAGAGGGGTTACTAGACTCCCCTAAGGGGTCAACCCAGTTGGGGTAAAAGGAAGGTCAAGGTAAAGTATAAATAGAGTGGTTGCACCACTCTATTTACTCATTCATCCAACTCGCATAGTTGAGAGAGAGGAGTGTGCACAAGTGGAGGAGGAGAAGCTGCTAGAGACATCTATCCTTTGGGGTTTCATCTTTGTGATCTTTGTATTGGTGCTTATTCTATCTCTGAGGAAGTTGCAGTGTTTTTCACCTTTATGGTTTTCCCTGAGGAAACATTGTGTCTCTTGTGTTCATGATTGTTATGTTGTGCATGTTATTCTCTTAGTAGGATCCTCGATAATATTTGAATGAAATTATCAAAATTCTAACACCCCACTTCTCATGCAGTGCATTAACTCATTGAACTGAGTCTTAGTATGAACATGCCCCTTAATTGAAATATTTCCCACTTAGTTGGGTGGCTAACTTAAGTGTCGTCAATCAAGTGTTAAAAGTCAAGTGTCATATTTTTGTTTAACATAAGTGTCATCATGAAATAACACTTAGTTAACTCTCTTAACTAATTATTTCTTGCTAAAATCACAGTAGTGATGAATTCGATTTATCCTTTTGTTTACTGAAGTCTTCACTGAATCTTAACAATTCGAATTCTCTCTTAATTAATTATTTTATGTGCAATTTGAATTCCCTCACATCTTATCTTTATCTCCTGTCTTATCTGCATGGTCCACACGTGTCAGCGTAATTAACATATCAAATATACTAAGGATATTTCCCCAATGATGTGATCATATTGTTCTACTATCATTCCAAGTGGTTAAATGCTAAAGTAATTCACTCTAGAGGTCGCCAATCTCTAGAGGAGATTTAATAGCTCAACCATGGTTTGTAGCCCATCACACACCAGACATGCTTTGACATGCAAAGCATCACCTCAACCATGAGGATCTGTCTTGACACACAAGACCTTAGCCTTGACTATCAAGGTTGTACATCATCATCACTTTGACATACAAAGCACTTGCCTCAACACATGAAACTTAACAATTCTTTTGTCCAACACAAGATCCTTCTCCAAGTTTCCTAAGTCCAACTCGAGCTCCTATAAGGAACTATTTCGACACGCGAGGCTCAATATTGACACACAATATTGAATTGGAGAATGACTCCTGATGTTGTAACTTTAACACTCCGTCTCGGCGAGGGAGGCATTCTCTTCCATGCCAAGCTTGTCACAAAAGTACCTATACTTTGTCACGGACAGAGGCTCAGTCAACATAATATCTGCAAATTTCTAAGCAATAGCAATGTACTGAAGTCTTATGGCACCTCTTTGGGCCATGTCTCTGATGTAGTGATACTTCATCTCAATGTGTTTCGATCTATCATGAAACACAAGGTTTTCTGAGATCTTTATGCATCTTTGATTGTCAGAGCGAATGACAATAGTATCAAGCTTCTCACCGAACAACCGAACAAGTAGATTCCTAAGCCACATATATTTTTGGTAGGAGGTACTAGCTACATTATACTCTGCTTCTGTAGTACTTTGGGATATGGAGCCCTACTTCCTGCTAGACCAAGAGATCATAGTTGATCCAATTAGCTAAAACAAAATATATATGTACTCTTTCGGTCCACAATACTACCACCCCAGTTAGAGTTATCATAAAAAATTAGTATCACTCCACCATTGGAAGCATATCTGAGTCCATAAGCAATAGTACCTCGAAGGTATCTAAGCACATGCTTGGAAACAACCCAATGTCTATGTCTTGGCTCAGACATGAACTGACTCAAGATACTCATTGCATAACATATGTTTGGTCTATTATGTATCAAATATATCAAGGAACCAATAATTTGTCTATACATGGTAGGATCCACTATATCCAATACATAATATGAATCATGTAGCTTCTTTAGATTAGACACTATTGGAGTAGACACGGATTTACATTCCATCATATTAAATCTCTGCAATACATCAATTGTGTACTTTTCGTGAGAAAGAAAGATCTCATCTTTCCTTTACCAAACTTCTAGACCAAGAAAATAATGCATAAGACCTAAGTCTTTCATTTTGTACTCAGAAGTGAGCTCCCTCTTGCACCGATCTATCTGTTGCTCCTCTCTAGTAAGGAAAAAGTAATCAACATAGAGAACAAAGATCAATTATTGGCTCTTCACAACATTGAAGTATAGGTTGGGGTCAGCTTTGTTTTTGGATAATCCCAAGCTCATAAGATAGATGTCAATCCTTGAATACCAAGCCCTCGGGGCCTAATTAAGTACACACAAGGATTTCTTAAGTTTGCATACATGGGACTCCTTCCCATGAATTACAAACCCCTTAGGTTTTTGTATGTAAACCTCTTCCTCAACTCACCATTGAGGAAGGAAATCTTCACATCCATCTGGTGATGTTTCCAACCCATAACTAAAGCAAGGAAAGTTATGGTTTAGATAGTAGTGTACTTGGACACAGGAGCGAATGTATCATCATATTCTATCCCCTCTTTCTGTGAGAAACCATGGGCCACAAATATTGCTTTATATTTTTCAATACTTCCATCAGCTACATGCTTGATTTTATAAAGCCACTTGGAAGTTACTACTGACTTCCTGTCACGTTTAGGAAACACTTCCCACACATCATTCTTCATGATAGATTTGAATTATTCTACCATGGAATCTTTCCATACTTGTTGCTTTGAGGCTTCCTCATAGGTATAGGCTTCTGAATCATTGATGTGAGTCATCTGTGCTACATATCTTGAAAATATTTCAAGTTTCTTTCACTCTTTGAATGAGCTTGGAGGTGCTTTATTATTTTTTTCCTCTTCCAGAATGTCTCGAAACCATGCGTATCTCCTCTTAGCAGGAGGTTCATCAAGATATATTTCTATTAGATGTTCTCTCTCTTCAGGATCAAGCAGATCTATGGACTCATCTGGATTCTCCCTCTCACCATCTGAAAGGGTATAATTAGAAACTAGATCCTCCATCGTAGAAGTATCGTGCTGCTCCATATCTGAATCACACTGAATTTATTTGGAGCACTTAAATGCAACCTCTTCATGAAATGTTACATCTCTACTAACTTCAATGTTTCTTTGCCCTGGAACATAGATTCTATAGGATTTGGAGGATTCACTATATCCAACAAATGTTCCTTTATTTCTAGATGCCTACATATTTGTCCTCTTCTATTTTGGGATGTGAATGTAAATAGGACAACAAAAAATATTCAAGTGTCCATTTTCTATTTTTTCACCATTGAAAACCTCTTTAGGAGTCTTTTCTTTGAATATAGCATGAGGGATTTTGTTCTGAATATAAAAAATAGTGATGGAGGCTTCTTCCCATAAGGATGTGGGTAGATCCTGATTACACATCATGGATTTTGCATTGTCACATACTGTTTTGTTCTTTCTTTGAACAACCCCGTTTTGCTGGGGGTTGTAGGGTATAGTCAGGTATCTTTTTATTCATGCATCTCAATAGAAGTCATTGAATTCATGGAACTCAAGCTCTCCTCAATTATCAAATCTCAAATCTCAAATCATGAATGTGATTCCTGGTCTGATTCTCAACCAATGCTTTAAACTCTTGAAACTTGTTGAAAGTTTCACTCTTTTCTTTCGGAAACTAAACCCATGACTTACGAGAGAATTCATCTATGACAATCACATAATACAAATAACCAATCAAGGAGGTTGTAGACATAGGACCACATATATCGGAATGAATCAAGTCAAGGATCCCCTTGGATCTTTTGGTACTACTTTGAAAACTCTTCTTTGTTGTTTCCAAGAGTTTAACCTCTACAAACATATCAAAATCAGATTTAAACATGGGCATTCCTTTCACCATATTTTTCAATATGGGTAGCGCTTTGAAATGGAGATGACAAGCCTTCTATGCCACAACTCACAAGGATTGACTATGTCATGGATCATGTCTTGAACATGAGTTTTCCAGGAACTTTGTAGAGACCTCCCTCTCTAACTCCAATCACTGATGCAAAGTTCAAGTCTTCATGCTTAGGCCACATGAGTGCTTTCTTGTGCAAAAAGATAAATCTGAATCCCTTATCTTCTAGAACTGAAACAGATAGGAGGTTCTTCTTCAATACCGGGACAATTAGAATTTCATCCACATGCAGTACATCTCCTGAATCCAAATGAAAATAAGTAGATCCAAATCCTTGGATCGAATAGGTGGTATAATCTCCAAGCTTCACCTTACAGGAAAACTTATTTTCCTTCATATATGAGATAGTGCTCCTATATCCAGTCATGTGCTTGGATGCACCACTATCTACTAGCCATGTCTCAGCACTAGTGGTGATGGATCTAGAAAGGGTTGAGACAAGATAATACTCCTTCTTTGTCTCTTGATCATCAAATGAATTATTTCTTGTAGGTTCATCTTCTGTAGCAGTAGAAACATGAAACCTACCCTTGAACTTTCCTCTTTTATTTGCACGACATTCTCTTGCATAATGGCCTTTCTTATTACAATTGAAACATTTAAAGTTAGAATTATCAAATTTCTTGAGATCATTCTCCTTTTGATGAGAGAATTTATTGTGATATTTCTTACCTCTTTTCATCCATGCTGTAAGAGCGAGGTTCTCTTATTTGGAGGAAGTATACTTTCTCTTGGTTCAGCCTTCTTCTTGTAGGAAATCATTCCATAGTCTCTCAAACTTAAGTTGCACTTCTCGACCATTTACTGCAGCCAAGAATGTCTCCCATGAAGATGGAAGACCATTGACAATGGTTTGTATGAGATCATCATCATCGACCATCACACCAATGCTCATGAGTTGATCTCTTACTTGAGAGATATTAGTGAAGAAGGAAGCCACAACTTCATCCTTTTCCTTTTTCATATTTCGAATCTTGCTCTTCAATGCCCTCTTTTAACTAGGCGACTTCTTCTCATAAATATTTGTCAAAGTGTCGAAGCATTCCTTTGCGGTCTTCAATGGTGTAATAATGGGCATCAAGTTGTATTTCACAGAATCATAAATAATTCTCTTTGCCATGGCTTGATTCTTCTTGAAGTTGGAGCATCCTACATTAGTAGCATGATCTTCAATAAAACTGGATACATAGTCATCCAAATCATGCTCTTCCAGGATATTTAGAATCCTAGCCTTACAAGTATTGAATTTTGAATTTCATTCAAGACAGTCTTTTGGTCTTACTAAGATTGAATCCATAATTCTTCAAGTACTATGCACACTCAATATCTACGTAGGATCAATCTTGATTTCTAAACTTAGATCTTTCACACCCTAAGCTCTAATACCATGTTAATTTTTTGATATTTAATTCAGAGCTGCAATAATACTTGAAATCGAATAACAATCACACACATAAGTAATCACATTCAACACATGAATTTACCCTAGCGAAATCCTCTATGACTTGAGGGATAAAACCCCAACAAAACATTCCTTAGTATATTGATAGATAGTAGAGAATTTATTTTACATCAAGCACCTCGGTGCATTACAATGCAAGAGAAAAATGAAGAAGAGAGACTTAGAATAATATCCTGCACTAAGAGAAGCGCCTTGCCTTCAAGGGAGAAGATAATTCGCTTCACATTGAACTCATCACTCTTGTATAAAATATTTATACATCCTTCACATGCATCAACTTCTATTTTTATCTTATGACTTCATGAAGATCTCACCCTCCATTTTGATGTACCAATCTTCCATGAAGAAGAGCGCCCCACTTCTCATGCAGTGCATTAACTCACTGAACTGAGTCTTAGTATGAACTCACCCATCAACTGAAAGCTTTCCTGTTGAGATATTGTAACTTCAAAGAATATTATATTTGTACTTTATTATTCTGGAGATGTTTCATTCCTCCTTGAAGATCTTATTGTATATCCGGAGATGTTTATTCCTCCGTCAGATTGTGGTAACTTGGGTTATTAGACTTCCCTAGTGGGGGTCGGCCCTGTATGTGTTATGTGGGTCAAAGGGTTATTATACCACCCTAGAGGGGTCGGCCCAGTCAGTTGTAGTGGGGTATTTAACCCATTGGTTAAATACGAGCCTACATGATTTGTGTAAAAGACAAGTCGTAGTAGTGTATAAATAGAGGAGGTGTATTCCTCATTTTACACACACGCTCACTCACTTAAGAGTAGCGCACTTGCGGAGGAGAGGTCTGCTATGGTGGAGGAGGAGATCATGCCTTTGGTTTGCATCTTTGTATATTGCTGGTCATCTATATTGAGGAAGCGTTACTGGGTTTTCTACCCCATGAGGGTTTCCCAGGATAAATCTGTGTCTCTTGTGTTTATGCTGTGCTTGTTGTTTCTTCAGTGATCCTGTATATGCTATTATTGTGAAATGGAATGTAAGGCTTCTATTTTCTGTCTTAGCATATTAAATCTTAACATTTCCCACTTAGTTAGGTGGCTAAATTAAGTGTCTGCATGCAATAACACTTAGTTAACTATATCTTGTTTGTTATCTCTTAGTTAACTCTCTTTATTGATTCTTTCATGTTAATATCATTGTAGTGATCAATTCGAGTTCTCCTTTGATTTACTAAAGTCTTCACTAAATTTTAACAATTCGAATTCTCTCTTAATTAATTCTTGTATGTGCAATTCAAATTCCCTCAGATCTTATATTTATATCTTGTCATATCTGCATGGTCCACATGTGCTTGCTTAATTATCATATCAAATATACTAAGGATATTTTCCCAATGATGTGATAATATTTTTCTACTATCGTTCCAAGTGGTTATATGCTAAAGTAATTCACTCTAGACGTGGCCAGTCTCTGGAAGAGACTTAATAGCTCAACCATGGTTAGTAGTACATCACACACCATACATGCTTCGACATGCAAAGCATCACCTCAACATATGAGGCTGGACCTCAACACATGAGGATATGTCTTGATGCACAAGCCCTTAGCCTTGACTAGAAAGACTATACAACATCATCACTTTGACATACAAAGCACTTTCCTCAACAAATGAAGCTTATCCATTATTGAGCCCAACTCAAGATTCTTTTGCAAGTTTCCTCAGTCTAACTCAGGATCCTATCAAGGCACTAATTCGACACATGAGGCTCAATATTGACATACAAAATTGACCTAGAGAATGACTCATGGTGTTGTGACTTGAACAACATCAATAGGACCATTCCCAAAAATTACCACATCATTTACGAAGAGAAAATGAGTCATATATTCAACAACTGTAATTTTGATATATGATAATCTTTCATCATTTTTGGCATAAGAGATCACTCCGCTAATCCGCTCAATGACCAATAGGAACAATAACTGGGATAGTGGGAATCCTTTCCTGAGTCCCATGGAACATTGAAAGGATCCATTGATTAATACCTCAAAACAAGTAGAGGAGATACATTCCATGATCCACTCCGTTATAGACAAAGGTAGCCCAATATGGAGAAGAAGCAATCTAAGAAAGGCCCAATTCACCTTTTCATAATCCTCAACTAGATCCATTTTGAGTATGAGAGCACCCAAAATTTTGGACTTGATTAAATGAAGGAATTCTTGAGTGACTCCAATGGCATCACAAATTTTCCTATTAAAAAATCCAAATTGTTCCTTGGATATCACCTCCTCTAGTTTAGGATTGAGTCTATTAAAAATGATCTTGGTAATAATCTTATAAGTACGATTACAAAAGCAAATGGGTCTGTAATTTGCAAATGATTTGGGATTGTCACTTTTAGGGATGAGAGATATAAAAGTGAAATTCATTGCTCCTGATTCATACCTTTGGGTCATAGACTGTTCAAACACCTCCAATAATTCACCACCCAACATATTAAAGAAACCAAGGAAAGATTGAGTAGTCCATCCATCTGGCCTAGGACTTTTATCCTTGGCACAATGTTTGAGAACATCTTCAATTTCCTGTAGCGAAACCTCTTTGCCAATATGTTGAACATCAGTCTCATTAAAAAGAGAGGGAAAATGTCAAATCAATATGAGTTGAGAAACTATAACAACATGCCCAGGATATTTAAAGAGATTGACAAAATATGATGTAGCTACGATCTCTATATCTCTCTGATTTATTTACCCAGAAACCCTTTAGGTCCCAAATACCATTAAGGTTTCTTTGATAATTTGCATAATTATGAAAAAAAATAGTATTATTATCTCCCTAGGCAAGCCATATTGCTTGGCTTTTCATCCTCCATATATTTTCTTCCACCTTCAATATATTATCTTTAATACTTTCCAGCTCAGACATAGTCTTCTTGTCTTCATAAGTAAGAGAACCAAACATATTGTCAACATATAAATTTTGCAAATTTTCCTCAATATCACAAAGTTCTTGAGCATGTCTAGATTTCTTTTCTTTTTCCTATAGTACCACCCATATTTTTAAACATTTAATTTTTTTATTAAATCTTGCCATAGGATATTCCTGCGCATCTATCTCAAAATTATTCTAAGAGTTCCTCTCCATTGTATAGAACTCTTCATCACCAAGCCACACATTATTAAATTTAAAGGGAAGTTGAAAGTTGTAGGATCACCATGAATTTGCAGATAGATTGGAGAATGATACAATATTGAGGAGTCGATTACCCATGACCTATATCTGCTAACAAACCAGCTAATTCCTCAACCATCATAAAATGATCAAGTCTTTTCACACAAATAAGCATCACTCCCCCCCCCCCAATTACTCCAAGTTGGTTCAATTTTTTAGGGAAAAAAATCCAATAGGTGGTTTCTCAGAAAATTTTGTTTAAAATAGTCTAAAAGAGGGTAAAATATGGGGTTTTCCCCCCAAATATATGAAGCATCCATAGTAAAATTGAGGTCACCTGCAAAAATAAGCCTAGAGTCTTGTAAAATCCTACTAGAATCCATAAAGTTCCAGAATTGAATACGATCCTTATAAGGAGCATAACAATCGATTATCTGTAGCTTCTGATCAAACCCTTTAATTCTACCCTCCATCATAATACCTACATAAGTATGGAAGGATTTAAATTTAGATATTAAGGGGTTCCATAAAGATAGCAATCCTCCTCAAATCCCATCAACATCTATGGTAGAATCTTCCCATCTAGGAAAATGTTTCAATATTATCTCACATGATCTAATTCCCAAGCACATGGTTTCTTGTAAAAGAATGATATCAAGTTTAGAATTCACAAACAATCATTTGAGGGCTCAAATCTAAGAGGCACCCCCAAAACCCCGAAGGTTGAAAGACATTATGATCATTAAAGGCCTTGCTATGCGGACATATAATCTCTAAGAGCCTAAGTTCCATAAATATTTAGTTCAAAGATAATGTGATCAATAACTTCCTTCAATCTGGAATAAAGGGGGATATAATGACTGTGAGAATAATTAGAGGGGCCTTTTTTGGATTGAACACCCTTCTTTTTGTTTCTTGAATGAATGTTCACATTCTGGTGACAGATGGAATTTATAGGGATCACACTAGTTTTACTAGAGGGGGAATTCAAATATATATGTAATGGAGTTTTGAGATTAAGCCCTATGGATGGAGAAGGTATGTTAGAGGAATTAAAGTTTGAATGTAATGGTAACCTGGATTCCTCCTCCTCTGCATGGTATACCCTATACTCGGGGATGGAGAGCCCCCAACAATTTTCTCACCATCTGCACAAATTGATCAAGAACAACTACGATTATGATTTGGAGGGGAACACTTTACCATAGATGATTCACCTAGAAAATGATGTTGACCATCCCAAATAACATATTTAAACCCAAAATACATAGAACCCCCATACTCCACAAAATAAATAGCTTTAGGTTCAGATGGAGAGGGTTTTTGTGGCATTGATATATTAATTTGGTTGGTTGAAGGGTACCACTTGTTGGTGTTCGAGAGGCTAAACCTCCTTTTCATAATAGGAGTCTATTGAGTTTTAATGGGCCATTTAAGTTTTGAAAAAGAGGCTTTTGAAAGGAGGGAGGTAACCACTTCCTCACGATGAATAAAAATGATGTGGCTCCAAACAATAAAGAGGTGGGAGAATAATAAAACGAGGAGGATGATATTGAAGAGGAGATGAAGGGAAGAAGATAACATTGATAACAATGTTCTCATTGGAGAAAGGATTTTTATATAGAAGGTAGAGGAGAACATATGGTTTCAAAAAGAGGTGTTGGATAGAATTTTTCAGAAAATAAGCAATTAAAACATATATGTTGATATAATCATAAAGATAACTTACAAGAATAAATAGGAGTAAGTCTCCAAAGTAGAAGAAAATAGAGGAGGGACACAATTCCAACTTGAGATTGTTTGGTGGAATTGCGAAGAAAGAGGAAAATCTGAAGGAAAAGACAATAGATCCTTGAGAAAGCATTTGGTTCTAGTAGTATTGTTGGGAAAACCAATTCTCAACAAAAATAAAGGTAGTTACAATATTTTCTAGGTAGAATTGCAAACTTATAATAGAAGTGCTATAGCTCTTGGAGAAAAAACCAACAACAATAAGAACCCACAACCCTTGAAGGAAAAGAAGATAAATTCCTCCCTAAGCTTAATAGGGGAAATTCATTATGAATTTTATTAGATGAATGTAACCCTAGTAGACACTTATTCCAATGGGTAACCCATGAGAAAGGGGTTGTCTCTATTGATTTAATTAGTTGTGTTTTCAATTTTAATTATTTTAGTAGAAAGATCCCTTGAATATTACATGCACTATAAATTCCATTTCTATGATAAGTAATAAAATGGGAAATGTGTGTTGGAAAGTTGTCATTGATTTCAAAAACATTAAGAGACAAGTGGGACTACAACCATCACAAGTGGGACTAAAAACACCATGTTAAGTAGGATCTACAATAAAATAAAATAAGGAGGAATACAGTTAGTATGATGATGTCACCTTACCATACAATATTGTTTTGACCTATGAAGTGGCCTAAAATTTGTATAAATAGAGGAAGTGTTAAGATTTAATATGCTAAGACATAAAATATCAATATTACATTCCATTTCAAAACAATAGCATATACAGGATCACTGAAAGAACAACAAGCACAACATAAACACAAGAGACACAGATTTATCCCGGGAAACCCTCATGGGGTAGAAAACCCAACAAAGCTTCCTCAATATAGATGACCAGCAAATACAAAGATGTAATCCACAAACATGAGCTCCTTTTCCTCCATAGCAGATATCTCTCTCACCTATGAGCCAATCACAAGTGAGTGAATGTGTGTTAAATGAGGAACACACCTCCTCTATTTATACACAACTTGGACTTGACTTTTACACTAACTAGGTCGGCCCCAACTTAACTACTTAACATAATGTGACAAGGCCGACCCCATTAGGGTGGTCTAATAACCTTTTAACCCACATGACTCATACAGGGCCGACCCCACTAGGGAAGTCTAATAACCCAAGTTACCACATTCTCCATGGAGGAATAAAACATCTCCGGATATACAATAGGGTCTCCATGGAGGAATGAAACATCTCCGAAATAATAAAGTACAAATATGATATTCTTAGAAGTTACAATATCTCAACACTCCCCCTTAATAAGAAGGATATTATAACAACATCTATAAGAGAAAGGAGTCATCAACTACATGATACATGAAACATCTATAAATCATTGGAATCTTTCTTCATACATCATCAGTAACTCAAACAGTTACTGGAACATCTTCAAGATCTTCAATACTGGAACATCAACATCTTCAGTACTGAATCTTCATCTTCTGCAGCACTTGAATAGCTACAGTAAAATCATCATATGGATCTCTCGATCAACATCATCAACATCTAGATCCTCATGATCACCAACATCGTCATTTGGATCCACACGATCAACAACATCGTCATCTGGATCCTCACGATCAACATCATCGTCATATGGATCCTCACGATCAACAACATCGGCATCTGGATCCTCACGATCATCAGCATCATCATCTAGATCCTCGCGATCATCAGCATCGTCATATGGATCCTCACGATCATCCGCATTGTAGCAACATACCCTGCAATACACATGATCCATTTAAGACATCATAGCATGTGTAGGGACGATGTAGTCCACTCGTCAACTTAGACAAAGTCTAAGGACCCCTTTTTCGAAGACATATGTCTACGGATTGATTCATGGACCGAAGTCCGGGGATGATACAATCCCCTCTCATCCACTAGGGACCACTTCTCGGAGACATCTGTCTATGGATCTATTAAGGGACCAAAGTCCTGGGATGATACAATCCTCTCATCCACTGGAGACCACTTCTCGTGTTGATGTAATTGTAACTTTGGAATGTATTTCACCTATGTATATTGTACTCCTATAGAGATGTTATTATTCCTCTATACGGAAGTGTCGTCATTTGTATTGACAAGTGTTGCAATTGTCCCAACTTGCTTGTGATGGGTTATTAGACCACCAAGTGTGGGGTTGGCCCTGATTAGTATTACCATGGGTTATTAGACTGAGTTATACAAGTCGACCCTGCTAGTTTATTAGGAAGGTCGGGTCATGTATAAATAGCGTGCGGGAGGCACTCTATTTGATCACTTCATTATTCATTTATACACTCACGAGAAAGTGGCGCACAAGTGAGGAAGGAGGAGTAGCTGCTAGGAGGACTATCTCTTGTACTTGGGTTGTATCATTGCTCTTTCTATCTTTGAGGAAGTTGTGGGGTTTTTCACCTTTATGGTTTTCCCTAGTGAAAATTTATGTGTCTATTGTCTCATGTGATTGCTTGTTGTGATTGATACGCATTGATATGCTTGATATGTATAGATGTTATTCTCTTAGTAAAGATGCTAGAGTATGTTGAATTAATGCTAAAAAATTAACATGGTATTAGAGCTAACCTGAGAAGAAGACACTGCGCAGTTGCGGAAGCTAGGGATTCTTGTTTATTGGGTTTATCTCCATAGATCTTGAAAGGCAGTAGGGTATTTTGACTCTCCTCAACAAGGCACATCTTTCTGTCCAATAAGAATTCAATTCTAGGCACTTTCATTTTTGGCCCTAAAAATTAGGGTTTCCACAAAAATAGGAATTTCTGAATTCTAAGACCATAGCTAGAAGCTCCTTGGAAAAATCTAAGTTTAGAGATTTGGATCAAACTTTTTGGTTGGGTGAAGCTCCAGGAAATTCAAACCCTAATTCAGGGTCCTCCTTAGTGAATCCAGGAGATTGAAAAGCATTTATGAAGAGTGAAACTTTGTAGTTTTCAATTTATGAGTATACCAGGCTGATCAGATCATCAAGGAGCATCTTTCTATCCTTTTAGAAGTTTGAAATTCACATTTTAAATTTTTAGGGTTTCTTTAACAAACCCTAATCCAACACCAGATCCAGATTTCTGCAAATCAAGTGGTAAGACCTAAATCTTTTCTATTTCCATTTGAATTACTCTTTAACATGTCTCACCACACCAAGCTTGAGGATAAGCTTGAAGGGGCTGATAAATTCTGAGCATGGAAGTATAGGATTGGGTTAATCTTGGAAGAAAATGAGTTGGACACTTACATAAGTGAAGGGGTCCCTGTCCCAGAGGGAGAAGAGGCTAAGGCCTTACATAAGAAAAAAATGGTCAAGGAAAAGAGGATCATTGTTGATTCTATCAAAGACCATCTCATACCACATGTGTCATCTCTGAAGAAACCCAAGGATATGTTTGATTCCTTGACCAAGCTATTTGAAGGAAAGAACATAAATCGGAAGATGACCCTGCGTAACCAATTGAAAGGGGTAAAGCTTCAGAATGGAGAGACCATTCAATCCTATTTCTCTAAGGTCTCTCAAATCAAGGAACAACTTGAAGTTGTGGATGAAGTAGTGGATAATGGTGAAGTTGTTATGACCACTTTGAATGGCCTACCTAGGTCATGGGATTCCTTCATCCAAGGAATCTGTGCAAGAAGGAAGTTGATCTCATTGAGTAGACTATGGGAGGAATGCTCACAAGAAGAAGCAAGGCTTGTGGCTCGAGAAGAAAAGATGGAAAATGAAGATCAAGCTCTCACAGCACACACCAAGAAAGGAAGGTCAAAGAGGGAGCATTCTCATGCCAAGAAATATTCACACCACCATCAACATAAAGATAAGAAAGATCTCAGATGCTTCACATGTAATGAGAAGGGACACTTTGCTTCAGATTGTCCTAAGAACAAAAAGAACAACAACATCAACTTCAACAAAAGGAAGAAGAACAACAAGAAGAGATATCATGCTCATGCTGCCGAGGATGATGAACCTCCCAAGAATAAAGCTAGAGTAGAAAGTGATTACTCATCAAGCGAAGATGAATATGTTCTAATCTCTTCTCTCACAGGTACTATCTCTCATGGATGTAATGATTAGCTTATTGATAGTGGGGCTTCCAAACACATGACTGTGTTTAAAGAATCTTTTGAAAATCTATATGAACATGAGTCACCCCATAAGGTGAAACTTGGGGATGACTATCAATATCCCATCAAGGGAAGTGGTGAATCCTCCTACAACCTAGACTCTAGAAAGTCTTTGAATATGAAATATGTTTTATATGTACCTGGGCTCAAGAAGAACCTACTCTCCATATCTGCATTGGATGCAAAAGGAATGAGGGTTGCATTTGTAGATGGTCAAGTCCTAATGTGGCCAAAGGGTAGAACTATAGATGATGGAGTAGTGTCATGTCCCAAATTTGGAATTGGGTCACAATGGCCTAATCACATTGGCCATATTCATTAGAGTTTGTAAAATTGATGTTAAAGGTCAAATAATTTCCAAGGAGGAAAATTACTAGTTTCTTAGATTTGGGGTGGAAGCTTTGGGATTTGGAATAATGGGGATAATAAATGATGTTTGAACATTAGAATGGAATAAATATTTAATAAAGGATCTAAATAAATATATACAAGTGAAAATCAAAGTGGCATTTGATCATGAAGACACATGGAGGAAGTGGGACCCACAGATGGCTAGATTTTCCCACTACACTTGGCATCATTCTCTCACCAATTCGAATTCAAGGTGAATGGTAACATACTTGGGGGAGTCCAAAAGGTATTATTCATGGCATGACTCATCCAAGGTCAAAATATAGAGGAAGATTAACTCCCATGGAAGAGGAAGAGGCAATTTGGAGCTAGTGAGACACTTGGGCTAGATTCCCTAGCTCTATGCCAACAATGATGAAGATGCTATGACACCTATGACACAAATCAGACCTGGAGGCTGACATATGACATGTAAGGGATAAAAATAGACGCCAAGAGGGCGCTCAAGGGTGTTAGGGCAGCTAAGATGCTTCCACATGTGATTTGGTGGAAGTGGGAGACTAGGAATTGTTGTACAAGTGGTGTTCTTTGGAATCTCTTCCCAACTTGAGTTGGCATGAGTCTCTTGGAAGGAATTAGACCCATGGAGGACATTAGAACTTTATAAATGTAAATAAAAAAGAATGAAACCAGCTTTTGATCATTTGTAGAATTTTCAATTGCATTTGTGAAGAGGGAGAGCTAGTGGATGACTAGTTTCTTGCCTTAGCCAATTTCGAGTGTGAAAGATTCCCATCCAAGTTGGTAATTGGAAAGGCCATTCAGAAATTTCATTTGGAGATTTAATGGAGTCTTTATTTGTAGGTGTAATCTACAAGGAATCTCATGGTTTCTTCTATTTCAGCTCACTCCTTCAACCATTTCCAGTTGTGATGGCATATTCTTGATCCTTGAGGGAGGGCGTTTTTGGTGAGCTATTGTACTCTTTGGGGGAGATTCTAATGCCCAATTTCTATTCTAATATGAAGTAAATACTCTGTTCTTCATCTCCAAAAAGTTTCAGGTCAAAATTCCAAGTATAAATGTATAAATCTCAATTTTAATGAAAGAACAGTGCCATTTCCCCACTACCTTGTTGTGAATCAATGTAATGCTAATATTTTTGAATGAATGGATGATTCTCTGATGAATTTGTGATTAATGGACTTCCATTGATGTATTTTATAAGTTTCATGTACTATACTTGAGCATTTGAAGTATTTTTACTCAGTTTAATTGCATTGGGAGAATAAATAGTGCCATTTCCCCAAGGGTCGAATTGGTGATTTTTGCAGTTGAATGGGAGAGGGTTGGAACAGATATAATAATCAATTAATGGTGCAAATGAGACCTTAATAACATAATTAATACATTCCCTAACTATTTTCATAAATTTGAGTGGGTTTGGAGGCATTTGGGAAGCCATTTTCAATACTTACCCCAGAGGGATTTGAACCCCAAATTACCAGTAAAATTGCATACTTGGTCCAGAATCTTAAGAGAGTTTGCAGAGGTCTTTTGGTGGCCATATGTCATCCCTGAACATCATATTCAAGTCCTAATATCATTCATACACCTTCCTTGAATATTTGAAGGCATTTGGAGTCAATTTGAGACCTAGAGACCAATACTAGTCAAAGGGAAATCACTAGTAAAGTTACCTACATTGACCAGAATTGACAGAGGATTTGTAGAGGTATTTTAAAGGTCCAAAGGCATCCATGAAACACATATTTATGTTCTAATATAATTCATATACCTTCTCCGAATATTTGGGATCATTTGGGGCAAATTTGGGACCTAGAGATCAAAACTAGTCAAAGGTCTAACTAGGGAAAAAAGTGAAAAATTGTCATTTTGATAAAATTTCTAACAAGGGACATTACAAGTAGTGATTGGAGAGAAATAGGGAGGATTGTAGAAATTGAAGGGACGACTTGAACATGCCATGGTACATGAATCCATGGAGCCAAGCGAACTTTGGCATAGAAGGCTTGCACATGTGCACTATAGGGCACAACCAATTGCAACTAAAGCTGTAGAGGGTCTTCCTGAAATCAAGACAAAGCATGAAGGTGTTTGAAAAGGGTGTGCAAAAGGAAAGAACATTAAGAAGGCATTTCCAAGCAGTGAAAGCAAAGCTAAAGGGATCTTGGAAATTATCCACTCTGATGTATGCAGTCCAATGTCATCCAATTCTCTGAGTGGGTATGTATACTATGTCTCTTTCATTGATGATTTATCTAGGAATACTTGGGTTTACTTCTTGAAGAATAAAGATGAAGTGTTTGATAAGTTCAAGGAATTCAAAGCCTTGACAGAAAATCAAACTGATAAGAAGATCAAGACCTTCAGATCCGACAATGGCGGAGAATTCACTTCAGGTGACTTCAAGAAGCTATGCAGTGATTTAGGGATTAAGAGGGATTTGACTGCTCCCTACAACGCACAACAGAATGGAGTTGAAAAAAGAAAGAATAGAACAATCATGGAAGCAGCACGGGCAATGATGCATGACCAAGATCTACCTATGTATCTTTGCGCAGAAGAAGCTAGGACAGTTGTATATGTGCAGAACCGAACACCTCACAAGATATTGGACAATAAGACACCAAAAGAGGTCTTCTCTGGTAAGAAACCTGAAGTCAGCCATCTCATAATATTTGGTTGTCCAGTATATACACATGTTCCAAAGGAAAAGAGAACAAATCTAGATCCTTCCGGAAAGAAGGGCATCTTTGTGGGGTATAGTGAAAGCTCGGAAGCTTACAGAATATACTTTCCAGGGTTCAAGAAGATTGATGTCAGCAGGGATGAGACATTTGATGAAAACTCAGCCTTCATCAAGTCAAAGAAAACACCTGTTGAAGATCATGAAGAACCAAAGGAAACCATATTTCAAGACACCACCATGACTGAAACAATTCTAGATGCAGATCATGAAATGGAAGATCCACAAGAACCTGTAGATCCACCCCGTGAGAAGAACTCTCACAAGAGGAAACCTGCATGGGCTAGAGAGCTCATTCAAGATGCAGAAAGATATGGCATTCCAGAAAAAGAACACAGAGAAAGGAAGAGGACTAGATAACATACCAATTATGTTTCCTTACTCTGTGACATTATGAACAAAGAACCTTCTAATTATGAAGAAGCAGCATAAAAGAAAGAATGGAAGGATGCCATGGTCGAGGAATACCAATCGATCATGAAGAATAATGTTTGGGATGTTGTCCTAAGACCTAAAGGGAAGTCCGTGGTAACTTCCAAGTGGATATACAAGATAAAGCATGCTGCAGATGGTAGCATAGAGAAATACAAAGCGAGATTTGTAGCTCGTGGCTTCTCCCAGAAAGAGGGGATAGACTATGAAGAGACTTCTGCTTCTGTAGCCAGGTACACTTCCATAATATTAGTACTTGCCCTGGCTACAGTGATGAAATGGAAGATACACTAGATGGATGTCAAGAAAACCTTCTTGAATGGTGTAGTCGAGGAGGAAGTGTATGTGGAGAAGCCACTTGGTTTTGAGACACAAGACAGGGAGTCATATGTGTGCAGGTTGAAGAAATCCTTGTATGGCTTGAAGCAAGCTCCTAGGACTTGGTATGGTAGGATAGACAGCTTTCTATCCAGTTTGGGCTTTACTAAAAGTAAAGCAGATTCCAAACTTTACTACAAGGTTGAGGAAGGAAATCCTGTGATACTACTTCTATATGTGGATGACCTGTTTGTTACAGGTGAGGATGGATTGATTGCCGATACCAAGAGGAAGCTTGCTGTCGATTTCGAGATGAAGGACTTAGGGATGATGCACTATTTTCTAGGCATGAAGGTGTGGCAGAGTGCAGATGGGATCTTCCTTGGACAAGGGAAGTATGCAGTAGAGATCCTGAAGAGGTTCGGGATGATGGATTGCAAGGGCATGGCCACACCTATGGCATCGAACCTGAAGCTTTTGTGTGATGCTTCATCTGACCCGGTTGATGTCACTATGTATCGTCAGATGATTGGGTCCTTGATGTACCTAATGAACACTAGACCAGATATTTTCTTTGTAGTGAACACATTGAGCGAGTTCCTGACGGATCCCAGAGGTGTTCACCTGGTTGCTGTAAAGCATTTTCTAAGGTACCTGAAGGGTACAATTTATTTTGGGCTCAAGCATGATGCGAATCAAAAGTTTAACCTGCAGGGTTTTGTTGATTCAAACTGGGCAGGCAGTGCTGCAGATAAGAAGAGCACATCTGGGTGCTGCTTCAGTATGGGATCGGGTGTGATCTCTTGGTTTAGCAGGAAGCAATCCCACGTAGCACTGAGTACAGCCGAAGAAGAGTATGTTGTAGCTTGTTCGGCTAGTTGTGAGGCGGTATGGATCTGTAAGCCACTATCTGAGTTATTTGATCTCCCGCTGGAGGCTACTGGTATCTTTTGTGACAACCAGAGTTGTGTGAAGTTGTCTGAGAACCCAGTGTTCCATGACAGGTTGAAACACATTAAGATCAAATATCACTATATCAGGGATATGGTGCAAAGAGGAGTAGTGAAGCTCTTGTATGGTGCAACAAATGAGTAGGTTGCAGATGTGTTGACGAAACCACTAGCCAGAATGAAGTTTGAGTATTTCGGAGAGAGGCTTGGTGTTCTTCAGATTGATGACACTTCGTGGAAGAAGTGATGGACACATTTGTAGGAGCCATTCCAAGCATGGTGAGAGGAGGATCCTTCCCATGGCTGTGGATGTAAGCGCTGGATGATGAGCATTAGTACGATGCTCTAGTTAATTCCTTGTATATGCATCATGTTGGATGCTTGATATGATCAGTTGGATCATGTATTTGTATATGTATCAGGTGGATGCATTGTATGATCAGGTGGATCATGTATTTGTATATGTATCAGGTGGATGCATTGTATGATCGGGTGGATCATGTATTTGTATATGTATCAAGTGGATACATTGTATGATCAGGTGGATCATGTATTTGTATATGTATCAGGTGGATGCATTGTATGATTGGGTGGATACATTGTATGATTAGGTGGATCATGTATTTGTATATGTATCAGGTAGATACATTGTATGATCAGGTGGATCAAGTATTTGTATATGTATCAGGTGGATACATTGTATGATCAGGTGGATCATGTATAATGATATGTATCAGGTAGATACATGATATGCATCATGTGGATGCATTGATGATCAGGATGATCATATGATGATTACATGCATCAGGAGGATGCTTTGACATGATCAGGTGGATAATGAGTGATGAGTCCAAAGACATGGATGCACAGAGCCTTTCCGACATGGTGGTAGATGTGTTCTCCCATGTACGCTGATGTAAGTGCAGAGCCTTTACAACATGGTGGTAGATGTGTTATCCCATGTGCGTTGATGTAAGTGCATATCCTTTCCGACATGGTGGTAGATGTGTTCTCCCATGTGCATTGATGTAAGTGCAGAGCCTTTCCAACATTGTGGTAGATATGTTCTCCCATGTGCGTTGATGTAAGTACTGAGCCTTTCCGACATGGTGGTAGATGTGTTCTCCCATGTGCGTTGATGTGAGTGCTGAGCCTTTCACGGATGGTTGAAGTGTGTCTTCCCATGCCGGTGAGTGTAAGTGTTGTATTGTGTGCATCTGGACTGTGATTCATAGACGACGAGATGATCAGTATGATCATGAGTATCAGGATGATACTCCGTGGCCATGGACAGGTTGTGCAGTTAAATGTAAAAGATCCTGGGAGATCCGATAGGTTGAGCAGTATGCTTGTAATTAGTCCTAGGATGCTCTTTCTAGGTTTTGGCTTAACACATGTAATTAGTCCTGGGATCCACAGTATGGCCAGTGATGATGAAGACCTGCAGGTGGTGGGCCTACATCCAGCATGAAAAAGGGTTGGCTCTGTAGAACTTCCTATGACAAGTAGTTCAAATATTGATTGAGATAGTAGCAGCAATGACGATGACGATGATTTGATGACGGTGATCCAGTGACGATGATCCAGAGAAGAATACTTGTGCTAGCAGATCTGTGTTGAGAAATACCTTCCTAGTTAAGAGGGAGTGTTGATGTAATTGTAACTTTGGAATGTATTTCACCTATGTATATTGTACTCCTATAGAGATGTTATTATTCCTCTATACGGAAGTGTCGTCATTTGTATTGACAAGTGTCGCAACTTGCTTGTGATGGGTTATTAGACCACCAAGTGTGGGGTCGACCCTGATTAGTATTACCATGGGTTATTAGA
The DNA here is from genome assembly GCA_027924585.1 of Larix kaempferi. NCBI lineage: Eukaryota > Viridiplantae > Streptophyta > Pinopsida > Pinales > Pinaceae > Larix > Larix kaempferi. Next base: position 8,297,492 of record BSBM01000008.1, read on the forward strand.
CTGAGTTAGACAAGTCAGCCCTTCTAGTTTATTAGGTGGTTCAGGTCATGTATAAATAGAGTGCGGGAGGCACTCTATTTGATCACTTCATTATTCACTTCTACACTCACCAGAAAGTGGCGCACAAGTGAGGAAGGAGGAGTAGCTGCTAGGAGGACTATCTCTTGTACTTGGGTTGTATCATTGTTCTTTCTATCTCTGAGGAAGTTGTGGGGTTTTCCACCTTTATGGTTTTCCCCAGTGAAACTCTGTGTGTCTATTGTCTCATGTGATTGCTTGTTGTGATTGATATGCATTGATATGCTTGATATGTTGTACATGTTATTCTCTCAGTAAATATCCTAGAGTATGTTGAATTAATGCTAAAAAAATAACATCTTGGAGACATCTGTCTACGGATCTATTCAGGAACCGAAGTCCGGGGATGATACAATCCCCACTCGTCCACTGGGGACCACTTCTTGGAGACATCTGTCTATGGATCTATTCAAGGACCAAAGTCCTGAAATGATACAATCCTCCAATCCACTAGGGACCACTTCTCGAAGACATCTGTCTACGGATCTATTCAGGGACCAAAGTATTGGGATGATACAATCCTCTCATCCACTGGGGACCACTTCTCGAAGACATCTGTCTACGGATCTATTCAAGGACCGAAGTCCTGGGATGATACAATCATCTCTTCCACTGGGGACCACTTCTCGAAGACATCTGTCTACGGATCTATTCAGGGAACAAAGTCCTGGGATGATACAATCCTCTCGTCCACTAGGGACCACTTCTCGAAGACAACTGTCTACTGATTTGTTCAAGGACCTAAGTCCAGGGATGATACAATCCTTCCTCATCCACTAGGGACCATTTCTCGAAGACAACTGTCTATGGATCTATTCAGGGACATAAGTCCAGGGATGATACAATCCCTCCTCGTCCACTTAGACAAAGTCTAAGGACCATATATCGACCTCATCATCGGAACCGGTAACCTCATCATCGACCTCATTGTCGGAAAATCTAATCTCATCATCGAAACAAGTGTCCTCATCATCGATACAAGTATCAACATCATCAATACAAGTATCCTCATCATCAACCTTACCGTCGATGCAAACAATCTCATCATCAGTGACCATATCACTCCCCCTTTCGAGGAGAGTCCTTCTGGACTACACCAAGATTGTCTCGGAAATACTCAAACTTTACTCAAGATAGAGGTTTGGTCAATACATCAGCAACTTGTTCGTTAGTGCTCACATACTCGAGCTTGATATCTCCTTTCTGCACCATATCCCGTATATAAAAATATCGGATCTCTATGTGGTTTGACTTATCATGGAACATTGGATTCTCTGCCATCTTGATACAACTCTGGTTGTCACACAGGATCACAGTGGGGTCCATATCTAAGTCAAACAATACTGATAACAACTTCCGAAGACATATCACAACTAGCAGAGCAAGCAACTATATATATGCTTCAGCTGTGTTGAGAGCCACACTAGACTGCTTCCTGCAAAACCATGAGATCATGGCAGATCCCAGACAATAACATTCGTCTGATGTGTTCTTCCTTTCTGATACACTTCCTTCCCAATCAGCATCTGTGTAGCCATACAATCTGAAGTCTCGATCTCCAAGACAACATAGACCAAAGTCTATCGTACCCTTTAGGTACCTCATCACATGCTTTGCAACTATCAGGTGAACATGCCTAGGTTCTGCTAGGTACTGACTCAAGGTGTTCACAACAAAGCATATATCTGGCTTGGTTTTCATCATATACATCAATGATCCAATAATCTGTCAGTATAGAGTCACATCCACTAACTCTGATGAGTCATCAACTAACAGCTTCAAGTTGGAATCCATGGGAGTGGCCATGGCTTTGCATTCAAACATATCAAATACTTTCCCTGGTTGAGAAAGATTCCTTCTGGGACTTTCCATACTTCTAGGCCTAGGAAGTAATGTATCAATATGAGATCTTTCATCTCAAATTCTGTAGCTATCTTATTCTTGCTTTCCATGATTTGTTTCTCATTCCCTGTCAGAAAGAGATCATCCACATGTAGTAATAGTATGATAGGTTCATCATCCATAACCTTAAGGTAAAGGTTAGGATCAACTTTACTTTTGGTAAATCCCAAGCTTGTCAAGAAGCTATCAATTCTCCCTCTATGACTGAACATCATTCACACTCTGCATTGAGTGATCTTCTGCATATCTATCCGTTCCATCTCTCATCAGATGGGTCTACTGATATGAGATTCAAGATCATTCGAACTCTGTGGTGAGTTCCTTCTTGCATCCATATAAGAGAAGAATGTCATCTGTATATAGACACCATCTTCAACCTTGTATCAAAGGTTGAAATCCGCATCACCCATGGTGATCATTAAGCTCATCAAATGACTATCAATCCTGGGAACCCGTACAGAGCTTTCTTTAATTGAATCATGGGAGTTTTCTCGATTCACACTTCTTTTTCAATTACACCATTAAGAGAATGGTCTTATCTAGCCACTTGGAGCAAACATCTCATCATGATCCTCTTCCTCTTTCTAAGAGAATCTTCTAGCCACGAGCCTTCTATAGTATGTTTGATTTGTAAGTCTTCTTGTTGAGCATCCATCACTTGTTCGGTGTTCATCATTCTTCATGATCTTTCATAAAAATCAAAGTTAATTACATGATTAGTAATACTTCATAATCATCAAATCATGTTGTCATTTCAATGATAACCTATTATGAATACTAATATGATTCACATAGTTATGCAAATATCTTGACCAATATTTTGGCACAACACTTTTCCATATCTTGTATGCATACAGCGGCTATCTAGATGCCTTCCATCTCTACCAGAACATACTATCAAGAGCATGCACAACTCTCAGCATGTCAGTAAAGAGGTTTCATTATAGACAAGCAACAATGGAATGTTTGTCCAACTTACCCATCATATGCATATTAGTAGTATATTGTTCAATGCTATATGAATGCTCACACTATGCATGATAATTTCTAGGAATACAAATACGCATGCAACTATATCAGAGATTCAAATAACAACTCAAATACTTATCTTTTATGTTGTGTGGTTGCCTCCCGCTTGATCTCTATATGTCTTTGAACTTCTATTCATTTCGTACCACTATGCATGCTTAAGTGTGCACTAGTGTCATCCTCATGATCTCATACATAAACATACATTCATTAATATAATCTCAATACTATCAAAACATTATGTATGGTCATGATCATTTCATAAACAGGTATACTTACCTAAGATCCTAACACAAGGTAAGATTCTAACTTGATATAGAAAAACATACCTGGATTATCATGCTTGGTTATGTCTTAACATACCCAAAAAATATCTTCTTTGTTTTCTTCAATGATTTAGAGACCTTGTGGTAGAACCTGCATATCTCATAAGTTAAGCATAGTAGAACAAAGTCATACATACCTCGTAAGTAGAGCTTCTATGTGGTCAAAGACTATGGATGAGTCTTTGTCTTTATGTCATCATGGTCATAGAAATTAATTTTTCTTTCTTGATGTACCTGTATCTTGTTAGCAGACAACATCATCCTCATACAACACCACAAGTGCATTAGTACAATCATAAGTGTCATAAACCTAATCAATGAATGTCTTCTATCATTCAAACAATCATAATTGTACTAACCTCAATAACCTGAAGACAAACATATTATGAACTTAATCAAGAATCAGATTTCAAAACATACCTGTATTTCCTCAAGTCATACCTGTCGATATTTCTTGTAGTATTATTATGTAAGGCGTTAGCGTCATCTCCCCCTGAAACTAGAACTTCTTCACTTATGTAGGTGTCCAATTCATTCTCTTCTAGGATTAACCCAATCCACTTTGATTTGCTGAGACTGGATCTGGAGTTGGATTAGGGTTTGTCAGAGAAACCCTAAAAATTTAAACTTTGAATTTCAAACTTCTGAAAGGATGCAAAGATGCGCCTTGCTGAGCTGATCAAGCTGGCATACTTCAATTTTGAAATCTCCAAAATTTGACCCCTCAAAATTGCCTTTGAAACTTTCGGATCTTCTAGATAGGATCCCGAACTAGGGTTTGATAAAGCCCGGTCTTCTGCCCATCCAAAAGGTTCGATATTTTATTCTAAACTTCGATTTTTCTAAGGAGCTTCCAGCTGTGGTCACATATTTCAAAAATTCCAACTTTTGTAGAAGCCTTAATTTTCCACCTTTTCGATCAAAATCCCGAACTAGGCTTTGATCAAGCTCGGCCTTCTGCCCAACCAAAATATTTGATCTTGGTCGCTAAATTTCAATTTCGATGAGGAGAATTCATTTGTGGACTCTGATTCCAAAAATTCCAACTTTCTCCGAAGCCCTAAATTCCCGCAGCAGTCACAAGCCAAGAATGAAGGTGCTCAGAATCCAATTCTAGTTTGACAGAAATATGCACCTGATTGTTTCTGGTGCATCTTTGAAATTACAAATCCAAAAGGTTGGAAAGTTTGTCCTGTGGTATCCTGACCTGTCGTCTTTCCAACCCCACAGTTCTGACCTCAATTGGATTCTCTGAGAGAGAGATTTATGCCAAGTGTCGCAACGTGACCTGTTTATAGGATAAAACAGGAGAGCGAACTTGTACGGGGTGCCACGTGTCACTGTTTCAACTTCGGCCTCTGAAAAGTGGAATTGTGAAATAACAATACATTCCCTACCTATCTTGTTTTACGAAATTTCTTTTGGAGCATCCTAGCCTAATTTGTGACCTTTTTTCCTAGGTCACCTGTTTATGACTGAGATCTGGAAGAGACCGAAACCCTAACTTGTACTGATCATAACTCACAAAGTACAATGGATCTAAGGTTGTCCTTCGGACACAAGGTACAGGGGGATTTTATATACGACCTGTAGAAGTTTCAGATCCTGAACCTTTTCCAAAATGGATTTATAGCGAAAGTTCCACGATGACTGGTTTTTGCTATATGAAACCCTAACTTTCAAATTGTCGCAAGTGAGACAAGTGTCGTAAGTGCCATACATTGCCTTCCTTCAGGATAGCTTTGATAACATGTTAATATTTAATTTGATAAGACAGAAAATATCATTATTACATTCCATTTCACAACAATAGCATATACATGATCACTGAAAGAACAACAAGCACAACATAAACACAAGAGACACAGATTTATCCTGGGAAACCCTCATGGGGTAGAAAACCCAGCAAATCTTCCTCAATATAGATGACCAGCAAATACAAAGATGTAATCCACAAACATGATCTCCTTCTCCTCCATAGAAGATCTCTCTCTCTCACCTATGCGCCAATCATAACCGAGTGAATGTGTGTTAAATGAGGAACACGCCTCCTTTATTTATACACAACTCTGACTTGACTTTTACACTAACTAGGTCGGCCCCAACTTAACTACTTAACATAATGTGACAGGGCTGACCCCACTAGGGTGGTCTAATAACCCTTTAACCCACATGACTCATACAGGGCCGACCCCACTATGGATGTCTAATAACCCAAGTTACCACATTCTCCACGGAGGAATAAAACATCTCCGGATATACAATAGGGTCTCCACGAAGGAATGAAACATCTCCGGAATAATAAAGTACAAATATAATATTCTTAGAAGTTACAATATCTCAACAGGAAGTGATCTATATATTTCATTATCTATCAACTAAGAATGGAGCTCTGATTGAGTAAACATATTCCAAGTAGATAATAAATGTTTAGGGCTTATAGGATGAGGATGGTTCATTCTAAGTGTGCAAATATGAGTGTGCAGTAAATGTGCAGATTTGCTTGCATGGACTATTATCTTAAATTAATATACAATTGAAGTAGTGCACGTAGAAATAGTGTGAATCAGGATTAGAGAAGCATGTACAACAAGAGAACCAATGTGCAGAACCGAAGCAAAGAACAAAACAAGTGGAGCAGTGTGCAAAACAGGTAGAGAAGTGTAGCAATTGCGTAGAATTGAAGTAGAGCACACAAGTGCACGGAGAATAAAGTGAAACAGTGAACAAGTCAAGTGTGAAGCAATGTGCGCAAATAAGAAGGTATTGTGACTGAAGCATTTATACTTTTATATATCAGGGTGGTAGGATGGGGAAAGGAAAGGATATTGTAGTATCCTCTCAGGCTGGTGCCTGAAGATATCAAGTTAGTGCTTGCACAGAGGATTGGTGTCCTCATAGATTGGAGCCTATATCAACAAGTTGGTGCTTGCACATAGGATTGGTGCATGTAATCAACGAGTTGGTGCTTGGATGTGGGATTGGTGTCCCAATTAGATTGGTACCTCACATCTATATATGTAATCCAATTTTGTGTTTGTGTGTGTATAAAGTTCTTTCCAAATACTCTGCACACAATTGTCTTTTATTGTTTTGATTTAAGTAGGAATTGGTGCATAATTTTAAAGTGAATAATTGTTTAAATATTCACATGATACTAATTCATCTCCCTTCTCAGTATCATTAATAATTCTAACAATTGGTATCACATCAGGTCCTTCATATACATTCCAACCACTAGAAGGAAGATCATTGCATAAATATGGCTTGTGAAGAATATGGTTTCAATACAGATATAAACCCTTTGTTCACTTGAACAAACCATATACTTTGGATCATAAGAATGCAGTCCTATTTGCAATGACGTGGATTTGATATTTGGAAGATAGTTGTTACATGCTACACCCCTTCAAAAAGGTCACCAAATTTTGTAGCCAAGAAGAAATTCAAAATGGAAAATAAGTTAAAAATGGATGCTATTATGGAAGCATTAGTTGACTCTGTGAAAGAAAAAGTTAGAAAATGTATCTCAACCAAAGAGCTTTGGGACAAGCTAAAGAGTTACTACATGACTATGCTATGTAAAGAATCATAAGAAAAGTATGAGAGAAACACATTCATTAAGGAGTATTTTGAAAGTGAAGAAGAAACTGTGAGTCTGAAGATGAGAAAACTGCAGAAGTTGAATGGAAGGGTGAACTAATTAGTGTTTTAAATGTGTTAAGAAAAATAAGAAAAGAAAATGAAGTATTAATGGAACATTTGATACAACATGGAGAAAATGTTCAAGTAATTAAGAGTTTAAAGGCTCAAATAGAGGAGATGAAGATTACTCGAGAATCATTAGCAAATAAGCTAAGTGAGAAGAATATAGTATGCCAAGGACAAGAAGATGATATTGCTGCTCTAAGAGAAGAAAATATATCTGTAAAATTAGAGTTGCAAAAGTCCCAGGAGAAATATTAGAGCTTTAACAAACAAGTGATGCATATCATAGATGAGCAAAAGGTTCAACTACTTGGTACTGAAAGAAAAATTAATGGTATGAAAATCCAAGTATATGAGGCCAAGAGGGCTGATGAAGATTGTAAAAAAAACTTCATGAGAAGAATGAAATCTGTGAAAATCAAATGTTGGGGATCCTTTCATTAAAGGAATATTTAGATAAGACAATTGCTCAATTGGAGACAAATTCAAGGTTTGAGAAAAGCACCATGATCTTAGATCATATTCTTAGTTGTCAAAGATCACCACAAGACAAGACTGGTCTTGGGTTTTCTCTTGAATAAAATTTCAAATCATCTAAGGAAAATGTTATAGACAACCCAAACCACAAAAAAGACATCAGCAGGGTAGGAAAGGAAAATCAACCAAAGTCTAATAAAATTAAGCAAATATAGAAAGGTTGTACTACTAACAAGACAACATACACTAAGGTACAAAATACCTTTTCTTAGTTGTTGTTTCTCTTATAACAAATTCAGTCATAAAAAATTGGATTGTGATGTACATGCTAAGAGTAACATTATTGACAACAAAGTCAAAACAATTAATGGAATTGTTGTATGTTGGAAGTGCAACAATTCTGTACATATTGCAAAATTTTGCAACAATGTAATATGTTACAAATGCAACATATTAGGCCATAAATCTCGGGATTGTGAGAATTTAAAGAAATCGAATAAATTATGGAATAAAAATCAAAAAATAAAAATGAAGAAGAATCTTAGCCAACCCTATATTCTCTAAATAAAAGAAGACATATCTTTGCAGATCAAGAGAAATAAAAATGTAGAAAGGTTTGGAAAAGGAAGTCAACAAGCCATAGAGAATACATTGATGGATTGGTTCTATGCATAGAAAGTGAAAGGACAATTGAAAATCAAACTAAGTATCTGACATTCGAATGAGAAATTATGATGAAAGGTTTAGGAGATGAATCCTTTTTTACCTTCCTATCCCTCAATACAAGGGTAAACTATAGACAACCCGACATGTCATAGAAAGAAGGTTGAATGCAAAAATAGACTGTGGCATGATATAAGCATTAATGACCAATAAAGTAGTGACAAGACTAAGACTCGATGTCATTAATAATTGGTGGCAGAGGAATATGGTGAAATGAATATGGACCAAATCAAGGTGAATCTGAGTAAGACATAAGGAAATAAAGGAAATAGGAGGGTACAAATGTTCTCATACAGGCCTTCAAAAACATATAAAGACAGCCTCTACTGAAGGCATCATTCATAGAGTAAACAAAAGATAGTAAGGTTAGAGCTAGAAGAGAGCTATGGTTCCCAAGAGATAGATCAAAACAAAGAATCCATTAGTGCATTTGCAGGAAGAGACTACACAGACACCAAGACCATCAACATCAAAGCCAATAAAATTCCCTCACGACTACATTCCAACAAGAAAAACTACTATGGAATCATTCAACTTACCTGCTATAGAAGATACATATGTACCAACACTAAAGATACTAGAGATGGTACTTAAAGAAAAGAATTTGCTCGACCAATTGTACAAATTTCAGTTTGTTGATTTTGATCTAGCTAATGACAAAAATTCTCTTGAGTTGGAAAATAGAAACTACTTGAATAGAAGGATAAGTCCATAACCTAATGCACTAGTTACAATGGAACTTCAAACACGGGCGTATGGGATACATAAATCATGGGTCCTGAATATGATGGATATTCCTCATTTTGGAAGGAGTTCGCTGTTAAATTTTGAGCATTAATTCATTATACTTTAGGATCTTTGCTGAGAGAATGACATCTACAGTATATCAATGCATGACAATCATAATATGACAAGCATCACAAGCATCACAAGAATCAAAAGCATAGAGACAAGAGACACAGAGTTTCCGTGGGGAAAACCCTAAGGTGAAAAACCCCACAACTTCCTCAGAGATAGAGAGAGCAATGGCTCAACCAAAATACAACCAAATAACACTGAGATAGTCTCCTAGCAGATGATCCTCCTCCTCCTCACAAGTGCGCCACTTTCCAGAGAGAGAGTGAGTTGCTTTTCCGAGTGAGTAAAATAGAGATCTCCTATCTCTATTTATACTTACCTTTTTGCCCAGTGACCTACTGGGGCCGACTTGTCTACTTAGATACATCCACATTATATTATATATAATTCCGGGCCGACCCCAAATGGTGGTCTAATAACCCATCGGCAAGTACACACACTTGCGACACTTGTCAATCCACATGATGACACTTCCTTATAGAGGAATAACACATCTCTTATAAGGGTACAATAAATATATATAAAATATACAGATGAAATACATTCCGAAGTTACATATACATCAACACTCCCTATTAACTAGGAAGGTATTTCTTGACAAAGATCTGCTAGACAAGTCTTCTTCTCTGGATCATCGTCATCGATGCATCGTCATCATCATCGTCACTGCTGCTGCTATCTCAACCAATCTCTGACTCTACTCGTCATAGGAAGTTCTACAGAGCCATTCCTTTTTCATACTGGATGTAGGCCCTCCATCTGCAGGTCTTCATCATCACTGGCCATACTGTGGAATCCTCAGGACTCATTACGTGCGTCACAAAACCTGGCTGCAGCATCCCAGGCTATTACGAGCACACAGCTCTACCTGTAGGATCTCCCAGGAGCACATTACATGTGACCCATCACAAAACCTGGCTGAAGCATCCCAGGCTGTTACGAGCACACGGCTCTACCTATCGGATCTCCCAGGAGCACATTACGTGTGATCTCACCACAAAACCTGGCTGAAGCATCTGAGGCCTTTTTCATCCTGTCCAGATCTCCCAGGAGCAAATTACATGTGGTCATGGCAAAACCTGGCTGAAGCATCTGAGGCCTTTTTCATCCTGTCCAGATCTCCCAGGAGCAAATTACATGCCATAGGACAAAACCTCGCAAGAGCATCTGCCAGATATCCCAGGGCACCGAATTATATGCCATAGGCAAAACCTCGAAAGACTATCTGCAGATCTCCCAGGGCACAAATTACATGTCCTCCCAAGAAAAACCTCGCAAGAGCATTTTCTAGATGTCCCAGGGCACCGAATTACATGCCATAGGCAAAACCTCGAAAGACCATCTGCAAATCTCCCAGGGCACAAATTACATGCTTTCCTGCACAACCTGATCCACGGCCACAAAGTATCATCTGATACTCATCAAACATCATCCTGATGTACACATGATCATCCTGATCATCATCATTGCAACATCCTGCTGCATGTCATCTGGAGAAGCTCGTCATCCACGATCATCCTGATCATACAATGCATCCATCTGATGCACTCATAGATACATGATCCACACAATGTATCCATCAATCATACATGATCTACCTGATCATACAAAGATACATGATCCACACAATGTACCCATCAACATACATGATCTACCTTATCATACAAAGATACATGATCCACACAATGTATCCAACAGCATCCATGATCTACCTGATCATACAAAGATACATGATCCACACAATGTATCCAACAGCATCCAACATGATGCGTTCATACAAAATACATGCACATGATCCAACCGATCATATCCAACATCCAACATGATGCGTACATACATATATAAAAATGATCCAACTGATCATATCCAGCATCCAACATGATGCGTACATACATACATAAAAATGATCCAACTGATCATATCCAAGCAGAAACCAGAACATCATCCTGATGCTCATCATCCAACGCTTACATCCACAGCCATGTGAAGGATCCTCCTTCCAACATGCTTGGAATGGCTTCAGCAAATGTGTCCATCACTTCTTCCTTGAAGTGTCCTCGATCTGAAGAACGCCAAGCCTCTCTCTGAAGTACTCGAACTTCACCCTGGCTAGTGACTTTGTCAGCACATCTGCAATCTGCTCGTCCGTCGCAACATATAGGAGCTTCACAGCTCCCCTCTACACCATATCCCTGATATAGTGATATTTGATCTCTATGTGTTTCGACCTGTCATGAAACACTGGGTTCTCGGATAGCTTCACACAACTCTAGTTATCACAGAAGATACCAGTAGCATCCAGCGGGAGATCAAATAACTCAGACAGTAGCTTCCATAGCCATACTGCCTCACAACTAGCTGAACAGGCTGCAACATACTCAGCCTCTACTGTACTCAGTGCTACGCGGGACTGCTTCCTGCTAAACCAAGAGATCACACCTGATCCCATATTGAAGCAACACCCAGATGTGCTCTTCCTATCTGCAGCACTGCCAGCCCAATCTGAATCAACATAACCCTGTAGGTGAAACTTTTGATTCGCTTCATACTTGAGCCCATAATCCACTGTACCCTTCAGGTACCTCAGAACATGCTTTACAGCAACCAAGTGAACACTCCTCGGATCCGTCAGGAACTGGCTCAATGTGTTCATAGCAAAGAAAATGTCCGGTCTCGTGTTCGTCAGGTACATATAGGACCCAATCATATGACGATACATGGAGACATCAACCGGCTTAGATGAAGCATCACATAGAAGCTTCAGATTCGATGCCATAGGCGTGGCCATGGCCTTGCAATCCATCATCCCAAATCTCTTCAGGATATCTACTTTGTACTTCCCTTGACCAAGGAAGATCCCACCTGCATTCTGCCACACCTCCATACCTAGGAAATAGTGCATCATTCCCAAATCTTTCATATCGAATTCAGCGGCAAGCTTCCTTTTAGTATCTGCAATCAGTCTGTCATCTCCTGTTACAAATAAGTCATCCACATACAGGAGTAGAATCACAGGATTCCCTTCCTCAACCTTGTAGTAAAGGTTGGAATCCGCTTTACTCTTGGTAAAGCCCAAACTAGATAGGAAACTGTCCATCCTACCATACCAAGTTCTGGGAGCTTGCTTCAAGCCATACAAGGCTTTCTTCAGTCTGCACACATATGAATCCCTGTCATGTATTTCAAAACCAAGTGGCTGTTCCACATATACTTCCTCTTCAACTATACCATTCAGGAAAGCAGTCTTGACATCCATCTGGTGTATTTTCCATTTCATAGCTGCAGCCAGGGCAAGTACTGTTCTGATGGAAGTATACCTGGCTACAGGTGCAAAAGTTTCTTCATAATCTATTCCCTCTTTCTGAGAGAATCCACGAGCTACGAATCTTGCTTTGTATTTCTCCACACTGCCATCTGCAGCATGTTTGATTTTGAAGATCCATTTAGAAGTCACAACAGACTTCTCTTTAGGTCTTGGGACAACATCCCAAACATCATTCTTCATTATTGATTGGTATTCCTCAACCATGGCATCCTTCCATTCTTTCTTTTCTGCTGCTTCTTCATAACTGGAAGGCTCTTTGTTCATAATGTCACAGAGTAAAGCAACATAGCTGGTCTGTGATCTGGTTCTTTTCTTTGCTCTGTGTTCTTCTTCTGGAATACCAAATCTTTCTGCATCTTGAATGAGCTCTCTAGCCCATACAGGTTTCCTCTTGTGAGAGTTATCCTCACAGGGTGGATCTATAGGTTCTTGTGGATCTTCAAACTCACGAACAGCTTCTGGAACTGCTTTAGTCATGGGAGTGTCCTGAAATCTTGTTTCCTTAGGTTCTTCATAAACTTCAGTAGGTGCCTTCCTTGATTTGATGAATGCCGACTTTTCATCAAATGTTACATCCCTGCTGACATCAATCTTCTTGAACCCTGGAAAGTATATTCTGTAAGCCTTCAAGCTTTCACTGTAACCCACAAAAATACCCTTCTTTCCTGAAGGATCTAGTTTAGTCCTCTTTTCCTTTGGGACATGAGTGTACACTGGACAACCAAATATTCTGAGATGACTGACTTCAGGTTTCTTACCAGAAAAGACCTCTTCTGGTGTCTTGTTGTCCAATATCTTGTGGGGTGTTCTATTCTGCACATATACAGCTGTTCTAGCTGCTTCTGCCCATAGATGCATAGGAATATCCTGGTCATGCAACATTGCCCTTGCTGCTTCCATGATAGTTTTGTTCTTCCTTTCTGCAACACCATTCTGTTGAGGATTATAAGGAGCAGTCAACTCCCTCTTAATCCCTGAATCACTGCAAAACTTCTTGAAGTCACTTGAGGTGAATTCTCCACCATTGTCGGATCTGAATGTTTTGATCTTCTTGTCAGTTTGATTCTCCATCAAGGTTTTGAATTCCTTGAATTTATCAAGCACCTCATCTTTGCCCTTCAAGAAGTATACCTAAGTCTTCCTGGAGAAGTCATCAATAAATGAGACATAGTAAACATACCCACTCAGGGAACTGGATGACATAGGACCACATACATCTGAGTGGATGATTTCCAGGATGTCTTTTGCCTTGCTTTCACTGCTTGGGAAAGCCTTCTTAATGTTCTTACCTTTTGCACATCCTTTGCAAACACCTTCATTTTTGGTCTTGATTTCAGGAAGACCCTCTACTGCCTTGCTTGCAATTGGAAGTGCTCTATAGTGCATGTTGGCAAGTCTTCTATGCCAAAGTTCACTTGGCTCCATGGATTCATGCACCATGGCATGTTCAGGTTGTCCCTTCAATTTATACAAGCCTCCCTCTTGCTCTCCAATTACTACTGCGTCATCTATGGTCTTTCCCTTTGGCCACATTAGGACTTGGCCATCCACAAATGCAACCCTCATACCTTTTGCATCTAATGCAGAAATGGAGAGTAAGTTCTTCTTGAGCCCAGGTACATAAAGTACTTCCTTCATCTTCACAGATTTTCCAGAATCTAGGTTGTAGGAGGCTTCACCACTTCCTTTGATTGGGTATTGATAATCATCCCCAAGTTTCACCTTATGGGGTGATTCATGTTCAGATAGGTTCACAAAAGATTCTTTGAACCCAGTCATGTGTTTGGAAGCCCCACTATCAATCAACCAATCATTACAACCATGGGAGATGGTACCTGTGAGAGCAGAGATCAGAACATACTCTTCTTCACTTGATGAGTCATCATTACTATCACTTTCTGCCCTAGCCTTCTTCTTTGGAGGTTCATCATCTTCGGCAGCATGAGCATGAAACCTTCTTTTGCCACCCTTCTTCTTCTTATTGGAGATGTTGTTGTCCTTCTTGTTCTTGGGACAATTTATGGCAATATGTCCTTTCTCATTACAGGTGAAGCATACTCTTCTTTCTTTGAATTGATGTGAAGATCTCTTGGAGTGAGATGGCTCTTTCTTGAACTTTCCTTTCCTGGTGTGGGCTGCAAGAGCTTGATCTTCACCTCCCATCTTTTCTTCACGAGCTATAAGTCTAGCTTCTTCTTGAGAGCATTCTTCCCAAAGTCTACTGAAGGAGATCAACTTCTTCCTTGCACAAATTCCTTGAATAAAGGAATCCCATGACCTGGGTAGGCCATTTAGAGTGGTCATCACCACTTCACCATTCTCCACCATTTCATCTACTGCTTCTAATTGTTCCTTGATCTGGGAGACCCTTGAAAAGTAAGATTGAATGGTTTCTCCATTCTGAAACTTCACTACTTTCAATTGGTTCCGCAGGGTCATCTTCCGATTTATGTTCTTTCCTTCAAATAGCTTGGTCAAAGATTCAAACATCTCCTTGGGTGTCTTAAGAGAAGACACATGGGGTATGAGATGGTCTTTGATAGAATCAACAATGATTCTCTTTGCCTTGACCAAGTTCTTCTTGTGTAATGCCTTGGCTTCTTCATCCTCTGGGATAGGGATGTCTTCTTTCACATATGAGTCCAACTCATTCTCTTCCAGGATTAACCCAATCCTATACTTCCAGGCTCGGAAGTTATCAGCCCCTTCAAGCTTATCCTCAAGCTTAGTGTGGAGAGACATCTTTAAGAGTACTTCAAATGGAAATAGAAAAGATTTAGGACTTACCACTTGAAGTGCTGAAAACTGGATCTGGTCCCGGATTAGGGTTTGTCAGAGAAACCCTAAAAAATTCAAAATGTGAATTTAAAAATTTTGAAAGGATAGAAAGATGCGCCTTGGAGAGTTGATCAGCCTAGTACATTCAGAATTTGAGATCAGCAAAGTCTTGCCCTTCAAAATTGCCTTTTTGTCCTCCCGGGTTCACTAGGGAGAGCCCTGAATTAGGGTTTGAGTTTCCCGGAGATATACCTAGCCAAAAATCTCGATCCAAAGCTCTAACCTTCGATTTTTGCAAGGAGCTTCCAGCTGTGCCTTCAGTTTCCAGAAATTCCTATTTTTGTGGAAACCCTAATTTTTAGGGCCAAATTTGAAAATGCTCAGAACTGAATTCTGATTGGACAGATAGATGCGCCTTGATGAGTAGATCCAATCTACTATACTAAATTTCAAAAATCTGTGGAGAGAAACCCAATAAACAAGGAACACAAGCTTCCGTCACTGCAAAATGTCTTCTTCTCAGGTTAGCTCTCATACCATGTTAAATTTTGAGCATTAATTCATTATACTTTAGGATCTTTGCTGAGAGAATGGAATCTACAGTATATCAATGCATGACAATCATAATATGACAAGCATCACAAGCATCACAAGAATCAAAAGCATAGAGACAAGAGACACAGAGTTTCCGTGGGGAAAACCCTAAGGTGAAAAACCCCACAACTTCCTCAGAGATAGAGAGAGCAATGGCTCAACCAAAATACAACCAAATAACACTGAGATAGTCTCCTAGCAGATGATCCTCCTCCTCCTCACAAGTGCGCCACTTTCCAGAGAGAGAGTGAGTTGCTTTTCCGAGTGAGTAAAATAGAGATCTCCTATCTCTATTTATACTTACCTTTTTGCCCAGTGACCTACTGGGGCCGACTTGTCTACTTAGATACATCCACATTATATTATATATAATTCCGGGCCGACCCCAAATGGTGGTCTAATAACCCATCGGCAAGTACACACACTTGCGACACTTGTCAATCCACATGACGACACTTCCTTATAGAGGAATAACACATCTCTTATAAGGGTACTGTTAAGTCAGTAATTTTTCCTCCATTTTTGAGTTTTTTCTCTCTAATTTTGGTTTGTTTTTTGAGTCTACCTTAGTTAATTTTTGGTTTTCAGTTTTGGTTTTTGTTTTCTTAAGAACTATATGGTTGATTGAATAAAGTTTGAACCCAGTCTTTTCAGATTTCATTTGATTTTGGTGACTTTTTATATTGAAAAGGGGGTCAATGAGAGTTATATTTTCAAAGGAAGAATCATTAATGACTTTAGAGAGTGGTTGAACTTATGTCCTAAACCAAATAGTTGCCAGAATCTCCGAAAAATTAGCAGAAATTGAAAAAACTGCTAAATTTTGGCATAGCAGTTATTCCTGTAGCGCTGGGCAAAATTTTAACACAGAGCGCGCTACAGGAATATCGTGGCCTGAATTTTTTGTCAATTTTCAACTGGATTTCAATCAGGATGCAGTATGTGAATGACTAATCATTTATTGTGAAGTGTTTACTGCGTGTTGGTTAAAGAATTATCATAAAAACAGGTGCTTCTGCATTGTGAGGGAAGCGTGGTCATTGTGAACACAAAGGCAACGATTTTGAGCATCTGTAGCAGCGCATAAAACAATGGCCCCTTTAGCTAAAATGCATAGGCCAGCTGTGGATGATTTGAATATGGCTTGCAGTACTCCAAGAGCTTCAGTTAACAAAATATAATTCATGTAGAAGTGGAAGCTCCTCAACTCAAAGTATTGGGCTACTTTTGTATGCATTCTTGAGCAAACTATTTCACTGTGGGAGGAAGTTGAAACAGATTTTGAATCATGTAAATGGAGTTTATGTTATCAGTTTCTAGATGGACCACTGTTGGCACTGGATATTCAGTTTGGTAATTATGTGTCAGGATTGAAATTGGTGGCTGCATATGTTGACGACCATGTAAAGATCTATGAATCGCTTGATACATTGGAGTTAAAGCGATGGCAGCTTCAGGCTGAATTTCAAAATGTAAGTAATGCTATTGAGAGATTTGGCAAATGTTCATGTTTGACAGCGTCCATTGCTTAGAAATCCCATGCTAGTGGTATTCAACAGCCCACATTTATTTTGGGTTTCAACTCAAATCTGCCACACTGGAAAGGACAACATCATTGTTCCAATGGTTGATTTTGAGTTTCCATCAGATCATGGAGCACCAAGAATGTTAGTTCGCAGCATTGAAGATACTTGGACAAAAAATCATGAACACAATCAATCGTTGGTCTCCCTATGTTACAGAAACAGAGCTTCTGAAACAGTTTGAGGACATTGGTCCTCATGGAACAAAAATTATTGTTTACAACTTTTGGCTTAATGATCATGGCATCATGGAACTGGATTTTGATACAGATAAGGAGGATATAAGATTGTGAGGTGGACTTAAGCCAGGCAGATCCACGATTTCACAAAATAAATTGATTCAGTCACATATTTCTTACCGTCATTTATATTCATTATATGCATATGCATCTATTCTTTATCTAGAGTAGCTGCAATTTTCAGATCATTCTAAGGGAAAAGAGTTTCAAGTTTATGGTTCTTTGTGATGGCTATCAACGATGAGAAACGGCTACAGGAGAAGTCTGATATGGCAATAAAGGAATGCTACAGTGTGAGAGACATGGATGAAGCTGCTAGCTGACATAAAAAAAAAAGAGAGGAGGCAGTAGAGACAGAATTCTGCCCTATTTTTCCTGTTTTGAGTTATTGAAGTCAAATGAAGACCACGAGCTGATGGAAAGGAATTTTTGAAAAAAAAAGGAGGTTTTTGTTCCTAAGATACTCATCTACAAAAACCTCTCTCGGTTTTGCAACAGCTGTCAAGGTTTGAAAGATTCGGTTTAATCTTTGCAGCCTATTTTCCAGGGATTTTAAATATTTAATATTTTCCTGTTTTAGTGTTCATTTTGCGGGGCTGATTCTGATTAATTGGAGATGAATTTTGAAAAACCAAGAGAGGTTTTTGTCCATCACGGACCCATTAACAAAAACCTCTCTCATTGTTTACACAGGTGTCACCAATTGAGAGATATGGAAGCTTCTTTGACACCTATTTTCCAGAAATTCGCCACATTTGCCAGGAATCCGATTTGCTATTTTTAGTCAATCAGTTGAGTTAGTTAGTTAATGTAACTGCTAGGAAGTTTGAATTTCGAACTAATGAGGGGGAAATAGAATGAGGTCTTTGTAATGATAAAAGAAGGAGAAAAGGCATGGTAAGGGTTCGAATTTTTGGAGAGCTAAAGGAGGTCTGCAAACTGTGTATTCTTCCAGACTTGTTCACTGCTAAGTATTGCAAACTCTCATATTGCATTTTTGATGAAACTATGAATATATAACTCCTTATTCCACTTCTGATATGTATTGGCTTCATTTTAGACTTATACAGTTTCTTGATTGACAAATTCATTTCTGGTTTTAAGTATAATTTCCAGTGGTGCTTGTCTTTTATTGTATGAACTTCATTGCAATCTTTTGTTGGATTTCTGAGATATATGTGCATCTTCATGGATATATGTGTATGAATTAGTTTTTACTTATGCTGAATGTATTACCTTATGCTCTTGAAGTTTCTAACCAAAACCTACAAAACAAAACCCTAAAAACCTAGTTTGAATTGATTTTTATTTTGAGATTGTGTTGGCTTGTTACCTTAGCCTTAGTAACAATTTCTGACACAAACATCTTTGGCGTCGTTGCCGGGGACGAAGCTGAAGCACATCTTCCCTGAGATACTCATCATTTTTCTGGTTTAAGAGGTGGACTTAAACCAGCACTTTGAAGGCTATATTTTCACCAGGTTTGACAGAGTGGCTGCTAGAAGAATTAGAAGGTTTCAGTCAT
Source organism: Larix kaempferi (assembly GCA_027924585.1). Lineage (NCBI taxonomy): Eukaryota > Viridiplantae > Streptophyta > Pinopsida > Pinales > Pinaceae > Larix > Larix kaempferi. Next base: position 8,316,637 of record BSBM01000008.1, read on the forward strand.
GCCTAGCTTTATACAGCCTTGATTAATTTGAGCCACTGTCACCCCTTTCTCTTTCTGAGAAGAAGAAACAAAATCTCTCTTGACAAATTGATTGGCGACTCCACTTTTTCAAGATGCAGAGACCAATGTCCATGGAAGCTATTATGGCTCGAAGGTTTGCCCCTTTAAATTTTTCTGATATTCCAGGTTTTCCAAATCCAGTACCTACTATGGATGTTTGGGGAGATTGTCTGCCACGGTTTAGAGAAAGCAAAGAGGATAATCCTTCAGATCACCTCATCAAATTTCATCAATGTATGGTCCAGTTAAATATCCAGTATGAAGATGTGCTCATGAAAATGTTCATGTATTCACTTGAAAAAGATGCACGAGATTGGTATTTTTGTTTTCCCGCTGCTAGCATCTCCTCACTGAAAGAATTCCACACATGCTTTCGGAAACGTTGTAAGTATTTGTACTTAGCTGAACTCTTTTTAAAAGATTGTTGTGAGCAGGTTGATGTTTGTCATACAATTCCTGATTTAAAAAACCATGATGATGAGTACAGTCAAGAGTTCAAAACATGTCAGGAAAAAGTTGAAGTTTCAGAATTTGTTGAAGATGAGAAGGTAACATTTTTAGATACTGCTGTCAAGGAAGAATGCTATAATCATTGTGATAACCAGGTTGTTGTTTTAGGACAGTTTGAGGATTGTCCAAGTGATGATATCAGTAAAGATGGTTTGAAACATTCTCATAACAATTTCAACAACCTTAATAGCAGTTTGAATGACAACCCTTTTGAAGATCAATCTCTAGTTCAACAAACTTTTGAAAATCAGTGTTGTGTTAAAAATCAGCTTTGTATTGAAGAAAAAGATGAACCTTTAGCATCATCACTAGAAATTCTTCAGATTACTCCTTGCTATGATGAAGAGATTAGGTTTCCAAGTCAAGAAATTTGTGATGAATTAGATCATATTCCTCTTGATTTTGATACTAAATTTGATGAAGGTCAGGCTGGTCACAATTTTTCAGAAGTGGTTTTTATTCATGGTTATGATAAATCTGCTGTTCAAAATCATTATGAAGATGGTCTAATTTTTAATAAATATGATGATGAAATTGAAAAGAAAGACCCATAAATCTGTGAGGAGTGTAATATGTTACAATCTGATCAGCAGATTCCGATTGGAAGTGTCGTCAGTTGTACTTGCAAGTGTCGCAAGTTATATTGTAAGTGTCATAACTTATACTTGATGGGTTATTAGACCACCTTGATGGGGTCGGCCCTGTATGAGTCATGTGGGTTAAAGGGTTGTTATACCACCCTAGTGGGGGTCAGCCCAGTCAACATTATGTTAACTGGTTAAGTTGGGGCTGACCTAGTTAGAGTTAAAAGACAAGTGAAGTAGTGTATAAATAAAGAGTGTGTCTCTCTCATTTTACACATTCTCTCATTCCCTCACTTCGCATTAGTGAGAGAGAGGAGGATTGTGCACTAGTGGAGGAGGAGTAGCTGCTGCAGATCTCTTGGGTTTGATCTTTGTGATCTTTGTATTGGTTCTTATTCTATCTCTAAGGAAGTTGTGGGGTTTTTCACCTTCTTGGTTTTCCTCAGTGAAATGTTTTGTGTCGCTTGTCTCTTGTCTCTTATGCTTGATATGTTGTACATGTGGTTCTTTTAGTTAATATCCTAGATATATTGAATTAAATGTTGAAAAACTAACATGGTATCAGAGCTAGCCTCAAGGAAGACATGGTATGGAATTTATGACACTTGTTGCACTTGCGACAAATTGGAAGCTAGGGCTCGGTATGGTAAAAACCAGTGATCGTGGTACCTTTTCTATAACTCAGTTTTGGTGAAGGTTCGGGATCTAAAACTTCTGCAGGTCGAGGATGAAATGTCCATGTACCTTTTGTCTGAATTCAAGCCTCCGATTCATTGTACACTGTGATATATGATCCGTACAAGTTAGGATTTCTGCCTCTTCCAAAATGCAGTCCTAAACAGGTGACCTAGGAAAAAAGGTCATATCTTGGGCTAGCAAGCTCCAAATGGAATTCCGTAAAAAGTGACCATTAGGGCACGGACAGTAATTTCACAGGTCCATGTTTCAGAGGCCAAAGTTGAACCAATGACACCTGTCACTCCGTACAAGTTCGCTATCCTTTTTCATCCCATAAACAGGTCATGTTACGACATTTGTGTTGATATATATGTAACTTCGGAATGTATTTTACCCATGTGTATTGTATTCCTATAGAGATGTTATTATTCCTCTATATGGAAGTGTTTGTATTCCTATAGAGATGTTATTATTCCTTTATACGGAAGTGTCGTCATTTATATTGTAAGTGTCGTAACTTATACTTGATGGGTTATTAGACCACCTTGATGGGGTCATCCCTGTATGAGTCATGTGGGGAAATGGGTTATTAGACCACGAAGTGTGGGGTCAGCCCATATTAAGTTAACCATGGGTTATTAGGCTAAGCTAGACAAGCTGACCCCATTATTTTATTGGGAAGGACAAGACAAGTATAAACAGAGATCGGGAGATCTCTATTTGATCACTCATTACTCACACTTCTCTCATTCGTAAAGTGGCGCACTTGTGAGGAGGAGGATCTGATTCTAGGAGAAGACTATCTCTTGTACTTTGGTTGTATCATTGCTCTTTCTATCTGGGAGGAAGTTGCGGGGTTTTTCACCTTCTTGGCTTTCCCCGGTGAAACTCTGTGTCTCTTGTGTGCTTGCATTATTGTGTTCATGATTGATATGCTGTAGATATGCTATACATGTTATTCTCTCAGTTAATATCTTAGATCAAATTGAAAATCCTGAAAAAACTAACATGGTATCAGATCTAGCCTGAAAGAAGGCATGGTATGGCATGTATGACACTTGTTGCACTTGCAATGCTAGGGCTTGATATAGAAAAAACCAGGCATCGTAGAATTTTTGCTATAAATCCATTTTGGAGAAGTTTTGGGATCTGAAACTTTTACAGATCGAATATCAAATCCCCATGTACCTTGTGTCCAAAGGAAAACTTCTAATTCATTGTACTTTGTGTTTTATGATCTGTACAATCTAGGGTTTCTGCCTCTTCCAGATCTCAGTCATAAATAGGTGACCTAGGAAAAAAGGTCATAACTTGGGCTAGGAAGCTCCAAATAAAATTTCGTAAAATATGATAGGTAGGGCATGGACTGTACTTTCATAGGACAAAGGTTTAGAGGCCGAAAGTGAACTAGTGACACGTGGCACTCTGTACAAGTTCGCTCTCCTGCGTTATCTAATAAACAAATCACGTTGCGACACTTGGCATAAATCTCTCTCAGAGAATCCAATTGAGGTCAGAACTATGGGGTTGGAAATATGACGGGTTGTGCTACCATAGGTAGAAGTTTCAGACCCTGTGGATTCATAATTTTGGAGTTACACCAGAAACAATCAGGTGCATATTTCTATCAAAACAGAATTGGATTTTGAGCACCTTCATTCATGGCTCCGGGAATTAGGGTTTCGGAGAAAGTTGGTATTTTTTTAATCAGAGACCACAGCTAAATGATACTCATCAAAATCGAAATTTAGAGACCAAGATCAAATTTTTTGGTCGGGTAGAAGGCTAGGCTTGATCAAACCCTAGTTTGAGACTTTGATCGAAAAAGTGGGAAATTAGGGCTTTTGCAAAAGTTGGAATTTTTTAAGTCTGTGACCACGGCTGGAAGCTCCTCTGAAAAATTGAAGTTTAGAGATTTGGATCAAACCTTTTGGTTGGGCAGAAGGGTGGGCTTTATAAAACCCTAGTTCGGGATCCTGTCTAGAAGATCCGGAAGTTTCAAAGGCAATTTTGAGGGGTGAAACTTTGTAGTTTTCAAATTCTGAGTATACCAGGTTGATTAGCTCATCAAGGCACATCTTTCTATCCTTCCAGAAGTTTGTAATTCAAAGTTTGAATTTTTAGGGTTTCCCTGACAAACCCTAATACAGCTCCAAATCCAGTTTCTGCAAATCAAGTGGATTGGGTTGATCCTAAAAGAAAATGGATTGGTCACCTGCATAAGTGAAGAAGTTCCAGTTTCAGAGGGAGATAAGGCTAAGGCCTTACATAGGAAGATTACAAGCAATATCGACAGGTATGACTTATCCAGGTATGTTTCGAGATCTGTTCATGATTAATTTTATGGTACGTTTATCTTCATTAAGGTTAGTAAAATCTTGATTAACTTTAGACTTGTCGTATCACCTTAATAAAATTATGAATACACGATAGAAGATATTCAATGATTAGGGTTTTGACACTTATGATTGTACTAATGCATTGTGGTGTTGTATGAGGTTGATGTTGTTCGCTAACATGAAAGGTACATCAAGAAAGACAAATCATGTTCTATTTCAAGAACATATGACCATGGTGACATGAAGACAAAGATTCATCCATTGTCAAAGATCACATAGAAGATCTACTTACGAGGTATGTATAACTTGGTTCTATAATGATTAACCTATGAGATATGCAGGTTACTAGCACAAGTCATTTAAGAGAACAAGAAGACATCATGTTGGTATGTTAGACATAACCAACTAACGTATTAATCCAGGTGTGTTTTTTTCTATATCAAGTTAGAATCCTACCTTGTGTTAGGATCTTATACTGTTGTATTGTTGATAATGATTATTCATGAAGTTAGAAATGTAAGTAATCAAGGGTTTATGCATATTATGTCTCTTACCTTGATTGATGATATGACTAACCAAAAAATTCCTTTGGTCAAATATGAATATGCATGAGTAATAGAAGTCTTCCCTAAAACATTGAATGCTAATGCTTATTATCTGTATTTGAAATGATCATGACTATACATGCTTAAGATTATTGTGTTTGATAGTATTGAGAATATACTAATGAATGTATGATTATGTATGAGATATCGAGGATAACAATAAGCATGCATAGGGATCGAGGATGAATATAATATCAAGGACAGGTAATCCAAGAAGCAAAGATCACGAGGGAGCACACTCTAGTAGTTTCTGCAAGGATGCAGATATTCAGAGGGAGTTGACCACTTCTCACAATCCACATTAGAATGGAGTTGCATAAAGGAAGCAAAGACTGAGAGAGAGTCAACCCAACAAACAAACAAAGATAAGTATTTGAATTATCATTTCTTGCATATTTGATTGTTCAAATAATATTGTTCAATGATGTATATACTGATGTCCCTAGAATTAGGTTGTGTATTATGCATATTAGAATAGTTGCATTGATGAATAGTATACTACTAATATGCATGTGATGGGTAAGTGGCCTATGGCATTGTACAACATTCCATTGCTACTTATCTAGAATGAAACCTCTTTACTGACATGTTGGGAGTAGTGCAAACTCTTAAAAATGTTCTGGTAGAGATTGGAAGGCATCTAGAAAGTTACAGGATATGGATGAATGTTGTATTGAAGCATTGGCTAAAATAATTGCATGACTGTATGACATATTTCCTTATGTGTAAGAATTTGTTCTGAAAACTATGAGAAGTTTCTAATCATGCAATTTAACTTGTTTTGTAGGAAAGATCGTAAACGAGCACCTACAAAAGAAGGACTACAACATTTGTTTCAGCAAACAAACTTATCTATTGAAGATATTGAATATATTGAAGTTCCCAAGATTCGGGAAGAATGCCATGATCGAGGAGTACCAGTCGATCATGAAGAATGATGTTTGGGATGCAGTCCCAAGACCTGAAGGGAAGTCTGCTGTGACTTCCAAATGGATCTATAAGATCAAGCATGCTGCAGATGGTAGCATAGAGAAATACAAAACGAGGTTTGTATCTTGTGGCTTCTCCCAGAAAAAGGGATTGAGTATGAAGAGACTTATACACCTATAGCCAGGCACACTTCCATCAGATCAGTACTTGCTCTGGTTGCAGTAATGAAATGGAAGATACACAAAATGGATGTCAAGACAACTTTCTTGAATGATGTAGTCGAAGAGGAAGTGTATGTGGAGCATCCACTCGGGTTTGAGACACATGACCGAGAGTCACATGTGTGCAAACTGAAGAAAGCCCTGTATGGTTTGAAACAGGTGGCCAAGACCTGGTATGGCAGGATAGATGGCTTTCTATCCAGTTTGGGCTTTACCAAGAGTAAAGCGGATTCCAACCTTTACTACAAGGTTAAGGAAGGCAATCCAGCGATAGTACTTTTGTATGTGGATAACCTGTTTGTTACAGGTGAGGATAGATTGATTGCCGACAAAGCTTGCTACCGAGTTCGAGATGAAGAACTTGGGGATGATGCACTACTTTCCAGGAATGGAGGTGTGGCAGAATGCAGATGGAATCTTCCTTGGACAAGGGAATTTTGTAGTAGAGATCCTGAAGAGGTTCGGGATGATGGACTGCAAGGACATGGCCACACCTGTGGCATCGAACCTGAAGCTTCTGTTTGATGCTTCATCTGATCCGGTTGATGTCACTGTGTATCATTAGATGATTGGGTCCTTGCTGTACCTGACGAACATGAGACCAGATATTTGCCTTGCGGTGAACACATTGAGCCAGTTCCTGACGGATCCCAAAGGTGTTCACCTGGTTGCTATAAAGCATATTCTAATGTACCTGAAGAGTACAGTTGATTATGGGCTCAATTATGATGCAAATCAAAAGTTTAACCTACAGGGTTATGTTGATTCAGATTGGGCAGGCAGTGCTGCAGATAGGAAGAGCACTTCTCGGTACTGCTTCAGTATGGGATCAGGTGTGATCTCTTGGTTTAGCAGGAAGCGGTCCTGCGTAGCACTGAATACAGCCAAAGCAGAGTATGTTGCAGCTTGTTTGGCTAGTTGTGAGGTAGTATGGATAAGGAAGCTACTGTCTAAGTTATTTGATCTACCGTTGGAAGCTACTGGTATCTTCTGTGATAACCAGAGTTGTGTGAAGCTGTCTGAGAACCCGGTGTTCCATAACAGGTCGAAACACATTGAGATCAAATATCACTATATGAGGGATATGGTGCAGAGAGGAGAAGTGAAGCTCCTGTATGTTGCGACAGATGAGCAGATTGCAGATGTACTGACGAAACCACTAGCTAGAGTGAAGTTCAAGTACTTCAGAGAGAGGCTTGGTGTTCTTCAGATTCACGACACTTCGAGGAAGAAGTGATGGACACATTTGCTGAAGCCATTCCAAGCATGGTGAGAGGAGGATCCTTCCATGACTATGGATGTAAGCGTTGGATGATGAGCATCAGGACGATGCTCCAGTTACTGCTCTGTATATGCATCATGTTGGATGCTGGATATGATCAGTTGGATCATTTATATGTATGTACGCATCATGTTGGATGCTGGATATGATCAGTTGGATCATTTATATGTATGTATGCATCATGTTGGATGCTGGATATGATTAGTTGGATCATTTATATGTATGTATGCATCATGTTGGATGCTGGATATGATCAGTTGGATCATGTGTATGTATTTGTATATGTATCAGGTGGATACATTGTATGATCAGGTAGATCATGTATGTTGATATGTATCAGGTATGATCAGGTGGATCATGTATTTGTATATGTATCAGGTGGATACATTGTATGATTAGGGAGATCATGTATGATGATATGTATCAGGAAGATACTGTGTATGCATCAAGTGGATGCATTATATGATCAGGATGATCATGGATGATGAGCTTCAGGATGTTGCTCTAAATGACATGCGTCAGGACGATGCAGTGATGATGATCAGGATGATCATGTGTACATCAAAATGATGTATGATGAGTATCAGGTTGATACTCTGTGGCCGTGGACAGGTTGTGCAGATAAGCATATAATAGTGCCCTGGGAGGTTTGCAGATTCTCTTGCTAGGTTTTGTCGCTGGCATATAATAGCTCCCTGGGAGATCTGGCAAATGCTCTTTCAAGGTTTTGCTTTGGGAGGACATATAATAATGCCCTGGGAGGTTTGCAGATTCTCTTACTAGGTTTTGCCGCTAGCATATAATAGCTCCCTGGGAGATCTGGCAAACGCTCTTTCGAGGTTTTGTCCTATGGCATATAATAGTGCCCTGGGAGATCTGATAGGTTGGGATGTGTTCCTGTAATAAGTCCTGGGATGCTCTTGCAAGGTTTTTTGGTGACCACATATAATAGTGCCCTGGGAGATCCGATAGGTTGACCTGTGTGCTCGTAATCAGTCCTGGGATTCTCTTCCGGGGTTTTGTGGTGGGGTCACATGTAATAGCTCCCTGGGAGATCCGATAGGTTGGGCTGTGTGCCCGTAATAAGTCTTGAGATGCTCTTGCGAGGTTTTGTGACACACATAATAAGTCCTGAGGATTACACAGTATGGCCAGTGATGATGAAGACCTGCAGGTGGTGGGCCTACATCCACTATGAAAAACGACTGGCTCTGTAGAACTTCCTATGATGAGTAGATTCAGAGATTAATTGAGATAGCAGCAGCAGTGATGATGACGATGATTCGTTGATGATGATCCAGAGAAGAAGACTTGTGCTAGTAGACTTGTGTCGAGAAATACCTTCCTAGTTAAGAGGGAGTGTTGATGTATATGTAACTTTGGAATGTATTTTACCCATGTGTATTGTATTCCTATAGAGATGTTATTATTCCTCTATACAGAAGTGTTTGTATTCCTATAGAGATGTTATTATTAATCTATACAGAAGTGTCATCATTTATATTGTAAGTGTCATAACTTATACTTGATGGGTTATTAGACCACCTTGATGGGGTCGGCCCTGTATGAGTCATGTGGGTAAATGGGTTATTAGACCACCAAGTGTGGGGTCCGCTCGGATTAAGTTAACCATGGGTTATTAGGCTAAGCTAGACAAGTCGGCCCCATTACTTTATTGGGTAGGATAGGACAAGTATAAATAGAGATCGGGAGATCTCTATTTGATCACTCATTACTCACACTTCTCTCATTTGGAAAGTGTCGCACTTGTGAGGAGGAGGATCTGTTGCTAGGAGAATACTATCTCTTGTACTTTGGTTGTATCATTGCTCTTTCTATCTCAGAGAAAGTTGCGAGGTTTTTCACCTTCTTGGTTTTCCCCGGTGAAACTCTGTCTCTTGTGTGCTTGCATTATTGTGTTCATGATTGATATGCTATAGATATGTTGTACATGTTATTCTCTCAGTTAAGATCTTAGATCAGATTGAAAATCCTGAAAAACTAACAATTTGGAATATTTCTCTCTCAGAGAATCCATTTGACGTCAGACCTATGGGGTTGGAAATATGACAGGTCAGGATAACACAGGCCGAAGTTTCAAACCCTATGGATCCGAAATTTCAGAGATGCACCAGAAACAATAAGGCACATATTTCTGTGAAATAGAATTGGATTATGTGCATTCTCATTTTTCGTTTGTCACTGCTGCGGGAAATTAGGTCTTTTGACGGAAGTGGAATTTTGGAGTGATCTCAGCATAGGATTTCTCTCCTCAAGAAAATCAAAATTTAGAAACCAAGATCGAATTTTTTGGTTGGGAAGAACCCTGAGCTCCATCAAACCCTAGTTCGGGATTTTGATCGGAAAGGTGGAAAATTAAGGTTTCTGCAAAAGTTGAACTTTTTGGAGTCTGAGACCACGGCTAGAAGCTCCTCAGAAAAATTGAATTTTAGAGTACAAGATCGAATTTTTTGGTTGGGAAGAAGACCGAGCCTTATCAAACCCTAGTTCGGGATCCTGTCTAGAAGATCCAAAAGTTTCAAAGGCAATTTTGAGGGGTCAAATTTTGAAGATTTCAAAATTGAAGTATATCAGCTTGATCAGCTCAGCAAGGCGCATCTTTCCATCCATTCAAAAGTTTGAAATTCAAAATTTGAATTTTTAGGGTTTCTCTAACAAACCCTAATCCAACTCCAGATCTAGTCTCAGCAAATCAAAGTGGATTGCGTTAATCCTAGAAGAGAATGTTGATGTATAGGTAACTTCGGAATGTATTTCATATAAGTATATTGTACTACTATAGAGATGCTATTATTCCTCTATACGGAACTGTTTGTATTCCTATAGAGATGTTATTATTCCTTTATACGGAAGTGTCATCATTTATATTGTATGTGTCGTAACTTATACTTGATGGGTTATTAGACCACCCTATTGGGGGTCGGCCATGTGGGTCAAAAGGTTATTAGAACACACTATTGGGTGTCGGCCCATTCAACATTGTTTTATGTGGTTAAGTTGAGGCCGACCTAGTAAAGGTTATTACGCAAGTCAAGTCAAGTATAGATAGAGTGTGGGAGGCACTCTATTTGATCATTCTATTCACTCACACTTCTCTCATTCGAAAAGTGGCGCACTTGTGAGGAGGAGGATATACTGCTAGGAGAATTCTATCTCTTGTACTTTGGTTGTATCATTGCTCTTTCTATCTCTGAGGAAGTTGCGGGGTTTTTCACCTTCTTGGTTTTCCCCGGTGAAATTCCATGTCTCTTGTGTGCTTGCATTATTATGTCCATGATTGATATGCTTTAGATATGCTGTACATGTTATTCTCTCAATTAAGATCCTAGATCATATTGAAGTGAAGTCTGAAAAACTAACATTGTATCAAAGCTAGCCTGAAAGAAGGCATGGTATGGCATGTATGACACTTGTTGCACTTGCGATGCTAAGGCTTGATATAGCAAAAACCAGTCATTGTAGAACTTTCTCTCTAAATACATTTTGGAAACGTTTTTGGATCTGAAACTTTTATAAGTAGAATATAAGATCCACATGTACCTTTTTTCCAAAGCAAAACTTCTAATTCGTTGTACTTTGTGTTTTATGATCTGTACAATCTAGGGTTTCTTGCCTCTTCCAGATCTGAGTCATAAACAAGTGACCTAGGAAAAAAGGTCATAACTTGGGCTAGGAAGCTCCAAATGAAATTTCATAAAACATGACAGGTAGTGCATGGAATGTAATTTCTCAGGTAACTTTGTCAGAGGCCGAAACTAAACCCGTGACACGTGGCACACTGTACAAGTTCGCTCTCCTGTTTTATCCCATAAACAGGTCACGTTGCGACACTTGGAATAACTCTCTCTCAGAGAATCTATTTAAGGTCAGAACTATGGGGTTGGAAAGATGATAGGTAAGGATAGCACAAGAAAAAAATTCAGACCCTGTGGATCGGAAAGTTCAGAGTTAGACGAGAAACAATAAGGTGCATATTTTTGTTAAAACAGAATCATTTTCATAGCACCTTCATTCATGGCTCTGGAAATTAGGGTTTCAGAGAAAGTTGGTATTTTTGTAATGGGAGATGAAGGCTGGATGCTACTCATCAAAATCGAAATTTAGAGACCAAGATCAAATTTTTTGGTTGGGTAGAAGGCCGGGCTTGATCAAACCCTAGTTCAAGACTTTGATCGGAGAAATGGAAAATTAGGGCTTCTGCAAAAGTTGGAATTTTTGAAGTCTGTGACCACGGCTGGAAGCTCCTCAAAAAAATAGAAGTTTAGAGCTTTGGAACGAACCTTTTGGTTGGGCAGAAGGGTGGGCTTTATCAAACCCTAGTTCGGGATCCTGTCTAGAAGATCCGGAAGTTTCAAAGGCAATTTTGAGGGGTGAAACTTTGGAGTTTTGAAATTCTGAATATACCGGCTTGATCAGCTCATCAAGGCACATCTTTCTATCCTTTCAGAAGTTTGAAATTCAAAGTTTGAATTTTTAGGGTTTGTCTGACAAACCCTAATCCAGCTCTAGATCCAATTTCTGCAAATCAAGTGGATTGGGTTAATCCTAGAAGAGAATGGATTGGTCACCTGCATAAGTGAATAAGTTTCTGTTTCAAAGGGAGATGAGGCTAAGGCCTTACATAAGAAGATTACAAGCAATCTCGACAGGTATGACTTACAGGTATGTTTCAAATTCTGTTCATAGTTAAGTTTATGATATGTTTGTCTTCATATCATTACGATTAGTACAATCTTGATTAATTACTAGACTTGTCGTATCACCTTAATAAAATTACGAATACATGATAGAAGATATTCATTGATTAAGGTTCTGACATTTATGATTGTACTAATGCATTGTGATGTTGTATGAGGTTTATGTTGTTCGCTAACATGAAAGGTACACCAAGAAAGACAAATCATGTTCTACTTCAAGAACATATGATCATGGTGACATGAAGACAAAGATTCATCCATTGTCATGGATCACATAGAAGATCTACTTACGAGGTATGTATAACTTGGTTCTACAATGGTTAACTTATGAGACATGTAGGTTACTAGCACAAGTCATTTAAGAGAACAAGAAGACATCATGTGGGTATGTTAGACATAACCAATTAACATATTAATCCAGGTATGTTTTTCCTATATCAAGTTAGAATCCTACCTTGTGATAGGATCTCTTATATCAGTATACATGGCATGATTGATAATGATTATTCATAGGTTTGAATAGTCATGGGTGTATGCATATTATGTTTCTTACCTTAATTGATGATATGACTAACCAGAAGAGTCATGAAAGTATAGGTTTGAGTAATCATGGGTTTAGGCATATTATGTCTCTTATCTTGATTGATGATTTGACTAACCAAAAGAGTCCTATGATCAAATAAGAATATGCATGAGTAAAAGAAGTCTTCCCTGAAACCTTGAATACTAATGTTTATTATCTGTGTTTGAAATGATCATGACTAACATGTTTAAGATTATTGTGTTTTGATAGTATTAAGATTATACTAATGAATGTGTGATTATGTATGAGACCTCGAGGATAACACAATGATGATACTAATAAGCATGCATAGTGATTAAGGATGGATATAATTTCAAGGACATGTAATCCAGGAAGCAAAGATCAAGAGGGAGCACACTTCAGTAGTTTCTGTAAGGATGCAAATATTCAGAGGGAGTTGACCACTTCTCACAATCCACATCAGAATGGAGTTGCAAAGATTCAGAGGGAGTCCACCCAACAACCAAACAAAGATAAGTATTTGAATTGTCATTTCTTACATATTTGTTTGTTTAAATAATGTTGTTCAATGATGTATATACTTATGTTCCTAGACTTACGTTGTGTATTATGCATATAAATAATTGCATTAATGAACAATATACTATTAATATGCATGTGATGGGTAAGTGGCCTATGGCACTGTACAACATTCCATTGCTACTTATCTAGAATGAAACCTCTTTGTTGACATGTTGGGAGTAGTGCAAACTCTTAACAATGTTCTGGTAGAGATTGGAAGGCATCTAGAAAGTTACAAGATATGGATGAATGTTCTATTGAAGCATTGGCTAAAATAATTGTATGACTGTATGACATATTTATTTATGTGTAAGAATTTGTTTTGAGAACTATGAGATGTTTCTAATCATGCAATTTAACTTGTTTTGTAGGAAAGATCGTATACCTTCACCTACAAAAGAAGGACTACAACATTTGTTCCAGCTACAAAGATATTTATTGAAGATATTGAAGTTCCCAGGATCTGGGATGAAATAATGGAAGAATGCCATGATCATTCGATCATGAAGAATGATGTTTGGGATGCAGTCCCAAGACCTGAAGAGAAGTCTGATGTGACTTCCAAATGGATCTATAAGATCAAGCATGTTGCAGATGGTAGCATGGAGAAATACAAAACGAGGTTTGTAGCTCGTGGCTTCTCCCTGAAAAAGGGATTGAGTATGAAGAGACTTCTACACCTATAGCTAGGCACACTTCCATCAGATCAGTACTTGCTCTGGCTACAGTGATGAAATGGAAGATACACCAGATGGATGTCAAGACAGCTTTCTTGAATGGTGCAGTCGAAGAGGAAGTGTATGTGGAGCAGCCACTTGGTTTTGAGACACATGACAGGAAGTCATATATGTGCAGGACTTGGTATTGTAGGATGGACAGTTTTCTATCCAGTTCGGGCTTTACCAAGAGTAAAGCATATTCCAACCTTTACTACAAGGTTGAGGAAGGAAATCCTGTGATACTATTCCTGTATGTCGATGACCTGTTTATTACAGGTGATGATAGTTTGATTGTTTATACCAAGAGGAAGCTTGCTGTTGAGTTTGAGATGAAGGAATTGGGGATGATGCACTATTTTCTAGGCATGGAGGTGTGGCAGAGTATAGATGGAATCTTCCTTGGACAAGGGAAGTATGCAGTGGAGATCCTGAAGAGGTTTGGGATGATGGACTACAAGGCCATGGCCACACCTATGGCATCGAACCTGAAGCTTCTGTGTGATGCTTCATCTGATCCAGTTGATGTCATGGTGTATCGTCAGATGATTGGGTCCTTGATGTACTTGATGAACACAAGACCAGATATTTGCTTTGCAGTGAACACATTGAGCCAATTCCTGACGGATCCGAGAGGTGTTCATTTGATTGTTGTAAAGCATATTCTGAGGTACCTGAAGGTTACGGTTGATTATGGGCTCAAGTATGATGCGAATAAAAAGTTTAACCTGCAGTGTTATGTTGATTCAGATTGGGCAGGCAGTGCTGCAGATAAGAAGAGCACATCTGGGTGCTACTTCAATATGGATCAGGTGTGATGTCTTGGTTTAGCAGGAAGCAATCCTACGTAGCACCGAGTACAACCGAGGAAGAGTATGTTTCATCATATTCGACTAGTTGTGAGGCAGTATGGCTGAGGAAGCTACTGTCTGAGTTATTTGATCTCCCACTGGAGGCTACTGGTATCTTTTGTGACAACTAGAGTTGTGTGAAGCTGTCTGAGAACCCGGTGTTCCACGACAGGTCAAAACACATTGAGATCAAATATCACTATATCAGGGATATGGTGCAGAGAGGAGAAGTGAAGCTCCTGTATGTTGCGACGGATGAGCAGATTGCAGATGTGCTGATGAAGCCACTAGCCAGAATGAAGTTTGAGTACTTCAAACAGAGGCTTGGTGTTCTTCAGATTGATGACACTTTGAGGAAGAAGTGATGGACACATTTGCAGGAGCCATTCCAAGCATGGTGAGAGGAGGATCTTTCCCATGGATGTGGATGTAAGCGCTAGATGATGAGCATCAGGACGATGCTTCAGTTACTGCTCTATATATGCATCATGTTGGATGCTTGTTATGATCAATAGGATCATGTATATGTATATGCATCATGTTGGATGCTTGTTATGATCAGTTGGATCATGTATATGTATATGCATCATGTTGGATGCTTGGACCATGTATCTGTATATGTATTGTTAAATTTTGAGCATTAATTCACAATACTCTAGGATCTTTGCTGAGAGAATAACATATACATTATATCAATGCATGACAATCACAATATGACAAGCATCACAAGAATAAAAAGCATAAGAGACAAGAGACACATAGTTTCCATGGAGAAAACCCTAAGGTGAAAAACCCCACAACTTCCGCAGAGATAGAGAGAGCAATGGCTCAACCAAAGTACAACCAAAATACACTGAGATAGTCTCCTAGTAGCAGATGATCCTCCTCCTCACTAGTGCGCCACTTTTTGAGTGAGAGTGAGTTACCTTTTCGAGTGAGTAAAATAGAGATCTCCGATCTCTATTTATACTAACCTTTTTGCCCAGTGACCTTATGGGGCCAACTTGTCTAGCTAGGTACATCCACATTATAATATATATAATTCAGGGCCGACCCACATGGTGGTCTAATAACCCATCGGCAAGTACACACACTTGCGACACTTGTCAATCCACATGACGACACTTCCTTATAGAGGAATAACACATCTCTAATAAGGGTACAATAAATATATATAAAATACATAGATGAAATACATTCCGAAGTTACACATACATCAACACTCCCTCTTAACTAGGAAGGTATTTCTCGAGACAGATCTGCTAGACAAGTCTTCTTCTCGGGATCATCATCATCAATGCATCGTCATCGTCATTGTCACTGCTGCTGCTATATCAACCAATCTCTGACTCTACTCGGCATAGGAAGTTCTACAGAGCTAGTCCTTTTTCATACTGGATGTAGGCCCACCACCTGCGGGTCTTCGTCATCACTAGCCATACTGTGGAATCCTCAGGACTTATTACGTGCATCACAAAACTTCAAAAGAGAATCCCAGGGTGTTACGAGCACACGACTCTACCTATAGGATCTCCCAAGGCCATATTATATGTGACCTCACCACAAAACCTCGCAAGAGCATCCCAGGCTATTACGAGCATGCAACTCTACCTATAGGATCTCCCAGGGCACGAATTACATGTGGTCACCACAAAACCTCACAAGAGAATCCCAGGCTGTTACGAGCACAAAGCTCTACCTATAGGATCTCCCAGGGCACGAATTACATGTGGTCATGGAAAAACCTCGCAAGTGCATCCCAAGACTGATTACGGGCACACAACCCAACCTATCGGATCTCCCAGGGACAGATTATATGACATAGGACAAAACCTGAAAAGAGCATCTGCCAGATATCCCAGGGAAACGAATTACATGCCATAGGAAAAACCTCGAAAGACTATCTGCAGATCTCCCAGGGCCAAACTATATGTCCTCCTAGAGCAAAACCTTGAAAGAGCATTTTCTAGATATCCTAGGGCAACAAATTAAATGCCATAGGAAAAACCTCGAAAGACTATCTGCAAATCTCCCAGGGCCAAATTATATGCTCATCTGCACAACCTGATCCACGGCCATAGAGTATCCACCTGATACTCACCATACATCATCCTTATGTACACATGATCATCCTGATCATCATCACTGCAACATCCTGCTGCATGTCATCTGGAGAAAAATCCTGAAGCTCGTCATCCACGATCATCCTGATCATATAATGCATCTACCTTATGCAAACCAAGTATCTACCTGATACATATCATCATACATGATCCACCTAATCATACCTGATACAAATACAAATACATGATACATATCACCATACATGATCCACCTGATCATACAATGTATCCACCTGATACATATACAGATACATGGTCCAAGCAACCAACATGATGCATATACAAAAATACATACACATGATCCAACCGATCATATCCAGCATCCAACATGATGCATACATATAAATGATCCAACTGATCATATCCAGCATCCAACATGATGCATACATATAAATGATCCAACTGATCATATCCAGCATCCAACATGATGCGTACATACATATAAATGATCCAACTGATCATATCCAACATCCAACATGATGCATACATACATACATAAAAATGATCCAACTGATCATCTCCAACATCCAACATGATGCATACATACATATAAAAATGATCCAACTCATCATATCCAAGCAGAAACCAGAACATCATCCTGATGCTCATCATCCAATGCTTACATCCACAGCCATGTGAAGGATCCTTCTTCCAACATGCTTGGAATGGCTTCAGCAAATGTGTCCATCACTTCTTCCTCGAAGTGTCCTCGATCTGAAGAACGCCAAGCCTATCTCTAAAGTACTCGAACTACACTCTGGATAGTGGCTTCATTAGCACATCTGCAATCTGCTCGCCCGTCGCAACATACAGGAGCTTCACAGCTCCTCTCTGCACCATATCCCTGATATGGTGATATTTGATCTCTATGTGTTTCGACCTGTCATGAAACACTGGGTTCTCGGACAGCTTCACACAACTCTGGTTGTCACAAACGATACCAGTAGCCTCCAACGGGAGATCAAATAACTCAGACAGTAGCTTCCATAGCCATACTGCCTCACAACTAGCTGAACAGGCTGCAACATACTGTGCCTTAGCTGTACTCAGTGCTATGCAAGACTGCTTCCCGCTAAACCAAGAGATCACACCTGATCCCATACTGAAGCAGCACCCAGATGTGCTCTTCCTATCTGCAGCTGCAGCACTGCCAGCCCAATCTGAATCAACATAACCCTGCAGGTTAAAATTTTGATTCACTTCATACTTGAGCCCATAATCCACTGTACCCTTAAGGTACCTCAAAACATGCTTTACAGCAACCAGGTGAACACTCCTCGGATCTGTTAGGAACTGACTCAATGTGTTCACAGCAAAGCAAATGTCTGGTCTCGTGTTCGTCAGGTACATCAAGGACCCAATCATCTGACGATACATAGAGACATCAACCGGCTCAGATGAAGCATGACATAGAAGCTTCAGATTCGATGCCATAGGTGTGGCCATGGCCTTCCAATCCATCATCCCGAATCTCTTCAGGATATCTATTGTGTACTTCCCTTGACCAAGGAAGATCCCACCTGTACTCTGCCACACCTCCATACCTAGGAAATAGTGCATCATTCCCAAATCTTTCATATTGAATTCAGCAGCAAGCTTCCTCTTAGTATCTGCAATCAGCCTGTCATCTCCTATTACAAATAAGTCATCCACATGCAGGAGTAGAATCACAGGATTCCCTTCCTCAACCTTGTAGTAAAGGTTGGAATCCGCTTTACTCTTGGTAAAGCCTAAACTAGATAGGAAACTGTCCATCCTACCATACCAAGTTCTGGGAGCTTGTTTCAAGCCATACAAGGCTTTCTTCAATCTGCATACATATGACTCCCTGTCATGTATTTCAAAACCAAGTGGTTGCTCCACATATACTTCCTCTTCAACTACACCATTCAAGAAAGCAGTCTTGACATCCATCTGGTGTATTTTCCATTTCATTGTTGCAGCCAGGGCAAGTACTATTCTGATGGAAGTATACCTGGCTACAGGTGCAAAATTTTCTTCATAATCTATTCCCTCTTTCTGAGAGAAGCCACGAGGTACGAATCTTGCATTGTATTTCTCTACGCTGCCATCTGCAGCATGCTTGATTTTGAATATCCATTTAAAAGTCACAACAGACTTCTGTTTAGGTCTTGGGACAACATCCCAAACATCATTCTTCATTATTGATTGGTATTCCTCAACCATGGCATCCTTCCATTCTTTCTTTTTCGCTGCTTCTTCATAACTGGAAGGCTCTTTGTTCATAATGTCATAGAGTAAAGCAACATAGTTGGTATGTGATCTGGTTCTCTTCTTTGCTCTATGTTCTTCTTCTGGAATGCCAAGTATTTCCACATCTTGAATGAGCTCTCTAGCCCATGCAGTTTTCCTCTTGTGAGAGTTATCCTCATGGGGTGGATCTACAGGTTCTTGCGGATCTTCATACTCACGAACAACTTCTGGAACTACTTCAGTCATGGTAGTGTCTTGAAATCTAGTTTCTTTAGGTTCTTCATAAACTTCGATAGGTGCCTTCCTTGATTTGATGAATGCTGAGTTTTCATCAAATGTTATATCCCTGCTAACATCAATCTTCTTGAACCCTGGAAAGTATATTCTGTAGGCCTTCGAGCTTTCACTGTAACCCACAAAGATACCCTTCTTTCCTGAAGGATCTAGTTTAGTCCTCTTTTCCTTTGGGACGTGAGTGTATACTGGACAACCAAATATTCTGAGATGGCTAACTTCAGGTTTCTTACCAGAAAAGACCTCTTTTGGTGTCTTGTTGTCCAATATCTTGTGGGGTGTTCTATTCTGCACATATACAGTTGTTCTAGCTGCTTCTGCCCATAGATGCATAGGTAGATCTTGGTCATGCAGCATTTCCCTTGCTACTTCCATGATAGTTCTGTTCTTCCTTTATGCAACTCCATTCTGTTGAGGATTATAAGGAGCAGTCAACTCCCTCTTAATCCCTGAATCACTGCAAAGCTTCTTGAAGTCACCTGAGGTGAGTTCTCCACCATTGTCGGATCTGAATGTTTTGATCTTCTTGTCAGTTTGATTCTCCATTAAGGTTTTGAATTCCTTGAACTTATCAAACACCTCATCTTTTTTCTTCAAGAAGTATACCCAAGTCTTCCTGGAGAAGTCATCAATAAATGAGACATAGTAAACATACCTGCTAAAAGAACTGGATGACATAGGACCACATACATCTGATTGGATGATTTCCAGGATGTCTTTTTCCTTGCTTTCACTGCTTGGGAAAGCCTTCTTAATGTTCTTACCTTTTGCACATCCTTTGCAAACACCTGAATGTTTGGTCTTGATTTCAGGAAGACCCTCTACATCCTTGCTTGCAATTGTAAGTGCTCTATAGTGCATATGAGCAAGTCTTCTATGCCAAAGTTCACTTGGCTCCATGGATTCATGTACCATGGCATGTTCAGGTTGTCCCTTCAATTTATACAAACCTTCCTCTTGCTCTCCAATCACTACTGCATCATCTATATTCTTTCCCTTTGGCCACATTAGGACTTGCCCATCCACAAATGCAACCCTCATACCTTTTGAATCCAAAGCAGAGATGGATAGTAAGTTCTTCTTGAGCCCAGGTACATAAAGGACTTCTTTCATCTTCAAATATTTTCCCGAATTTAGGTTGTAGGAGGCTTCACCACTTCCTTTGATTGGGTATTGATAATCATCCCCAAGTTTCACCTTATGGGGTGATTCATGTTCAGATAGATTCACAAAAGATTCCTTAAACCCAGTCATGTATTTGGAAGCCCCACTGTCAATCAACCAATCATTACAACCATGGGAGATAGTACCTGTGAGAGCAGAGATTAGAACATACTCTTCTTCACTTGATGAGTCGACATCACTATCATCACTTTCTGCCCTAGCCTTCTTCTTTGGAGGTCTATCATCCTCGACAGCATGAGCATGAAACTTTCTTTTGCTGCCCTTCTTCTTCTTGCTGGAGTTGTTGTTATTATCCCTTTTGTTCTCGGGACAATCTGAAGCAAAGTGACCCTTCTCATTGCATGTGAAGAATCTTAGATCCTTCTTATTCTTTTGATAGGATCTCCTGTGGCAAGAGTGCTCCTTCTTGGGCTTGCTTCTTTTGGTGTGAGCTGCAAGAGCTTGATCTTCACCTCCCATCTTTTCCTCACGAGCTATAAGAATAGCTTCTTCTTGAGAGCATTTTTACCGCAATCTATTGAAGGAGATCAACTTCTTCCTTGCACAAATTCCTTGAATAAAGGAATCCCATGACCTGGGTAGGCCATTTAGAGTGGTCATCACCACTTCACCATTCTCCACCATTTCGTCCACTGCTTCTAGTTGTTCCTTGATCTAGGAGACCCTTGAAAAATAAGATTGAATGGTTTCTCCATTCTGAAACTTTACTCCTTTCAATTGGTTCCACAGGGTCATCTTCCGATTTATGTTCTTTCCTTCAAATAGCTTGTTCAAAGAGTCAAACATCTCCTTGGGTGTCTTAAGAGAAGACAAATGGGGTATGAGATGGTCTTTGATAGAATCAGCAATGATTCTATTTGCCTTGACGAAGTTCTTCTTATGCAATACCTTGGCCTCTTCATCCTCTGGGATAGGGATGTCTTCTTTCACATATGAGTCCAACTCATTCTCTTCCAAGATTAACCCAATCCTATACTTCCAAGCTCGGAAGTTATCAGCTCCTTCAAGCTTATCCTCAAGCTTGGTGTGGTGAGACATTTTAAAGACTACTTCAAATGGAAATAGAAAAGATTTAGATCTTACCACTTGAAATGTTGAAAACTGGATCTGGTCCCGGATTAGGGTTTGTCGGAAAAACCCTAAAAATTCAAAATGTGAATTTCAAATTTCTGAAAAGATAGAAAGATGCACTTTGATGAGCTGATCAGCCTGGTGCATTTAGAATTTGAGATCAGCAAATTTTTACCCTTCAGATTTGATCTTTTGTCCTCCCGGGTTAACTGGGGAGAGCCCTGAATTAGGGTTTGAGTTTCTCGAAGATCTACCCAGCTAAAAATCTCTAACCAAAGCTCTAAACTTTGATTTTTGCAATGAGATTCCAGCTATGTCTTCAGATTCCAGAAATTCCTATTTTTGTGGAAACCCTAATTTTTAGGGCCAAATCTGAAAATACTCGGAATTGAATTCTTATTGGACAGATAGATGCGCCTTGATGAGTAGAGTCAATCTACTATACTGATTTTCAAAAATCTATGGAGAGAAACCCAATAAACAAGAAACTCAAGTTTTCGTCACTGCAAAATGTCTTCTTCTCAGGTTAGCTTTGATACCATGTTAAATTTTGAGCATTAATTCACAATACTCTAGGATCTTTGCTGAGAGAATAACATATACAGTATATCAATGCATGACAATCACAATATGACAAGCATCACAAGAATCAAAAGCATAAGAGACAAGAGACACAGAGTTTCCGTGGGGAAAACCCTAAGGTGAAAAACCCCACAACTTCCTCAGAGATAGAGAGAGAAATAGCTCAACCAAAGTACAACCAAAATACACTGAGATAGTCTCCTAGTAGCAGATGATCCTCCTCCTCACTAGTGCGCCACTTTCTGAGTGAGAGTGAGTTACTTTTCCGAGTGAGTAAAATAGAGATCTCAGATCTCTATTTATACTAACCTTTTTTCCCAGTGACCTTATGGGACCGACTTGTCTAGCTAGGTACATCCACATTATAATATATATAATTCAGGTCTGACCCCACATGGTGGTCTAATAACCCATCGGCAAGTACACACACTTGCGACACTTGTCAATCCACATGACGACACTTCCTTATAGAGGAATAACACATCTCTAATAAGGGTACAATAAATATATATAAAATACATAGATGAAATACATTCCGAAGTTACACATACATCAACATGTATCAGGTGGATATGTTGTATGATCAGGTAGATCATGTATGTTGATATATATCAAAAGGATACATTGTATGATCAGGTGGATCATGTATCTGTGTATGTATCAGGTGGATACATTGTATGATCAGGTGGATCATGTATTATGATATGTATCAGGTAGATACTTGGTATGCATCAGGTGGATGCATTGTATGATCAGGATGATCATGGATGACGAGGTTCAGGATGTTGCTCCAGATGACATGCATCAGGACGATGTAGTGATCCTGATCAGGATGATCATGGATGATGAGCTTCAGGATGTTTCTCCAAATGACATGCATCAGGATGATGCAGTGTTGATGATCGAGATGATCATGTACATCAGGATGATGTATGGTGAGTACCAGGTTGATACTCTGTGGCTGTAGAATAGGTTGTGCAGATAAGCATATAATTTGTGCCCTGGGACATTTGCAGATACTCTTTCGAGGTTTTTCGTATGGTATGTAATTTGTGCCTTGGGATATCTGGCAAATGCTCTTTTGAGGTTTTGCTTGTGAGGACATATAATTTGTGCCCTGGGATATTTGCAGATACTCCTTCGAGGTTTTGCCTATGGCATGTAATTTGTGCCCTGGGATATCTGGCAAATGATATTTCGAGGTTTTGTCCTATGGCATGTAATTTGTGCTCTGGGAGATCTGATAGGTTGAGCCGTGTGCTCGTAATCAGTCCTGGGATGCTCTTTCAAGGTTTTTCCATGACCACATGTAATTTCTACCCTGGGAGATCCAATAGGTTGAGCCGTGTGCTCGTAATTAGTCCTGGGATGCTCTTTCGAGGTTTTGTGGTGACCACATGTAATTTGTGCCCTGGGAGATCCGATAGGTTGAGCCATGTGCTCGTTATCAGTCCTGGGATTCTCTTTCAAGGTTTTGTGGTGGGGTCACATATAATAGCGCCCTAGGAGATCCGACAGGTAGAGCCATGTGCTCGTAACAGCCTGGATGCTCTTGCGAGGTTTTGTGATGCACGTAATAAGTCCTGAGATTTCCATAGTATGCCAGTGATGATGAAGACCTGCAGGTGGTGGGCCTACATCCAGTATGAAAAAGGACTGGCTATGTAGAACTTCCTATGATGAGTAGATTCAGAGATTGATTGAGATAGTAGCAACAATGACTCGATGACGATTATCCAGTGATGATGATCCAGAGAAGAAGACTTGTGCTAGAAGACCTATGTCGAGAAATACCTTCCTAATTAAGAGGGAGTGTTGATGTATATGTAACTTCAGAATGTATTTCATATATGTATATTGTACTCCTATAGAGATGGTATTATTCCTCTATACGGAAGTGTTTGTATTCCTATAGAGATGTTATTATTCCTCTATACGTAAGTGTCGTCATTTATATTGTAAGTGTCATAACTTATACTTGATGGGTTATTAGACCACCCTATTGGGGGTAAACCATGTGGGTCAAAGGGTTATTAGACCACCCTATTGGGGTTAGGCCCAGTCAGCATTGTGTTATGTGGTTAAGTTGAGGCCGACCTAGTAAAGGTTATTAGGCAAGTCAAGTCAAGTATAAATAAAGTGCGGGAGGCACTCTATTTGATCATTCTATTCACTCACACTTCTCTCATTTGAAAAGTGGCGCACTTGTGAGGAGGAGGATATGCTGCTAGGAGAAGTCTATCTCTTGTACTTTGGTTGTATCATTGCTCTTTCTATATCTGAGGAAGTTGCGGGGTTTTTCACCTTCTTGGTTTTCCCCGGTGAAATTCTGTGTCTCTTGTGTGCTTGCATTATTGTGTCCATGATTGATATGTTGTAGATATGCTGTAGATATGATGTACATGTTATTCTCTCAATTAAGATCTTAGATCAGATTGAAAATTCTGAAAAACTAACAGAGAATGAATTGGACACCTGCATAAGTGAATAGGTTCCAGTTCCAAAAGGAGATGTGGCTAAGGCCTTACATAGGAAGACTACAAGCAATTTCGACAGGTATGACTTGAGGAGATACAGGTATGTTTTGAAATTTGTTCATAATTAAGTTTATGATATGTTTGTCTTCATATTATTGAAGTTAGTACAATCTTGATTAATTTTAGACTTGTCTTATCACCCTAGTAAAAATATGAATGCATGTGAATGATAGAGTACATTCATTTATTAGGGTTATGACACTTATGATTGTACTAATGCACTGTGGTATTGTATGAGGTTGATGTTGTCCACTAACAGGAAAGGTACATCAAGAAAGACAAATCAAGTTCTAGATCAAGAACATATGACCATGGTGACATGAAGACAAAGACTCATCCATAGTCATGGATCACATAGAAGCTCCACTTATGAGGTATGTCTAATTTTGGTTATACAATTATTAACTTATGAGATATGCAGGTTACTAGCACAAGGTCTCTAAGAGAACAAAGAAGACATTGTTTGGGTATGTTATACAAATATGATAATCCAAGTATGTTTTCCTATATCAAGTTAGAATCCTACCTTGTGTTAAGATCTTATACTTTTGTATGAATGATAATGATTATTATTGAAGTTAAAAGTTTAAGTAATCAAGGGTTTATGCACATTATGTTTCTTACTTTGATTAATGATATGACTAACCAGAAGAGTCCTATGGTCAAATAAGAATATGCATGAGTAAAAGAAGTACTTCTTGAAACCTTGAATACTAACGCTTGTGATAAATTACCTGTGTATGAAATAATCATGACCATACATGTTTAATATTATTTAGAATCATAATGTTTTGATAGTATTGAGATTATACTAATGGATTTATGATTATGTATGAGATCTTGAGGATGAAACAATGATGACACTAGTGCACACTTAAGCATGCATAGTGGTCCAGGATGGATATAAGTTCAAGAATAGATAATCAGGGAAACAAAGATCAAGAGGGAGCACACTCCAGTAGTTCCTGCAAGGAAGCAAAGATTGAGAGGGAGTCCACCCTACAACTAAACAAAGATAAGTATTTGAATTGTCATTTATTATATATATGATTACTTAAATGATGCTTTCCAGTCATACTTATGTTCCTAGATGTATATTATGCATATTATTAGAGAAGTTGCATTAATGAACAAAATACTACTAATATGCAAGTAATGGGTAAGTGGCCTATGGTACTACACAACATTCCATTGCTACTTATCTAGAATGAAACCTTTTTGCTCACATGATGAGAGTTGTGCACACTCTTAACAATGTTCTAGTACAGATGGAAGGCATCTAGAAAGTTACGGGATATGGATAAATGTTGTATTGAAACATTGGCTAAGATAATTGCATGACTGTATGACATATGTCTTTATGAGTAAGAATTTGTTCTGAAATATATAAGATGTTTCTAATCATGCAATTGAACTTGTCTTGTAGGAAAGACCATGTACAATCACCTACAAAAGAAGGACTACAAAATTTGTTCCAACAACGAAGTTCACTATCTATTGATGTTAAATTTTGAGCATTAATTCAATATACTCTAGGATCTTTACTGAGAGAATAACATGTACAGTATATCAATGCATAACAATCATATCAAGTATGTCAAGCATCACAAGAATCAAAAGCATGAGAGACAAGAGACACAGAGTTTCCGTGGGGAAAACCCTAAGGTGAAAAACCCCACAACTTCCTCAAAGATAGAGAGAGCAATGGCTCAAACGAAGTACAACCAAAATACACTCAGATAGTCTCCTAGTAGCAGATGATCCTCCTCCTCACTAGTGCACCACTTTCTGAGTGAGAGAAGTATGAGTTTGCGAGTGATCCAAATAGAGATCTCTCGATCTCTATTTATACTTAACCTATTTTCCCAATATCCTTATGGGGCCGACTTGTCTAGTTAGGTACATCAATTACATATTACATAAAATATGGCCGACCCCACACATGGTGGTCTAATAACCCATCGGCAAGTTCACACACTTGCGACACTTGTCAATACACATGACGACACTTCTTTATAGAGGAATAACACATCTCTTATAAGGGTACAATAAATATATATGAAATACATGGATGAAATACATTCCGAAGTTACATATACATCAACACTCCCTCTTAACTAGGAAGGTATTTCTCGACACAGATCTGCTAGACAAGTCTTCTTCTCGAGATCATCGTCATCGATGCATCGTCATCATCATCATCACTGCTGCTGCTATCTCAACCAATCTCTGACTCTACTCATCATAGGAATTTCTACAGAGCCAGTCCTTTTTCATACTGGATGTAGGCCCACCACCTGTAGGTCTTCATCATCACTGGGCATACTGTGGAATCCTCGGGACTTATTACATGCGTCACAAAACCTTGCAAGATCATCCCAGGCTGTTACGAGCACACAGCTCTACCTATAGGATCTCCCAGGGCCATATTATATGTGACCTCACCACAAAACCTTGCAAGAGCATCCCAGGCTGTTACGAGCACACAACTCTACCTGTAGGATCTCCCAGGGACAGATTACATGTGGTCACCACAAAACCTCGCAAGAGAATCCCAGGCTGTTACGAGCACATAGCTCTACCTATAGGATCTCCCAAGGACAGATTATATGTGGTCATGGAAAAACCTTGCAAGAGCATCCCAGGACTTATTACGGGCACACAGCCCAACCTATCGGATCTCCTGTTGGCCTCCTATTTTGACTGTTCAGCACAATATTTTCTAGTTTAAGTCTCATGAAACCAAGTAATCATCAGCTTTATTTAGTGTTGTTTTGTGCATGGTTATGCCTTTTGAAGAGCAACATTGCTAGGAGCTTTGGTAAGTGACTTTTTAATTTTTTATTTATTATTTTGCTTTGTTTTATGTATATAATGGAACCTTTAGTTTTCATTTAATAATGGGTCAATTAATGAGTCTTTATTTCTTTTATGCAGGAGTCTTTTGGTTATTTGGCCCAATGCTTGTCCCGACGCTCCAAAGAAGATCTATGTTGGCTGAACCAGAGATTTGGGGGATTTTGTTGCTCAGTATAACATCTTGTTTGATTTTCAATCGCTTCCAGGACGCAGGGGCACTTATCCAGTGCTGTTCTGGGGATGTCATTTGCTCAAAATGGCATTTCCGTCCTTGATCAGGACCCTGATTTCGGGCTCAATTTCTGAGCAAACGGTTGGGAATTGTTCAAAACGGTTCGAAACCCACTTAAAAAATGGCCCCATTTACCCCTATCCGCGGCCAGTTTTCATATTTTCTGAACGAATGTGGATAAATCCCTTCCGGAACAGACGTGGTTTTGCCAGATTTGGTGTTGGCCGTTTTCTGGGTAGTTGCTCGAATTTCTGAATTTTGGGATGGATTTTGTCCATCTGTTCATGTATAAATAAATCTTGAGATGGAAATAGAAGAGAGCTATGGATGTATACAACTCTTGAAATGAGTATTGTTGAAAGCATTTGGAATATATGAAGCTAGTTTACTGTGTTTAGCAAGGCGTGCCTTTGAATGAAGTAGCTCTATTTGAAAGGATATAGAATGATAGTTGATCTTTCCTGAGGCATAGCGGAGATCTCTATCTCTGTGGGAGGGCCCACCAACAGAGGTAGTGGATCTCCTCATTTCATTATAGTAGATGTTAGAGTTGTGTTTTTTTAAGAGATCATTGCTTTCTATATTACTGTGTTATTGAATCTGTTTTATAAATGATAGATTAGAAAGATATATAGTTTAGATTTCATTCTATTACAGTTTGCTCAGTGCACGGAGCGTAGGGTATTTGATTAAGATTGAAAGTGAAAATGTTTCATTAAATTTTCAGGCATGAAGAGATAGTGTGATTGCAGGAGATAGAAGCACGCTGTAGAGGATAACATTGTTCAAGTTTTGAATCTGTTTTCCAAGCTTAGATTGTGTATATATTAGATTGTAGATTTCTATTAAAATAACGAACACATTAGGATTCCGATCAGAGCACTGTAGATTCAATTGAATGCATTCTGTTAATGTAGTTAGATTACTTGTTAATAGTTAAATTCTAGATTAACTTATATTACAGATTTGTAGAATTAGATTCATAGAAATAGGTTGAATGTTGATGGATTGTTGTTTTATATATGAAAGTAGCATGGGATTAATGTAGGTTTGATTTTAGATGAATAATTTGATAGAAATAATTAAGAATAGAGTTAGCATTTTGGATAAACAGGTTTCATGTTATTTATGGAAAGTGGAAATTTTAATTATGGCTTTTGTA
The DNA here is from genome assembly GCA_027924585.1 of Larix kaempferi. Classification (NCBI taxonomy): domain Eukaryota; kingdom Viridiplantae; phylum Streptophyta; class Pinopsida; order Pinales; family Pinaceae; genus Larix; species Larix kaempferi. The sequence continues at coordinate 8,345,495 of BSBM01000008.1, forward strand.
GATTGAAGAATAGAATAGTAAAATAGAATATAGAAAACAGGGGAAACTAGAAACTAAATTAAAATGGAAACGAGAAACTAGAAATTAATTTGAGTTTGAAACAAAGCAAGAAGTGTTACTATTCCATTCTGCACCTGTTTCATTCTGCACTTCCTGTTCTGTTTTGCACCTTTTTGCTTCAGTTCAGCACTGTTTTGATTTTCATAAGCAAAAGCCTTAGAACTAGATCAGATTTATATTTCATTTTTAAAGCAATGCATTTCAGTTCTTGTTATTCTTAGAGGTTGATTTAGAAGTGTTTTGTTTAGGAATAGAGACATTATAGATTGATTAGATTCAAATTTTCTTTTTAGCATAATGAATTTCAAATTCAATTTCTTGCTTTATATTTCAGCTCTAGATTAGTTTCCTTTCAATTTCAAGTTTTCTTAGCTTTAGATTTGATTTCAAATAGTGTGTGTTTTCAGACATTAGGTTAGACTAGTTTAGATTCCAATCCTGCATTTCCTGTGCTTGTGCCTCTAAGTCTACCTTCCCGGGTTGACATTTTATGAAGGCTATCTATAGTGATATATAAATAGCTCAACATTTTGGCGCCGTTGCCGGGGAGGTACTAAAAAGGATTGGAGAGTGGATGTAGGTGTGTTTTCATTCTTAGCCAGATCATATTTGATTTTATTAGTGTGCAAGTGGTTTATTTCAGCAGTATTAGATTACATTCAGCAGCAAAGAAATTTCTATTTCAGTAGGTTTTATTTAACAACAACAGAGTCTTCCTTTCAGCAGTGTTAGATTTGATTCAGCAGTTGATTTCATCAGTATGAGAGGGTGTGTATTTGATTCAGTAGAAGCAGTTTTCCTTTCAGCAAGAGTGCATTTCATTTTATTTCAAGTTAGTGTGGGTTTCAGAATTATTATCAGTTGGTGTGACTTTCAAAGTTTTTAGAAAACCCCCTACAAGAAAAGAAAAAAAATCACAAAAAAAATTTGACTAATGGATCCAAGATTGAATGAACGAAAGAAGAGATTGTTGCAGGAACTTTCGTGCATCTTGCAGGAACTTGAAGAGATCTCTGCAGCTCAAGAGATGGAGGAGGAAGCACTTGATTCAATGGTTCTGATGGAACACCTTTGCCAACCTGCAGAGAACAATGAACAGTTAGACAATCCAGCTGAGAAAGAACATGGTATGGATAATCATATTGACCATTGGTTTCAATCTATTTTACAGCCTTCAGATAATCTTCTTCTTCAACAATTCTTGGACATCAAGCAACCGGTGTTGCTTGCTCAGCATGCCTTGGTAATTATGCATCTATATATTCTATCAAAGGGCATGAATTTATTGATGATTCTGCTAAGACGGTGGCTACATTGGTTATTTGCCTATACTTAAAGAAATGTTTCATTTCTTTAAGTAGGTAGGTAGGGTAGTGAATAAAAGATAACACCTTCAGATAGTTTATGTTTTCTGCAAATAAAAAGAGCATAAACTCGAATAAGAAATGATTGAAGATTTTCTATCTAAGTGATGAATGGATGAGTTGCTAGACTATACTCAGAGTACAGGGGCTCTTCTCAGCAGTTCCTGTTAATCAAGATGGACAGTTTTCGGGACTGTTAACATTCTATTACCATGTCAGTGTTACAGAGGTGAATTCGTTTGCATGAGGACATGCAAAAGACTCGGCATGGGGGAAGGATGCAGATATTCTTGTCAGTAAGGCTCAGGATGTTTTGAAAGCATAAGGGAAGTCTTTCCGTTACTACCCCTATTTCAGCCTTTGATTATTTTTGCAAAGCATTTTTAAGACTGTGTTAATTTGGATTAATTTTTGAGTTTCACTGGCTGATTGGAATGCCTGTATCAAGTAAATAAGATGTGTGCTGCTAAGGTTTTCAGACCTGTCCTCGTTATTCATATGAGTACTTATCCACCTGGCATTGTCTCCATCATTGATTTAAGGGGTTTTTGCTTATGAACTTATGGGTTACTAGGACCATTTGACTTGGTTTCACACTAGATGGAGCGAGGGAATTGTTTTTAGTGACAGCTATGGGCATTAAATTATTTTTACATCAGGCACCATTTTGGAAAAAGGTATCCAGGACTGGGCAGTCTGGTGGTTATTATCTATTGGCTTCTATAATATCAAATACATATATATACATTTTTTTGCAGCCACTTTATGACTTTCACTTTATACAGTTGCAAAGGTTAGTTGTTCATTTGGGCAAATCTTTACAGGCATATACAAAGAATACTCTTCCAATTCTGGTACCATCCCACTCCTAGATGGTTTTCAGAGCAGCTCCCCCACTCATCTATGCTTGAGCAAATCATAAACTTTATCTTTAAGATGAAATTGGGACAAGGGCCTCTGATAGAAAACGGGTGCAAGAGGTTAACCCGTCGGGATACTGAACAGGTCCGCTGGCAGCGGGTACCGACCTGTGGTATAAACAGGAAAACTCATCAGGGTTCTAAACAGGCCTGTTGGCAATGGGGAATCTGCCTGGGGAAGAATCTTCTTAGATGTTACAGCTACCCCACCGGAGTACTGAACGGGCTCGCTGGCAGTGGGTTCTGACTCTAATATCTCCTTTAAAAGCCTCATCTATACTTGTCTGTATGAACAATGTACCTATGTAAAGGTAAAAGAGAAGTCGTAAGGGTGGTTAAATAAAATTTAAAGAAACTGTTTAAGAAATTCAGCCAGTTGATAATCATCTCTAGCTACTCTGAATTTTGGTTACCCGATTCTTGTAAAAAAGGGGTTTATGCCTACTATTTTCTGAGTCCTAAACATAGCTGAGAATTTCAGTACTATTTGTTGCACTACTCAAACTGTCCTATGTGAAGCTGAGTCAAAGTGGACTAGTACCCCATTAGCTTCTGTTAGTATTCCCCTTGCCTCGTGGCACATGTCCTGGTGGAAAAAGTTCTGTATGAATGACAAGAATGAAGTCTGCATTTATGATTGTTGAGAATTATAGTTACATAGAAGTAAGGGTGATTGATTGAAGTCTGCATTCCTGATTGTTTGTTTTTTTTATTGTTAATAAAAATTGGTTTCATAACTCAGCTCAGTTTCCTGTGTGATCAGGTGAAGCAACAACCTTGAACTGAGGTAATTGTGCCACAAGCTTGTTGGGGTAAAATAAATTTTCAACTAGTTTTACTTCATTTTGCAACTCACACAAGTGGTATATTTTCAAAGACATTTATTTGCTTTAATATCACTATTGCTCCCTATAGAATTTCAGGTGAAGACCTTTCATATTGCTGCACAATTGAGCCTGAATTTAGATGAAGCTTAGGAGCAGAGGTTGATGCAATTAATGGGCTTGATGAAATTAAACAAGATGCTGTCCATGAACTGATTTAATATAGAATCAGAGGACTAAATGCCATGACAAATTGTTGAAGAAGAAAACTTTTGAAGAAGGTGATAGGCTCTGTTGTTTGGCTCACGATTCAAACACTTTAAAGCTGAGGACACAACCACTGAATAATGGTAACTGTGCAAGGATCCTGCTGATAAAACAAAATTTTCAGGCTGTTATTTAATTTTCCAAGCAGTTATTTGATTTTTTTTAGGCAGTTTTAATTGTCTTTTCAACTCACGAAAGTTGGAAAGACAGTTATTTGTCCTTACTCATAATATTACTGCTATGCTGGTGATTATCACTCCTTCAACATATGCTGGTAATTATTGTTTGTCCGTATCATCCTGGAAGTATCTCTGTATTTTAAATTGTTGAAGTGTCAGATTGAGTGCCGGATGGGATGTCGGAATAAAAATTGAAAAATTGGCATGTTCAATGGTAAGGGTAATGAACGTAATGAACGTTGTATGATTGGCCAAGTCTTAATTGTTAAGGATTATGATTATAATCAAATGCTTTTGCCTTTAATACAAAGTTCGATGAGCTATGGATTACCATAATAACCTTGGCATTTATTTAATTAATTCACCAACGTTTATTTATAAATCATTTTTTATGGTGTTAACCTTTGGCAATATTTCATTCTTTATTATTGATTTGCAATCTTTAATAAAATTTATAACAATTGATCTAATTCGTAAATGCCAAGAAGTTACGGTGAATTAAACGTGTTCTAATATGGGTATAATTCACTGCAACGTGGGCAGGTGTGCCACAGCTCACAATGATTTTTCCACCACGTCCACTGTTATCATTACCTTCACTTCCTATCATTACCACCCTTTTCCATCATTCTTTCGGGTTGTTTTTGTTTTTACCATCCCCAGCGAAGAGAAAGATTGATGAAATTCTCCCTTGTCTTTGAATTGACTGTCTGATTGCTGTTAACTTGCTGTATTCTCTTTTCCTGTCTCCACAATGCTGGACCGGCATGAACCCTCAGAATATGAGTAGTTGTTATCCATACCCGAGTTTGTAGCATGCAAGCTCTCGGTCTGGGGAAAAAAAGGGTCATGAAAATATCTTTGTTTCACCTACTCTCATAAATCCGATACTTCAGCACAGGGAATTGATTACTTCAGACAGAGAAATTTTAAGTTGACAAAGAAATTACAGGAGTATGTTAGGCACTTCAGCCTCAGTTTCTAAAGTTTGAGCCAAGGCTTGATCATCTATTATGAGTTTCAAATTTTGTTTGTCTGAAACTTTCTTGCATAGGGTCATGCAAGATCTTCAGTCTGGGGGAGATGTTGGCCTCCTATTTTGACTGTTCAGCACAATATTTTCTAGTTTAAGTCTCATGAAACCAAGTAATCATCATCTTTATTTAGTGTTGTTTTGTGCATGGTTATGCCTTTTGAAGAGCAACATTGCTAGGAGCTTTGGTAAGTGACTTTTTAATTTTTTATTTATTATTTTGCTTTGTTTTATGTATATAATGGAACCTTTAGTTTTCATTTAATAATGGGTCAATTAATGAGTCTTTATTTCTTTTATGCAGGAGTCTTTTGGTTATTTGGCCCAATGCTTGTCCCGACGCTCCAAAGAAGATCTATGTTGGCTGAACCAGAGATTTGGGGGATTTTGTTGCTCAGTATAACATCTTGTTTGATTTCCAATCACTTCCAGGACGTAGGGGCAGTTATCCAGTGCTGTTCTGGGGATGTCATTTGCTCAAAATGGCATTTCCGTCCTTGATCAGGACCCTGATTTCGGGCTCAATTTCTGAGCAAACGGTTGGGAATTGTTCAAAACGGTTCGAAACCCACTTCAAAAATGGCCCCATTTACCCCTAACCGCGGCCAGTTTTCAGATTTTCTGAACGAATGTGGATAAATCCCTTCCGGAACAAACGTGGTTTTGCCAGATTTGGTGTTGGCCGTTTTCTGGGTAGTTGCTCGAATTTCTGAATTTTGGGATGGATTTTGTCCATCTGTTCATGTATAAATAAATCTTGAGATGGAAATAGAAGAGAGCTATGGATGTATACAACTCTTGAAATGAGTATTGTTGAAAGCATTTGGAATATATGAAGCTAGTTTACTGTGTTTAGCAAGGCGTGCCTTTGAATGAAGTAGCTCTATTTGAAAGGATATAGAATGATAGTTGATCTATCCTGAGGCATAGCAGAGATCTCTATCTCTGTGGGAGGGCCCACCAAAAGAGGTAGTGGATCTCCTCATTTCATTATAGTAGATGTTAGAGTTGTGTTTTTTTAAGAGATCATTGCTTTCTATATTACTGTGTTATTGAATCTGTTTTATAAATGATAGATTAGAAAGATATATAGTTCAGATTTCATTCTATTACAGTTTGCTCAGTGCACGGAGCGTAGGGTATTTGATTAAGATTGAAAGTGAAAATGTTTCATTAAATTTTCAGGCATGAAGAGATAGTGTGATTGCAGGAGATAGAAGCACGCTGTAGAGGATAACATTGTTCAAGTTTTGAATCTGTTTGCCAAGCTTAGATTGTGTATATATTAGATTGTAGATTTCTATTAAAATAATGAACACATTAGGATTCCGATCAAAGCACTGTAGATTCAATTGAATGCATTCTGTTAATGTAGTTAGATTACTTGTTAATAGTTAAATTCTAGATTAACTTATATTACAGATTTGTAGAATTAGATTCATAGAAATAGGTTGAATGTTGATGGATTGTTGTTTCATATATGAAAGTAGCATGGGATTAATGTAGGTTTGATTTTAGATGAATAATTTGATAGAAATAATTAAGAATAGAGTTAGCATTTTGGATAAACAGGTTTCATGTTATTTATGGAAAGTGGAAATTTTAATTATGGCTTTTGTAGATTGAAGAATAGAATAGTAAAATAGAATATAGAAAACAGGGGAAACTAGAAACTAAATTAAAATGGAAACGAGAAACTAGAAATTAATTTGAGTTTGAAACAAAGCAAGAAGTGTTACTATTCCATTCTGCACCTGTTTCATTCTGCACTTCCTGTTCTGTTTTGCACCTTTTTGCTTCAATTCAGCACTGTTTTGATTTTCATAAGCAAAAGCCTTAGAACTAGATCAGATTTATATTTCATTTTTAAAGCAATGCATTTCAGTTCTTGTTATTCTTAGAGGTTGATTTAGAAGTGTTTTGTTTAGGAATAGAGACATTATAGATTGATTAGATTCAAATTTTCTTTTTAGCATAATGAATTTCAAATTCAATTTCTTGCTTTATATTTCAGCTCTAGATTAGTTTCCTTTCAATTTCAAGTTTTCTTAGCTTTAGATTTGATTTCAAATAGTGTGTGTTTTCAGACATTAGGTTAGACTAGTTTAGATTCCAATCCTGCATTTCCTGTGCTTGTGCCTCTAAGTCTACCTTCCCGGGTTGACATTTTATGAAGGCTATCTATAGTGATATATAAATAGCTCAACATCTCCCGGGGACAGATTATATGCCATAGTACAAAACCTCGAAAGAGCATCTGCCATATATCCCAGGGCCAAATTATATGCCATAGGAAAAACCTTGCAAGACTATATGCATATCTCCCAGGGCCAAATTATATGTCCTCCCAGAGCAAAACCTCAAAAGAGCATTTGCCAGATGTCCCAGGGCCAAATTATATGCCATAGGAAAAACCTTGCAAGACTATCTGCGAATCTCCCAGGGCCAAATTATATGCTCATCTGCACAACCTGATCCACGGCCATAGAGTATCAACCTGATACTCACCATACATCATCTTGATGTACACATGATCATCATCACTGCAACATCCTGCTGCATATCATCTGGAGTAACATCCTGAAGCTCGTCATCCATGATCATCCTGAGCATACAATGCATCTACCTGATCCATACCAAGTATCTACCTGATACATATCATCATACATGATCCACCTGATCATACAATGTATCCACCTGATACAAATACAAATACATGATCCACTTGATCATACGTGATACATATCAACATACATGATCTACCTGATCATACAATGTATCCACCTGATACATATACAAATACATGGTCCAGGCATCCAACATGATGTATATACATACAAATGATCCAACCGATCATATCCAGCATCCAACATGATGCATACAAACATATACATATATATCCATCATCCAACATGATGCATACATACATATAAATGATCCAACTGATCATATCTAGCATCCTCCTTATGCATATACAGAGCAGTAACTGGAGCATCATCCTGATGCTCATCATCTAGCGCTTACATCCACAGCCATGTGAAGGATCCTCTTTCCAACATGCTTGGAATGGCTTCTGCAAATGTGTCCATCACTTTTTCCTCGAAGTGTCATCAATCTAAAGAACAACAAGCCTCTCTCTGAAGTACTCGAACTTCACTCTGGGTAGTGGTTTCGTCAGCACATCTGCAATCTGCTCGTCCATTGCAACATACAAGAGCTTCACAGCTCCTCTTTGCACCATATCCCTGATATAGTGATATTTGATCTCTATGTGTTTCAACCTGTCATGAAACACTGGGTTCTCAGACAGCTTCACACAACTCTGGTTATCACAAAAGATACCAGTAGCATCCAACAGGAGATCAAATAACTCAAACAGTAGCTTCCGTAGCCATAGTGCCTCACAACTAGCTGAATAAGCTGCAACATACTCTACCTTAGCTATACTCAGTGCTATGCAGGACTGCTTCTCGCTAAACCAAGAGATCACACCTGATCCCATACTGAAGCAACACCCATATGTGCTCTTCCTATCTGTAGCAATGCCTGCCCAATCTGAATCAACATAACCCTGCAGGTTAAACTTGTGATTCGCTTCATACTTGAGCCCATAATCAACTGTACCCTTCAGGTACCTCAGAATATGCTTTACAGCAACCAGGTCAACATTCCTTGGATCCGTTAGGAACTGGCTCAATGTGTTCATCGCAAAGCAAATATCTGGTCTCGTGTTCGTCAGGTACATCAAGGACCCAATCATCTAACGATACATAGAGACATCAACCGGCTCAGATGAAGCATCACAAAGAAGCTTCAGATTCGATGCCATAGGTGTGGCCATGGCCTTGCAATCCATCATCCCGAACCTCTTCAGGATATCTACAATATACTTCCCTTGTCCAAGGAAGATCCCATCTGTACTATGCCACACTTCCATACCTAGGAAATAGTGCATCATCCCCAGATCCTTCATATCGAACTCAGCAGCAAGCTTCCTCTTTGTATCTGCAATCAATCTGTCATCTCCTGTTACAAACAGGTCATCCACATATAGGAGTAGAACCACATGATTCCCTTCCTCAACCTTATATTAAAGGTTGGAATCCGCTTTACTCTTAGTAAAGCCCAAACTAGATAGGAAAATGTCCATCCTACCATACCAATTTCTGGGAGCTTGCTTCAAGCCATACAAGGCTATCTTCAATCTGCACACATATGACTCCCTGTCATGTGTTTCGAAACCAAGTGGTTGCTCCACATATACTTCCTCTTCAACTACATCATTCAAGAAAGCAGTCTTGACATCCATCTGGTGTATTTTCCATTTCATTGTTGTAGCCAGGGCAAGTACCATTCTGATGGAAGTATACCTGGGTATAGGTGCAAAAGTTTCTTCATAATATATTCCCTCTTTCTGAGAGAAGCCACGAGGTACGAATATTGCCTTGTATTTCTTTACACTTCCATCTGCAGCATGCTTGATTTTGTAGATCCATTTAGAAGTCACAATAGACTTCTCTTTAGGTCTTAGGACGACATCCCAAACATCATTCTTCATTATTGATTAGTATTCCTCAACCATGGCATCCTTCCATTCTTTCTTTTCCACTGCTTCTTCATAACTGGAAGGTTCTTTGTTCATAATGTCATAGAGTAAAGCAACATAGCTGGTATGTGATCTGGTTCTCTTCTTTGCTCTGTGTACTTCTTCTGGAATGCCAAATATTGCTGCATCTTGAATGAGCTCTCTAGCTCATGCAGGTTTCCTCTTGTGAGAGTTATCCTCACGGGGTGGATATACAGGTTCTTGCGGATCTTCAAACTCACGAACAACTTCTGGAATTGCTTCAATCATGGTAGTGTCTTGAAATCTAGTTTCATTAGGTTCTTCATAAACTTTGATAGGTGCCTTCCTTGATTTGATGAATGCTGAGTTTTCATCAAATGTTACATCGCTGCTGACATCAATCTTCTTGAACCCTGGAAAGTATATTCTGTAAGCCTTCGAGCTTTCACTGTAACCCACAAGGATACCCTTCTTTCTTGAAGGATCTATCTTGGTCCTCTTTTCCTTTGGTACATGTGTGTATACTGGACAACCAAATATTCTGAGATGGCTGACTTTAGGTTTCTTACCAGAAAAGACCTCTTCTGGTGTTTTGTTGTCCAATATCTTGTGGGGTGTTCTGTTCTGTACATATACAGCTGTTCTAGCTGCCTCTTCCCATAGATGCATAGGTAGATCCTGGTCATGCAGCATTTTCCTTGTTGCTTCCATGATTGTTCTGTTCTTTCTTTCTGCAACTCCATTTTGTTGTGGATTGTAAGGAGCATTCAAGTCCCTCTTAATCCCTGAATCACTGCAAAGCTTCTTGAAGTCACCTGAGGTAAATTCTCCACCATTGTCGGATCTGAATGTTTTGATCTTCTTGTCAGTTTGATTCTCCATCAAGGTTTTGAATTCCTTGAACTTATCAAACACCTCATCTTTGTTCTTCAAGAAGTATACCCAAGTCTTCCTTGAGAAGTCATCAAAAAATGAGACATAGTAAACATACCCACTCAGAGAGCTAGATGACATAGGACCACATACATCTGAGTGGATGATTTCCCTAATACCTTTTTCCTTGCTTTCACTGCTTGGGAAAGCCTTCTTAATGTTCTTACCCTTTGCACATCCTTTGCAAACACCTTCATGTTTGGTCTTGATTTCAGGAAGACCCTCTACAGCCTTGCTTGCAATTGGTTATGCTCTGTAGTGGATATGTGCAAGTCTTCTATGCCAAAGTTCACTTGGCTCCATGGAGTGATGTACCATGGCATGTTTAGGTTGACCCTTCAGTTTATACAATCCTCCCTCTTGCTCTCCAATCACTACTGCATCATCAATTGTTTTACCCTTTGGCCACATTAGGACTTGGCCATCTACAAATGCAACCCTCATTCCTTTTGCATCCAATGCAGAGATGGAGAGAAGATTCTTCTTGAGCCCAGGTACATAAAGGGCTTCTTTCATCTTCAAAGATTTTCCAGAATCTAGGTTATAGGAGGCTTCACCACTTCCTTTGATTGGGTATTGATAATCATCCCCAAGTTTCACCTTATGGGGTGATTCATGTTCAGATAGGTTTACAAAAGATTCCTTAAACCCAGTCATGTGTTTGGAAGCCCCACTGTCAATTAACCAATCATTACAACCAGGAGAGATAGTACCTATGAGAGCAGAGATTAGAACATACTCTTCTTCACTTGATGAGTCATCATCACTTTCTGCCCTAGCCTTCTTCTTTGGAGGTTCATCATCTTCGGCAGCATGAGCATGGAACTTTCTTTTGTTGCCCTTCTTCTTCTTGCTGGAGTTGATGTTATCCCTTTTGCTCTTGGGACATTCCTCTTTTCTTCACGAGCTACAAGCCTAGCTTCTTCTTGAGAGTATTCCTCCCACAGTTTACTAAAAGAGATCAATTTCTTTCTTGCACAGATTCCTTGAATAAAGGAGTCCCATGACCAAGGTAGGCCATTCCGAGTGGTCATAACAACTTCACCATTGTCCACTACTTCATCCATGGCTTCAAGCTGTTCCTTGATCTGAGAGACCTTGGAGAAGTAAGATTGAATGGTTTCTCCATTCAACATCTTGACCCCTTTCAATTGATTCTGCAAAGTCATCTTCCGATTTATGTTCTTCCCTTCAAATAACTTGGTCAGGGAGTCAAACATCTCTTTGGGTGTCTTTAGAGATGACACATGGGGAATGAGATGGTCTTTGATAGAATCAACAATGATTCTCTTTGCCTTGACCACATTCTTCTTATGCAATATATTGGCCTCTTCATCCTCTGGTATAGGGATGTCTTCTTTTATATATGAGTCCAACTCATTCTCTTCCAGGATTAACCCAATCCTATACTTCCAGGCTCGGAAGTTATCAGCCCCTTCAAGCTTATCCTCAAACTTGGTGTGGTGAGACATCTTTATAGAGTACTTCAAATGGAAATAGAAAAGATTTAGGTCTTACCACTTATTTTGCTGAAAACTAGATCTGGTCCCAGATTAGGGTTTATCGAAAAAACCCTAAAAATTCAAAATGTGAATTTCAACTTTCTGAGAGGATATAAAGATGCGCCTTGATGAGCTGATCAGCCTGGTGTATTTAGAATTTGAGATCTGCAAATTTACACCCTTCAAAACTTCCTTTCTGTCTTCCCGGATTCACTGAGGAGGACCCTGAATTAGGGTTTGAGTTTCCCGGAGATCTACCCAGCCAAAAATATTGATCCAAAGCTCTAAACTTCGATTTTTGCAAGGAGCTTCCAACTATGTCTTCAGATTTCATAAATTCCTATTTTTGTGGAAACCCTAATATTTAGGGCCAAATCTGAAAATGCTCAGAATTGAATTCTGATTGGACAGATAGATTCTCCTTGATGAGTAGAGTCAATCTACTATACTCTATTTCCAAAATATGTGGAGAGAAACCCAATAAACAAGAAACCCTAGTTTCCGTCACTGCACAATGTCTTCTTCTCAAGTTAGCTCTGATACCATGTTAAATTTTGAGCATTAATTCAATATACTCTAGGATATTTACTGAGAGAATAACATGTATAGTATATCAATGCATAACAATCATATCAAGTATGTCAAGCATCACAAGAATCAAAAGCATGAGAGACAAGAGACACAGAGTTTCCATGGGGAAAACCCTAAGGTGAAAAACCCCACAACTTCCTCAGAGATAGAGAGAGCAATGGCTCAACCAAAGTACAACCAAAATACACTGAGATAGTCTCCTAGTAGCAGATGATCCTCCTCCTCACTAATGTGCCCCTTTCTGAGTCAGAGAAGTATGAGTTTGCGAGTGATCCAAATAGAGATCTCCCGATCTCTATTTATACTTAACCTGTTTGCCCAATATCCTTATGGGGCCGACTTGTCTAGTTAGGTACATCAATTACATATTACATAAAATAGGGCCGACCCCACACATGGTGGTCTAATAACCCATTGGCAAGTTCACACACTTGCGACATTTGTTAATACACATGACGACACTTCTTTATAGAGGAATAACACATCTCTTATAAGGGTACAATAAATATATATGAAATACATAGATGAAATACATTCCGAAGTTACATATACATCAACAATTGAAGATATTGAATCTGAAGTTCCTAGGATCCGGGATGCAGTAAATGGAAGAATTCCATGATCGAGGAGTACTAGTCGATCATGAAGAAAGATGTCTGGGATGTGGTCCCAAGACCAGATGGGAAGTCTGTTGTGACTTCCAAGTGGATCTATAAGATCAAACATGCTGCAGATGGTAGCATAGAGAAATACAAGGCAATATTTGTAGCATGTGGCTTCTCCCAGAAAGAGGGGATAGATTATGAAGAGACTTTTGCTCCTATAGCCAGATACACTTCCATCAGAACAGTACTTTCCCTGGCTGTAGTGATGAAGTGGAAGATACACTAGATGGATGTCAAGACAGCTTTTTTGAATGGTGTAGTTGAAAAGGAAGTGTATGTGGAGCTGCCACTTTGTTTTGAGACAAATGGCAGGGAGTCATATGTGTGCAGATTGAAGAAAGCCTTGTATGGCTTGAAGCAAGCTCCTAGGGCATGGTACGGCAGGATAGACAGCTTCTTGTCCAGTTTGGGCTTTACCAAGAGTAAAGCGGATTCCAACCTTTATTACAAGGTTGAGGAAGGCAATCCAGTGATTCTCCTATTGTGTGTGGATGACCTGTTTGTGACAGGTGAGGATAGATTGATTTCCGACACAAAGAGGAAGCTTGCTACCGAGTTCGAGATGAAGGACTTGGGTATGATGCATTACTTTCTAGGTATGGAGGTGTGGCAAAGTGTCGATGGAATCATCCTTGGACAAGGGAAGTATGCAATAGAGATCCTGAAGCGGTTCGGGATGATGGACTGCAAGGCCATGGCCACACCTACGGCATCAAACCTGAAGCTATTGAGTGATGCTTCATCAGAGTTGGTTGATGCCACAATGTATTGTCAGATGATTGCGTCCTTGATGTACCTCACGATCATGAGACCAGATATTTCCTTTACGATGAACACCTTGAGCCAGTTCCTGACAAATCTTAGACATGTTCACTTGATTGCTGTAAAGCATATTCTGAGGTACCTAAAGGTTACAGTTGATTATGGGCTCAAGTATGTTGTGAATCAAAAGTTTAACCTGGAGGGTTATGTTGATTTAGATTGAGTAGGAACTACTGCAGATAGGAAGAGAACTTTGAGGTGCTGCTTCACTATGGGATCAGGTGTGATCTCTTAGTTTAGCAGGAAGCAGTCCTGCATAGCATTGAGTAAAGCCGAAGCAGAGTATGTCACAGCTTGATCAGCTAGTTGTGAGGCAGTATGTCTTAGGAAGCTACTGTCTTAGTTATTTGATCTCCAGTTGGATGCTACCTGTATTTTCTATGACAACCAGAGTTGTGTGAAGTTGTCTGAGAACCCGGTGTTCCATGATAGGTCGAAGCACATCGAGATCAAATATCACTATATTAGGGATATGGTGCAGAGAGGAGCAGTGAAGCTCCTGTATGTTGCAACATATGAGCAGGTTGCAGATGTGTTGACTAAACCACTATCCAGAGTGAAGTTTGAGTACTTCAGAGAGAGGCTTGGTTTTCTTCAGATAGAAGATACTTCGAGGAAGAAGTGATGGGACACATTTGCAGGAGCCATTCCAAGCATGGTGATAGGAGGGTCCTTCCCATGGCTGTGGATGTAAGCGTTGTGTGATGAGCATCAGGATGATGCTCTGGATGATGTTATGCACAATGTTGATCACGATGGTCATATGTGATGATATGCATCAGGTGGATGCTTTACATGATAAGTTGGATCATGTTTGATGATATGCATCAGGTGGATGCTTTGTATGATCAGTTTGATTATACGATGATGATGAGTATCATGACGATGCTCCAGATGATATGCATCGGGACGATGCTATGATGATGATTAGGATGATCATATGTGATGAGTATCAGGACGATGCTATGATGATGATTAGGATGATCATATGTGATGAGTATCAGGACGATGCTCCAGATGATATGCATCAGAACGATGCTATGATGATGATCAGGGTGATCATATGTGATGAGTATCAGGATGATGCTCCAGATGACATGCATCAGGACGATGCTGTGATGATGATGATGTGCATCAGGGTGATGTACTATATGATGATCAGTATGATCATGAGTATCAGGTTGATACTCCGTGGCCATGGACAGGTTGTGCATGTAGCATAGAAAAGATCCTGGGACATCCTATATTCTGAGCTAGGATGCACTTTCGAGGTTTTGCCACTCGAGGCATGTAATCAGCCTGGAGATCCGATAGGTTGAGCTATGTGCTCGTGAAAGATCCTGGGATGCTCTTTATAGTTCTTTCAGGTTGCAAGACACTCTTTTAAGTTTTTGCCTAACCACATAGAAAAGATCATGGGAGATCCTATAGTCTGAGCTAGGATACTCTTTTGAGGTTTTGTGGTGGGGGTCACATATAATCAACCCTAGGGATCTTATAGTCTGAGCTAGGATACTCTTTAGAGTTCTTGCAGGTTGCAAAACACTCTTTTAAGGTTTTGTGACAATCAACATGTAAAATATCCTCAGAGATCCTATAGTCTGAGCTAGGATGCTCTTTCGAGGTTTTTTTGACACACGTAGTAAGTCCTGAGGATTCCACAGTATGGAAAGAGATGATGAAGACCTGTAGGAGGCTAGGCCTACAACCAGCATGAAAAAGGGATATCTTTGTAGAACTTCCAATGACGAGAAGAATTATGAGATAGCCCAGTGATTGAGATGCCGAGTACAATAGTAGTGATGATGATGGTGCTCCGTGATCTAATGACGATGATCCAACTCCAGAATTGAAGACTTGTGCCTATATGTATTGATGACTTGTGTCAAGAGAATACCTTCCTAGTTAATAGGGAGTATTGATGTTTTTGTAACTTCAGAAGATATTCACTTGCATATTGTATTTGTACTTTATTGTATCCCCAACGGAGATGTATTGTTCCTTCGATTGGAAGTGTCATCAGTTGTACTTGCGAGTGTCGCAAGTTATATTGTAAGTGTCATAACTTATACTTGATGGGTTATTAGACCACCTTGATGGGGTCGGCCCTGTATGAGTCATGTGGGTTAAAGGGTTATTATACCACCCTAGTGGGGGTCGGCCCAGTCAACATTATGTTAAGTGGTTAAGTTGGGGCCGACCTAGTTAGAGTTAAAAGACAAGTGAAGTAGTGTATAAATAGAGAGTGTGTCTCTCTCATTTTACACATTCTCTCATTCACTCACTTCTCATTAGTGAGAGAGAGGAGGAGTGCGCACTAGTGGAGGAGGAGTATCTGCTGCAGATCTCTTGGGTTTGATCTTTGTGATCTTTGTATTGGTGCTTATTCTATCTCTGAGGAAGTTGCGGGGTTTTTCACCTTCTTGGTTTTCCCCGATGAAATGTTTTGTGTCTCTTTTCTCTTGTCTATTATGCTTGATATGTTGTACATGTTGTTCTTTCAGTTAAGATCCTAGATCTATTGAATTAAATGTTCAAAAACTAACAAATACAAGGGGAGAAAATTGCACACGCTGCGTAAGTATAAGATTGCAAATTTGTCACCAAAATTGTAGAAGATAAGGATAAATAAATATCCTCTTGTCATTTATGTCAAAGGGGGAGAGAATTGCAAAAAAAATATGATAACAAAGAACCTAAATTTTGATAGGGGGAGTAAAATTTTGATACAAAGATCACATCCAAGGGGATTTTAGTTTTTTCATGGCATTGACATTAATGCCAAAGGGGCAGATTGTTGGAAAGTTGTCATTGATGTCAAAAAAATTAAGTGATGACAATAGTTTGACTCAATGAATCAGCTCTGTTATGGTGGAAGCATAAGAAAGATAATAAGAAAATCAAGAATACACTACACAGATAAACACATGCACATAGAAAGTATGCAGGAATGCAAATTGATCTTATCTATTACTGGAAATGAGATCAAAATTTTCTAAGCTATCTGTTACAATAGTTTGCATGCTTATATATGTTACAATAGTTTGCATGCTTATATAGAGAGTGTTGAGACGCTTGGGTTCCTTCCCATTATGTTCAGTTACAAGAGAATTTAGAACAATTTCGGAAGTTCAACCGTTACAGTTGACTGAAAGACAAAGAGACAGTCTATCAAAGTTCGAAAGTCGCAAGTCGGTGATGCGTAAGTCGCAAGGCGATGCTGCATGTCGATGTCGTGAGTTTGTTTAATTCATGTCGAAGTAGAAACTTGTTGAAGTTGTTTTGACGTCGATGACTTGTTGCGAAACAGTTAGAATTCGACAATAATTCCAACTGTGATATGGATCAGACCTCCTTCCTTAGGAAACAATGGTCCCCATTGTTTTCTCATGAAGGTGAGGAAACTTGTCGGTCAGTTCAGTAGCAGAGTACCATTTTCCTTCTGCTGGGATCTGTCCGTCTTTAGCAACCTGAAACAAGGGAATTGTGTTCGTCTTTGTATGGCGTACTCATCATCCCACAATGGTGTTGCGAGGAAGAGGCTCCTGAACATCTGGATGGATGTCATCGGGTTATGTTGTTTGCAAGTCATTCTGTTCCAACAGGGGTGCATGGTATGGTCGAAGTAGATCCACATTAAATACTGGATGAAGATCCAAGCATACAGGAATGTCGAGCTAGAAATCATTTTCGCCAGTGTGCTAAAGAATACTGTATGGTCCATATCGCAAAGGTTTCAACTTCTTGTATGGGCTAGTGAAGTATTCCTTCTTAAGATGTAACCAAACCTTATCCCCAATTTAGAATGAATGAGGGATACGATGCTTGTCCTGTCGGGCCTTATCTTTACTATTTGCTTGTTGCAACATTTCATGTGCTTGTCGCTGGATGTCGCAAATATATTCTCGAAACTTCAATGCTTTGTCAAATTCCCGCTGGTTGTGGTCAGTTCCATTTGACTGTGTTGAGGAGATGATGAAGTCGATAGGCGCTGAGGGTTGAAATATGTAACAGATATCAAATTGAATCTTGCTCGTGGAGTTGTGCTGAGGATGATTGTAGCTGTGCTATATGTATGGAAGACTGTCATCCCATGTTTGTCGATGCTTGCGGTTGTACATGCGAAACAATTGTACGACCAAGCGATTCACAACTTCCGTCTATCAATCTATCTCAGGATGGAAAGTTGTCGACAATGAGATTCGTGTGTTGAGATGCTGCCAAAGTGTCTTCCAAAATATGCTGATGAATCTCGCATCTCAGTCAGAAATTATGGTTGTTAGTAAACCAAAGTGTTTCCAAACATGTGTGAAGAAGAGATGAGTGGTTTGTTGTGTTGTTGTCGTCTTCTTGTATGCCATGAGAATGGCCATCTTGGAAAATCTGTCGACTACTACTAAGATCGCATCATGCTGATGTTTGGTAGTAGGATATCATTTCAAGTAGTCCATACAAATAGATTCCCATGGTCGACTAGGAACTGGAAAAGGTGTGTACAATCCCTGTCGTCGATTAGGCAGTTTAGCAATGGCTCAAACCAGGCATGATCGAATGTACTTGTTGACGCCAGTTTTAAGTGTAGGCCAAAATAAATATTTATGCAGAATAACAAGTGTCTTTGCTACTCCAAAGTGTCCTGTAGTCTTACTGTAGTGTGCGTCCCAAGTGAGCTGTTGTCGATGCTCACCTGTCGGTACACAAAGCTGTCCAAGCTTGTATAACAAAGTATCTTTCAGGAAATAGCCGACAATCGACAACTTGTCAATCTGAAGTTGTCGATAGACTTGTGAAAATTCAATGTCTTCCTGATACAACTGAGGCCAAGTAGTGGTGTCATATCCCTTCATATTCATCACTGTAAAAATGAGAGTAATGGGTGGTCTTCTTAGACAATCGGTGCCGACATTAGCTTTACCTTTCTGATACTAAATTACCAACTTGAATTGTTGCAGGTAATTATTCCACTTGAGTTGTTGATTTGTTTGTAGTTTTGACTAGGCCGGAGCGAACTGAAGAGGCTTATGGTAAGTGAGGATGACCATGTCTTTTCCAAGGATGTAATTCCTCCATTTCTTGAGAGCTTGCACAATGTTGTACAGTTATTTTTCATATGTTGAATACCTTCTAACAATGTTGTTAAAAGTTTCAGAATGAACCAGACTGAGTCATCACTGTGCCCAAGGAATAGTCTGATGCATCTGTCTCAATCTCAAAGGGATGATGAAAATCAGGTAACACAAGTACTGGTGCAGTTCAGAGCTTGTGCTTGAGTTGTTCAAAATATTCTTGTTGTGTCGGTGTTCATTTGAAGATAGTTTTCCCACTTCCTTTCGTCAACTGATTCAAGGGCCAGGCTATGTGACTGAATCCAAGTATGAATCGTCGATAGAAATTTGCCAAACCAAGAAAACTTCTTATTTCTTGAATGTTGTGAGGAATGGGCCAATTTTTGAGAATTTGCAGTTTGTCTGGGTCGACATGAATTCCTGTAGTGTCAATTACAAACCCCAAATATTTGATGTTGTTCATCACAAAGGAACATGTGTCCATGTTCAAGTAGAGCCGGTGTTGCTGGAGAGTGTCGAGGACTTGTTGAAGTTGTCCGACATGTTCTTCCCATGATCAACTGAAAATCAATATGTCGTCAAAATAGACAATGACCCATTTTCCGATGAAAGGTCGAAGAACGTTATCCATGTATCGTATGAAGGTCGCAGGTGCGTTGGTTAAGCTGAAAGACATGACTAACAATTCAAACAATCATTCCTTGCTATTGAAAGCATTTTTCCATACATCTGAGGGCTCGATTGGAATTTGATGATATCCCAACTTGAGTTCGAGCTAAGTAAAGAATTAGCACCTTTTAGACAGTCGATGATCTCGTCTATCCACGGTAGAGGGTAGGGATTCTTTACCGAAATTTTGTTGAGTTCCCTGTAGTCGATGCACATGCACCAAGTCCCGTATTTATTTGGAACGAGGATGACTGGAATTCCACAAGGGGGGAACATGGGTCGGATATGACCTTTGTCGATCAAATCTTGGATTTGTTTGCGACTCTCTTCATTTTCGAGAATGGATCTTCTGTAGATAGATGCATTAAGAAAAGAAGGACCGGGAGAAAGTTCAAGATAGTGTTTTACCTGACAATGTAGAGGTACGCCGTTTGGAACTTGGAATAGGTTATGGTACTCATCAAGAATATTGTGGATCTGCTTCTTCTGTCGAGATTGCACTGGTCGGTGACTTGACTAGTTGCTGCGGTCTTCCTAGAATGTTATGGATTTATCATAATCAATGCGAACTTCTGAGCATTATTGATGACCTTCTTTGTATTTTTAGCAGATATCATTGCAACTGCTGGTATAGGTCATCGTTCTGGTATGTTGTACCATTGATTGCGAATTTTGACAATCACCTTCTATAGTCGTGACTGGTAACTTCCATGGTGATCCCATAGGTAAGGTTTCCCAAATAGGGCATCGTCTATGGAGAGAGGTGTCACTTCGCAAAGTACTTCATCTTCAAAAGGATTTATGAAGTATGTGAGCTTGCATTGTCGGGTGATCCTTATCTCTTGTCCATCCTTCATCCAACCGATGTTGTAAGGATGAGGATGCAGAGTGGTCACAAGACCTAGTTTCTTCACAAGTTCTTCAAAAACAAAGTTCTTTTGGCTCCCGTTTTACACAATCAGATGTAATGGATTGTTTTGAAGCCATATATGTGTATGGAACAGGTGCTCTCGTTCCTCCTCATCAATGATAGTTGAGGCTTCTAGAGTTGTCGATGTCAAAAGAGTCGTTGCTTCTGGATCAGATTCTACCACAGTCTTGTCGAATGCATCGGATGTCGACACTTTTTCCAAAAAGGTTTTTTGAGCTTTGCATTTAGATGTATCATGCCAAGATGAGTTGTGGTAATTGCACCATTTCCAGGTAGGTTTCTTGCTACGTTCCTTTTCTTGAAAAGGATTTTTGCCATTATATAGGAAGAAAGAAGCAATGCTATTGTTATTGCAAGTGAAGAAGAGGCAATTGGTAAGACTATTTCATTATTTAAAGAAATATTTCAATGAGAGAACAATAAAAGTGTTGTAAGGATATAATATATTGCAACCAAATTGTAAAATATGAAACAAAGTTCAAGTTATCACCCATGTCAAGGGAGGAAAGAGTATACAATCATGGATAATTTGTGCACTTTAAAGGCACATTCAAAGTTGATGTTGCTAAAAAATGCATAGCAGCAATGGTTAAAGGCCCTACAACATTGGAGAATGTTATAGTAGAAGAGGATGGAAGCTTACAACAATAGACAATGTTGTAAAGGAAGATAAAGGAATTGAAGAAGAAATGGACTCAAAGGCAATAGAAACATAATACAACCATGAATATGTCAACATTGTCAATTTTAATTGGGAAGGAAGAGACACCTATGTCCAAGAAAATAATGAGAATGAGAAAAAGTCCCCATAGGGATGATGGACATGGATATGATGATGTTTCCATAATCTTAGTTGGTGAGAAATGGGAGAGAAGGAAACCATAGGAGTTACAAATGCAACATTAATCAAAGATGTAGAAGAGAAAGAAGAGGGTCCAAAAGGAAACATTGTTTCATATAACAATGTAGGGATAAATATCAACACTAAGTTTGTAAGAGAACATAAGGAAGGGAATCAAGATGGATTCCAAGTCTATTAATCATCATTAGAAAAGAAGAAAGGAAGAAACAATGAAAGGGCATTGATTTTGACAACAACATAAGTATAATAATACCCTTGTGTTGATGCATATTTAATTAAAGAGCATGACAATAAATGCATGTCGAAAGAAGGTGATGGTGATGATGTGGAGGAAATTGTAGAAACATAGATGCAAGAAGAAGAGATTTTAGTTAATTTGCAAGAAGTTTCAACATTCAATGAATGCGTCCCTAATATGGAGGAATGGATGGAGAATAAGTTTGTAGTTGTATGCATGCAAAGAATCTTGTATTTGTAGCCAATCAAGGAAATGTATGAAGCATCAGTCAAAAAGGTTCCAATATAATTTACTAGTAACTTCCTTTGATGTCCCATCTACTTTGACCATAAGGATTGAGTTGCAAGAGGATGGAGTGACCAAGGAATCACCACTAGAATATGAATTGATGGTAACTATTATTTTCCCTAATGCATGTTTTCATACTTTTATTACAAGGATAGGAAGCATCTGTAATGATACACATATAGGAGAAAATCCAATTGTAACTAAAAATTTGGATGAAGTAGAGGTTCAAGTGGTAAAAAATGTTGTAGAAAATATGAAGGATGTAGCTTTGGTTATAGAAACCATGAATGTTGTATCTAAGGAAGAGGAGACGAGACACTTAGAATAAGTGTGCATTCCTTGAATTACTAAGAAGAAGGGATAAAATTGATGGATGCAAACGTGGAATCCTTTTCTCCTTCCCATCACAAGATCTACACATTTACTCCCTCTTTGAAATGTTTGAAACTCCTTATGAGAAAATAGAACTAAGCTCGCAGGTATCCATGTTATCTATGCACAACTCTATACTTATGAATCAATGGTGAATTCCTTCCAAAAGTCCAAGTTATGGGTGATTAATTGGCTCTTTTGTATAAAATAAGTAGATCAATAGATGTAGTCATCCCAACAAAAATATATCACTTATCCAAATCCATCCATGGGGATGGGTTTATAGATGGTGTGGAAAATTATAAAGTGTTGTGAATGACTATGATTGGCATCGCAAACAACATATCTATGGTTTTGATTCAGTCACTAGAGGTCATGGATAGGGAAGGGCTAGGAATATAGAGTGACATGAACGATGGATATTTTCCCCACTACCCAATATCTATGCGTCATATTTAATAATGGTGGTTTGGGGGAGGAAAGGTATTGAGTCTTGGAAGGGATATGAATGATTAATATTATCTCGACATAAGAAGATTGATGTCTCATATATTACATTGTAGTGGATAGTGCAAGTATAGGGTGGAAATAGAAAAGTGTCATGAACAACCCAAATTCACCCCACAAATCACTACCGATGACTCATGGTGCTTCACAACAATAAAGTATATTGTGAGTGCAAACTCTAAGGGGATATATGTAAAACTATAAATTTACTTTCCATAGGAGATCTATGGCTTACGTAGACCCTTTGAAATGTAGATCAGTGATCGAGGTTTCTCTTCCATGATCATACAACAACTCACAATATTTCATGGGAAGCTAGGGAAAAGGGGGACCAAAAAATGAAAATCACTGCAAATAGAAATGATTTTTCCTACTTTCCAAGATTGATGAATTAGTAATGATGGGTGAGGGTTCCCCCACCAGTGTAAAATATTGTGACACCATGATGTGATTTATACGATGTATATTCCACCTATCAACAAAGATCAATGGATAAAATGTAATTTCTACAAGATTCACCCTTTGTGGGAATCTTGATCTTTGTAGCCAATACGAGCATATTGCATGTCCCATTCAAAGATTCATCCCAATGGGTACTATCATCATATCTCCATAGCCAAATAAAACCCATAAGGTGGATCTCTCTAAAAGCCAATAAAGAGATTCAATCATGTATTTCACCAAGGACATTGATTATTATTGTAGAGAAAAAGGGGGTCCTAGGAAACAGAACATTCAAATATAATTACACTTCCTATCATCAAGCCACCATTGTGTCACATCAAGTAAAATGGTACCTAAATCCGTGAGAAGAAGGGGGGTTGGAAGTTTCACCCATTACAGAAATGGTGGGTAGCTATGAGAAGAAGAGGGGTTTAAATTTCCTCCAATTCAAGATAGAGATGTGGGTGAACGAGGATGGCCATTTATTCCCATAGAGACCTTTAAATTTCAACATCCTTCCAAGGTGGTGGATGAGTCTATTTAGTAAAATACGTGGTGTTTATTTTGATGAAGTATATTCTAAAAACTATGGTTTCCATGTTCAGATTGCGACTTTCTATTGAGTATTTTTCTACATTATTCCACTAAAATTGAAACAAATTTTTTTCCATATGTCGTCTAAAAGGTGAAGGGATTAGTGTTTGGAGAATCTACAACATAAACTCCTTTTCTAGAAATACAAATACCTTCCATTATCTAAAAAGATAACTATTGTGAGTATGATTATTTAGGCTTCACATATTCCTTATGTATCTTACTGGGTACCTAATAGGGTTTAGTTTCTCATATTGGATCATCTTCTACATTTGTACTTAAGGGCCAAGTCTACTAGGACTCAATGCCTCTCTCTAGTACCTTGAGATGTTTATATTATGCCCAAGGATGAGGGAGTTCTAGGGTTGACTGATATTGTGTATTAGGGTAGAATCTTGGATTCCAAATGGGTGGTTTAGTGTCTAGAGGGATATTCTTCTTGGTAGATTTTATTCAAGTGTCATCTTCTCATAAGAAAACATATTAGTAGGATCATTGGATATTTTGGATTTTGTGATATAGTTTCATCTCCTCACAACTTCTAGGTCTCATGTTCTTTTATTATGAAAATATTTTGGTCATCTTGGAGGAATTTATATAGCTTGGTGTGGTGGTACATTTTAGGTAGTTTATGTTGAACACATAATGATATTTAGAGGTTGGGGATGAACAAATATCATTCACAATTGATCATTTGTTTTCATCAAACATATGTAGTTATTCATTCATCAATAACCATGCACAATATTTTCATCAATAAGTAAGCATCAAGATATACATCATTAATAGGAGGTGAAACAAGAGATATATGGAAAAATCATTATATTATATTGATAAAAGCCATACTCTTTTACATCAGGATAACACGAGGAGACATGAATATCCTTCAATACATAGAACCCATTGGAAGGAGGCTCTAAACCCCTAGTGTTTATTAACACAAACTGCTAGGAAGCTTCTAATTCCTAATTTACTAGCTTCGACTAGAAGGAGGTATTAACCCTCTAGGATTTATCAAATACAACTGAAAGGAAGCACCAACTCCCTAGTTTTCTAGATCCAACTGGAAAGAGACTACGACCCCCTAGAACAGAATATTCAACAACTGTCAAATATACTATTATATGATCTGGTCCAAATCAACTTCAAATCCTCAACAATTATTCCTTGAGACTGGTCATATCGCTCATAAAATTCAACTCCACAGCTTCAATGAGGCTGCTCCAAATCACCCATACAAATAAGCTCATATGTTGATGTCAAACTACCCCAAAAAAACTGTCATTAGCTTTCCATAACAGAGAGGTTATGTCCACAAAATAATCATCAAACAATGCTCCAAATCTACAAAATTCCTCTCCGACATAGTACCAAAAAGACTTTTGAGTTTGTACCAAACCACCCTTCAAAATATACAACAAGTCATGTAGAAGTTTGTGCTAAACATTATGTATAGATGTGTACTTAGCGATCCCTAGTACTGAAACGAAGTATATATTGATTACAAAGATAATGCATCATTGGAACAAATTCTCCTTAAAATTTAAAACTAGGCTTCTCTAGAAGATCCTAAACTACTCCATAAATGATAAAACATACTCTCCAAATCATCTATAGTAGGTTGAGATTGTGTTCTTCTTAATAGGTTCGAAATGATGACTTTGAGGACTAGCAAACAAAATCTCCACATTTGCTACTAAGTCATCTTAATTTGAATAGGCCATGAACTTCTCCAAGATAGGACTGAAAATATCTTGAAATAAATCTCAAAAAATATTAACCAAAGACTTCATTGTTTTTGTAGAAGTCTTGCCCCTCTTCCTTTTATTTTCATTGACCCCCCCTTTTGAAATTAATTTGAAAAAGGACGCACCTCCTCTTATTTATGCTTAATAAATCTTGTCATATGGGGATGACCTCGAAATGTTGTAATGTAATTTTAATTTTGAGTACTAGATATGACCTATACTTTTGTTTGATCATTGTCTTATTTGGGTTCTTTAGGGCCAAACTTGCTCCCCTTTTGGGGCTTTGTTGGTGGTCCCCAAGGCACATTAATTCTTCTTGTTTTTAGCTTCTTCAAAGTTAAGTCAAGGTTTCTTCAATATATTTCATGGACCTTCTTTGTGGACAAATTATCATAATTTTAGGGGCTTCTTCACTTGGTTTCAGGAGCTACTTGTCTTCAAATATTCTTTAAGGATTCATGATGGATTCATGGATTAATGGATTCATGTCTTCAATTCAAGTCTTTATGTCCTCATGGATTCATGTCTTCAATTCAAGTCTTTATGTCCTCATGGATTCATAATGAAAAGGATCCACTTCCTTACTTGCTTGATGCTTCAAGGGTCTTCATGACTCTTCATATTTGCTTGTCCTCTAGGTCCACTTCATCCTCACATTGGCTTGCTTGTCCAAACATTAGTAGAAAAAGTGAGATATCTGTTAAGATTCAATATGCTAAGACAGAAAATATCAGCATTACATTCCATTTCACAATAATAGCATATACATGATCACTGAAAGAACAACAAGCACAACATAAACACAAGAGACACAGATTTATCCTGGGAAACCCTCATGGGGTAGAAAACCCAGCAAAGCTTCCTCAATATAGATGACCAGCAAATACAAAGATGTAAACCATAGACATGAGCTCCTTCTCCTCCATAGTAGACCTCTCCCTCACCTATGCACTATTCACAAGTGAGTGTATTGTGTGTTAAATGAGGAACACACCTCTATTTATACACATCTCCGACTTGTATTTTATATTAACTAGGTCGGCCCCAACTTAACCAATAGGTTAAACACCCCATTACAACTGACTGGGCTGACCCCTCTAGGGTGGTCTAATAACTCTTTGACCCACATAACACATACAGTGCCAACTCCCACTAGGGAATTCTAATAACCCAAGTTACCACATTCCAACGGAGGAATAAACATCTCCGGATATACAATAAGGTCTTCACGGAGGAATGAAACATCTCCGGAATAATAAAGTAAAAATATAATATTCTTAGAATTTACAATATTTCAACACTCCCCCTTAACGAGAAGGATATTATAACAACATCTACAGGAGCAAGGAATCATTGACTACATCATACATGATACATCTATAAATCATTGGAAGCTTTCTCAACATCATCAGTAACTCAACCAGTTACTGGAATATCATCAGGTCTTCAATATTGGAGTATCAGCATCGTTAGTATTGAGTCTTCACCTTCTACAGCACTTGATCAGCTACAACATCGTCATCAACTGGATACTCTCGATCAACATCATCATATCATCGACTGGATCCTCTCGATCAACATCATCATATCATCAACTGGATCCTCTCGATCAACAGCATCATCTGGATCATCTCGATCAACACCAACATCTAGATCATCTCGATCAACAACAACATCTGGATCATCATGATCAACATCATCATCTCGATCTACAGCATCTGGATCATCTTGATCTACAGCATCTGGATCATCTTGATCTACAGCATCTGGATCATCTCAATCTACAGCATCTAGATCATCTCGATCTACAACATCTGTATCATCTCGATCTATATCATCTGGATCATAGTAGCATACTCTGCAATACACATGATCCAATTACAGGATGATCAATCCCGCTCTCTTTAGGACATAGGTCCATGGATGATACAATCCAAATCAAGTTCCGGGATGATCAATCCTTATCACTTTAAGACAAGTCTCATGTCTATGGACGATGCAATCCAGATCAACTTCCAGGAGGATCATTCCTTATCACTTTAAGACAAGTCTCATGTCTATGGACGATGCAATCCAGATCAACTTCCAGGAGGATCATTCCTTATCACTTTAAGACAAGTCTCATGTCTATGGACGATGCAATCCAGATCAACTTACAGGAGGATCATTCCTTATCACTTTAAGACAAGTCTCATGTCTATGGACGATGCAATCCAGATCACGTACATTTTGAACCAAAGGTCCAGGGAAGATGCAGTCCTATAATCAATTCTCGGAGACACCTGTCTACGGATCAATTCAAGGGACCTAAGTCCGGGGATGATGCAATCCCCACCTGCCCACTAAGGACTTCATTCTCGAAGACATCTGTCTACGGATCATTTCAAGGGACCTAAGTCCAGGGATGATGCAATCCCCACCTGTCCACTAAGGACTTCATTCTCGAATACATATGTCTACAGATCAATTCAAGGGAACTAAGTGTGGGGATGATGCAATCCCCACCAGTCCACTAAGGACTTTATTCTCGGAGACATTTTTCTACAGGTCAATTCTGGGACTGAAGTCCGGGGAAGATACAATCCCCTCTCGTCCACTAGGGACCACATTCTCGGAGACATATGTCTACGGATACTTTTAGAACATGTGTTCAAGGATGATGCAATCCCCTCGTCGAATTAGACCCTATCTAAGGACCATTCACCAACCTCACTATCGGCATCACAAATATAGGTATCCACATCATTGACCTCACTATCGATGTAGGCAATCTCATCATCAGCGACCATATCACTCCCCCTTTCGAGGAGGGTCCTTCTGAACTACACCAAGCTTGTCTCAGAAATACTCAAACTTTACTCGAGACAGAGGTTTGGTCAATATATCAGCAACTTGTTCATCAATGCTTACATACTCGAGCTTGATAGCTCCTTTCTGCACCATATCCCTTATATAGAAATATCGGATCTCTATGTGCTTTGACTTATCATAGAACACTGGATTTTCTGTCATCTTGATACAACTCTGGTTGTCACACAGAACATCAGTGGGTTCCATCTCTAAGTCAAATAAACCAGATAATAACTTTTGAATCCATATCATTTCGCAGTTAGAAGAGCAAGCAACTATATATTCCACTTCGGTTGTGCTGAGAGCCACACTAGAATGCTTCCTGCTAAACCACGAGATCATGGTAGATCCAAGACAATAACATCCACCTGATGTACTCTTCCTGTCTAAGACACTTCCTTCCCAATCAGCATTTGAGTAGCCATGTAATCTGAAGTCATGATCTCTAAGATAATATAGACCAAAATCTATCGTACCCTTTAGATACCTCATCACATGCTTTGCATCTATTAAGTGAACTCTTTTAGGTTCCACTAGATACTGACTCAAGGTATTTACGGCAAAGCATATGTCTGGTCTAGTATTTGTCAAATACATCAATGACCCAATAATATGTCTGTATAGAGTCACATCCACTAACTCTGAGGAGTCATCATCTAACAGCTTCAAGTCGGAACCCATGAGAGTGGCCATGGTTGTACATTCCAACATATCAAATCTTCTCAAGATTTTCACAGCATATTTTCCCAGGTTGAGAAAGATTCCTTCTGGGTCTTTCCATACTTCTAGACCTAGTAATGCATCAATCTGAGATCTTTCATCTCAAATTCTGTAGCCATCTTCTTCTTTCTTTTCATGATTTGTTTCTCATTCCCTGTCAGAAAGAGATCATCCTCATACAATAATAGTATGACAAGTTCATCATCCATAACCTTAAGGTAAAGGTTAGGATCAGCTTTACTTCTGGTAAAGCCCAAGCTTGTCAAGAAACTGTCAATTCTCCCTCTGTGACTGAACATCATTCACACTCTGCATTGAGTGATCTTCTACATATCTATCTGTGCCATCTCTCATTAGATGGGTCTACTGATATGAGCCTCAATATCATTCGAACTCTGTGGTGAGTTCCTTCTTGCATCCATGCCATCTGTATATAGAAACCATCTTCAACCTTGTAGCAAAGGTTGAGATCCACATCACCCATGGTGATCATTAAGCTCATCAAATGACTATAGATCCTAGGTACCCGTACAGAGCTTTCTTCAATTGAATCCTGGGAGTTTTCTCGATTCGTACTTCTTCTTCAATCACACCATTGAGAGAACAATATTTATCTAGCTACTTGGAGCAAACATCTCGTCATGATCCTCTTCCTCTTTCTAAGAGAATCTTCTAGCCACGAGCTTGCTATAGTATGTTTGATTTGTAAGTCTTCTTGTTGAACATTCATCACTTGTTCAATGTTCATCATTATTCATGATCTTTCCTACAAATCAAAATTAAGTAC
Source organism: Larix kaempferi (assembly GCA_027924585.1). NCBI lineage: Eukaryota > Viridiplantae > Streptophyta > Pinopsida > Pinales > Pinaceae > Larix > Larix kaempferi. Next base: position 8,375,298 of record BSBM01000008.1, read on the forward strand.
ATGATTAGTAATACTACATAATCATCAAATCATGTTGACATGATAACCTATTATGCATACAAATATGATTTTCATAGTTATGCAACAATCTTGACCAATACTTTGGCACAACACTTTTTCATATCCTGTATGCATACAGTGGCTATCTAGATGCCTTCCATCTCTACCAGAACATACTATTGAGAGCGTGCACAGCTCTCAGCATGTCAGCAAAGAGGTTTCATTCTAGACAATCAACAATGGAATGTTTGTCCAACTTATCAATCATATGCATATTAGTAGTATACTGTTCAAAGCTATATGAGTGTTTACACTCAGCATGATATATTCTAGAAATACAAATATGCATACAACCATTACAAGCAATATCATTTACTATTTTAGAGATTCAAATAACAACTAAAATACTTATCTTTTATGTTTGTGTGGTTGCCTCTTGCTTGATCTTCTATATGTCTTTTGAACTTCTATTCATTCTGTACCACTGTGCATACTCAAATGTGCACTAGTGTCGTCCTCATGATCTCATACAGAAACATACATTCATTAGTATAATTATAATTCTAAATAATCTTGAATATAAATGGTCATCATCATTCAATACATGGGTATCTAAGATCCTAGCACAAAGTAGGATTCTAAAATAGGAAGACATACCTGGATTAGATACATGCTTATTTATTTCTAACATACCCAAACAATATCTTTAGTCTCTTCAATGATCTAGAGACCTTGTGATAGTAAACTGCATACCTCATAATTTAAGCATAGTAGAAATAAATCATACATACCTCGTAAGTAGAGCTTCTAAAGACTATGGATAAGTCTTTGTCTTTATGTCATCATGGTCATAGAACTTGATTTGTCTTTCTTGATGTACCTGTCTTTTGTTAGCAGACAACATCATCCTCATACAACACCACAAGTGCATTAGTACAATCATAAGTGTCATAACCTTAAACAATGAATGTCTTTTCTCATTCCTCAATAATATGAAGACAAACATATCATAAACTTAACCATGAACAGATTTCAACACATACCTGTATCTCCTCAAGTCATACCTGTTGAGATTTCTTGTAGTCTTCTTATGTAAGGCGTTAGCCTCATCTCCCCCTGAAACTGGATCTGGAGATCGATTAGGGTTTGTGAGAGAAACCCTAAAAATTCAAACTTTGACTTTCACACTTCTGAATGGATGGAAAGATGTGCCTTGTTGCACTGATCAAGCTAGCATACTTCAATTTTGAAATCTCCAAAATTTGACCCCTCAAAATTGCCTTTGAAACTTCTGGATCTTTTGGAAAGGATCCTGAACTAGGGTTTGATGAATCCCACCCTTCTTCCCAATCAAAAGGTTTGATCCAAAGCTATAAAATCTTATTTTTCTAAGGAGCTTCCAGCCGTGGGCACAGACTTCAGAAATTCCAACTTTTGCAGAAGCCCTAATTTTCCACCTTTTCGATCAAAATCCCGAACTGGGGTTTGATCAAGCCCGGTCTTCTACCCAACCAAAAAATTTGATCTTGGTCTCTAAATTTCGATTTTGATGAGTATCATTCAGCCATGGACTCTGCTTCCAAAAATTCCAACTTTATCTGAAACCCTAATTTTCCACAGTAGTGACGATTCAAGAATGAAGGTGCTCAAAATCCAAATTTGTTTTGACAGAAATATGCACCTGATTGTTTCTGGTGTAACTCAAAAATTACAAATCCACAGGGTCTGAAACGTCTTCCTGTGGTAGCCCAACCTATCCTCTTTCCAACCCCACAGGTCTGACCTAAATTGGAATCTCTGAGAGATATTTATTCCAAGTGTCGCAACGTGACCTGTTTATGGGATAAAACAAGAGAGCAAACTTGTACGGTGTGCCACATGTCACTGGTTCAACTTCGGCCTCTAAAAATGTTACCTGAGATAATACAGTCCATGAACTACCTGTCACTTTTTACTAAATTTCATTTGGAGCTTTCTAGCCCAAGTTATGACCTTTTTTCCTAGGTCACCTGATTATGACTGAGATCTGGAAGAGGTAGAAACCCTAACTTGTACTGATCATAACTCACAAAGTACAATGAATATGAGGGTGTCCTTTGGATACAAGGTACATGGGGATGTTATATACGACCTGTAAAGGTTTCAGATACTGACCCTTTTCCAAAATGGATTTATAGGGAAAGTTCCACGATGATTGGTTTTTGCTATATAAAACCCTAACCTTCAAATTGTCGCAAGTGAAGCAAGTGTCGTAAGTGCCATACATTGCCTTCCTTTAGGTTAGCTCTGAAACCATGTTAAGATTCAATATGCTAAGACAGAAAATATCAGCATTACATTCCATTTCACAATAATAGCATATACAGGATCACTGAAAGAACAACAAGCACAGCATAAACACAAGAGACACAGATTTATCCTGGGAAATCCTCATGGGGTAGAAAACCCAGCAAAGCTTCCTCAATATAGATGACCAGCAAATACAAAGATGTAAACCATAGACATGAGCTCCTTCCCCTCCATAGCAGACCTCTCCCTCACCTATGCGTTATTCACAAGTGAGTGTAGTGTGTGTTAAATGAGGAACACACCTCCTCTATTTATACACATCTCCGACTTGTATTTTATATTAACTAGGTCCGCCCCAACTTAACCACTGGGTTAAACACTCCATTACAACTGACTGGTCCGACCCCTCTAGGGTGGTCTAATAACCCTTTGACCCACATAACACATACAAGGCCGAATCCCACTAAGGATGTCTAATAACCCAAGTTACCACATTCCGACGGAGGAATAAACAACTCCGGATATACAATAAGGTCTTCACGGAGGAATAAACAACTCTGGATATACAATAAGGTCTTCATGAAGGAATGAAACATCTCCGGAATAATAAAGTACAAATATAATATTCTTAGAAGTTACAATATTTCAACAATATCTGACCCAAAAAACTACTAAAATTTGCATACAAATGACTAAGTTTAGTCATGTGACTATTAGTCATTTATTCCAAGTCACTTATAACGTGACTAAATACATGAAAAAAAAAATAGTCATTTATTGGTTGTTTTGATTGGTTAGTTTGGTAGTATATTTAGTAGTTTTTTTAGTCATTGATTTTTGTTAGATGATCATTTATTTAGTCATTGATTGCTATTAATTGGTCATTTATTTAGTCATGATAGTCATTTATTGTCATCAACAAGTAGTATATTTAGTCATTTTAATCTTTAATTGCCACCAACTTGTAGTATATTTAGTCATTTTCATTCACTAATTTCTGTCCATTGGTAGTATATTTAGTATTTTTTTTAGTCATTGGTTGTTGTTAACTAGTCATTTATTTAGTCATGATAGTCATTTATTTCCATCAACAAGTAATATATTCAGTGATTTAAATATTTAATTATTGTCAACTGGTAGTATATTTAGTCATTTTTATTCACTGAATTCTGTAGATAGGGCATAGAGGAATCAAACCACTAACCTCCTGCCTATAAGGTAGGTCCTATTTCATTGATCTAGCACCCTTGAACAAAATTAGAGTTCACACTAAAAAAACATTTAGTTAAATATTATACATTGCATTTTATTTTGACATTTTTTCTTCCACGAGGCACTAATAGTGGCTACATTTTAAATTTTTGAAGAAACAATTTATCTACAGTAATACAAGAATCATTAGAAATCACAAGGTAAAGTAATACATAGCTTACATAGAGTTGCATCATAAACCAATGAATATGATAGGAAATCAAAACAATGACAACTGAAGTGGAAGAAATCAACTACCATTGCATTTGACAGGTAAATAGATGGCCTTCTTGTTTCATATCTTCCAACTAAACATGGTAAGTCTATACTTTATGCTCATGATATCCCAATAAAACTACAAGAAAAAAAGAAATAGAAATCATTCATAGGTCTTTCCTTGACATATTTTGGAATTTCAATCTTCTTGGGTTTCACTTTATTCTACAATCAAGAAATAATTCATCAGATTAGTTATTTAATAAAGAATCAATATAACCCGACAGAATGAAAAGCGCAGACACTAAGTTCAAACAAAGCACTCACCTTTTTATCTTTATCAAGTTTCAAATATTTTGTCACTGTAATAGATTCTTATTTAGCTTTCTTGGTCTTTGATGGTTCAACCCATGGATACTTTCCCTTATGATGGAAAAGGACAAATGTAGTAATGTTAGCAAATTCTATCCTTAATATAACATATCTTGAGCCACTATCTAATAGAGGAAACGATACCTATGTTTTTTCACACCCATCTTAGAAACTGAGAAAAATGGTAAGCTTCCCATATCATCTATAGATTCCTCTACTTTTTGTTTAGAGTTTCTTCCTTGAAGACTCCTCTCTCCTACAAGAAAGCACATACAAATTCTAGGTTTTCCACACCAAGTTACCAAATTGAATTTTTATTGACAATTTCATTTTTCTTGAGTTGAATGCCATCAAAATGTACTTTTGAAGATTGATTACCTCAGTCCTCAGTCTAAAAGGATTAGGGAAGGTAGTTTTAGGCTTCCTATTTTTCACTACATGAAGCACAAACATCCCATTATCTTGATATGTTTGAGCTACCAAGCTATTGGAGTTGACATGTTAGAAAGAAACATATCAATTTTAAGAATTCATCGGATTATGTAAACATAAGAACACGGTTGCTAATGTACACAATTCACTTCAAAATATTAATTAAGAAAAATACAATAGATGAAAGAACTAAGAAACTAACCTTGCTAGAAATCTGACAACTTTCATCCTCATAGAGATCCACCTTTGAATAGTTTATAATAGAAATCATATCACTACTACTCATGTGAAAGATCCTCAGAAGTTTATGTGCGATAATATATTCTAACAAAGAAAGGAAAGCCACAATAAAAGTAAAAACCTATATTAGAAATGTTGACCTATCATTTCTTTCATTTTGCAGAAGTAAAGAGGTTCATCTCACCACATTCATTGCCCATGTGTTCATGCTTAATTGATTGAGAAGGATATTCACTGCCCATCTCTTCATGCCTAGGGGTTCTTATACATTCAGTTGTTGTACAAATTTTAGAATCATATCTAGAATTCTCCCTCTATCTGTTTTTGTGTCAACTGCAATGTTTATTGTACAAAATGCAACATGTATAACCGTATGTTGAAGTATTATGTCTGAAGAAATTTGTTTTGAGTTGGTCTCTTTAGAGCCCAAATAATGTGCATAATTTATACCAAGATATTTATTTTCTATGTTATCTTGGACAATGTTTACGTAATTCCACAAACTCCTTCAACAACACAAGCATTCAAAATTGGGCTTCTTATAAGCATCAACTTGCAGATATTGACAAACTTTATAATTGTTAATTATATATATTTATAGAGAGAGAGAGAGAGAGACCATGGTATGTGTTTTTTTAAAGCCTATTTGGCCATAAGAAAACACAGAGACGTTGTATCCATCAAAAGAAGATTGTACTAAAGGATAAATGTCTTGAAAGAAATCCCCTTCACAAAAAACATTAAAAAACATCTGATTGTCGTACTTACCACATGATCTTTATTCTTCCTCAAAAACTGTAAGGTTTATTATTTAATGGGTCCACCACTTGATTTTTCTTCACAAGTAATGTTACAACGAAGAGAAATACAATTGCGTACATGCTGAAGTGTCACCACATGTATAGTCTAAACTACTATTGGAATATGACCAGCCAACTCCAGGAGGAGATTCCATAAAAAGGAGGTTTGATGCTACATTTACAAAATGTCATGTCAAATCGATGTATAGAAAAAGTAATGAATGTCCTCATAGAAGTTCTGGAAAACACTATAGCATCACTCCCAAATTAGTGCAATAATAGTTCAAACATTGCATTAAAAAAATAAAGAATCAACATACTCATGGTAAATCATTAATCATTTTTTCAGTCATTTTTGGAGGAGCCTAAGTTGACATGCCGACTAGGTCCTCCACTCGACTACCTGTAATACATGTCGATGGATTGAGTCGACCAATACATGTCGGGTCAGTTAGTTGAATCGACAAGTAGTTATGTAACTGTTTGTCAATCATATAAATAATTTGGTGAGCCGACTTACAAAGTTAAGTCAGTCTGTTCCTATATATGTAATCTTTCTGCATACCTTGCTGAGTAATAAAAGGCTTGTTGCTTCATCTTCCATCACTTGTTTATTGTATTTGTATCTTTGTGCTTGCTTGCGTATATTATAATATGTATTATTGGTAACCATGAAACCCTCTCGACTACAACATTGGTTTAGTTGCTAGTGATGCATGCATAAGATGACATCAATCATGATCAAATGATATCAGAGCAAGAGATTAAGGATTGGTGGGAGAGAAATATACAAAACTATCTGCAAAACTATGCCAGAAGAAACAAGCTAACTATTGCTCAAGCAAGAGAAAATTTATTCTCTGAGATGCATCAAAAATTCATAGAGTCTATACCGTTCGCATTGAAGAGGCTCCTAGATGAAAAGACCAACAGATGAAAAATAATGACAATTAATCCAAACGCTGAACAGAGGATTCCATACAAATCTATCAGAATGGTGCGAAAAAATAGCTAACAAGTTCTATGAAGAATGTGCTATTGAAGAACGAGTGTCTTTCGACAACATGAATAAAAGGTTTTATAATGACCTTACCAACCAATTTCTGTGTTCTTTACCGATACTTCTATTCAGGTTCTTGATCGCCAAAGGAACAACGCATATTGTCAAGACTCGACCCATGTTGTCGCCACCACCCTCGAACACAAATTGGGAAGAAAAGCAAAGAAAGTGGGAGAAATTCGTGCAAGAACGAGAATGGGAATATTTCCTGAACAAATGAAGTACCGTACTTCCCCAGTTTCCTAAAGAGCTTTGAGTTGGCATTGGAGGGGTATCCAAACACGTTCCTGATGGAGTAGATGTATGACAAAAGTTGACAGATGAAAAGCCGATATGACCACCAGCAAAAAATCCCAAAACATTGGCAAAAATAGAACAATGAGCCACAAAAGCACTCTGGATATCCAAAAGATTGAACGAGAAAAGAGGAGATAGTGGCGTGAATAACTAAGGTACAAAGGCTAGTGCGCTCCATAAAAAAATGAAATTTGGGTATAGCGATAGATGCAGAAGGAAATCCGCCAGAGTCAAGCCGAGATCGATAGTAAGGGGGCGTTGATGAAGCTCTGTTGTCGATGGATGAAGACTTGTGGATTGAGCGTGGTAGAGCTCTCCAAGTGAACATACCTAAGAGTACAACACCACAATACCCACTACTTCTAACTCAGAGTGTTCAAGTGCAGGATATCGTAGAAGAATATTTAGGACTTCATGCTGGTCAATCGGGAATTTGAAGTCGATGAAACAACAGAGGTGAAGAAATCAATAGATTTTTTATTCATCGATTGGAAGAAGGGAATTGGGTCACTTTTCAACCTGAATTCTCAAACATAAGTTGTCATCTACTCTATTTAGATCATGCGGAAGTGCCCCCCCTGCGACTTCCAGCATTAAGTGATTCGTTGAGTTCATAAGAAAATCCGAGGAGAAGTGAAATCCAGATTGAGCAAAATTTTACTTGGGTTTCGATAGAAGAAATTGAATAAAGCCAACCGTCGACAACCAACGAAGAACCGACTGAAGTTCAATACGTTGTCATTGAAAGTGAAGAACAAGCTCTAACACTTGTCAACATACATTTAGAAATAGTACCTGTCGCAGTTACTCAAGAAAGTAACTTTGTCACTGGAAGCAATCCACCATCACCGCTAGTAAGCTTAGAGGTCGAAGCCGTAGCAGGCATGGCCCACACAACAACACACCTTCATTTTTACGAGGGCGATGAATATCCTAAAAGGAATTGGTTTGTATGTGAATCGATTGTTAGGAACCCATGTCAACCCTTCTATTTACTTTGTTAGTATATTTTTGTTGGACGCATATGCTTTGTAAGTCGTCCTGTAGTATTTATTGATCCATAGTTTGTCTTATTGTTGTTGGATGCATATGCTTTGTAAATCATCCCATAGTAATTGTTGATCCATAGTTTGTATTGGCCCATGGTTTTTATTGACACATGGTATTGGCGCCTAGGCTTAGTATATAAGTTTGTGTTGAGACCAATGAAGGTACCATGAAGTTATTTGTATTGAGCTTGCTCAAAGGAGGTTGCCCCCTCGAAGTGGCCTGTGATCAATAAAAGTGATTATGAGTTATGTTATTACTGTGATCTCATGTATTTTCATTAATTAATTGTTGCAGGTTCTTCACATCTGGTATCAGAGCACTTTCTTGGGCTCGTTGGGTGAAATTTTTGCCAAATTTTTTTTGGCATCTGTTGCAGCTTCGGATCTGGGAATAATCCCTATCCGCTTAACTGTGGGAAGTACTTGGGCATAATCCCTAAAACTCATTGTGAGGAGTACCATAGGAGCCCCAAAGTAGCTGGCCCATTAAGAGGACCTGCCAGTGAAAAGGGCAACGACCCCTACCTGATTGACTAGTTCCCACCCGTGAGGTAAACCAAGAGCTGTTGTTCATGGCAAAGCGGTTATCAGTTTCACCTGAGCCGTGGAGTGACGGGTACCGCCCCAATATGCAAGCCCTCAGACAACATTGGTGGCTAAGTGAAACCCCTGAACTATTAAGAAGTCGCACATACCTGGAGTCCATATCTATTTTCAGTTGAACTATTGCCGATCACTTCCACGCCATTTTAGATCTAACCGTTTTCGATCCATTTGGTGTCGTTTCAGATCCATTTGTTGTCGATCACTTCTTCGTCGTCGCAAATCCATTTGTTTCCGCTCCCTTCTGTGTTGTAGCAAATCCATTCTGAAAAAAAAAAAACATTTTTTCGCCATATCTCCCTTGTTTTAACTTTGTTTCCCTTGAAACTTTTCGGACACAACAAATTCTATTTTTTCTCCATGTCTCCCTTTTTTAAACTTTGTTTCCCTTGAAACTTCCCGGACACCCCTGCAATCCCATTCTGCATATTTCATTCCCGAGGACCTTATCCCAAATTATACTTCCCAAAGCCAGAAATCTCACATTTGTCTATTTTTAAGGTTTTCCACAACTTCTTCAATTTTCACCCACTTGCCTCCAAATTTTGCCACCGTGTTCATTCCCTATTTTTGCTTCTTTGTCCCTCTTTGACCAATTTTCTCATTCTTTCACCCTACTTCTGAAATCCCCATTTTTTGCTTCCCTTTCAAACCCCAATTACCCATTCAAGTTTTTCCCAAATCCAAATTTCCCGTTACTAAATAAGCTTTTGTTTGTGTTTTTCTATCCATCCCCCCCCTGCAAAAAAAAAACTCCTGGTTATGGTTGTCACCTGCGTAGGAGCAAAAACCATGGAGGAAGCACTTGCATCCATCCAAACCAAACTCCAAGATCTGGATGAAAAATTTCTCAGCCTCCATCTTCAGCATTCAACCATGAACAATAACCGACAACAAGAATCTTCTGCAGCCAATGGGTTCTCTTCTTCCAACAATTTCCATAGTCCGAAGCTTGAATTTCCTTGCTTCAATGGTACTGATCCGATTGGGTGGATCTATCATGCAGAACAGTATTTCAGTCTGCACAATACTTTTGATGTCCAAAAAGTTCCACTTGCATCCTTTCATTTGGAACAGGAATCCTGTCAATGGTATCGTTGGTACATCAAGGCTCATGACGAGCCAAAATGGAAAAAATTTTGCCAACTCCTTTTGCAACGATTTGGTCCTAGTGCTTTTGATGACTTCACTGGAGCACTCACTAAACTTTTTCAAAGTGGCACTATGAGAAAGTATCAGACAGAATTTGAGAAACTAGCCAATCACACAGAAGGATTGTCTAATGAATTCTAAAGGAGTTGTTTTATCAATGGTCCTAAGGATGAAATCCGTTCAGAGGTTAAAATGTTATGTCCCAACACAATGATGGAAGTCCTAGGGTTGGCTAAGTTGGCAGAAGACAAGATTGCAACCCAACAATGCTCCAAACCCACTTTCGTTCCCTTCCGAAATATGGGTTGTCGACGACCTCCCATCCCTCCAGCTCCTCAACCAACTCCTCTCAAGCATTTGTCTGAAATAAAGATGTAGGAACGCAGAGAAAAAGGGCTTTGTTATAATTGTGATGAGAAATTCACTCAGGGACATAGATGTGTTCAACAAAAGCTCTATCTCTTGGATATGGATTCTCCACCTACCTCTAAAATTGGTGAAGAAGCTCCAGATACAATGGATGATCAGGTTGACATTCAGGAGCCACCACCCCCCATCTCAGGATGAACAACCAGAGATATCTCTCCATGCTTTATCCGGCGTCACCACCCCCCAAACAATGCGGATCAGGGGTTACTTCAAGAAGCTTCCTCTTATAATACTCATTGATTCTGGTAGCACTCATAACTTCATTGACCCTCGGATTGCCAAACATCCTGATTATTTTTTCCATCCTTGCTCCAACTTTGAAGTCATGGTTGCCAATGGGGGCACCATACCTTGTAAGGGGAAGTGTCACAATGTGCATATCTCTCTGGAAGATTATAACCTGCGCTCTGACATGTTTGCCTTGTCCCTAGGCGGATGTGATGTGGTTTTGGGCATTCAATGGTTACGCACACTTGGCCCCATATTATGGGATTTTGCTGAACTTTGGATGCAGTTTTTAGTCAATGGGAAACAACACAAATTTAAGGGCTTACAACAAGGATGTCTCTGCATCATCAGTTCACATCGCTTGGAAAATATCCTTAAGAATAATTCACATGGTGTCATCACTCAACTCCATTCCATTCAGATGCACCCATCAAAGGTCTCCCCTACTTCCTTGGATAGATATGCAGGTGTCCTTGCTGAACCCGTGGGCTTGTCGCCTTCAAGAGACCTTTCTGGTAATAATTTAGCCGCATCTATATCTCAATAGGAAATGATGGCTATTTTTCATGCAGAACAGAAATGGAAGCCATACCTATTAGGGAATTATTTCTACATCAAGACTGATCTCCAAAGTCTAGAAAATTTCCTGGAACAATAGGTCTCCTCCCCAACACACCTCAAATGGGTTATCCAACTCATGGGTTATGCCTATGCGGTCATTTACAACAAGGGTAAGGACAATATGGTGGCAGATTCTCCTTCTCGCACATTTGATGACCCCGTTTCTCTTACAACTATTTCTTTGCTTGTTCCAAATCGGTTGCAATCTGTTCAACAAGGCTATCTCTTCTATGAACTCCATGCTTCTTCATCAGCAGGGCACTCTGGGTTCCTAAAAATGTATGACTGGGAACAATGTAACTTCTTTTGGCAAGGTATGAACATGACAATTCAACAGATGGTGGCTGACTGTGATACTTGCCAGGTCAACAAGGGTGAAACGAAACTCCTTTCAGGACTGCTCGAATCCTTGCCCATCCGTACAGAGATTTGGACAACTATTTCTATGGATTTCCTAGAAGTGCTCCAGTGGTACAATACCACATCTAAAAGGACACCATATGAAGCAATATATGGACGTGCGCCCCTAGTTCTTCTTCCCTACACCCTCAGCAACTCCCTAGTTCAGGAAATTGACTCAATTCTTCGACACCGCGATCAGATTCTTCTCATTGTGTAGGACAATCTTCACATGAAAAGAATTCAAATGAAACAACAAGCCGATTAGCACCATTCTGAGGGCACTTTTCATGCAGTTGATATGGTTCTTCTTTGTCTACAGCCTTCCAAGCAACCCTCCCTGCAACTCAAAAGGCGTTAGTGGCCCGGAATGCAACCCAAGGATGCTACAGGGAAACCACTCCTTCAGATTTTGCATCAATTTCCACATCTAAAGCTTTGAAGTCAAAGCTTTTTCTAAGGGAGAGGGGATGTTAGGAACCCATGTCAACACTTCTATTTACTTTGTTAGTATCTTTTTGTTGGACGCATATGCTTTGTAAGTCATCCCGTAGTATTTTTTGATCCATAGTTTGTCTTATTGTTGTTGGACGCATATGCTTTGTAAGTCGTCCCGTAGTAATTGTTGATCCATAGTTTGTATTGGCCCATGGTTTGTACTGACACATGGTATTGACCCATGGTATTGGCTCTTAGACTTAGTATATGAGTTTATGTTGAGGCCAATGAAGGTATCGTGAAGTTATTTGTATTGAGCTTGCTCAAAGGAGGTTTCCCCCTCGAAGTGGCCTGTGATCAATAAAAGTGATTCTGAGTTCTGTTATTACTGTTATCTCATGTATTTTCATTAATTAATTGTTGCAGGTTCTTCACATCGATATGGGAAGCTAACACCCTTACCAATGAAGACCGAAAAATGGCACAATTTGCTAGCTCATTGCGAAAAAGAGCTCTAACCTGGTATATGACATTCAACGAAAAAACACTCAATGCAACAAAAGCTCAAATCAAATAGCATTTCTTATACTTCTTTAAAACACTGGATGCGAAGTACTTGGCCGCTGAAAAATTGAAGACTACAACGTAAAATCCGACAAAAACTGTGAGGGAGTATGACAACAGATTAAAATATATACTCAGCCTAATCAAATATGACATTCAGGACCAGTTGTTGATCCAATGGTTCGTAGTTTTCCTATTACGAAAGATCAAAGTGCATGTTTGTTGGCATAACCTCACCTCGTACAAATATTCCCTAACAAAGAATTTACCAATAGAAATGGATGATGACTACCCCATAGCCCCTGTCGATAGACGTAACGAGGAAAAAATGGAAAGCATGCATAAATCCATCCGAGAAATCAACCTCAGAGGAACAAAACTCTGGTGTACAAAATGCTCCACAGCAATGGTTTATATTCCTCATGTAACAAAAAGTGACTGCAAAGGCATCACACAACATAAGCAATAAGCAACGAAGCAGTTTGCACGGATGTTCAGGTGGATATTTTAACACATGCTTATGTAAAATGAAAAAAAGTTGGGATCCCATCAGGATATGGTCAGAAATGTATGAAAGAGAAATATGTGGCCTCAAACTCCAAGTCATGATGGGACTAATAGAGCTCCCGGGCCTATGAGAATAACTCAGCATGGGCACCAAAATGGAAATGGGGTGCTGACTAGGGTGTCCCATGTTCAGTAGGCTCTTATGTCGGAATGGTGGAAAGTACAGATATGGAGGGCTGACCCACCAATTTCCAACAGTTTCGACCCTATGGCAAGTTTGGGTTGCAAAAGGTTCAAATGCATCTTCACTAAGGGATAGCCTAAACCTATATGCAAGCTTCCAAATATACTAGATCAGATCGACGAAAATGCAGATCATGCTCCTATACTTGGGTATATTTAATCCAATTATGCTCCTAGTGGCCCCACAAAAGATGTCGTTAGGTGGGTGCAACCAAATGTTTACAACTTCAGGGATATCTTCATCTGATGATAAAATGTAATCCAAGAAATCATGTGAGCTGGGAAATCTCACAAACCAAATGGGCCAAGTAGCCAAATCATATTCCTCCATCAAGGGAATATTTTGATCTGAATCTGCCGAAGCTATTAGAGTAGCTTGGTATGAAACTTCTACGACATATAGGGTTGATCCAAATGCTTTCCAACATTTAAATGACATTACACAAGATGAGGTATCTTCATCCACTATGGTTAGAGTGATGTTCTTACCATGAGTCATTACTTTAATCTGAAAATCAATTTCGCAAAGGATCCTGCATATTGAATGGTCTATGTCTGATGTGATCAAAGTCGCATCGGATGGATCAACAATGCCAATTGTAGACAATAGTTTGCGCAGGACGACATTGCAATACCTCCAAGGCCAACATGGAATATGGTACTTGAGCTAGGTCCTTAGGAACATTACCATTTTGAGTAACTCGCATGTTAGGATTATGCATTGTTCTATGTAGAACACCTTTGGGGGTTGTGGTACTAATTATATGGCTCGTTTCTCAATGTAGAGAGAACCACTTGGTTGTGATGCCGATTGATCCGATGTACTAGGAGAGGCATCATAAGAATCAAGTCTTGTTTGAATGTTCATCTCATGATCACACATGAATACATTGGCATTGGGATCATTTCCCCCTTGCGGGGGGTTAGCTGGTTGCCCCCTGGCGGGGGTGTTGGCGTTAGAATAGTGGTTTGTTGTTTCCCACCGCATTTAAGCATAGTTGGTGCATCTCTTTTCCCAGAGTTAGCATTTTTCTTATTCTTGTATTTCTTCTTATTTTCCCTAAGATCTTTGGACTCGACTATAAGGATTTCAGAATTCTGGGAAGGATTAGCACTTTGCTTACCCTTGTACTTCTTCTTCTTTCCTCTAAGCTATATCGATGAGACTTTGAATATGTCAGAAGTGTTGGAAGGAGTAGCAGGTTCCTGCATTGCTTGGCCAACTGTGGGTTGCAAATTCTGAATAGAAACTTGTCCCAAATGTGGGGTAATCTGTTCAAGTTGGTTGATGGGATCCATCATACCATTGACATGAGGTCCATGTGGCAGCCTAGATGGATCAAACGTAGGTCTTGCAGGTTGGTTCCAAAAAGATTGGTTACTTCCTAGAACCTGACCACTCCATTGCGGGATGGGGTTAATGGTTGGATTTCCCCCTTGCAGGGTTAGGCCCAAAAAGGATTGGTTACTTTCTAGAACCTAACCACTACATTGATGTGTTCCTTGGGTGTGATAATAATTCCAAGGTGGGTTTCCCATTTGAGGAGACTGACACCAAGAAGACTGGCTACTTCCTGGAACATCACCAATTGGTGGATTTCCTCCTTGCGGAGGTGGGGCCCAAGAAGACTAGTTACTTCCAAGATCCCAACCACACCATGGCAGTTGAACTTGGTATTGAAAATCATTCCAAGGTTGACTGCCTCCTTGCGGAGGTGGCATCCAAAAATATTGATTACTTCCTGAATGTTGTCCATTCCATGGTGGAACAAGATGGATGGATGGATTTCCCCCTTGCAGAGGTAGGCCCCAAAAGGATTGGTTACTTTTTGGAATCTGACCAAACCATTGATTGTTTCCTTGGTTTAGATAAGCGTTCCAAGGTTGATTTCCTCCTTGCAAAGGTGGTCCCCAAGAAGATTGGATACTCCCTGAAACCTCCCCACTCCATTGTGGAATGGGGTTGATAAATGGATTGCCCCTAGGCATTGTGCTAGGATAATTTGGAGGATAACCCCCTAGGGCATTTCCACTAATCTGAGGAGCATAACCCAAATTGGCATAAATGTTCCATGGTTTGTTTCTTTCGCCAGGAATATTACCATCCCATGGTGAAGGGTTTCCCCCAGAAGTAGAATTTGGACAAGTGTTAGGTATACCATGAGGATTTTGGTTTACTCCTTGTGTGTTTTGGCCTTGATTAGACGAACCATATGGAAAACCAATGTTTGGTAAGGCACGCCCTTCAATAGGGATTCCTGCAAATGAAGTGGATGTATTTCCGAGATTGGAACACGAAACTGTACCAACTGGCACTAAAGTTCTGGTTGAACTTGTGCTACTAATAGGTATACTAACTGTTGGGATTGATGTAGAGGCCAAATTGGAAGTATTGCTACCTCCAACAACTGTTTGATGTTGTGACAATGTAGTCCCTTGTGCTCCTGATGAAGCCATAGGATGATGATAACAACATTCAAAAGTTGTACTAGATAAAGAACAATGAATATTATACTGAACCCAATTCTTAAGGAGAGCTCCATCTCGGAAATCCTGCATCGGTCGGATACAATTTAGATGCTGAACTATATGAATGGAAGATAGAGAACTATGAATTGCAAGCAAGAGAATGTTGGACAATCGAAGATGTTACCAAAAAGAAAACAAATCAATGTTTCTCCATCTCTACAATACCAAAGATATTCGAAAGAAAAATCCGAGAATATCCAACAATGGAACCGGCGAAGAATGACTTGACATATACTAATCCGGTGAGATACAAGGAACGCAAATCTTCGTCTTTACATGTCGAAGAAGTATCAAAGAATGTCGGAGAACAAGGACGACTACAGAGCTTGGTTGAGACATTCATAGGTCAAGTAGCAAGGTGGTTGGATACTCACCAGGCGAGACTCCGGACTTGGACCACAACATCGACAAATTTTGTTGAAAGATTTGGAGGAAAGAAACTAACAGCTCAAGCAATAATTCCACTATTTACACAAGGAAAAGATCCCGAAGTACACATCAATAACTGTGAAAGGGAATGGACAATATTAGGATACAAATATGAAGGAACATGGCCACATATTTTCCCGAATACACTCGATGAATTGCCGAATAAGTGGTACAAAATGGAAGAGGCAAGAGGAGAAATGTTTATATAGAAAGAGCTAAAAGAAAATTTTATCGAAGATTTCAAATTTTCTCCAAAAGAGGAGAAATTAATCGAAGCAAGCAACAAAGTGAAAAAGTTTCTACAACCAATAAGCAATAAAACATCAACAACTGGCTTGACAAACCGCTATATGCAATATCATCAAGTCGACAGGAATCGAGCATCCGACAAGATTACAATTGGAAATAGAGAAAACTGATGGAAAAAGATTCAAATGGAAACAAAATAATCCAGACACATCTAAGCTGGTCAGAACAACCTTCAAATTCGAAGCAGCAGAAAAATAATATCTTGAAAGACTAGCCGAAATAGACTTTCCACCGACATTCACTAAACTCAAAGAAGGAAAACGATTGATCAATGAAAGTAGAGCACCGGAATGGATGGATGCAAAATTCAAGACGAAATAAATCGACATATCAAACGATGAAATACCAAAAATGGAAAAATTCGCAGACTACTGGAACAAGGAACAAACGACAGAATTCACAAGTCTCCTTAAGGAATTTCAAGATGTATTTGCACGGGACTACAAAGATATGAAAGGACTAGTACAGGAAATGGGAGAAATGAAAATTGACGTTAAACCATATGTAAATCCGGTGAAGAAGAGGTCGTACAAGATAGCGCACAAATACAAGGAAATTGTTAATAAAGAGATCGATGGCATGCTTTCTGCTGGAATAATCTATCCCATCGATCAATCAGAATGGGAAATTCTAATGGTTTTCCAACCAAAGAAGCACGATCGGACTCGAATTCAAATATGTGTCGACTTCAGAGAGCTCAATAAAGTAACACTTACTAACCCTTTTCCCACTCCTTTTGCTGATGAAATTATTAATGAAGTTGCAGGTCATGAGTGTTACTCATTTACAAACAGATGCTCTGGATACATTCAAGTACCCATCGCCGAAGAGGAACAAAAGAAGACTTTGTTCGTCTGTGAATTTAGATCATTCGCGTACAGATTTATGCCATTTGGACTAAAGAATTCACCGGCCGTGTTTTCCAGAATTGTTGTCAAGGCATTCCAAGAGTACATTTGTAAAACCATGGCTATATACTTTGATGACTGGACAATATATTCCATGTTGAAGGATCACTGTAAATGGCTCATACTAATGTTGGAAATATGTCGACAGATACAACTCTCGTTGAATATAATGAAATGCATATTTGCAAATCCAATCGGAATACTGTTGGGACACGTCGTACGCAAAGAAGGCATAAAACTCGACTATGCAAAAATCAATATAATTCTCGACTTAAAAGCACCAGTTAACTTGAAACAAGTGAGAATATTGTTGTGCCATACAGGATATTATAGAAATTTTATTCGGCACTACTCCAACATGACATACCCTTTGGAAGAACTGTTGAAGGAAAATCAAGTATACCAATGGACTGACGAGTGCAACACATCATTCGACATTTTAAAAAGAAAACTAGTCGAAGCACCTATACTAAGATTCCTGAATTGGTCGATTAAATTCCACATGCATATAGATGATTCAGGAATAGAATTCGGTGCAATTCTAACACAACCAGGAGATGATGGAATGGACTACCCTAACGCATTCAGCAGTAGAAAATTGAATAAAGCAGAAAGGAACTATTCAACGACAGAAAGGGAAGCATTGGGTTTGGTATTTGCACTGCAGAAGTATCGACACTATCTATTGGCTAACCACTTTTTGTTTTATACATATCACCAAGCACTCAAATACTTGGTCAATAAACTGCTACACCATGGAAGACTCTGTCGTTGGTTGCTATTATTTCAGGATTTCGAGTTCGAAGTTATAGTTCGACCAGGAAAATAAAATGTCGGTCCCGACCACTTGTCGAGAATAAACACAGGAGAAGAACTGACAGGAATTGAGGATGAATTGCTTAATGCTCATTTATCTAGAATCATAGCTATCCCATCGGAGCTAGAAGAGATCACACAATTCGTAGAAGATGGACAAGCACTGGAAGGAATGCAGGAGAAGAAAAAGAAGGTCTTAGCAGTGAAGGCTGCATCGTATACTATAATTAATGGATTCCTCTACAAAAGTGGACCTGGCGATGTATTACAACGCTGTTCTCTTAACCATGAAAGAGAAATCATACTCATTGAGGCACATTATGGACCGACAAGAGGAAATTTTCAGGCTGACATAACAGTAAGGAAAAATCTGTAATCTGGATTATGGTGGCCGACAATGCATAAATATTGTCGATAATTTGTCAGCAAATGTGACAGATGTCAGCGACTGGGCCGACCTCTTACAAGTATGGAAATTCCCCTCGTACCAGTAAATCCAAGCTTAACATTCGAAATATGGGCAATAGACTTCATTGGACCATTCCCGATACTTGGTAGATGAACAGGAGCAAGATACATTATCACCACATTTGAATATGTTACCAAATGGGCAGAAGCAGAACCTATCAATAATTTTTTGATTGAAGCTGCTAAGTTTATATATGAGAATATCATCACAAGTTTCGGTTGTCCGCTTACTTTGATCAGTGACCATGGATCACACTTTGTTAGTAAAACAATTTCTATCCTCACAAAAGAATTTCTAATTGAGCACCAGAAAATCACATCATATCATCCACAGTCCAATGACGTAATAGAAGCTTTTAACAAAAAACTCACTAAATGTATAACAAATATTTGCAATGTCGACAAAAATGACTAGGACGACAAGATTCCTGTAGTATTATGGGCTTACAGAACAACGTACAAAATATCAACATGCCAGACCCCATTCAAACTCGTATACGGCCAAGAAGCTGTCGTCCCTTTGCACTTCTGACAACAAGCACCTATAATTTCCGAAGTACTACATATCAATGTCGAACACGCCAGAAAAGAATGACTAACCCAACTGTCACACCCAAAATTCATAAAAATTTAAAGTTTTTCCATACAGTAATAAATGCTAATATTAAATATTATAGAAGTATATTACTGACAACTTAACTCTTTTATTAAGAGATTAGTTATATTATAATGAAGTATATTATAGTCATACTACTTTGACGATTCTTACTACTCTTAAAAATGATAACTCGTCAGCAATTCTTTTAACATAGAAAGAGCTAACATCATCATCATAATAATCTTAAAGGTACTTTCGAGCTTATTAAAATATACATACATAACATATTATGATAAGTCAAACCTATTCCTCAAATACTCAAAAAGTCTCCAATATGCTATCATACATAAATTCACTCAAACTTTATTATCTAACTTCTTCATATGAGGGTCATTCATCGATTTACATTATCTAACTGAAGGCTTGCATTTTCATAAGGTTTAATGCACTCGTAATTCGACCGTGCTCAGCCTATTTACTATACAACATGCAATCTGCAAGGTATCAATTCGACTTAAAAGCATGTACATCTTTTATAAGTTAACAATATCAAGAGATCAAACATAATAATAACAAACATTAACATAATCATAAAAATTTTAAAAAAGAGATGAGTACACAATCATAAAACTCACATTTAGAAACACACATCAAGTACACCATTTTACGGTGGTTCACCCGCATCTTGGGCTACATCCACAAAGGGTTGTGTTATATTATTCATAAAAAAATTGAAGGATACAATCAACAATACTACTATTGCTTTCTACTTGTTTCAGTCTCTCTTATCTTTGTGTGTAGGTATTGTCATACTTGGAATAAAATTACCTCTTCCTCAACATTATAATTTCATACCTTCATTTAAATAAAAAGGAGAGAACCCCTTGTTACTCCATGCAATGGAGTAACTAAGTAATATTTTACTTATCCTCACTTTACAAAACTCTTTTTACTTGAACCAAGGGTAGCATGACCCTTCTATCATTTTCTTAAGTATCAACTTATATTTATATATTTAAATCTCCTTGTTACTCCATGCAATGGAGTAACTAAGTAATATTTTACTTATCCTCACTTTACAAAACTCTTTTTACTTGAACCAACCAAGGGTAGCATGACCCTTCTATCATTTTGTTAAGTATCAACTTATATTTATATATTTAAATCTTTTGATTACCTCTATACGTATATAACATCAACATAAATATATACACATATATTTATGTGTAAGTCTTTTCATAACCTTCATACATATATAAACATATATATGTAAATATAAGTTTATTTCTTAACCTTTTTACATATATAAACATATATATGTAAATATAAGTTTATTTCTTAACCTTTTTACTTATGTTTCATAAACATAAATATATATATGTTTCTAAATATAAATTATTTCTTTCACTTTCATACTTATGTTTATCCACATAATTATATATATTGATAAATATAAATCCCTTTTTTAGTCTTTAAATGGAAAATATATAGTTTAATCCAACATATTTAAAGAAGAATATATAGTTTAATCCAACATATTTAAAGAAGACATGATGGCACTTGTCCCTAAAATAATAATCATTTCTATTTACAGTGAATCTATTTCTTACTTCCTAGTTTTTAAGAGTGTTCTCATAATCTTGTATAATGACTTATAGTAGTCTTCACAACCTATTAAAGTGACTCATGCCACTTTCATATATTTATAATAATTCATATTATTTACATGGAGTGTTCTCATAATCTTGTATAATGACTTATAGTAGTCTTCACAACCTATTAAAGTGACTCATGCCACTTTCATATATTTATAATAATTCATATTATTTACATGACATTTTTAATTTTTAATGATCCACATCATTTTCATAATATATATAATTCAAACGATCCAAAATAATATATATAATTCAAACGATCCAAAATACATTGCGCATTTGGCGGAACGTTAGATTTCTCCTTAATTTTGAAATTAAGTTAAAAGATGATAAATAAATTGCGTAAGGTTCATAAAACATGTTACACTAAAAATTAGCGCATCCATATCTAGTTTGTAAAAATTAAAGTTTCCAGAAACGGCAGAGTAGGAACTAACCACTCCAAGGTATCGGTGAGACCTCCGAAATGTGTTCCGCTCTCAGAAGAGATACATCTCTCCTAACACGTGCATTTGCAACGATTGAAAAATTTGTGGAAACAATCAGTTACACAGAGATCTTCTACCAACGTAATGCTGAGGGAATCCCCTATCAACCTGTTTCCTGTCGCAGCATTGTTTCCATCGCACAACGCAGTGAAAGATGACAACCCTCTTTTTCTTCCCAATCGCTAAGGTCGCTATCATTTTCTTCCTCTCCCCTTCGTGTAACAATTTCCTAAGAAATATAAGAAGTAAATCTTACAGGGATCGATCAACAAAGGATATTGAAGCCCCTATCTCCTCCACTCCCCCCCTCCGATCATGCTCTGATCCTTCCCTTTAAAAAGCAATGGGATTTCCCCTCTCCGGAAGGCAGATGGCAGCCTTGGAGAGCTTTAGGTTTTCCTGGACAAATGGCAAGGGAAAAGAGCCGCGTGCTCCATGAAGAAAACAGATGACCGTAGTGAGGTGTTGGAGTGTTCCACTTAAGGGAACAATTCGTATACGATTTTAAAATAGGACTCGTAAGGCTTCCTAGCCATCTTACTCATTTCCTTATAGCGTTTAGTTATTATCGCTCTTAAAATCCTAAGCTTTTAAACTAAGATTTTATAAACATAACACTAGCTCGAGGTCCACTGGCGACAATAATGGTCAATTTGGAGGGATGTTACACACTCCACCCCTTAAAAATAACACCGTCCTCGGTGTTCGACAGTTTGTCTTTTGCGTCCATTCGTCATCTTTCGTTTACTTTTGTTCTTATGCTTTGGTCGTCTTCACATCTTTGCGATTTTCCGCAAGCTCATTTTTACTTATAACCTACACACTGTACAACTCGTACACGATTTTTCAGTATTCTTCAGTATAACATAAGTATAAAATACTAATGGTCATCATTCTTCCTCATCCTTTGAGGAATGTTTTGCTTATTCCAGCATTCATAACATTCAGACATGAACACATGCGATAGTCTAGCTACAAGATAATTTATTATCATCATAAAAAAATTATTTCAACATAACTCTGTTTGATCACCAAACTCTTTTGTACTTCAGCAATCATGGAGACTTGCGTATCAAATGCTCTGTTGCATTTCCGCAATCATGGAGACTTGCATACAACACATAAACCTTCTGCGACTCTACAGGAACATCTCTGCATTCTTTCACCGGAAGCATGACAACCTTACTCTGCAACTCATTACATAGCTTCACCTCATCGAATATTCTTGTGGGGTCAATTCTAACACCACAAGGAAAAAGTTAAGTCTCCTCAGAGAACCTCTTGTGTGCTCCATTCTAACAACACAAGGAAAAATTGTGAGCCCTTCCTCTGCTCAATTCGATGGATACAAAGTTTCCCTAGGACTCTTGGGTCAGTATAACATTCAACGAGCTACCCACCTACTCTGTTCCACTTCCATGGGGAACATGACCACAATTTAGGGAATTTGTCCCATAACAACAACTAGTAAGTGAGTGCGAGATGTAGCCCTTCTGCCTAAGTCCAGGAATTTATTATTTTCTCCTCAAAACTTCTCGTTTGAGTCCAGGAAATATTTCTTAGTAACAATCATTTATTATTTCTTGCATACCACATAATAACAACAAACTATTAAAATATATTCATCTATTTACTTATCGTATTCTATGCATTTTGATGATTACACATCATCAGTCATAAGTCTTACCACCAATCGTGATTCATAAAATCCCGAAAATAAAATGTAAAGTAAATCATTACTTACTTTTGAGCGATTTAGCTCAACTTATCTGTATAAGTGCTTTTATAATGAATGTTACTCCTTTGATTATGTCACTAGTCAAAGTTAAGATCACTTCCTGAAATGTTAGTATTTAAAGAAAAAATTATTTGCTTCAATTGCTCAATAATTGAACACATTAGTTCCATAGCATTATACGCATGCTCGTTCAATTAACACGTGCATCCTCTTCACTTCACCCCGATGTAAACTCTTTAATATCTTTAATGTGAGTCTGAGGTCAAATCTATTGAAAACATGTTAGTATCATAGTTTAAACATTTAGTTACATATAGATTCATTTCAAATCGAGACTTATCATCTTAATAAACCTTTAGATGTTAAAAGATCCCAGGCTTAATCAATCACAACAAGATTAGAATTCTATCAAACTATCCACAAGGATTTTGATACTCATTAATCTTGGTTAGAAAATATAACTTATTCTACAGGGGTCTATCATAATGTATTTCTAGAATAAGGTTAGTTTAACCCCTAGGAACATTGCTTGAAAATTCATATAATAATACACCTTTATCCTTGAAATTTTAATCACCATAAGAAATTCTGAATTAAAATACAATTCATAGTAAGTAATGAAAATCATTTAACAAAAAGACGATTTTTCATAAGCAAGAATAATATTCAAACGCATTAATCATTTTATCACATAAATTTGTTCACGACTTACACATGACTTGTAACCTAGGATATGTGAGATTTCATTTTGGCTATCAATACCCAAAATAACATTTT
Source organism: Larix kaempferi (assembly GCA_027924585.1). NCBI lineage: Eukaryota > Viridiplantae > Streptophyta > Pinopsida > Pinales > Pinaceae > Larix > Larix kaempferi. The sequence goes on from BSBM01000008.1 coordinate 8,399,206, forward strand.
CTTAAACTACAGACTCCATACTCTTGGATCCACAAAAGAGAATGAAACAAGTCAACATTTATTTCTGTAATAAGCATGCTATCAAAACTTTAAGCAGGAAGATGTTCAATCTATCATTAATACTTTGAAAACCAACATTTTATTTCGAAGAATGCTCCTAAATAATAAATAATTATCACTTCTACCAACAAGTATTTTACCCGATTATCTTCTATCCTATTTCGTGAAGGAAATATTTTATGGATAACATTGTCGTACAACTATGCATAGAAATTGAAAGGTGTTCAAGTGACTTGCCTAATCTACAAACTTATCCCTTCGGGGTATACTGGTAAAACTATACGTTTAACTCAATGATGTTCATAGGTAATATACTTAGTAATAAAATTTGAGCAACTAAAATTGAATGGCGTTTCTACGAAATTTGAATATTTAAAATAAGCGATATGTTCACAAGAATTTCATAATCCCTTGCACAACTATTCAACAAGTTACTACTTTTCATAACAATACCATACAACAATATAAGTATTTTCATATAGCAAAAGGGAAAGCTGGTAATACAGGAGAACATACCTCATTTAAAAATTTTGTAAGAAAACAATGAATGAGTACTTATCTTTTACTCTTTTGGAGAACTTGAAATTTTTAAACCCCGTCAACATTACTCCCTCGTACATTCAAGTCCATGCATCCAAAACAAAAAGAAACAACTTGATTGATTAGTTTGTCAACTTTCATGCTTTACTCAATCCATGTTGAGCCCGTTAGGACCAAGTGTTTTAACCTAGTGCTCCGATACCATATGTCACGCACCCAAAATTCATAAAAATTTAAATTTTTTCATACAGTAATAAATGCTAATATTAAATATTATAGAAGTATATTACTAACAACTTAACTCTCTTATTAACAGATTAGTTATATTATAATGAAGTATATTATAGTCATACCACTTTGACGATTCTTACTACTCTTAAAAATGATAACTCGTCAGCAATTCTTTTAACATAGAAAGAGCTAAAATCATCATCATAATAATCTTAAAGGTACTTTCGAGCTTATTAAAATATACATACATAACTTATTATGATAATTCAAACCTATTCCTCAAATACTCAAAAAGTCTCCAATATGCTATCATACATAAAATCACTCAAACTTTATTATCTAACTTCTTCATATGAGGGTCATTCATCGATTTACATTATCTAACTGAAGGCTTGCATTTTCATAACGTTTAACACACTCCTAATTCGACCGTGCTCAGCCTATTTAGTATACAACATGCAATCTACAAGGTATCAATTCGACTTAAAAGCATGTACATCTTTTATAAGTTAACAATATCAAGAGATCAAACATAATGATAACAAACATTAACATAATCATAAAATTTTTAAGAAAGAGATGTGTACACAATCATAAAAATCACATTTAGAAACACACGTCAAGTACACCATTTTACGGTGGTTCACCCGCATCTTGGGCTACGTCCACAAAGAGTTGTGTTATATTATTCATAAAAAAATTGAAAGATACAATCAGCAATACTACTATTGCTTTCTACTTGTTTCAGTCTCTCTTATCTTTGTGTGTAGGTATTGTCATACTTAGACTAAAATTACCTCTTCTGCAACATTATAATTCCATATCTTCATTTAAATAAAAAGGAGAGAACCCCTTGTTACTCCATAAAATTCACTTTACAAAACTCTTTTTACTTGAACCAAGAGTAGCATGACCCTTCTATCATTTTCTTAAGTATCAACTTATATTTATATATTTAAATCTTTTGATTACCTCTATACGTATATAACATCAACATAAATATATATACATATATTTATGTGGAAGTCTTTTCATGACCTTCATACATATATAAACATATATATGTAAATATAAGTTTATTTCTTAACCTTTTTACTTATGTTTCATAAACATAAATATACATATGTTTCTAAATATAAATTCTTTCTTTCACTTTCATACTTACGTTTATCCACATAATTATATATATTGATAAATATAAATCCCTTCTTTAGTCTTTAAATGGAAAATATATACATATGTTTCTAAATATAAATTCTTTCTTTCACTTTCATACTTACGTTTATCCACATAATTATATATATTGATAAATATAAATCCCTTCTTTAGTCTTTAAATGGAAAATATATAGTTTAATCCAACATATTTAAAGAAGACATGATGGCACTTGTCCCTAAGATAATAATCATTTGTATTTAAACTGAATCTATTTCTTACTTCCTAGTTTTTAAGAGTATTCTCATAATCTTATATAATGACTTATAGTAGTCTTCACAACCTATTAAAATGACTCATGCCACTTTCATATATTTATAATAATTCATATTATTTACATGAAATTTTTAATGATTCACATCATTTTCATAATATATATAATTCAAACGATCCAAAATACATTGCGCATTTGGCGGAAGGTTAGATTTCTCCTTAATTTTGAAATTAAGTTAAAAGATGATAAATAAATTGCGTAAGGTTCATAAAACATGTTACACGAAGAAAACCAACATATAGCAATACACCACCAGGAAATTCAAAAGTAGCAGCAAAAAACTTGGCATGATAGAAATATAAAATGCAAGAATGTATCAGTTGGTGATTTGGCATTACTATACAACAACCGCATAAAAGGAAAACCTGAAAAGTTGCACACGGAATGGATGGGTCCATATGTTGTCAATGAAATCAATGCTAATGGTTCAGTTCGACTAAAGACATTACAAGGAAGCGTATTCAGAAAGCTTGTGAATGACACCCGACTAAAGCAGTATAAAGCATAAAAATATGAAAAAAAAATTATAACTACCTTGTGGAAGAAGCAATATAAGAAATCATCCAAATCAAGTTTTATAAAAAAACATTATGACGAGATACTAGAGAGACAACACTGACAAAGGAAATGCAAGAAGCTGCAGACAACAAAGCCCGAAGTATGACTAGCGATATGAGAGGCATAGACAAGAAGGAACAAATCGACGAATAAATGTCGAAAGAGACTCCCGAATTCGATGACCTATACTTGACCAAAATAAAACATTGAAAGAAGCATATCGACATCCCTCCAACGAAGAAAATCTAGACATAAGTTTTCATGAACCTTGACACGTAGAGCAAATAAGTCAAAACGTGCCAGAAGAAGGATCGTCAAGCTGTCACTCAAAATTAACTTCTTCACCAAACCTACAATCAATACATCCACCTACTACATGATCTCCCGCGCAGGACAACACCGCTATAAATACCGGACTCAAGGAATCTTGGTTGTTATACTTCCAAGAGATTGAACTTCAGAGCACAGATCCATCTGAACCATTAGAGCAAACTTCTGAAGCTAAGAACCCTGCAACAGAGATGGCACCTAAGAAATCTCAAACAACGACCAGATCCGCAGCCACTAAAGTAAGACAATTAGAAAAATCAAACAAACCTTTAGAGACTAGATTGCAGCTCATCCTAAATGCCAAGGTGGTTGAACAACAATGGTGAAGGATTTGAAATGAAATCATTGAATGGGGTAAAGAATCAAACAACAGATGGAGAGATGAAGCTTAGAAACTAAGATCCAGCACAATTTTGAACTACATGAATGCACCACTGGTAGACAGCTTCGCTAGACTAAACGACATCATCCCTCAGTTCATTGTGATCCAGTACCATAATGGAAATTTCTTCTTCGACACACCTGTCGAAATAAATGGTGAACTAATCAGTCGAATCACTAGCCTATCAAACAAAGGAGACATAGTTCCAATGCGACCAAAGGATTGGTAGTCAATCAAATAATATACAGTATCCACAGAATCGAATCATGCATTGTGTCGACCGCATTAACAAGCTCTGGATGAGGGTCCAACCTAAAACTCGGTATGCTTGAGGCTATCCAAAGCGTTGCTTCACGCAGAAAATTATATAAGTGGGTCGACCACTTAGCAGAAATATTAATAAATATATGCTACAAGTGCCAAGAAGATGGGTCATAAATTCGATACCCCTCATTGATAATTTGAATCTCCATGGCACATATGCGACCGACGGGAGACAAATATTTCACAGCACCAAAAGGACAATTGATGGAAACTTTTCGCTCCTTTACCCATGGCAGATGTCGACTTGGAGCAATGACAACCAAAATTTGGTTGGATAACTAGTTCCAAAATCTAAACGTTCAAACAGCGAGATGGAGAGTGCCGCAAAACATCCGACGCAACTTACCACCGACTGCACACATCCAGTTAGACATAGACCACACATCCATTTGGTAACGAGAAGGAGAAGCAGGGGCAGTAAAAGAACTCAACTTTTATCCTTCGGTCGAGCAAGTATTTGGATAACTCAGCAGATAGTCAAAAAAAAATTTACAAATACTACCACATGCACAAAGAGTCGACTAGACAATAATCAAACCCTTGACTGATGCCAAAAAAGAAGAAGACTATGAAGTACGAATTCAGGTAAATACATTCACCCTTCCATCTGATCAGATTGTCGACATCAATCCTTTAGGGATTTCAATGAAAGCACATCAAGAACCTCCAGAGACAGCAAAGCAATTGGATGAAAGCACATAGTCGGATACTCCACTCCCAGAGTATGCACTCACAAAAGAGAATATCCGTCGAATGGCTGATGAAATATCCCGAGCTTAACAGAATAGGAAATCCAAAGTAAAAGGAAAAGGGAAGCGAAATATTATCATACAAGAGACAACAAAAGAATATAATCCAGAACTACTTGACAGCGCCACATAAATCTTAACAGATGCCACTAAATACAAGTTCCCTGTAGAGGAACAATTCAAGAAATTCTTGGAAGAAGAAAAGCTTCAAGCATCAACACCCACATGAAATAAAGTCAAGAATGTGGTCAAACCTCATGTCAACCTCACCCACAATCCACTACTTCCATCACCAACCACTGTTATGGAAGAAAAAAAATTTCCAAACCCTCCATCCACCATCACATCTACAGCCTAACCTTCAACCATTATACTAAACCTAGTACGACAACTTCCTCACTTCCTAAGAGCAAAGATTCAATTTGACAATAACTTAAATGAGTTTATCAGTTGACTTCCTTCACTTTTTCCCAACTGGAGGACACTAATCACAGAGAAACCAGTCGTAACCGAGACAAACATCCCGACTAACTCAGCCCCGCTCAATGGCCCCACAACCAACTAGCCATCTCCACCGACCACCTCAGAACCTCAAGTTGTTGGATACAACCAAACCAGACTTGAAAAATAGACCGATCCGACAAGTAACATTTTTGCACATCAAAACTCATCCTTTACATCCCTGTCTGTCTACTCAACTATGGAAAACCTAAACACCCCAGAAATCCTACCTAAAAACCCCGACCCGGTCGACGAACCAGTTGAAACAATTGCACCTGAAGTTCCTTTGTCCCAAGGAATTCTGGTTTCATCAGGAAGTCTCGACCTGCCTCCACCACATCTGACAAAAGAAGTCCCCTCCTCACCACTGACCATTTCGCCATTGGCCTTGGTTACTACCATTTTACCATCCCCTACCCCTGTCGATGGCACCAACACGACTCCAGTAGAAAAACAAACACAAGTGAGATAAAAAAACACAAGAATACGTCGAAATGTCAAGGATATCGCAAGAAGAAGCAAATAAGGAAAGAGCAGCACAACAAGCCACCAACAAGAAGAAGGGAGCAAAAAACCAACAAGAGACCGCAACCAAGGAAAAAGAGAAAAGAAAGAGAAAGCAGAGGAAAGAAAACAAAATTCAAGACAAAGAAAAGAAGAAGCAACATCAGCACCTCTAGCACATCCCACAACAAAATCCCCTCTCTGTACACTTGGATCAGTTTGGACCAATAACTACATATGATCCTCGGGAAGAAAAGGAGGAAGAACTTGATATTCTGGGAGACACGATCAATAGAGAGTACAGACATAGAAGAACTGAAGCTCGAGAACATCTACAAATATTAATACAAGCAGAGCAGGAAACATTTTTGACTAAGTGTGAAGACTTAGCCCAACAAGTCATACCAATACCGTCGAGTCCCGACATGACAAATCCTCTCAACAAGGCATACATAATACTGGAAAGTGTCGTGTTGACCCTGAGAGATCAATTGGATAAAAACCGATGAGATCAATCCATAGATATGTCCATTCCAATGACTAATCAATACACGACCTTCATAGAATCCCATGGCATGCTTGCACAATATACCAAAGAGTCCATTACAATCACAAAAGTATTGTGCAATTGGTATACATATTACGACAATGCATTCAAAGAAATGAAAAATACATGAGAGTTGGCCGACAAACTGCAACAACAAAGACAAAATGCCGACGAAGCACTCACTAAAACCATCGACAAGCAACTTTTCATGGAAATCAGAAATCTAGAAAAGTTGGAGAAACAAGAAGAGCAATGGATTAGCCAAGCTCGAGCTAGCCTATCCAAAGTCAACAAGATCCGTCCATACCTCCATCGACTTCTTTCCACTTCTGATGACAAGATGGAACTATTTGGACATGATATGATAAACATTCAAGACAAATATACAGAAGACAAGATGGAGAACCTATCAAGCCTCAACACTCTCACCATCGACATCCAGAATGTCTTACACACCTGGGAGGACTTTCAACATCAATTATCAGTATATGCATAAGCCATTGTTAAAGTATGTTTCCAGCAACAAGAACTGTCCATTTCAAGTCTCCCACAACCATAGCAGCAAGTCTCATTTACAGTTACAACCTCATCTCCGCATTCCTTCGGGACAAAGAAATATTTTTTGGTGGGGGAGATGTTGGAGGAGCCTAAGTCGACCTATCGACTATGTCCTCCACTCGACTACTTCTAATACATGTTGACGGATTGAGTCGACCAATACATGTCGGGTTGGTTAGTTGAACCAACAGGTAGATATGTAACTGTTTTTCAATCATATAAATAGGATAGTGAGCCGACTTACAAAGTTAAGTCAGTCTATTCATACATATGTAATATTTTTGCATACCTTGTTGAGTAATAAAAGGCTTGTTGCTTAATCTTCCATCACTTGTCTATTGTATTTATATCTTTGTGCTTTCTTATGTATATTATAATATGTATCACTGGTAACATGAAACCCCCTCGACCACAATAGTCATTAATCCATCCCACAATTAACAATCAGACCTCCTAGATAAGAACCAGAGACAATCAAACATTGTAGAAATTGTATTAAATTTTTTTATCATATTTCAAGCAACAAATATTGAAGACTTGCCTTTATTGAAATAATGTTGAAGCAACACTTATTTTGCTTGTTGCTGAAACACAACATAACATGTAGGAAAAGTTTTGTTTTCTAGGGGAATAACAGTATAGGATTTACTACCTTGGTTACTCCCATTCATTTTTGGGTTGAGTATTCCTATGCAAGATTCACACTGATGAATTTTAGGGTGGTACACAAACATATGAGAGGTATAGAGGTGGAGACGACATAAAATATTGATTTTGTTAATAATTTTGTAGGATATACATTTACCTCACATGAGTGTTTGTGAGTAAGGGAAAATTGTTATTGAAGCAGTATTGGTAAAAAAATTTGGAGTGAATATAATGTCAGTTGCACAAGGCTGTAATACGTTTGAGTTATAATTATATATATTTATTACAATTAAGTAAAACTAGAGATCATTTGTTTTTCTTTCAAGCTTTAACATTATCATGGTTTGATCTGTGTTCTTAAATGTATTTTGTAGTTAGGTATCCTTCAAATTTTCTATGTTTTAGAAGAAATTAAAAAGAGAGAAATAATTATGTCTGAATTAAATTCTCTTGTGTCCTTTTTGTGTTTTTGCAGTTGGAAATTTTGGGATTAATGCTTTGGCAACATTGGAAAACCTTTCACTAAATGGATCACTGTATCAACCCTCTATTGGATCTAGTAAGAATTTTTCTATGGTCTTATGTAAATGTTGGTATATTTTCTTGAGTTATATATTCTATCTCTTAACATGAGGGAACATACCCTAGTTAATATGAATGATGAAAGACGATGCAGAATTTGGATGTTACAGTCTTAAATCTAACAATACATATGACCTAAGTGCATACTTTCTTAGAGATGCGGTCCTTTTTACTTCTAGTGCATGTGCTAAGAGGAAACCATTATAGATATGCATTGCCTTGGCTTCTAAGACTTATTTTTGAGACATTATCGAAAAATGGCTTTCAAGTTTTATTTGCATATGCATATATTTCTTTGTAATTACTTTTTGTAGTTATGCAAACTTCATAGTTTTAATTCATCAATCAAATTAAAATTGTGGTATTTGGTTTCAAGTATGTACAACTATGTTTGACCTCTTCCTCTATGACATAAATAAAAAATTAGCTTGGATGTCCAGGTATAGGCAATCTACAACAGTGTAGAAATTTTCCATGAAAATTCCTCATTTCTCTCAATTTTCATGGACCGAACAACAATTGGCATCTCCTTTTCAAATGTTACATGTCTATGATTTTTTTAATGGGATCAATATATCTAATGTTAATGGTGATTCTAGATTATCCACAACAACTCCATGAAGAAAAGAATGAGAATGGATTACTTCAAAAGGAACAAATTAGTGCACATGATGTTGCTAATATTGATGTTACAATAGGAAATTAGGCTAGTTCATCAGAACAACACATAAGTTCACAAGGCAGGGATGTTGTAAAGAGTGTTGAATTGGTTGTAGGGAAAATTGTTGAGGATGAATGGTGAACGTTGAATTAAACATGCAACATACATCATCTCTTGCTGCATTAAGGAAGAATTAAATTAAAAAGGGAGCATAAAAGGTAAGATTAGGTGGAAAGTGTATGGGGATATTTTTTTTTTTTAATTGTGTGTCTCAACCTATGTGTTTACGGATAATCTACTCGAGCAGACACAAGCGTGATCTCCCTAGTCCAAGTGGCTCTAGAACAAATGAATACATAATATAGATCTACTTTCCTAGATCAATTAGAGATTAAAATGGATAGATGTCTTACCTTCATATTCATGAATCCTTCTCCTCTTTGTCGCTCCAAACTCCGTGGTTGTCATATATCAAGCTGCAAAACCTGTCAAAGTATATAGAGACAAACAAACAATAAAATCACATCTAAACACTAACCGATCTAAGAGAATAGTTAAGGAAGTAATCTCTAGATATCATTAAGAGAAGCCTCATTTATGGAAAGAGATTATATTACTGTAAATAAGTGGGAAATACATAGAAGAGTGATGATTACAACCCAAGCCTTAACGCTATAACCTTCTTCCAATAGTCCAAGTCAAAGCCTCCAAAGGGTGTGTGCGCCTCCCAAGAGATGAATAGGGATCACCTAGGGTAATTACACAAGCAAGCAAGTGCTATAGTCCTTCCTCCCTTCTCAATGGAGAGAGAGGTCTTATTTATAAGGCTAGGAGGATAGAGTAGGTTGAGGATTAGGGGGAGAGGTCTAAGGGATATCCCCATTAGGTTAGGAACTGAATACCAGTTGTTACTACCAAATAGGGATAGGTATCCATGTCACCCAACTTCGAGAATTCGCTCGAAGCCCCTTGTTATCCACTCTAACCAACCCTAGAGCACCTTGTATGAAGGAAACAGACACCAGGAAGGGTCAAGCGCATGCTGCATGAAGGAAGAAGGAGCCACTGGTGTAGGGTACAAATGCACAACAAGCTCCAGCCAATGATTGGCGCCTCTTGCTCGGTAGCAGCATGCAACAACCTTACTAGGAAAGGTGGGAAACAAGGCCAACAACTTTCCCAATTATGTTCTAGCCAAGGAAACTTCAAGGATTAAGGGACTGAATTAATACATGGCTTATGATGATGAGATTTTGGTATAACAGAATCCCCCCCAAAGCATGAAGTTGGTAAAATAATACAGGTGAAATGCTTTGTAAGGATTGATGGCAAGGACTTGTTGGACGGAAGGAGTTACTGCAGTACAATTGACTTTGAGATACTAGTCTCACATGACTCATAACATGGTTGCCGACCAATACATTGCAAGTCCATGGTAGTAGGGACCAACTGAACACAATCATGGCTACTGGACACAATCGTAAATCTATGATGAGATGATAACACATCCACGACCAATACAATGTGGATCCGTGTAATATGACTCAAACAATCTCCAACGCAACCTGGGTAAGATGTGATTTCCCCAGGGTCTTCAAGCTGAATCCGCAATGATATGAATCTGACCATGTTATTACAAATGTCTTGGATTCAAACATGGTAGAAAGGACTTGATTACTGGTCAATGATGTATACCGTTAATAAGCACGAGGGAAATCACCACTGATGTTAATGATTCCCAAGGTATCACAGTACATAACATTGAATGTGAATAAATGAGCTCAAGTCGAACAATTGATGGAATATTTCAATCAAGAGCCAATGATGCGAACCCATGTTGAAAGCGAGGTAACCTACCATTGAGGCATGCAGGCCCAAGGTACTTGATTGGTTTCTAGATTCAGTCCTCGGATGATGATTTGAAGTCCACAAGGATGAATCAGTCGAAGGAGAGCCATGATGAATCCCCCATCATCGACACAAAATGTGATCATAGATGTTTGAAATAAATTAGACAGTAATGTGTGGGATTGACTCAAGGATGACCGACGTGATGGAAGGTGAACTGACTGTAGATAGTGAATGGATGAACAAAACTCCTCTTGAACATGGGCATGGAATGACTTGAAAGTATTGACACGAGGAGAATGATGCTGACCTCCTAATGAAACTAATTTTGGAAGTATTCTTTGGATGTCCCAAAGGAGTAAGAAGACTCATGGGACCAATGGGACTCGACGTCAAACGGATTACCCAAGTACGGTATGCATATGCAGATGAGTTCCATGTTCAAGAGTGACTATGCACTGCCATAGATTACAATGTAACACAACCTATTTCCTTTTCCCCATCATGATTGATGAGTAGCTCTTTTGTTTTTTAACGAGCTTGAGGAGGGTAACAGATGCTCGGTATAGCTCATCCTTCGGACGAGTCTAATCCCAAACGTTTTATGAACCTAGGATAAGAGGGGTTCATCCCAAAACAGACCTGTTGATGCCTCGGATATCGTAGCATCAATCAGAAAGGGATTCTCCCCGAGAGATGGTCCCAATTAGACTATCTCCCATTTGGTGTAGGGAATCCGTCCGGTTAACGGTTCCGGCAACCGTGGGTTTGGGGTTTAAATCCAACTCTACCGGTTATGGCCCGATCCACCTTTCTTTTGGGTTTTATATTTTTTAAATGAGATGCAAGCGCCTAAATTATATTCGATCTAGATGCAACTAAAACAGATCTAATTCTAGATACCTGAGTAAATCTATCTATCCCTGCAGGGAACACGCTTAAGGGAGGAGCAATCAGCTGTAACAAATATCGTAAGGAAAGAGCAGATAGTTGTTAATTCTCACAAGTAAAACTACAGCAAGATAAAGATCTTTAGAAGATAGCTTCTCATTCAACATGGAACGCATCAATTGCTCATAAAACAGAAAAAGCAAAAAAAAGTTTATTTAATCTATGTAGAAAGGATAAAGAAACAAATCTAAATGTAACAAACTGAAACTAGACTTAAAGGTCCCTGCAAGGAGCAATTTAGAAGCATGAACAATGAGCCACATGAGTTATCCTGAAGAAAGAACAGTTATCCATTCGATCTAGAAGAGAAATCTACAGCAATGATAAAGACATCAGCAGGTAGCTCCTGATTTAATGTGAAACGCATTCATTGTTCACAAAATAGAGAAAAATCGTATGCACAGTGAGGAGCAAAATCATTAATACAACGAAGTAGTTTGGATGATAAGAATGATCTCACATTACAGAACAGCAGTCATTAGAATAGTCGAACATACAGCCGTCCAACATCCCATGCAAAACGTCCATCTCCCGTGGCTTCTATTAGAAAAATCAATTTACAGGCCCGATACAAGCTAGCTCGTATCGGTTTCAAAATTTCATTCCCTGCCAAAAGTCCTTTCTAATCTTTCCTAGCTTCTATTTATAGCTACAAATCTGCCCTTTGGGCTGACACCTAGCATCTTCCACCTGTCATTTGCAGGAATTTCCTCCATAATCGACCACCAAAAATGATCACTTCTTTTACAAAATTGTTTTGACAGAAATAGGGACAGCTATCCCATGGCTTACGCTTTACATATTCAAAATATACCTAGCAGAAAATTGGCTAACACCAAAGCTTTCCCTGCTGGGCACGTGTTTGGCTAAAGAGAGTTGCTCAACTGAATTCAGCCTCTTTTATTCCTATGCGTGAGCTTCTGCTGGCAGAGGGTCGCCCAAGTTAATTGTTGCTGATGCTGCTTGGGAAGAGACCCTCGAATCCCCTGCTGATGCTGCTTCTAACTGAGAAGGGGGTATTGAACTGGCCAGACTTTCTGCCATTGCTGAGGAAGAGGCTGCTGGGAGAGAAGATCCTGGATCTACTGATGCTCCTACTGCTGCTGCAGCTTTCCTGTCCTCCTCTGCTATGTAGCTGTACCACACACCTGTGTCCCTTATGAATACGTTTGCTGCAGCAGGGAACAAGATTTTCTGAGAAGTTACATTCTTCCCGAGCTCTGCTTTAATGCTTTGAACTTCTGCTACTGCAGCTTGATGCACTTCCTTCAGCAGATGGTTGTGGAGTGATGATGAACCAATATAATGTTGGAGGTCATCAATAGCCAGGACATCAATCCTTTTCACGTACTCCATTTGAACGCCTAGCTCTTCCTTTAGCTGAGACAACCGCTTCTCCTTTTCCGGAAAGTCCTCTAGGGTCTGAGGGAAACTCAATGTGCATATGTCATGGACTCCTTTGAGCTTTTGGTATAGACTGTTAATTTTATCTGTTGTTCTCTGCACACTGGTTATCAGCTTATTGGCACAGTTCCTTCCAAACTCCAGCAAGGCTATGTCTTCATTAAAATCGTCCACAGCTTTAAATGGAAGATGCGGGGGGAAACCCCCTTTCCCTTCCCTCCATGCCATCTGACTTATGATATTTTCCTTGACACGGGTGTTCTTAGCTTTGAGCCTGTGGTCCTCCGCATTAATTTCTTTTAATCTGACTATCATGATCTTGAGCTTGCAAACCTCGTCAGTGATTAGCTCCTGCGTGTCATTTATTTGCCTCAGGATGCTGCAGGACAACTCATGGAAGGGAGACATGTCCATCCTTTTGCTCTCAGCCTGCTCTAACCGCTCAGCTAATGTCTGCTTGTCTGCTTCTAGCTGAGAAACCTTTTCTTCCGCTCCATTCTTCTCTGCTTCTACAATCATTATTTGGAGTGTTAGCTGGTCCTTTTCCTCCTCCAGCTGGCTGTACTTGTTTGACAGCTCCTTATGTTCAGCGTACAAGCAATTATACTTGTTCACTGCCAAATCTCTTTGGGCTTGCTCATTAGCCACAGTTTGTTGTAGCGTACGAGCTTTCTTCCTCGTCAATTCATTATCTCTTACCATCACGCCTACATTGGCGAGGGATGCTTTTGTTGTTGCTACAGCTGCGGTCGCCATAGCAAAGGGATCTTGATCCGTATTCTGCATTATAGTGACCTCCCGGTGGGTAACAATGTCTTCATGAAAGGGACTTTTGATCCTCTCTTCTGATTTGAGGACCATTGCTTTTCTTTTCTTGTCATAGACAAACTCATTCCACTTGGACACCGTACGCTTTCCCGATGGAGTGTACGGGACAATTGGTCGGTTTATGATGTCTATGTCTTCTTCTTCTGGTGGGGTCCGGACTTCCTGAGCAGGGTCTCCTCCTTTATTTTGGGCACCAGAGCCCCCTGCTTGAGAGGTGTCTATTTCCATGTCATGTATACCGGATCCACCTGCCTCGGCATCTTCCCTTGTCTTCAACTCTTCTTCCGCCCTCTTTTCTGCCTCAGCCTGCTCAGCTTCAGCCTCTTTCTGCTTTTGGGCTTCCTCATCCTCTTTCCGCAGTCTTTCATTTTCAGCTTCTTGCTGCTTTCTTGCTTCCTCAGCTTCCCGCTGTAACCTTGCTTCTTCTCTTAATCTAAGTTCTTCCTGAGCTCGGGCATCCTCAACTTCTTTCTCCTTTTGCTAGCTGGTCTTCTGGGCCTTGGTTGAGCTAGAGCTTGCTCCAGTGCCTTGGCGACAGATCCGTAGCTCAGCCATGTTGCTGATGCCTCTGAATGCCTCTTCCTCTGCATCAGGATAGTGGGAGTACTCGAAGTGAGCATAGATATCCTTACAATTCTCAGCAACTCTTCCCTTTCGGTCATTCCTGTGGAATATTACCTCACCGAAGTGGAAGGCTTTCAGCTCTTGAACAAATTCGTCGGCCGAGGCAACCCCTGAAAACTTGTAAGCACCTATGCAGAAAGGTAAGGGGGGAAAGGAAGCCTTATGTTGTTTGTGGAGCATTGCTCCAATCCCATCCAGGAAGAGTTGTCTTACTGCTTCTTTGAGAACCACATAGTCTGTGGCATACTATGGCAAGATGTATGGGGGCTTAGTCCCTCCAAACATTCTCAGGTAGGTACCTTGCTCCGAAAAGTAAAATTCCCCATAATCCTCAAGGACTTCCAAAGAAATCTCTGATAGGCAGTTAGGTTCTTCTTTGAACATTTTCTCGTATAGGGGCATGATGAACCCCTCACAGATTAGTTTGTAGCTGGGCTTGTAATTATGAGCCCACAACATCTTGAATGCGATATAAATTGGGGCGGCGGACCTATCCCATGTACAACCCAATTTGGGGAAGTCTATCTTGGCCAAAATACAATCTATTAGATATGAAGACATGAAGAATTCAGCCTTCTTCAAGGCTAGTCCTGGCTTAGCAGCAACTATCATCGAGGCCAGACTATCGGACAGGATAGTGGCCCAGTCAAACACAGTTCCATTGAATGCCACGTAATGGATGATAGGGATCCACTGGATTTTATACACCGTGCCATCGGGCATGCCGAAGATTCTGCACAGCATTAAAGCGATCAATCTGAAAGGGGCTCTCAGGTTCTGTACGTCATATTCATCACTTCCTTTCTTTCTCAAATGCTTCCCTGCCATCAGTAGCTTCTTGGCCATCTCGATGTTGTTCATCTGGCTTAACCATTCATCAGTCAGAGCTTGTTGGACACGGGGAAATTTGTAGGCTGCCGCAAGATATGCGGGTTGAAATGAGGCGATAGCCACTTTCCCGCTATCATTTATCACTCTTCCTTCAGCATCGGCATGTTGGAGTATCCATCCGATCACTTCAGCACAGGGGAACAGCTCAGGGCGGGTAGCGGCTCTAGTTATGCCTGAGGCTCTGATATTGAGATAGATTGGTGCTTCCTCTAGCAACATATCTGGGATTTCTTGGTCCCGGATCATCCTGTAGATGTCACCCCCATCTGATTTCTGGAGGGACACTAGTGGTGCACCTAGTGTCTTGGAGTGAAGTTTCAGTTTTAAGAGGGGCGGGTTTCTTTTCTGTCATCTTCGCCTTCTTCTTACTGGTTTTCGACATCTTGACTTATCCCTGATAACATCCATATACAAGTCACTTTGAGCAACATACTGTGAGGTTTTAACAGAGATCATCATTGTTTTAATATATCAATAAGATAAGTACAATGAAGCTGTATATTTAGGAAGCAAAACACTATTTCAACATGAAACATAAATTGAAACATTTGAATCTCTTAAAAGGATGGGTTTGGGATGCTCCTAAGGGGATAGGCTATGTCGCGGACACATTTTGTTCTCGGATCGATAGGCGAGTTGCGGAAGCAATGGGCTTTCGGTTCAGCCCTGGGGAAGAATGTGTCTTTTGTTATCACTGCGGCTGGAAAGGCTAATGGCGGGGAGACTCGGGTTGGAGAGACAATGCAACGGAACGGGAAGCCACTTTCGCAGTTACGACCCGGCGAGGGATCCGAATGCTATTGTTTTTTACGGCACTGGCCGAGATATTCTATGGGAATTTTTAGTTCGAGCGAGGGTGATGGCGCCGGAGACACACTGACGAAAAGGTTCGGGCGGCTACAGTTTCGGGTCCTGGCTGGCGTAACTTAAGTGCTCACGGGGTTTGAACAGGGGCCATGGCGCCGGTCCTAAGATTTGAAATGGGTAGAGGTTATGTTAGAACCGAAGTTTACGAAAAGGCACGGGGCTTTATGGCTTAATCTTTCGGCCGGGGACATGCAACGTCCATGGGGCTTCGGCAATTTTTCATAGATGACGAGGCACGCGGCTCGGGAAAAACAAAAAATGGAACAAGTTTAACCGTCTACCCACCAATGTTTATCCTGTTTCTGCTTTATAGACGAGAAGAACTTGATTCAACCGTATTTGACGGGCAAAATCGCCCATGACGGGCGTTTTGCTTGTCAAAACCCCACCAATGCCCATCATTTTCAAAAGAAATCTAACCCAATAGCAAAACACGACGTGTAGGGGGACAGATTTACAGTTAAGATCCTACCTGGCACTGACGAAAAACGCTAACTGAGGTGGCCGTGAACGTGGTTGAGCAATCCGATCTGGAGCGGTTTGCGCAGCGTCCAACAAATCGTCCAGATTGGAAAATTAACAATGCGTTGGCTCGTACCCCCACCGCCTATTTAAACAGAACAGGCACGTGCGAGCATTCAATTTGGTGGGTGGCACAATTAAAATGCGGCTTAAATTCGTCGCCCGTAGCGGTCACGTCAAAATGTTTCGATCTGCGTGCGACCGCCATTCGCGGGACCACCTTGCGAGTCACACCCGCCGTTGCGGAAGGATGGAGGGAAAGTTTCCGTCTTTTCGGGACGCGTCGCGGAAGGGAAACTCCAAGCCTTCCGCCGTTTCGGGAGCTATTTGCGAAGGGTTTCCACAAATCAAAAACTTTCTAAGTCTCGTGGGTTTTCGGGAAGATATGGCGAAGGTTCCCGCTAGTTTCGGAAGGGAAACTTGAAGGTTTCCGCGGTTGCGGGTGGCTTCTTCGAATTGTTCCGGAAGGGCCTCAGCGTTTCGACTTTTCCATTACTGCTTCCTGAATAGATGATGAATCCATGAACATAGGAATGGAATTTTCCATTACTGCTTCCCTAACATGCACTGTTAATGTTTTTCGATACTTGTAATGCATCTCGAGGTTGTTAATGGTTAACAGCCTCGAGATGCTTCCAACCCAACCAACCAAAAAATATGTCTTGTTGTCACTAATCATAGAAACTGAAGTAGAACAAAAGGTATCCAAGCATGCAAGGGATCCATCAACTGAGAGCTGCTCAACACTCACAGAGAGTAGAGTCATATCCAAAATCATATGAATTGGAATCTCTAAAGGCTCCAGAGAAAAATTCATGTTGGAAGCATAAGGACTTCCCATTTGCTAGGAAGTTGATAGTGGTTGGGTACATTCTGTAAGCTTCACATGTCTAATATGTCTCTTGTTGGTTTCCTAGCAATACCTATTTTTAGTGCTATTAGCATATTCATAAATCATATTTACGGTCCAAGGATGGTGGAGAGAGGGGAATTCCTATGGTTCCCATGGATGTGTGTACTATGGTTCCCATGGATGTGTGTACCATTCCCAAGGACAAGGGAAGGCTTGGCTTGATCGATGTCATCGTTGAGGGTCGTATTCTTGTTGCTGAATATGTGTTGAGATGGCTAGACTCTAGAGGGTTCCACCCCCAGCTGGTCTTGTTTAGGAATTGGATGATCATTTTTCATATAGTATATAATTAGTATATTTTGATGTATATATGTTAAAAAAACCATGTAGAATGTCGAATTAGTTGTAGAAAACATGAAAACATAGATTCAACCACTGTATTACTAATAATCATTAAAGTATAAACTATATAGTACATATATAACAACAATCATCTAGCAGTTATAACATTGTAATCAAATGATCAACCATAACATCAACCATCAAGTTTCAACATATAACATTTGTCATCAGCAAACTGTAACAAATAACATGATCCATGAAATGAAACAGAGCATCATATTCATTACCAAAGAGTTGTAGTATGTAGTGAACAATTCAATCATCAAAGGTAGGTTCAAACTTCAAACTTAAACTCTGATATAATGTTTACAATGTAAAACATACTTGTTAACAATGAATTCACCAATGAATTCACCCTTGGTGAATTCAAGTGTCAACTTCGTTATTGTTCATGAACATGTTTGGCATTAGATTGGACTTATCCTTGGTCCATCTTGATTTTTCGGCATCGAAGGTTCATGGAAAAATTCTACATGTTTCCTGCTTAAAATTGATGATGCAGAATTCCCCAACCATTTTCTCTTGCAGGTAGACAAGTTTATGATACAGCCCCTGAAGATGGAACTGGGGGCACAAACCCTCCAACAGTTACTGTTTGGAACAACTCAAAGACTTCATCATATGATTCTACCCTCTTATTCCCGACAAAAAGCCTAAATTCTTCTGCATGAACTTTTAAAAGTTCCTCATCTTCCTGTGTACCCATTCCAGGCTTGTCTAAATGAATAGGGGCCTTGCAGAGAGCATCCCAAAATTTAGGGTTTTCTTTTCCTTCATAGACAGGAATAATTGGCCCCTGGGATTGCTCATATCTTACAAAATGGGATGCAGAAGCCTCTGCTTCTAAAGTCATTGTGTCCTCGCAACATTGTCCAATCCACACATATATTGTAGAAGGCACATGAACAATAAATGCACCTCTGGAATCCAATGCAGCTGGTGAAGGATTATTTATAATCTTTGGACCTAAATGTAACCGATCGTATGGTGAATGTGGGGCCATTCTATACAATCTTAGCACAGATTTTGGACTCAATGGAGCTGCATGCACCCTCTTTTGACACTGCAATAACTGGCATGTGAAACCCATATTTGGATTTGTGGTACCCCCGTTGAGCCTTTACATACTGAAAAACATCTTCAAAGTTCCGACCTTTCCGTCACATGAGATAAGCAATAATCAAAGAAGTTGAGCGGGATACAGCCTAATAACAATGGACAAACACTCTACCACCTTGCTCACTTACCTCCTCAAAATAATCAAACACATCATACATTATACTCGTGATATCTTCACATGGAGAATATTGCAACCACAATGTCTTGTATGTCGAATATTTTTTGAAATATTCCGGGCATACAAATCCAACACAGTTCAACACATGATTAATGCCATTCTCTTCAAGAATCTCTCTGTTTCTGGCGACTGCATCACTACCTAAATAAATATGATCAGCCACCCTTGAGAAATCCTTATCAAAGAATGAAAATTTCTCCCTCTTGACCTGTAATTCTGTGAGTTGTGCATTTCTTTGAACATAACACAAATCAAGTCTCATCTCTGCCCCATTTCTCAAATTACTAGCATCTTTCTTCTCCCGAGGTGTTGTTGGAGTTAACCATTCTCCAATGTCATCTGACCCCACTTTTGGCCACTCATCCAAGCTTCTTCTAGTGATGGATAGGGGCTATCAATTTTCAAATCTATATTTGAAACTAGCATCTTCTCTTCCATGCCACATTTTTCATTATTGAAGAAGCAAGTAAATAATTTGTAGACATACATCTAAAACCGATCAATGATATGATGCTCATTGCAAGATATCTTACCTTCGTTAACTTCTTCCTCATATTCTTCCTCTTCTATAATCTTCTCTTCATCAACGGTTTCTTCAGCAATGCTTAAATCATGTGATTCATCTTCATCATCTGTGTCTGCAAAAAGTGGGCTATCAATTTATCTATATTTGAAACTGGAACCTTCTCTTTCATGCCACATCTTTCACTTATGAAGAAGCAGGTAATTAATTTGCAAACATACATCTAAAACTGGTAAATGATGTGAACCTCATCGTAATATATCTTAACCTTCATTATCTTCTTCCTCATATTCTTCCTCTTCTGTAATCTTCTCTTCATAAGTATTTTCTTCAGTAATGCTTAAATGATGTGATTCATCTTCATCATATGTGTTTGCAAAAAGTGGCCTATCAATTTGCAATTGGAATCTTCTCTTCCATGCCAAGTTTTTCATTATTGAAGAAGCAAGTAATTAATTTGCAGACATACATCTAAAACTGGTCAATGATATAAACCTCATCGTAATATATCTTACCTTCATTATCTTCTTCTTTCAGATGGGATGCATTGGCAAAAATTCTTTGTCCTTCATATTCTTGGTGACTATCAGACTCACTAATTTGTTCTTCATTAATTCGATTGGAATCCTTCATATCCTCTTCAAGAGCCTCATAAATTTTCAAACTTAACATGGGCCACCAATATTGACTACTGATATCCAAAAGGGATTTCCAGCAACGACTTTATATGGACAGCTTAACCCATGCATCAGTAAAGATGTGGAGGCACTAGCATTGATGTAAGTTGGCATCACAGTATACAATTAAACCTTGAATACAGAAGGCACTCAATGTGACAACTCAAAGGATACACAACAAATGAGGGACCCAAATTAAAATATGTGATCACCACTGTAAGAGCCTGTAGTTGGTTCAGTGTAAATATGCAATATTAAATAGAAACAGATCACCTTGGGGCTTGCTCTGAACCTGAAGTTCCAGTTGTTAAAAAAATAGAAGCATTGTTTTCCAAACCATTTTCCATGGGTGGTCCAGTACCCCACTTTCCTTTGGACTCTAAGGGATCCAAAACTTGCACACCCCCATCAAACAATCCCAATGCAAATTGGTTTGGTTTAGATGGATGAGGTGCAATAACAAGTGGGTACACAACATAAATGCAACATAAATGAAGATCAAATACAAGTACATATTAGATGACAGAAATATTACCCAATACAATAGCCTTTTTTTTAGGACAAATGCTCATGACAATGGCCACTTTTAGCAACAATTGTACTATACCATTTTACTGTACAAAGAACAACTAAGCTAATTGCAATTATATGTATTAACCAAGCATATACAACTAAACTCCTACAATCAAGGTTATCAGGTTTCTTAGATGCATATGTAGGTTATGCTCCATGTGTTTGGATTTCCCAAAGTGCAAGTCCATGAAGGAGGTGGGATAATGTTTTTGTTTTGTGGAATGATATGGGTAGTTGAGGGAATTAGAAACAAAGTTTTATATGAGCAATACCAGGTTACTTAGGGATTTGTTTCTTTATATTTCTCTTATTAAGATATTTGGAGGGATCTTCTTGAATACTATGACAAACTATAGAACACACCCACATATGCACAAGTGCACATGATCCCACATCCCATTGAAACACATGAAAATCTATCAACATCATATGACATCTCATCAGATTATTTGTAGTGTGACTTACATTATACTCGATGAAATATAGGAATATAGACTAATTCGACATCATAACCGCAGTGATCCAGAATGGAATACACCCACTGCACCATAAAAAAAACTAGCATATATCAGTTGAATATCACATGAGTATGTAGCATGGGATATTGGAGCAGAATGTGACTCCGAAGGGATCCAATGCCAGAAACCAGAAACCAGAAACCAAAAACCATAAGAAAGGTTTAAACAGTAAAATCTGAGTAGATATTGGAGTGAAGAAGAAAGGTCCGAGAGCTCTAACACTCTCTAATAATGCATCCCTAAGAGAGTATATCTTCACAAGTTAGAAGAGCAATGCATAGAAGCCTTAGAAGGGGACCTTCTTATGTTTAGAAAGACCACTGCCTGAGGTGTTTTGCAGTTGCATTGGAAGGCAGACCCATTTGTGTTCCTTGTTGGTGATGGTACTCAGCTGGAAAAAGTCCTCATCCATCAATGTGCAAACTTATGGAGCAGGTTTCAACCTTGAAGGAAACCACAAGCAACCTAAAACAGGGCACAACCCTAACGGTGAGACATTCCAAGTAGATTTCAGAAATGTCCCAAGCAAATTTCGGAGATGTTCCGGGCATGTATCTTCAGTTTTGACAATGGACATTGATGATTGGACAATTTATCGCATCCATATTTTTCGTATTGTTATGAATTTAAATCTGAATCCATGCAAGTTGCAGCTCAAAATATGGGTTGTGTATGATGGATTTTTATTTGAGTTTCTAGTGATTTAACTATTGTCTTTTCAGCAACATCATTACAAGCAACAAGTTACAAATCCTCCATGTCAAGAAACAAAGAAATGCAACTACAAAGGTCTGATCCTTCTGGATATTACTCTTGTTCTTCTCATTTTTAAAGTCATCTTAGCTTTTACATATTGTACATAGGTGTCCAAGTGTTATTCAAGTCCAGCTCTTCCCATCCCAACCTCATGAGCTGTGAAAACAATTGGATAGTAAAGACTTAGATTGGGTATTAAACATTTAAATAAATTCCTATTCAATAGCCTTCTTAATTTAAAATATGAATCTAATCTCTTTATAGAATGCAAGCATGTATATCCCAATTAAGTGTTTTATAGTGATTTTCAATACAGCTGTAAAAATCTATGGAACCTGTTGAGAAGGGAATTCCTTTTAACCTATTCATCATAAACAAGTAATACAAAGAAGAAAACTTGTTATAGAGACGAACATTCTTCTCATAGAGTCTTTGTATGCCTCCGACAATAGTCCCTGCACATGTTGATGTCAGCGTTAGACCATGATGCAATGGTCATTGAAAGGCATCAACTTGCAATATTTTTGCACACTAAAGAGCATGTCTCGGAAATATTAAATATCTCAGGAAACTATAGATTTCATACATATAAATTTAAACCATGTTTTTAAGTTTCCTCACCAAATTGACCACAAATACTCAAGACACTTGAAGAATGTTAATTGAAACTAGCAAATTCAAAGCCTTCGCTTTCTTTAAATTGAACTCTATGCGTATCCAATTATCAGAATGCCTCATTAATAATTTTCAAACACTGGTTACAATTCAGGAATTGCTCGTCTTTTCCTGGCCTAGCCTTGTCAGCACCAATTAGAGAGACTCTAAGATCGACCTATTTAGACCACTCTTTGTTTTCTATTAGTAATACTTTAATTTAATTGTAGGCATCAGCAAGGGAATAGCATGAGAAAGCTACCAAACACACACGTTTTGAGCAAATATGGAGGAGCTGTAAAGAATTGCTGAAATGGAAAATGACATTGCTTAGTAAGATATAATAAATTTGGATATCCAGCAGGTACTTGGTTATCGAAATTGGTGTAATAAATGATGGAATGCTACTTGCTTTGCTATGCTCAACTTGAGAAAAGATTTTGTGCTTTTTCTGAGAATTTGTAGGTGAAATGTCTACCATGTGGTTGCAAGTGGATACTTCTTGTTCTAAGTTAAGCTATCTCAAATATTGCCATAGCTATGTAAGTGCGACCAATGCAGTTTACTATTGGTGGCAATATCAATTATATGACGTTTCCATTGAGATAATCAGGCCAGTAATGTTGGCAAATGATAATAATTCAACTTCTGCATTGGTAAAACGTATTACAAGGGATATGCCTGGAGCCCAATAAACACATCACTGCTCGTAGTGCTTTGGAGCATGAGTATTTTAAAGATCTAGGTTTTGTACCCTGACTTGTATATTAGTTGTGGGGATAAGAACATTATTGGACTTGTACTATGGCTCGCATCTTCGCGACAATTCAAACTTCAAAAGTAACTGTAAATGTCTCCAGGGTAATCAAGATAGGAATAGTTGAACATTGAACAATGATTTCCAACCATAACTTCATCATTTATTCTTCAAAAGAATTGGGGCATGAAAAATTATGATTTCACTTCAAGATTCAAAAGCTAATTACAAATGTCCCCAAAACTATAAAAAAACAAGAATGTTGCAGTTCTGTTATTTCCATCCATAATTTCATAATTACATCCAACCATGAATCATAATTTCATAATGTCCAGAAGCAAATAAACTTGTTGGGTGCTCCAAGGATAAGAAAGCCACTGAACATATGAAAATAGACAAGGGAAAGAAGACTAAAGACCCTTGACTCCCACAATTCAGTTCTCTCCAATTACTGTTCACCCTATTAATAAGAAGTCAACCCATTTATCCAAGTTCCTATAGAATATGTGGGTATGCCTAAAAGATAGCTGAAGAAGTTCTAAATCATTCCGGACAAGTTTGTGCAAGATCTAGGTAGCATATCTAGTGGTCAAGTATGGGCCATTGAAGGGACTGCAATGGATGTAGGATATGTCATATAAATCAAAATAATGATCTGTATACTCATGTAGCTATCCTTTGAGGACTGACAGTGTCCCTCTGTTCTCACATCATATTTCAGTATGGGAGGGTTTTGATGAAGAGCATCTAAATTGTAAGGATTGTTGTGCCTTGGTTTGAAGATCTATTTATAGCAAATTGACATGGTAAAAAGGAGGTTACTGTTGAAGTAGAAATAATGTTTTTGGGGATCTGTTTTGAAAGGATAGTAAGAGAACACATGACATAGTCACCTTAGCCTATTATTTTTCAACATCTTTCCAGACTTGAATATATTTTTCAAGCATTGATGTTGAAGTTTCAAATACTATGGAGTTATTAAAGAGTTGAACTACTCTGTGAGCTTCTAACCTCTCAGTTTCTAGAATGTCTTCAAAATGCTCTTGAAAGCCATAATAATTGAAGAAGGAAATAAAACTCTGTTTTTTAGGATACCATGACAGTAGCAATGGGGCTTTGTCCTAATCCTAAAGAAAACTGTGTATGTTCTGACATGATTACAGTAGCAAATATCAAAATATTTGCAAACATAAGGAGAAGTGAGGAGTTTAATATCAACATCAGTGATTTCTGAACACATTGTGAGACAAATCTATGATAGTGCACTCTCGCTACAGGAGTAAATTTTGTAGAATAAAATAGTGCACCCTCGCTACAGGAGTAAATTTCGTAGAATAAAATAGTGCACCCTCCCTACAGGAGTAAATTTTGGTAGAATAAAATGTCCACTGGGTGGTGATGCATTTATCCAAGTTCTTATCTGGTTCTCTCCAATAGCCTTTCCTATAATAGTGTGCCCTCCCCACAGGAGTAAAGTTCATAGAATAAAATATCCAATAGGGGTAATGCATTTGTCCAAGTTCTTATCCAGTTATCTCCAATAACCTTGCCTATAATAGTGCACCCTCCCTACATGAGTAAATTTTGTAGAATAAAATGTCCACTGGGAGATAATGCATGCATGAAAGAAAGAGAGTACCTCACTCCTAAGGATATGTGCCCTATTCTAACTCCGGAAAAATATCTAACTCATGTGCTCAGTCTTCCTTTAGTTAAATCTATGAATGCTAAAATGAAGTAAGAAAACCAATTTCTAATTCTCAAAATAACTAAAAATACAAATTGTTCAAGAATGATGAATGCATGCTGGCATGCATGGGACCTTTATCAATGTCTACTTATGTTGCACCCCATCTAAGACACTTTCTGTTGCACCTTTAGTCCACTATCCTTACTGCAACACAAGGGAATCGAGGCAAGGAAACTGTGTATGCTGCACTAAGTCTACTGTTGCTATAGACTATGCTCATCACGTTGTGCCACAACAACAAGGAGAACACATACGTAGCAACATGTAAAGAAACTAACATAAGGGCGAATGTTGGAGTGGATGATGTCCACTAATAAGAATTTTTTTACTCATGAGTTAAACAACGAGTGAAGGTTCTTTAAAGTCACAATTTCATCTTCATGGCCTTGTCCATAATAATCACGTTCTCTTGATTTGTCATTGTCCAACTCAAAATTGGTATGTCTATTATGAATGTTGATTTCTTCAATGATGGCATTTGCATTACCTCTTCCTTGCGCTTCTTTGTTGTTGCTTCAACAAAAGGATCATGTGAATGATGGAGGGATGTAGAATCCATTTTAAAACCTACATGTTCTTCATTACATTAAGAATAATAAAATAAGATTTATCTTCAATAATCTAAGGGGCTTCATATTCTATTCCCTCCATTGATTCATTGTCCTATTCAAAAAAATTAGTTAGGAAAGATAGTATCTATGGTTTATCATCTTCCTCGAGCATAGAAATGTTATTAAATTCTCGTTCATTGACATTTGGACACTATCCTTGGGTTAATTTAAAAAATTCTAGGAGAAAAGAAAGAAAAATGTTATCATTGTCTTAGGCTTACAATCAACAATATACTTTATATTTTATAGTGCTAGAATGTTTACTGGAATTGGAAATTCCCTCATCACATTCGACAAATTCGGGGCATGCCATTTGTTTAAAAATATCACAAAATTTCTCTAGATGAGCTCTACAAACTCTACACCAAGCCTTACATGAAGGAGCATGTTGTTCTTCTTTTTCTTCTTCTTGAAACCAACTAGCATTGAAGTCTTCCTCTTGTTCTACAATTTTACCTTTTTTAATCTTGTGAATTATCTCATTAATGAGTAGGAGTTGATCCATCAGCCTGACAAAACTCATAATCGCTATGTCAAACTTTCCATGTAGGGGATTATCTTCATGTTCCATTTTTTATAGCTTGAATCATGTTGCTTGAAGCCACCAAAGGAGATAATTTTATTACCTTAGACACTATTGTTTTCTCTCACCAAACATGCAAACAATAATGAGTTTCAATTTAAAGAATTTAGACTTCATCCCTTGGTAGAGTTGCTATATGAACCATGAGTTCTACAAAAATATTATGCTCGTAAACTAGACTCTTTAACACCTGACGAGAATAATATTTAACTATTGTCTCCTAAGCATACACCTTGAAAAATGAAAATCATGAAGAGCAACATTCTAAGGAGATTTTCCAAAAGGTAGTGCAGAGGTAATACTCATCTTCAACTTAGTATTCACCTCTCTTGATATAGTGATGATTGTTTGCATACAACGGAAATAGACCTTGAATATCTTGGACTCAACTTTGAAGCACTAAAGTTTTGGTTTGACATGAATCACAAATGTTAAAGGAACAAAAGAGAATTAAGAGGCTGGCAGATGTGATGATTGTCCAAATGTGTGGAGATAAAGGCATTTGAGAGGTGCTAGCACTTAAGTGGTCAGAAGTGTTGTGGGAAGAGAAGTTAGGCATTGAGGGATGAATGAAATGAATGGAAAAAGGGTGTGAATGGAATTGTGGGTACCTGTATATTGAAAAATGTGAGGGAGCTCATGAATGGTAGTCAAGAGATCCTTTCAATGTCTCTTCAAATTGTGGACTCATATTATCCAAGGAACGTGCCAATAAATAAAAGAAGTGGTTTTGGGGGTAGGAAAGTGAGTTCAAGGATATGAACTTAGACTGTTGACTAGATAGCACATAGATATGGCACTAGGAAAGTGTGTTGAGATACAGGAAGCGAGCAGAGGATATTTTGAACTTCATTTGTTAACTAGAGATGACTTATAACTTGAACTGGGCTTGATCATATTGAGATAGAAAGACAGCTTCTAAAGTGATTTTAATTTTTCTTATGTAATGGGAGTAATGTAAGAATAAATAAAGGGACTTGGCACATTAGGGAGAAGGATTTAAAGGATCTTTAGTTGGGTTACAACGTAGTGAATGAGATAAATTTAAAGTAGTGATAAAAAACTTAGTGCAATATAATTTCACTTCAAAATTGAAACATCTTTATTACGGTTCTGGGTACATGAAATTTCTATATTCATAATGTTCATGTATTCTTAGATACACTGTGAGATGGATTGCATTACTAATATTATCATTTTTTGAATTTGATGCAGTGTGGAGCTTCGATATCTCTTAAAAGATAAAACCTATTAACTAAGGACAGTTATTGTACACTATAGAATCAATCCCCCACATCCTAACAATGCAAAGAAATTTAGGAGGGAACTTAAATTTAAGACCATTGTAACTGAGAGTACTGATATATACTCACAAAAATCCTTAATTCTCATTGCAAAAGAACACTGCCTAAAGTAACAAGCATGAATCGGCATAAGAACCTAATTCTTACAACAGCATTTGAAATATCTACAAAATTGAACTGGGCATGGAAATAAACATAAAATTGTGGAAATACAGAGAACCCATGATGTTACTTTTCTCTGGTATTCAACCCTAAGATTTCAGCTCCAATATTTGACAACTACAATAAACCATGTGGAAGAAAGGCTAACCTATAACTCACAGTGGCATCAAAGATAGACTGAACAGATGCAAAGATGACTCGACGAGACTCGATTTTCTCATTTGCTGGTGCAGAAATCCACGAGAAATGCTAATCAAACTCAATGTGATTACCATATATTGTTTGCCCTTTAATAACCATGCGGAAAATGAAAAAACCCATCGGGGATGCTAAATGGGGCTCTGTAAATTGTCATTGCTCGAAATCAAGGGCGAATGGGACTCGAAAAATTGCCATTGCCTAAAATCGAGGGAGAATAGTAACTCTAGAAACCACCATCACTCGAAATCAAGAGAGAATGGTGCTACACGAGCTGCCATAGCTAGAAATTGTTGGCTGGGCGAACCAACTGTTCGCGGCCTCCATTACCCTAAATGGTGGGCGAACCAACTCATCGGGGCCTCCATTACCCAAAATTCTGGGCGAATTCACCATTTCGCGATTATTTTATTTGGCTACATTAAATTTTCCTCTTTCGTGAACTTGGCTATTCGATTTCCTTTGACTATGGGTTAAATAAATATGGGGCTAATATGTTAAATTTAAAAAAACTCGTTTCATATTAAAAATTCGCCCAGGGCTTTTTGGTGACCCCTATAATTTCGGCCATGGGCTATAATTCGCCCCTAAAATTTTCCCTGTTTCCTACCATTATTTAACTACCTCATGCACCCTCTAGGTTCACCTACCATCAGTTACCTAGCCACTTATTTAGAGTTACAACTGGAACTCATGCCTAGTGATGAGAATCTACCAAAATAAGCCTACCACATGCATGGATTTAAAATGCCTCCTAAGGCTCACAAATTTCCTTCTTTCTAATATATTTTTGTCCACATAGTGTTGGATAAGATGAATAACAATTATTCCAGTGGAGATCCTTGTCTCTAGTGAATTTAATCATATTTCTTCTCATTTTTTTTGTGCATCTCTGTGAAACTAAGTGAGGATTAATCATATCGTTTCCAGAGTGTTTTTCTGGTGTAGCTACTTCTAGTTTTGCACCAAAAGTAGTGGAGGGTTCACATAATTATTTGGGAAATTGCCTCTAGTCATTTTGGTTTATCCAAAGTGGTCTTCCCAGGTGTTATGCACTCTTGAATGTGCATACTGTCAAAATAATACATCTTTGCAATTTGTTTTGCAGATTTACCGTCACCAAGAGAGCAATAACAGAAGCAATGGTGAAGTATTTGGAACTGTTACTCACTCCATTCAACTATTTAGAATGGAAGGTTGAGATGAAGATCCTACTTCGAAGTAAAGGACTCTACAGGGTCACAATGGGGACTCAACTTGAACCAAATTTAGTTGTAGAGAAATCCAAGTACTTCAACAGACTTGATGAAGCCTATGGAGTGTTGTGTCTCAGCATCTCTACAGACCTACGGTTTCATCTTGTTGGTATATCAACTCTAAACGAAGTATGTGTTATAGGTCAAATATGCACTTCTCCGTCTGTGATCACATTGCTCTGTCGATCACACAAAAGGACACCATGGATTGAAGAGCTAGGTTGACCTAGATGACTTATTGATAGTAGTACACTCTTCAGCTGAGAAATTTACTGTTTCTCCTGATTTCACCACATATGCGCTACTATTGCTCTATCAAACCAGCGTACACCTCAAAATATGCGTTTCTTTCCTCAAGGACAACCAGCGCACACTTTCCAAAAAGTTGCAAATGCTTGTTGCAAAGCATGAAAGTTGCTCTCTATGCGCTACTCTTGTTGTATGAAACTCGCGCACATCTTAAGATGAAATCAAAAAAATATATATTAATATTACGAATTGGGATTAGTTGAAGTTGGTTCTGCAACTTCCCCAACCTCCCAATTCAACCACCTCTAGATTCGAACTGCCTACCTTGTCCCATAAATACGAGGATCCATGAGAGGGGATTAGAACAAACCTAGACGGAATGCTTTAAGTGTTGTTATGCTGGAGGAATTCCCAAGTCATTGTGAAGAGAAGGATCCCATGACTCGGTTGCAGAAGCATCTTGATGGATCAGGTATATTTGTACCGATTCATGTTTCTTTGACAATAAAAAGGTGGAAATACCCTTCCTGTCCCAAATCGAATGTCTATTGGATTGTGTGTTCATTTGGTTTAGTATCTGATTTTTGTTGATGTTTGATTGCTTTCAATATTCATCATATTTATTTGTAGAGAAAGCCAAGTACTTCAACAGACTTGATGAAGCCTATGGAGCGTTGTCTCTCAGCATCTCTATAGACCTACGGTTTCATCTTGTTGGTATATCAACTCTAAACAAAGTATGGATAAAGCTTGAATCCATGTTTGGAAAATAAGATGATATGAGGGGTCACTAGTTGGAGAATGATTTAATCTCATTTAGTCCTAGTAGCTTCAACACCATACAAGATTAATTCACCAATTTCAAGTCATTGGTCTTCTAGAACAAGTAGTGTGGCATAGAGAAGAAGGATGATAAAGTCATTATGTCCATACTATCAAAGTTGGGTCCTGAGTACTTAGTATTCCTATCAACCTTCCATACTACAAAACTGGCAGTTTCAAATTGGAATATTCCCACCCTCAGTGCATTCATGGAGTATCTCACAAAAGAGTAGGAAAAATTTGTTCAGATGGGAGTTTTAAAACCATCCAAGGACCATGTGCTTGTCTCTGGAGAAGCAACAAATTCCTAAGGTAAGAAGAAGTCCAAGGACAAGAAGCAGTCAGAATAAAAGCAGAAGGAGAAGACAAATCGATCAGTCGAAGAACCTTCGAATTCAAATATGGACAAGAATAAGTTGAAAGATAAGACCAAATGCACATATTGCAATAGGGGTTTCCACCATGAAAGATCATGCATGAAGAATACCATTGATCTCATGGTGCAAATTTTGGAGAAAAAAAACATTGCTCTGCCTGAAGGTGCAAGGAGAAAATAAGCTGGGTCAATATTTGATGACAAAGAGAGATGTCATGCATTGATTGATGGCATTTCAAAGTCCCCTTCCTTAATCATTGACTCTATATCATCCTGACACATGTCTGCATCTAGGGACTCCTTCTCTACATTCGTTCCCACTGGTGGTTCATCTATTCTCATGGGTTATGAATATGAAATTCCAACTAGAGGTAAAGGAAGAGTTAATCTTGACTATGGGTGCTTCTTGAATGTTCTGTGTGTTCCCTCATTGGATACAAAGATTCTCTTAGTATACGAAATGAAACACACATGAGTTCGAAAGAAGGTTTTGTTCACTCCTGGTGATATAGAAATTTATGATATCTCTATTGGAAAAGCCATTGCACTTGGTACTGCAAATCATGATTCGGGGATCTATGTGTTCTCCCACTTCCTTCCCTATTCAACACCAAATGTGATCCTAACACATGCAAATGAAGTCAGTAGGATATGGCATGATATTTTTGGTTACCTCAACTACATATATATGCAAGAATTACACAAGCAATGTATGGTTGATGGTCTTCCAGACATCAAATTCTCAAATGGAATTTGTCAAGGTTGCATGCTTGGTAAACATCTAGAGAAGAAAGGAAAGACATCGAGAGCCTCGTTACCTCTCGAATTGATCCACAATGACATAAATGGATCCCTTCCTAGTCCTTCCTTGAGTAATTCTAGGTATGTCTTGACATTTGTAGAAGATAATTCAAGATATTGTTGGGTCTATTTCCTCAAGTTCAAATCAAGTGTATCAAAATTTTCAAATATTTTAAGGATTTTGTTGAAATATTTCTAGAAATAGGATCAAAGTGCTTAGAATTGAAAATGGAGGGGATTATGTGAAAAAGGATTTGGAGAATATTTGTGCTAATTAAGGAATCTATATGCAGCACATTGTTCCCTACACACCACAATAGAATGGTGTGGTAGAGCGTAAGAATAGATCTTTGAAGGAGATGGCCACATGTATGCTTGATTCAAATCAACTCTCTCCTAAGTTGTGGGAATAGGCCATCAACTATGTTGCATACATCCAGAAATGAGTTCCTCACAAGGATTTGAAAGGAACAACTCCATTCAAATCTTTGACCAGGAAAAACCTGATGTGTCTCTCTTAATTCGAATATTTGGTTCCAAATCTTGGGCCAAGATTCCTCTAGAGAAGAGAAAGGCTTTACAGCCTCAGAGGCATGAATGCATTTTTGTTGTTGGATATGATGAAGATTCTAGGGGATACAAGCTATTGGATTGTTCCACCATGAATACCTCCATTGAGAGAAGTGTACAGTATGAATAAGTTCCTTTTTAAATCATCCAGTAAGATGAAGCAGAAAGCTCGATTCCTCCTCCACCACTTCAACATAAGAAAGTAAGTGAATCCTCCTCATATGATGGTTTAGATTTTGATACTGATAATGAATATAAGCATGTTGATCCAGATCTAGTTGATCCAATAGAGCCAAAAATAAGGCCTAAATGGGTTGATAAGACCATTGAAGCAGTTGGTGAATTTGTTGGTGATCCACATGATCCAAGAAGGACAAGATCATAGTTTTGAAGTGCAATCCTTTCACTCTCTGCTACTGATCCACTCATTCTTGAGAGATGTTTCATGATGATTGGATCTGATCCAAAAAAATGATGAGCCTTCCCAATATCTAGGATGGAAAGTTGCAATGGATGAAGAGTACCAATCACTTCAAAATAGTGAAACTTGGGAGCTAGTTCCACTTCCTCCTGGAAGAAAAATTGTTCAATGCAAGTGGTTCTATCGAACCAAAATGGATTCATATGCAGTCATATGCAAGTACAAGGCTCAATTGGTGGAAAATGTCTTCTCTCAAGTCCAAGCACTTGATTACACAGAGACATTTTCTCCTGTAGCCAATATGGACTCTATTAGATTAGTTTTGGCTATTGTTGCATCCAAGCACTGGGAGGTGCGCCATATGGATTTCAAGATCACTTTCCTCTATGGATATATTGAAGAGGATATTCACATGCAACGGACATAAGGATACAGTCAATATCCTTCACTTTTTTGCAGACTGAATAAGTCTTTTTATGGGCTCAAGCGGGATCCTAGATCCTGGTATGATAAGATGGATTCTTTCCTTCTATCATAAGACTTCCAAATACTCAAATCAGATCTGAATGTGTACATGAATCATGATGGTGACTCTCTCTTACTCATTGTCTTATATGTAGATGATTTGTTGATCATAGGGATTTCGTATACATGTATTGATTCCATTAAATCTGCTTTGCATAGATCATTTTCCATGACAGACTAGGGTTTGTTGAAGCAATTTCCTAGACTTGAGATAGCACCATCTACTTCAGGTATCAAAGTCTCACAATCCAAGTATGCATCAAATTTTCTTAACAAGTTTCATATGTCAGAGTGTAATCCAACACCATTCCCCTTCCTCTTTGGTGTCATACTTGAGGATGGTGGTTCTTCACCTTTGGTGAACAATGCACTATACAAACAATTGATTGGGAGTCTCTTATTCCTCACATGCACTTTTCCTGACATCTCCTATGTAGTCAGTGTTGTTTCCAAATACATGTAGGAGCCCCATGAACTCCACTGTAAAACAACAACGAGGATCCTTCACTATGTGCAAGGGACAAATAATTTTGGTATTCATTATGCAACTGGCTCTCCACTAGATCTTGTTGGGTACACTGATTATGATTGGGTTGGTAATAGCTCAGACTGGAATTCCACTTGTGGTTATGTGTTCATGATTGGTTCTAGTCCTATATGGTGGTCGAGCAAGAAGCAGTCAACCATTTCTCTATCATCTGCTGAATCTCAGTATAGAGGTGTTGTCAATGCAACCACATAGTCCATTTGGTTGCAAGGAATTATGTCCGAATTTGGGATTCACTCTAGTGCTCCTACTATCATATTTTGTGACAACTAGAGTTCTATCAAGATATCAATAGATTCAGTTCAAAAGAAAAGGACCAAGCATATTAATATCCACATGCACTACATCAGAGAGTTGGTGCATGATCATATCATTTCACTGTAGTATTGTCCTTCTACAGAATAGGTTGCAGACATCTTCACCAAGAATTTTACTCAAAAGAAGTTCACTCATCTCAGCTCACTCCTTCGGGTGAGTGATTCCATGGTGAAGAAAAATTATATATTTGTTCATGTCCATTTTGAGTGGGTTTTGTTCTTCCCACTGGGTTTCCCTCTTTCCTTAGTTGATATGGAAAAATAAAGTTTTTTTTGTAAAGGGTGACCTTTGGTATTTGTTAGTAGGTTCCTATTTGTATTTTCTTCACATAAGTCAGTCTTAAGTGGGGGTGTTGGGATATATTATCCATATATACATTATGATTAAAACATTTTTTGTTTTACCTAGTGCACATCTCATGTTTGTTGACTTCTTAGTGCATAGTCCTCATCATTGTGATTATCACCGGACTATTGATTGGTATTTGTTAGTAGGTTCCTATTTGTATTTTCTTCACATAAGTCAGTCTTAAGTGGGGGTGTTGGGATATATTATCCATATATACATTATGATTAAAACATTTTTTGTTTTACCTAGTGCACATCTCATGTTTGTTGACTTCTTAGTGCATAGTCCTCATCATTGTGGTCATATTTGGCCTCATTAACCACATATGCGCTCTATTCCATGATTTTTGGGACATGTTGAGTCAGTATCCTAAATTTTAGGGGTTTGGATCACTCTCCTTGATTTCATCACCGATGACCACTGATAGTCAACTAAACTCATGCATGCACCCTCTTGAGATTCTCTCTTCGATTTTTAGCCTATAAATCCCTCATGCACCCTCTTGGTCTTCCTACCATCAGTTAACTACCTCATGTGCCCTCTAGGTTCACCTATCATCAATTAACTGGCCTCTTATTCATAGTTACAACTGGAACTCATGCCTAGTGATGGGAATCTATCAAAATAAGCCTGCCACATGCATGGATTTCGAATGCCTCCTAAGGCTCACAAACTTCCTTCTTTGTAATAAATTTTGATTTTCCACATATTGTTGGATAATAGATGAATACCAATTATTCCATTGGAGCTCCTTCTCTCTGGCAAATTTACTCATATTTCTTCTCAATTTTTCTATGCATCTCTTTGAAACTAAGTGAGGATTAATTTTGTTTCTAGATCTACTGTGTTTTATTTCACACATGGTTTCAATGTTTCTCTTGGAGATGAACCCTAAAGAAAACCCCCATTAATAAATTCACTAATTGGGTACTCAACGTTGTTTCTTTTCCTACAATTTGTTCAAAGTTTTAACATAAATTTACATCCCTTGCCTAATCCTAGAACTTCTTCCATGAAAAATATAATAAAAATGCAAGAAATTCAAAAGCTTCTATTCAAAGATGTATTCCAAGCACCTAGATCCTTATATTTTGGAATGAAATATGCAATACATGGCATTGATATTCACCAGAGATTTCAAATGGGTATTTTGCTAGTATCTCCCAAAACCTATCGCAAAACCACAAACTTTGCAGATATTCCTTAATCAGTCTAGATTCACAATCAAAACCCCAATTGCAATTAAATGGAAAATGCTCATTGCTGCCACCAAAAATAGATAAAATGTTTGGAAATCAAAGAAGACATTTATTCCAAGAGGAAGATGATTTCCTTCCACTACCTTTTGCTCATTTTCTGAAAGAGGTTCAACAGGTCCATGGCTCACATTAGAGGGATGAATCTCGATCTATTTCTGCTCCTGGTGAAAAATTTAAGGATGCCTTTACCTTTTAATCTAACTCATTCTTCCCTCGGATGCAGGTGACAATGTACCCCATGCATCAGTTCCTGCACATACAAAACCAGCCTCATGTGGCACGGGCCCCAGCATGCATGGTCTGGGCCACGTGACGTCTAATACTTCCCATCTGTCCACTCACTCCACTGGACAGCACTCCACCCAGGGTGATGGAATTTATTTAAGGATGGATCTCCTTCACGCGATTTCATGATGATGATCATTCTCTGCTGGTATGAGGCACCATTAATTTTTCCACCTTTACCAAGGATGACAACCTGCAACATTTATTACCTCCATGGGAGGGAAATAGCTTGGCTCGGCTCTTTAAAGCCATCCGTCGACATGTATTACAGTTCCACTGCTACATTCTAGTTTTTCCCTGTGGCTCCCTCTGCTCGACTGAAACACTCTCGTTTCCAGGATGCACACGAGAGGCACCCCTTGTCGCAACAGTGGTAGGAAAAGCTCTGGTAGACGGCCTAAGGTGGCTATAGACTGGACAGTTATGGATGGATATGTAGAGCGTATCTCTGCGTAGACTCGCATTCTCATTGATGGTTGGGAAGCTCATAGGGTGGAGGCTCTCCTGGCCTCAGGCAGTAACGGAGGTGGCATCAATCACTACTGGCTGCTGAAAAACATGATCAGTACCTTGGTTGAAGAAATGGAAGCTAGCTGGGATGCTAGCACCAGCGTTGTGAGGAATATCAAATCTATCCTGACAGAGGCTTCTGATCACTTAAACACCTTGGATGCCAATATGACCAGGGATATCTTCTCCCTGGGCGACAATTCTTAACAGGCGACGAAAGGAAACACTGCGGCAGCTGAGGAACTGGCCGCACAGAAGGAAGGGTCTGCAAAGAAAAAAACCATGGTTAGAACAGACAAGGCTTCTGATCCAACAACGCTCGCCAACACGACGCATGAAGGTACTGGCGCCCCAAGTTCTTATTCATATGCTCTGCCCCCTCCGGGGACTTTTGAAGACTTTTATGTTGCCTGCCCCATCCTAGAGGAGGAACCAGACGCACCGCCTGCAAGTCGTTAGATGGGCTATCATTGCTCCGATTTATCTCTGTGATTTCTAGCTTTTTTTCTTTTATTTACTGTTCGGTTTGATATATAGCACTCCTAGAAAACATGCAATATTTGTTTGGAAAAAGTATCAGTCTTTTTCATGGGCAGACCTCACCCAGGGGGTTTCTATTTTGTATAATGATAGTACTTTTAGTATTTTTGAGCGACTGGGATTGTGGCTTCATCATTTGAGGCCTCCCCAGTCTGCTACAGACTCTTCGGCTCTCTATGTATTTCCTGCCACCTTTTTTGGCTCTATTAATTAATTTTTAGTCTGCAACTTACAAAAAAAAAAATCTAACTCATTCTTCAACGATAGCTCCATTTTATGAGCCATAGTCCATTTCAGACTCATACCCTCCCAATGTTCACTGGTTTGGTTTCATACCCATAATCTGTTGACCTAGCTTCCCCTTGTTCAATTCATAATATAGTGGTTTCCTTTTGAGATATTGTTCCAGATCCAGATACAAATTCAAATTGAAATTGTGAAAACCTAATTATGAAAAGAGAAAATGCTTCTATTAGAGGGATTTAATTTCAGAATATGCCACAGTCTAGTTTTGATATTCTAAAGCACCCTGAAATTTCCCACTCATGGTTTCCCTTCCTGCTCACTTTTCAGTCTATTTTAATTTTTCATCTTTTTCTCTTTAATGATAAAAACATTAAAAAAATAATTTTTCATTTTTCTTTTTGTCATGGAAATATTAAAAAATTAATTTTTCATTTTTCATTTTGTCATGGAAATATTAAAAAAATAATTTTTCATTTATTATTTTGCTATTGTTAAAATTAGTCATTTTTAGTTATTTCAATTATTGTCTAATGGTATTTTTTATCCCATGACTAAAATATTCATTTAATCTAGTCATTTTTAGTTGTGTTGCTTAAATTTAGTAGTATTTAGCTTAAAAACACTGTCGTGACTAACTTGTTTAGTCACTTTGTCATTTATTTTCAAAATTCTACTAGTGAAAGGTACTCTTAAAGGCTCTCCCTCTTCAAACCCTTGGTGATGATGATGACACCTTGCTTCAAATGTTTTACTATGTTGAACCATGTCAATGTCCTTATACTAAGGTTTACATCAATGACAACAAAATGTCCAACAATCGAGTAGGATGGAATTTGGCCAAATGGTCAATTTGGAGTTGGAAGGTCCAAGGCATGTGTGTTGTAGACATTCCTTGTATTTAGAGGTAGAGACTAAGCGAGAAGAGGATATTTTATTGGATGGATTTATGGGATTTCATTACTCTTGAAAGGACTAAAAATTCATTTCTTATGTGATTTCTCTATCATCTTCCGATCAACATATTATTATGGAGATTATCGATCATATTCCATAGGAGGATCTAATTAAAATGAATATAGGCATGCATGGAACCTTTTGGCATAAATGGGAGTGGATCTTGGGTGCTCCTTGGTCCAGTATGATTCTCAAAGGTTGTACTATCTTCTTCATTAGCTGCATAATCTCAAACCTATTCTTAATTCATGATGGGTGTCTACTAATGTGAACATATGGTAGATCCAGAGACTATTTTTTGTTTGAGCTAACCATGTATCTATGGTTGATGTTATAGATTGCTTGTCCATGTTTTTTTATGCCTTTGGGGATAAGGTTTGTGATCATAAGACTAATTACTGACTGGTTGGTCTTGATGAGCCTCCTAATTGGATCCCTCTTGCTTCAACCTCCATATGTATATATGTTATAGTGAGATATCTTGGCATCCCATTTGGTGTATGGATTTCTCCAATGGTTATGCAGGATTGGGATTTGGAGCATCTTCAACATAAGCTACTTCTCTGTAAATACAAAGATCATCCATTTGCTATAAAAATTATTGTTGTGGGCATGATTCTTTAGGCCTCACATATTAATTATGCATGTTGTTAGATTCATAGTAGGGTTCGGTCTCACAGATTTGATCATCTTTTATGTTCTTACTTGTTGGACAATTACAATAGGGCTTGGGGCCTCCCTATGTTACATTGATATGTTTTCATTATGCCTAAGGATGACATAGGTCTAGGATTGATTTATTTTGTGACTCAAGGTATAATATTGGGTAACAAATGGGTGCTTCAATGTTTAGAAAGATGCTCTCCTTGTTAGGTTTTATTTAGGCATCATCTTCCCATGGAAAAACATATTGGTGGGATTAGGGGATCTTTTGGATTATGTGATGTAGTTTCATCTCCTCAAAACTTCTATGTCTCATGTTATTTTATTATTATAAGAGTATTGGAATCTTGGAGGAAGGTAGATGGATTTGTGTGGTGGAAATGCTAGTTTATCGAGAAGGATGGTATTTGGCAAGAACAAACAATTTAAAATTTGAAGGTATATGACACATATGTGTTAACACACAATTTAACACAGTGAATAGTGTATGCCAAAAGCATGATCTAATGTTCTCCTACAACACGAACACATAGATGAATCACTAAAAGAGACATAATCTCTTAATCTAACCACTACTTTCATAAATGAAAGGTGTGAATGCAGACCCATGTATCCCAAAAGGGGCAAATTTAGTGATTGAATTGCCTACCAAAATCTAAGATCAAATGTAGTGACCTATATACTGTTTTATCCTTAAAATTCCTTTCATCTGCCTCAAAGTCACCTTTCTTGGAAAAACAGTGGTGGATTCCCCTAGAGTCACTAAATTTGGATTTAAAAATGTGACTTCGTCACTACATTTGGCCCTAAAAGGGTGTCGATCCTTTCGAGTCGCTCTTTTTGGCCAAACAATGGTGTCAACCCCTTAAACTAGCCTCTTTTTGGTTTGAAATTCGAATTTTCTTCCATTTTCACTCTCATTTTTTATTTGGAAAGATATGGTACATCCTTTATATCATGAATGAACCTTCCATTTTCTTCATTTGGAAATTTCAATAAATATCTTATTGTTATTTCTCGCTTGTATTGCTCCTTCCCCCTAGTGGCAACTCTTGTAGGCTATTGCTTTCCCATAAGATTTCAACCTGCAATTTGTTGAAAATATTAAGTATGAGGACCTACAAACCATGTTAAATCACAATAAAGAAGAAATTTTAGCACATTAGAAAAATGAAAGAAAATGCTTAGTGATTAGGTGTTTTTTCTTAGGTAGAATTCCTAAATTGATTCTTGAATAGTAGTGTTTAGAAGATATTGGTGTTTCAATCACAATTTTCTTCAAAATTACAAATAAATTTATCTTCCCTTAAGACTTTTTTAAGAACAATCGTTTTGATAAAAAAGTTAGTATTGGGTGGCCTTCGTTTGCTTACTGAGAAAGATTTCTTTATCAATAGTGATAAAAATAAACCTTGATTGGGAAGTGAACTGTTGCTTGAATTTTGAAATTCATGGCATGTTTGATTTTATTTTTAGAAGCATATATGAGCTCTGCATATCCTTTGTGCTTACATATTTGTGTGATCGTGCATATGAGAAACATGGATCTCAAGTGTAACGCAATTTGAGTATTAAAAGCATATATGAGCTCTGTGTATCCTCTATCCTTACACCTTTGCAATATTGCATACGAGAAACATGGATCTCTAGTTTAAAGATATTTGAATTTAGTAACTTGAGAAAATTTTCAGTTTAGGAATTCTAAGATTGAAAACATTGCTTAGTGATTAGGTAACTTTCTCATCTGGATCTCTTTAATTGGTGATTTGGAACTCTTGAATTAATGATTTAGAAATCTTGAATTGATGATTTCCTTAGATTTGGAAGTTTAGTTTCAAAATTTTAGAAGAGTTGCATGTAATTTGTAAATTGAAAAGAATCATGTTGCCTTATTTTGAATTAGTTTGAACGATTCTTGTGAAAGGAAAAACATTACATCATTTTCACTTTGGGGAGAATTTTCTTTCCCAATTAGTAGAATTGAACTAATTTGGGAATGTCATATGTTTGAATCAACCTTTCGAACTTTTTCTTTATATCTGGAAACTTTTTGGAAAAAGAAAGATAGTGAAGCATTGTCACTTTAAAAACTTTTCAATTTGAAATAGTGATTTAGTTTTGAAAGATTGCACATTACATAAGACAAACCTCTTATTTTTCCATAGTTTAGAGTGTTCATTGAAATAAAAGAGTGAATTTTGTAAGCATACATGCATTGATTGGTTCACCTATTGAGTCATATAATATCATACAGTTTCATTCCACCCCTCCGAGACTAGGAAAATTTACCTAAAAAATGAATGTTTTAATGTAAAAAAAACCAAGATTTCATTTTGAGTGAAAACCAACATTAGTTTAAGTTAGGGTTTTGGATTAGGATTGGAGAGTAAATATCTCCAAGGACACTAAATTTCAAAACTAGGAACTACTAAAGAGTGGAAATCCATTAGTAGTGAGGAGCACTTGCCAAGAAAATACATCTAACACACGTGTTAAACACTTAAGCTAGATATGTTAAAGTGGTACCCTCCCTTTTGCTTGTTTTTGGGGATATAAGAAAACTACACTGTTATAGTAAAGTGATA
Source organism: Larix kaempferi (assembly GCA_027924585.1). Lineage (NCBI taxonomy): Eukaryota > Viridiplantae > Streptophyta > Pinopsida > Pinales > Pinaceae > Larix > Larix kaempferi. The sequence goes on from BSBM01000008.1 coordinate 8,440,698, forward strand.
AGTCTTTGGGGTGACATCACTCTTTGGGGTGACATCACTTTGTTAGAATATGTAGCATATGTGATTTATATTGACTTACAAATGTTCCACTTGGTTATCGATTATGAAGTGGTGACCATAGTTGCTATTACTAGTAAATCACATGGTTCATTGCAAGTGGGAAATGCTTGCGGTACCTGAGACATGCAAAAACTCTTCATTTTAGCTCCTTGGGAGGGTGTTTACCAAAGGTTGTACTTGCACCCCTAGTGATTGTTAGGTGGAATATTAGTGTAACTATCTCTCACACCTCCATCTAGTAATTGCTGAAGCTTGAGACCCCTTAGTGGCTACTATTTCAAAAGGCCCTCTAATTTGGATTTTCACTAAAATTCACTTTTTTGGAAAAATGGTTTGCTTGTTGAATAACTTAGGACATTTTTAGTTGGATGAAATTTTGATTTTTATTGAGTCTAGTTGGAATTAGGATTGTTTGATTGTATTTTACGTATCATAATAAACAAGTCCTTACTTAAAATTCAAAGTGGCTAACCTCCCGATCCGCCATTTGTGGTGGTAACGTGGTGGGTCACCATAGTTTGAAGGCCCCGCTAAATCATGGAGGTGCATACAACAATCACATCACACTGACTAAAAAATAGAACTACCTTTGGACATACAAAATATTATTAGAGAAGTACATCATCAAGTTGAATCTGAATAATGCTCATCATTCACAAATCAATCACAGACTTAGTTGTTGAACTTGTTCCTTTTGAAATTGAAACTTTAGAGGATAGATCAACTACTTATGTAAATACACCATTAAAAAATCCCTCATATCTAGTCATACTTGTTGTAGGTGAGTCACTGATGGGTCACACTTCTCTTTTTGAAAGTTGGAGAGACTTGCAACACACAACATTTGATCCAATGTCTTCATTAGGAGAACATGGGTACACAACCATGTAGCCTCAAATGTTTATAGGACGCCATAATAATTCCACATTGACCAATACACTGGATAACCCAAACATATTTATAATTCCATCCATAAGTGTACTAATCCCATTAGTTAATGTACCCATGCCTAGCATGATTCTAACTAGTACTTCAATGTCGATTGGTGCATTTCCAAGTTCCAATCCTAGAATTGCATCTACTTCATTGACATGTATACCAACTCATGGTTCTTCTCTACAAAACATGGGATTTTCCCTATGGTTGGGCTAGTCAATCCCACACCACACACACATTTGGAGGATCTCCAAATCTTCAAGGTATCCCAAATATTTGGCCAAGGTGTACTTATTTGGGAAACCCTTTACATTAGAATTTTGATATTCCTAGTGGAATTTTATGTCCTCGGATCATGAACACAACATGGATTTATCCTCCATATATCGGTAGAAGTGCCACAGGGGGTCATCCTCCAACTTATCCTAGCACAATGCATGGGAGAAATCTCATACGCCCAACAGGTACCATGCCAAGGAGCAATATACCTATCAACCCCATTCTACAATGGGATGGTCAAGTTCCAGGAAGTACCTAATATTTTTCGGGCCCAACTTCAAAAGGGGGATATCCACCTTGGAATTCCATTCAATTCCAAGGACAATTCATGGGGCTATTAGGATCCACTAGTGCAACAATATTTTGCAGCGACACCAATGAAATCACCATTTCTGGTTACTCTATATATACTGGATTTATGCCGGCTAACAAACGATCATGTTCTACATATGAATGGGTGGCCAACAATACGAACCAAACTCCCATAAGATATAACAAAATTTGATGGAAAACTAGGAGATGACTCATCAAACCATGTGATGGAATTTCACTTATGGTGTTCATCTAACTCCCTAGTTGACAATAGTATAAGGTTGTGGTTGTGGCAATAGTATATATGTATGTATGTATGTGTGTATAACATTAGAAAACATGGAAAAATAGTGGCACTGAAGAACTGACTATTGTCTAGAAGTGTATGCATTTATGTCAGTTAGATACTAAAATTGACATCTTAATGTGAACATCTGATGCATTATGATTTAGAGGAAAAGTAACACGGGACAAAGGAGGGAAAACTTTGCAGAGAGCACGTGGAATAAACCATACCAAGTGGAAAGTGTTTATTAAATATGGGAAATGGCAGGAAAATGAAACCCACTCACCAAAATTAAAGGAATTAGTGCACATGCCACATGCTCATAAGTGGATCAAAAATCTTGGCAAAATGGCCACTTGGATAAGTACCAGGTAGGGCACATAACCAATTAACTCATGAAGATATAAGAGATAGGCGTCAAAGCACATATTATTCTCATTAATTAATGTATTTATACAATGAGAAGTGACCCTTGGATTTCGAATTCCAGGTGATCTTTTGGACTACCGGGTGACTCTTGGTCTACCCTTAATACCATTAACTTCTTTTCACGTAAATGTTGCACACCAATCCTAACACCAAGGATTAGGCTCCAACACTACTTAATCTTGCTTATAGCTTTTTTATCATCTAGTAGATATTCTTGAAGATTTATGATTCTTAATTATCTTTTATTATTATTTCATAAAAAATATACATATTAATAACATACACAAAGAAATAAAAAAATACATGTTAAATCTTGAAATCACGTAAATCATGAATCATTTAAATACATTAACGAATTAAGATAATCTCAAAAAATTAAAATCAAATCACATATAAGTAATACAAAAGTATCATCAAAATGCAAGTAGTCAACACAAGGACAAATCAACAAATTAGTATTTTTAACTTTCATGTAAATCATAAAATAATCATTACATATAAAACAACTTAAAAACATTACACTTTTGCAAACAAAACTTAATGTGTAAAAAATATTGAAAATGAAAGCATCCAAAAATGGGTGATTTGGAATTTATCGAGGTTTCAATAAGTTATCATAATTATAACACATGTTCAAACCTTAAATGTACATGCTCTTCACAATTAAGAAAATAACCAAAAAGAACTTACTAGGGTAACCTTCTAAAGTTTATGTCCTCATTTCTTGTTATTGCATTGCATAATAATAACCTTAAAATATATATATATATCTTCTCAGTTTTTTAATAAACAGTTTAATTTATTAACATTTTTGTATGGCATGTGCATATCAGCTTGGTAGCTTTATTTAGATTCATTCGTGGTAGTGGTGATGGTGATGATGATAGTGATGGAAGATGCTTTAATAATTGTAGATACAAACTTTGTATAATCTATACAACACGTATCTGAAAATAATTCTTACATATCTAAAACAAAAATTGCTTTTAAAAAACATACCTACAGGAAGAGGATATAAATATATAATCATAATTTTTGTTTAATTGATATTAATGGTAACTTCATAATTTTGTATAATTATTGGAGAGCATTGAATTGTATGTGAAGATCTTCGATAGGTTTAACAAGAGGAACTATATCGTAACTTATAAGAAAATGACAAGAATGAGTTTGACTATGTTAATCTCAATGCATCTCTCTTCTTCTCGACATGCCTCAATATAGATGCGAAAAAGATTGGAAAAAAATGGGCACCCATTTTTTAGACATTCATATTATAATTCACGCCCATTTGATAATTGCTGCACTTCATTTTAGTAATAACCTTTTTCTTATAGCTTAAACACGGTACTATCTTTTATGTGAGTGTGACGGATACAAAATTTGTTTTTACCTTGTTACTAAGTACAATGTGAAATACTTCTCTTATTTTTGTCTACAATGTTCATAAATAACTTTAATTAAGGAGGTAATTTTGTCTCTACAATACTAGTAAATAACTTGTTTTTATCTTGTTATGGTCTTTATAATATTTATAAATAACTTTAATTAAAGAGACAATTTTGCCTCTACAATGTTCATAAATAACTATAAAGGAGAGAATGTGATTATAATGTTATCCACAATTCATTGGAATATTTTGATGTATTAATAATTTAATTTAAGAACATGAGTAAAATTTCTATTAATCACATGAAATAAATATAATTATATCTTATAAGTGTTTATATCATAGAATTTAGTGTGTACTACTATTTATGTTTTTCCTAGATTGAAGGAGGATTGGACAAGTGTACTATCCAAATTGATTTTATGGGCATCGTTCAAAATCCAAAATAAACAATTATAAAAAAAGAAATATAAAAATAATTGGTAGTCGGTGTATGGATAACTAGTAGCTCATGCATGGATAAGAGGTGGTGATAGACAACCCATTTAAGTAAAGAAGTAGCAAGGCATGGATAACAAGTGATTACAATAAGCATGGAGAAGAAGTAACAGATAACTTGCTAACTTGTGACGGTTGTGCTAGGTGTAATAGGAACTACCATCTATGTTTTTCCTAGATTGAAGGACAATTAGACAAGTGTACCGTCGAGATTGATTTTATAGGCATCGTTCAAAATTATAAAAAAAATATATAAAAAGGCTTATATTGATGGATAACTCTTAGCTCTTGCATGGATAACTCTTAGCTCATGCATGGATAATTTCACTTAGTGAATGACAACCTTTTTAACTATAAAAGATCATAGCACTTAACTTACTTATGATCTATCCATATTCACCAACTAAAAGTTAAATAGTTGTATCATTTTATATTTGTTAAATCATTTAGTAAAGGAAGAGTCTTCGAAAAGATGTTGATGATATATTACGTTTACAAAACTCGTGTGTAACAAATTTTGCGAATAGGAAATTTAATTAGGTTAAGTAATCCTAACGGACACGAAACAACAGAAAGCTTTACATGCAGCTCACTCTGTATTATGAACTCATATCACGTTTACAAAACAACTCGTGTGCAAAAATTGCGAATTGGAAAACTAACAGTACGAGTGACGAAGTAACACAAAGATTTACATGCAGCTCAGTTGTAGTCCGGCGTTGTAGTACACTCTCCTACAGTTAATGATGTATTTATATGTCCGTAAAGCAATCAATGAAGAAAATCCAATTATGTTGCAGCAGGCAATTTGATTGACTCTCTCTGGTGGAAGAATTAATTCATAAGAATCGGCCGTATTCAGAGAAACAGGCGAGGATGATGTACGTGCGGAAGATGGACATGACATTTTACTGGGGCAAGGAGGTGACCATTCTGTTCGATGGATGGAGGACGCATACACTTATCCAGTATTGGGCTTCTCTCTTGGTGTTGTTTCTGGCCACTCTTTTTTATCAATATGTTGTTAGCATAAGAGCCCGTGTAAGGATGAGCTATTCCAGCCACGAGAATTCATTTATTTCATTGGAATCACCTCAACCACGAGCAAAATCAATGCTTCTGCTGCTGCTGCCTGTGAAGGGGAAGACCAGAGGTTACTCTATCAAAACCGTGGAAACTCTGCTGTTTGCGGTAAACGCATTGCTGGGTTATCTCCTTATGCTGGCGGCCATGTCCTACAACGGGGGAGTGCTGTTGGCCATTCTGTGGGGTTTGAGTGTTGGGTTTTTCTTTTTCCTTAGTGTGTAGGGAATTTTAATGTTAATATTCATCACCAGGAAGAGCATGAATAGAATCTCCATCTCTCTGCAGATCCATGTTCTTCTTGCACTTAAATATTCATCCTTTTTATCCATTGGATCCTCATGTATTGCTGAGGGAATTCTAATGTTAATATTCATTACCACGAGGAAGAGGACCTCCATCAGATCCATGTTCTTCTTGTTGCACTTGGATATTCCATTGAATTCTCCTGGATCTGAATCTCAAGCTCTTTCGTTGTGATCAAGTAATGTTTGAATTTGCTTTAATAATATACATTATATTCACATCGCTTATTACATGTCCATCAAGTGATTGAGATCATCGCAATAGTTACGAATGGAGTTTTGAATGTATGGACAATTCAAGTTTTAACTATCATGGCCAGAGATTCATGAAAATAATTGACTGCCCAATGATCAGTGTCATAAATTCGCATTTTTTATATTTTTTAAGCTAGATCGGAACATTTGATTAATAAGAAATATAAAATATACTACAAAATAGCTCAGGGAAGCCATTGTTCTAATGGGGGCTCTCTATTCTCTCATTTGAGTAGGAAGTCCGTGCATTCAAATTGCTAGTAGTAGAGACAGGGAAACAGATAGAAAAGTCGCAGCCATGACAGTCCAAATTTGTTAAAAAACCTAAAGAAAGTCTATTCAGCCACGCTCTGCTAAGAATAGAGGCATACAAAATGTCACTAATGTTCACGGGACTTTAGACTTCCCTCAAATCATTACAAGCATGGGTAGCCAAGAACTGGAGGGTTCTGATCCAAGGAAGAATCCGGATCCATTTATGCCTTTCCCTTAAATCAATAGAAACACGGGTAGCCAAGAACTGGAGGGTTTCCAAATGAAACAGTGAGACTTATTTCATGGAGACAGTTGAACCCTAACTTTCCAAAACAGTAAGCCATATTTCATGGAGACACAAGGGATGTACTCCAACGTGTGGTCATTGGAATGCGTCCCACAAGTAAAACATAGAGAATTCACTCGGTTGATTTGTGATTAGATTAGTGTTGATCTGTGATTACATCAGAAACCTAGTTTATGAGCAATTTCTTTTTAAATATCTTTTCCAAAAGTTTGAGCTGGATATGTTATAGAGCCTTTTCTTAGTGATTGGAATTGAATGTTTTAAAGACTTCCTTGTATTTTTCTGTAGCATGATTTACTTGTGATGCTGACAAATATATTGAGAATTCCAAGCATAGTTCCCATTCCTTCATCTCTCAAGGATTCCGAGTTCATTTGGCAATTTTTGTGAGGGATGATGCTCATCAAATAAATGAGAGACCCCAGAAAAATCCACCACAGAAGAAAATGGATTGCATTGTGGATTTTGACATGTGTTAACTTGAATCCTTTAACTCCCTCATTCTCAGTCATACCTTCTCTTGATTATGTTATTTCCTCTTTTATTTCTATAATCACAACTGCACCATTTCAGTTACAAGGTTTGAGTAACATTTATAAACATAAAGATGGTCATATCTATTAGTGGAAGGGAGCACTTGTCACTATCTAGTGGCGAGGCTTCATATGCTAAGATTTTATTAGAGGAGGAACTTAAAGAATCTTGGAACAATCTCAGTCATACCTTCTCTTGATCATGTTATTTCCTCTTTTATTTCTATAATCACAACTGCACCATTTCAGTTACAAGGTTTGAGTAACATTTATAAACATAAAGATGGTCATATCTATTAGTGGAAGGGAGCACTTGTCACTATATGGTGGCGAGGCTTCATATGCTAAGATTTTATTAGAGGAGGAACTTAAAGAATATTGGAACAATGTATAGGAAAGTATGCTTAGAGTACTAGCAATCCATTCGGAGTCAAACTTGATTCACTTTCTAATAACTTTTATGCTAAAACATTTTCAAAGATGAATATTAGTGTATTGAGAAAAACTTTTTTAAATTACATAAATTATAAATTTTATGTTATGAGACTTGCCAATATAACAAAAACCAAAACTTGTAGGGTTGCTCAGATATTCTTTAAAGGGAGTTAGACCAATATTTTGCCCTAAAAATTTCTGAAACATCAATAGCATATATGTAAGTTGGATGGTGCTTATTATTACTTCTTCAAACTTTATCTGTACAATATCCTTGCAAAGTAATGAATGTTGATCTCAGGACTACTATGAGTTCGATGCTAAGACTATTTACTAATGAAATCCTCCAAAATGCAAATGAGGAAGACAACAACAGAAATATGAAAATAAAATCTGTCACTTTTGGTTGCAATGTTGAACAATCCCTTTAAAACACAAATAAACAATGTTGTAAAACTTGAATTATTTGCAGTGTGAGTACTATGTATCTCAGGACTACTGTGAGGTCAATGTTAAGACTATCTACCAATGAAATCCTCCAAAATGAAAATGAATAAGACAACAACAGAAATAAGAAAATAAAATCTGTCACTTTTGGTTGTGATGTAGAACAATCCCCTTAAAGCACAGATAAACAATGTTGTAAATCTTGAACTGTTTCCACTATGAGTACTGATTCCTATGTAAATTCTCAAGCACACTTACCCCAAAATTCAAATTCAATTTGGAGAATGAACCTATGAGGTTGACGAGTAAGAGTTGACTCAAACTCATGTGGAGCTTACTCTAGAAATAAAAATATACAAAAAATATAGTTGAATCCAAAAAAAATACAATGTCTATTTATAATAACAAATGCTTGTACAAAAGAGTATATATTATAAAATGCTATGAGCATGTGGTAACTTGAACCTTATGAGCTATAGTCCCCTTCTTCCTTCCCCTTAGGTCTGCTGGTGTACATGTGCTGCCGTGCCACCCCCTCCCCTACCAGATATAGCTATTAACTTAATGAAATGACAATTGTTAGTAAGAAAAACTCAACTTGACTTACCCCGATGATAGATAGATCATTTCATGCTAGAAGTTTCCAATGTATATATCCCGCGAACTAATGTTGGACGTTACCGAGCTACAGATAGATTGGTGTTTGCTGGACCACGATGGGTCTGGAACTTGTTGAATAGGCCTGTTGATACAAAATAAATGTAATTGCATCAAGCATGGGAAATATCTTGGATTTTTAACCAATTTTGAAGAATATAGTAAATCAAAAGAAAATCAGAAATACCTTCAGGCTTGGAGTATGGACCTGATTGCAACTGCAAGAGCTGAAATTCCAAAGATTGACAACCAAGGAATAACGTTAGCAAGAGCAGGGCAACTCCAGAAAAGACTTGGAGCCTGATTCTCCAAAATTGAAACACTACGAAACCCGATTTTCCCAAATTGAAACCTTGAAAGTTTGAAACCCAATTATGTCCATATATAGGGACGAAATCAGTCCATTCTACCCCCAATGCCCAGATTTATGGATGAATTTCTTTAAAAAAATTAACAAGAATGAAAATCGAGGGGCCATGGGCAATGGTATTTCAATTTACTGGGCTAAGTGCCTTTGAACCCATTTTTTGGGAAATAAATAATGGGCTAAATTTTAATAATGAAAAAAAAAAAGATTTAATATTAAATATTCCCCCACTAAATTTTCAAAACCCCCCAAAATTCGCCGATGGGCTATAATTCGCCCCTGAAATCATCTATGATACACATGCACTACATCAGAGAATTGGTGCATGATCACCTTATTTCAATGCAGTATTGTCCTTCTGTAGAACATGTTGTAGACATCTTCACCAAGAATTTTACTCAAAAGAAGTTCACTCATCTTAGCTCACTCCTTAGGGTGAGTGATGCCATGGTGAAGAAAACTTGGATATTTTTTCATGTCCATTTTGACGGGGGGGGGGTGGTGGGGGGGTTCTTCCTAGTAGGTTTCCCTCTTTCCTCAGTTGATATGGAAAAATAAAGTTTTTTTTGTAAAGGATGACCTTTGGTCTTTGTTAACAGGTCCCTATTTTTTATTTTCTTCACATAAGTCAGGATTAAGGGGGGGTGTTGGGTTATATTACCCATCTAGACATTAGGCTTAAAACATTATTTGTTTTACCTAGTGCACATATCATGTTTGTTGACTTCCTAGTGCATAGTCCTCATCATTATGATTATCACCGGACTATTGATTTGTCATCTTTGGCATCATAACAACATATGTGCCCTATTCCATGATTTTTGGGACATGTTGAGTCAGTCTCCTAAATGTTAAGAGGCTCCTAAAATTTAGGGGTCCAGAGCACTCTCCTTGATTTCATCATCGATGACCACTAATAGTCAACTAAACTCATGCATGCTCCCTCTTGAGATTCTCTCTACTATTTTTAGCCTATAAATCCCTCATGCACCCTCTTGGTCCACCTACTATTAGTTAACTACCTCATGTTCCTTCTAGGTTCACCTATGATCAATTAATTGGCCACTTATTCAGATTTACACCTGGCACTCATGCCTAGTGATGGGAATCTACCAAAATAAGCCTTCCACATGCATGGATTTCGAATTCCTCCTAAGGCTCACAAATTTCCTTCTTTGTAATAAATTTCAATTGTCCACATATTGTTGGATAATATATGAATAACAATTATTCCACTGGAGCTCCTCCTTCTCTCTAGTGAATTTACTCATATTTCTTCTCAATTTTTCTATGCATCTCTCTGAAACTAAGTGTTGATTAATTTTGTTTCTAGATCTAGTGTGCAAAATTTCACACATGGTTTTAGTGTTTCTCTTGGAGATGAACCCTAAAGAAAAACCCCATTAATAAATTCATTAATTGGGCACTCAACGTTGTTTCTTTTCCATCAATATGTTCAAAGTTTTAACCTAAATTTACATCCCTTTCCTAATACTAGAACTTCTTCCTTGAAAAATATAATAGAAATGAAAGAAATTCAAAATATTTTATTAAAAGATTTATTCCAAGCACCTAGCACCTTAAATTTTGGCATGAAATATGCAAGACATGGCATTGATATTCACCAGAGATTCCAAATGGGTGTTTTGCTAGTATCTCCCAAAACCTCTCGCAAAACCACAAACCTTGCAGATATTCCTTAATCAGTGTAGATTCACAATCAAAACCCCAATTGCAATTAAATGGAAAATGCCCATTGCTGCCACCAAAATTAGAGATTTTTTTTGGAAAACAGAGAAGACATTTATTGCAAGAGCAAGATGATTTCCTTCCACTAAGTTTTGCTCATTTTCTGAAAGAGGGTCAACAGGTCCATGGATCACCTTGGAGGGATAAATCTCGATCTATTTATGTGCTTGGTGAAAAATTTAAGGATTCCTTTACCTTTTAATCTAACTCATTCTCCAGCAACAACTCCTATTTATGATCCATAGTCCATTTCAGACTCATACACTTCCAATGTTCACTGCTCTGGTTTCATACCCATAATCTGTCGACCTAGCTTCCCCTTTTTCAGTTCATAATATAGTGGTCTCATTTTGAGATCCTGTTCCATATCCAAACACAAATTCAAAATGAAATTGGGAAAACCTAATTATGAAAAGAGTAGCTGTTTTTAGTTGTTTCAATTATTATCTAATGGTATTTTTTATCCCATGACTAAATTATTAATTTAGTATAGTCATTTTTAGTTGTGTTGCTTAAATTTAGTAGTATTTAGCTTAAAAACATTTCGTGACTAACTTGTTTAGTCACGTAGTCATTTATATGCCAAATTCTACTAGTGAAAGGTACTCTTCAAGGATCCACCTCTTCAAACCCTTGTTGATGATCATGACACCTTGCTTCAAATATTTTACTATGTTTACATTTTTGAACCACGGCAATGTTCTTATACTAAGATTGACATCAATGACAACACAATGTCCAACAATCAAGTAGGATGGAATTTGGCCAAATGGTTGATTTAGAGTTGGAAGATCCAAGGCATCTGTGTTGTAGACATTCCTTGTATTTAGAGGTAGAGACTAAGTGAGAAGAGGATTTTTTATTGGATGAATATATGCCACCGCTCTATAAATATGCCCTCCACTCAAAGGTTTAAACTATATAACAACTTATTTATATGTGTTAAAACCATATGCGCCACATTATAAAAGATGCATAGAGAAAGGAGAGGCCCGCGGGTTTCACCTCGGCACCTCTCCCACATAAGCAGTGTGCTTTTACCATTGGGCCACGGGCCCTTCATTGAGATGGAAGAAGTGGATTTAGTTAAGAAGTTACAGTGTCTTTCACTATAAAAAGAGCCACGAAGACCGAGCGATGGGCAAGTTCAGAGGTCGGGATTCAGAGTTCAGTACAGAGCGCCTGCATAGATTTCGAGGTGGAGTACGGGGATAGTTACTGAGACAAAGTACAGAACATTTAGTATTTTTGTCTTTTGTGCAGATTGGTTGTCTCGAATTGCATGCCAGAGGAAGCCTCAGGCAAACAGGGTCAACTTTATACTCATTTTGCTTAGAATTTTGAGACAAACACAGAGGTGCAGTCTGTTTCTGCTTCTGACTGACAGAAAATAGAGGTGTTTCAAGAACACTCAATTTGTACTCCTTAAAGACTTAATAAGACCGTCCTTCCCATTGGAAGTGTCTAGGAGACGTAGCCCAAGAGGGGTGAACTCCGTTATCAGCTTTGTGTTATGTTTATGGTTTGCATCTCTCTGTTTTATGTTTATGTGTTGATTTGAATCATTTAAAATTCATCTTTCAAGTCAATTTTTATGAATCTTTCATGCAAATTTCACATGCAAGTTTATTGGTTAAAAAGATCTTGAGATTTTCAGATCAAGTTGGTATCAGAGCTGGTTAGCCATTGCATTGTGAGTTTGTTTATGTTAACAAGATCTAGGCTTCAAAGAGGTGAGGGAGAGCTTGAAGAGTTTGATGCCGAGATTGGATCAAGAAGAAAGAAAATGACAGATGAAGCCTACCACACAGAAGATGAGAAGGCTTTCCACAAAGCTTTCTATCAGATGGCAGACCGAGTAGAAAAATTGTTTGTAGATTATCAAGAGAGGCTGGAAAAGAAGAAAATAAAGAAAGAGAACGTAGAAAATGCTTCAGGAAAAGGAGCAGGCCCTTCTGAACCTTCTTCTCCATCTTCTTCCTCTTCTGAAAGTTCCGGTATTGATTCTTCAACTTTGAAGAAACAACCTGAAAAGAAAATTGATCTTAATATGTCTCAATTAAAGCTTGATATTAAGATTGAATTACCTGTTTATAATGGAGAACTTAATGCTGAAACATTATATAATTGGATCCGTCAAATTGAAGTCTATTGTAGGATTCAAAAGTTTAATGAAGATAGCTTGAAAATTCAATTAGCTTCTCTCAGACTAGGAGGGACCGCTCTCATATGGTGGGAGAGTAGAACTCAAAAGGCAATATTATATCCTCTTGGCATGAATTCAAGTCAACATTAAAGAAGCTGTTCTACCCCTTGGGTTATATTCAGCAAGCAATGATTGATTGGAAAAATCTGAGGCAAGGTAAGGGTCAAAGTGTGCAAGAGTACACACAAGAGTTTCAAAAGAGAGCTTTAATACTTGGTATACCTCTCTACACCCAGGAAATTCTTCTTAAGTACATAGGTGGATTACATAGCTATTTAAGACACATGATACTTATGTTTAATCCAACTTATCTTGATGAGGTATGTGTTCAAGCGACTCACATGGAGTCAAAAGGGAAGAGTGTTCATGATGTTTCTTCAGATGGATCCAATCAGCCAACAGAAAGCAAGGCAAAAGGGAAGAGCAAACATGTTGCTACCATGAACAAAGGAGACACAAAGCTTTCTTGTAATCATCATCAAAGACATGGACATGATGCGGAACATTGTTGGAAGTTGCATCCAGAAATGAGGCCAAAGTGGTTCAAATATCGGAAAGGGAAGCATAAAGCTACGGTTATTGTTGAGGACCTTGGATTGGATTCCGAGGATGAAACCAAGATATAATTCTAACATCGGATCTTCATATCCCTCCACATCTAGAGATCATGATGGTTCTAAAGATAGAAAAAGAAATGCACTATTTCATATAAGGGTGATCACTAAACAAACAAAGATCGACACACTCATAGATAGTAGATCTCAGGCTAATCTTATTTCAGAAGAAGTAGTTAAGTAGTTGGGATTAATAACTAAACCACACAAGAAACCTTATCCACTAGGTTGGGTATGCAAAGACAACAGATTACAAGTAACCAGACAATGTGATCTCAAGTTTGCAATTACTTCCAAGTTTGTAGATAAAGTGGAATTTGATGTGGTTCCATTGGATATCTGTGGGATTTTGTTGGGTAGCCCATATTTATATGATCGAAAAGAAATCTTCTATCGAGAACATAATCAATATCATTTGTTTAAAGAAGGAATTGAGTACATAGTACACTCACATTCATATAAAAATGACAAGTCATTGGGAACTACACAACAGTTGAAAAGAGTTGTTAATGCAAGTCAGAATTTGGCACTTATGTCTATGCAAGTTAAGGAAGAAAAGAATCTTATCCTTGAATAAGAAGAAGTGTCATTGCATGACAATACACCTATTCTAGTTGATAATGTTCCTATGATAAAGCATAAGCATGATATAAGTACAAACTCTTTCACATGTTATATGTTGATATTCATCTTATTACTGATCAGCAGTATATGGTTGGTCCCTACAATGTTGAATGAAGATTTTGTTGAAAAAGGGGTTAATGTACTTAACAATATCTGTGCAATGTTGATTATTGTCATGTTGAGTCAGATGTACAGGTTCGAAGAATGGACAGATGATACAGGGCAAGTGAGATGAACATGTCTTCAATTGATTTCAGGATGATTCCATGCTTTTGGTGGTCTAAAAGCTTCTCAGTGGGGAGGCTTGATCCAAGAGGATCATCTCAATGCCGATCAGATTTAAGGTCTTTGAACATCAATTCAAAGGTTACCGTGGAAAAGGGCTCGTCGACAGCTTTCCAACGATGCTTGTTTCCTGAAAAACGAAGTTGTTTATATTTGAAGTTTTGTGAATGATAGTTGAAATGGTTAAAAAAATGTTGAATATGGTTTAAAAGTTGTTTTAGGGGCTATGGAAATCAAACCGAAGACGTCATGGTAAGGCCACCATGACTCCATTAAAATATGGTCAAAAGAATGTGTAAAAAAGGGGGTGGTAGTGAACCATATTACAACTTTATTTTAAAAAAAAACACATAATATAAACCATATAATATGCACATACCATATATTAAAAAAAAGTTCACACCATAACTATAAGCATATATATGTGCAGCAATGTAGAAGCATATCCCATTAATCCCACTAAAGGTGGAGTATTAATATTAAACCATAAAAAAAACCATATCATATAATACACCATAAAAAACCAATATCATATCACAAAAATACAACGTGTAGTTATATGATATGCCACCGCTCTATAAATATGACCTACTCTCGAAGGTTTAAACTATATAACAACTTATTTATATGTGTTAAAACCATATGTGCCACATTACAAAAGATGCATATAGAAAGGAGAGGCTTGCGGGTTTGACCTGGGATCTCTCCCACATGAGCAGTGTGCTTTTATCATTGGGCCATGGCCCTTCATTGAGATGGAAACGGTGGATTTACTTAAACAGTTATAGCACCTTTCACTATAAAAAGAACCACGAAGACCGAGCGACAGGCAAGTTTAGAAGTCGGGATTCAGATTTCAGTACAGAGCGCCTGCACAGATTCCGAGGTGGAGTATGGGCATAGTTCCAAAGACAAAGTACAAAACATTTAGTATTTTTGCCTTTTGTGCAGATTGGTTGTCTCGAATTGTGTGCCAAAGTAGGCCTCAGGAAAACAGGGTCAACTTTATACTCATTTTGCTCAGAACTTCGAGACAGACACAGAGGTGCAATCTGTTTCTGCTTCTAACTGACAGAAAATAGAGGTGTTTCCAAAACACTCAACTTGTACTCCTTAAAAACTTAATTAGATCGGCCTTCCCATTGGAAGTGGTCAGGAGATGTAGCCCAGGAGGGGTGAACTCCGTTATCAGCTTTGTGTTATGTTTCTGGTTTGCATCTCTCTATTTTATGTTTATGTGTTAATTTGAAGCATTTCAAATTCATCTTTCAAGTCAATTTTTATGAATCTTTCATGCAAATTTCACATGCAAGTTTATTGGTTAAAAAGATCTTGATATTTCAGATCAGAGTTCATACCCATAATCTGTCGACCTAGCTTCCCCTTTTTCAGTTCATAATATAGTGGTCTCATTTTGAGATCCTGTTCCATATCCAGATACAAATTCAAAATGAAATTGCGAAAACCTAATTATGAAAAGAGTAGCCATTTTTAGTTGTTTCAATTATTATCTAATGGTATTTTTTATCCCATGACTAAATTATTAATTTAATATAGTCATTTTTAGTTGTGTTGCTTAAATTTAGTAGTATTTAGCTTAAAAATATTGTCGTGACTAGCTTGTTTAGTCACGTAGTCATTTATTTGCCAAATTCTACAAGTCAAAGGTACTCTTCAAGGATCCACCTCTTCAAACCCTTGTTGATGATCATGACACCTTGCTTCAAATATTTTACTATGTTTACATTTTTTAACCACATCAATGTTATTATACTAAGGTTGACATCAATGACAACAAAATGTCCAACAGTTTGAGTAGGATGGAATTTGGCCAAATGGTCGATTTAGAGTTGGAAGATCCAAGGCATGTGTGTTGTAGATATTCCTTGTATTTAGAGGTAGAGGACTAAGTGAGAAGAGGATTTTTTATTGGATGAATATATGCCACCGCTCTATAAATATGACCTCCGCTCAAAGGTTTAAACTATATAACAACTTATTTATATGGGTTAAAATCATATCCACCACATTACAAAAGATGCATAGAGAAAGGAGAGGCCCGCGAATTTGACCCTGGGACCTCTCCCACATAAGCAGTGTGCTTTTACCATTGGGCCACGGGCCCTTCATTGAGATGAAAGCAGTGGATTTACTTAAGAAGTAACAGCGCCTTTCACTATAAAAAGAGCCACGAAGACCGAGCGACGGGCAAGTTCAGAAGTCGGAATTCAGAGTTCAGTACAAAGCACATGCACAGATTCTGAGGTGGAGTATGGGCACAGTTCCCAAGATAAAGTATAGAACATTTAGTATTTTTGTCTTTTGTGCAGATTGGTTGTCTCGAATTGCATGCTAGAGGAAGCCTCAGTCAAAAAGGGTCAACTTTATACTCATTTTGCTCAGAATTTCAAGGCAGACACAGAGTTGCAGTCTATTTCTGCTTCTGACTGACAGAAAACAGAGGTGTTTCCAGAAGAATCAATTTGTACTACTTAAAGACTTAATAAAATCAGCCTTCCCATTGGAAGTGGCCAGGAGATGTAGCCCAGGAAGGGTGAACTCCGTTATCAACTTTGTGTTATGTTTCTGGTTTGCATCTCTATGTTTTAGGTTTATGTGTTGATTTGAAGCATTTAAAAATTCATCTTTCAAGTCAATTTTTATGAATGTTTTATGCAAATTTCACATGCAAGTTTATTGGTTTAAAAAGATCTTGAGATTTTCAGATCAAGTTGGTATCAGAGCTGATTAACCATTGCATTGTGAGTTTGTTTATGTTAACAAGATCTAGGCTTCAAAGGGGTGACTGAGAGCTTGAAGAGTTTGATCCCGAGATTGGATCAAGAAGAAAGTAAATGACAGATGAAGACTACCACGCAGAAGATGAGAAGGCTTTCCGCAAAGCTTTCTATCAGATGGCAGACCAAGTAGAAAAATTGTTTAAGATTATCAAGAGAGGTTGGAAAAGAAGAAAATAAAGAAAGAGAATGTAGAAGATGCTTTAGGAAAATGAGGAGGCCTTTCTGAACCTTCTTCTCCATCTTCTTCCTCTTCTGAAAGTTCCAGTACTAATTCTTCAACTCTGAAGAAACAACCTGAAAATAAAATTGATATTAATATGTCTCAATTAAAGCTTGATATTAAGTTTGAATTACCTATTTATAATGGAGAACTTCATGCTGAAACATTAGATAATTGGATTTGTCAGATTGAATTCTATTGTAGGATTCAAAAGTTTAATGAAGATAGCTTGAAAATTCAATTAGCTTCTCTCAAACTAGGAGCGACCACTCTCATATGGTGGGAGAGTAGAACTCAAAAGGATTTGGCCTCAAAAGGCAATATTATATCCTCTTGGCATGAATTCAAGTCAACATTAAAGAATCAGTTCTACCCATTGGGTTATATTCAGCAAGCAATGATTGATTGGCAAAATATGAGGCAAGGTAAGGGTCAAAGTGTGCAAGAGTACACACAAGAGTTTTAGAAGAGAGCTTTAATACTTGGTATACCTCTCTACACCCAGGAAATTCTTCTTAAGTACATAGGTGGATTACATAGCTATTTAAGACACATGATACTTATGTTTAATCCAACTAATCTTGATGAGGTATGTGTTCAAGCGACTCACATGGAGTCAAAAGGGAAGAGTGTTCATGATGTTTCTTCAGATGGATCCAGTCAGCCAACAGAAGGAAAGGAAAAAGGGAAGATAAAACATGTTGCTACCGTGAAGAAAGGAGACACAAAGCTTTCTTGCACTCATTGTCAAAGATATGGACATGATGCGGAACATTGTTGGAAGTTGCATCCAGAATTGACGCCAAAGTGGTTCAAAGATTGGAAAGGGAAGCATAAAGCTAGGGTTATTGTTGAGGACCTTGGATCGGATTTCGAGGATGAAACCAAGATATTGATCATAGGTATGAAAGGTAAATCTCTTGTTGGTAATTCTAACATTGGATCTTCATATGCTTCCACATCTAGAGATCATGATGGTTATAAATATAGAAAAAGAAATGCACTATTTCATATAAGGGTGATCACTAAACAGACAAAGATCGACACACTCATAGATAGTGGATCTCAGGCTAATCTTATTTCAGAAGAAGTAGTTAGGCAGTTGGGATTAATAACTAATCCACACAAGAAACCTTATCCACTAGGTTGGGTATGCAAAGACAACAGATTACAATTAACCAGACAATCTGATCTCAAGTTTGCAATTACTTCCAAGTTTGTAGATAAAGTGGAATTTGATGTGGTTCCATTGGATATCTGTGGGATTGTGTTGGGTAGCCCATATTTATATGATCCAAAAGCAATCTTCTATCGAGAACATAATCAATATCATTTGTTTAAATAAGGAATTTAGTACATAGTACACTCACATTCATATAAAAATGACAAGTCATTGGGAACTACACAACAATTGAAAAGAGTTGTTAATGCAAGTCAGAATTTGGCAGTTATGTCTATGCAAGTTAAGGAAGAAAAGAATCTTAACGTTGAAGAAGAAGAAGTGTCATTGCATGACAATACACCTATTCTAGTTGATAATGTTCCTATGATAAAGCATAAGCATGATATAAGTACAAACTCTTTCACATTTTCAATGTTGATGTTAAGCTTATTATTGATCAGCAATATATGCTTGGTCCCTACAATGTTGAATGAAGATTTTGTTGAAAAAGGGGTTAATGTACTTAACAATATCTGTGCAGTGTTGATTGTTGTCATGTTGATTCAGATGTACAGGTTCCAAGAATGAACAGTTGATATAGGGAAAGTGAGACGAACATGTCTTCACTTGATTTCAGGATGATTCCATGCTTTTGGTGGTCCAAAAGCTTCTCAGTGGGGAGGTTTGATCCAGGAGGATCATCTTAACGCTGATCAGATTTAAAGTCTTGAAACATCAGTTCAAAGGCTATCGTGACAAAGGGCTCGTCGACATCTTTTTAACAACGCTTATTTCCGGAAAAACAGACTTCAAATGAAGAAGTTGAGTATATTTGAAGTTCTGGGAATAATGGTTGAAATGGTTAAAAAAATGGTAAATATGGTTTAAAAGTTGTTTTTGGGACTATGAAAATCGAACCCAAGACCTCATGGTAAGGCCACCATAGCACCATTAAAATATGGTCAAAAGAATGTGTAAAAAAAAGGGGTAATAGTGAACCATATTACAACTTTATTTAAAAAAAATACATATTATAAACCATATAATATGCACATACCATATATTAAAAAAAAGTTCACACCATAACCATAAGCATATATATGTGCAGCAACGTGGAAGCATATCCCATTAATCCCATTAAAGGTGGAGTATTAATACTAAACCATAAAAAAACCATATCATATAATACACCATAAAAACACCATACCATATCATATCATATCACAAAAATATAACGTGTAGTTATATGATATGCCGCCGCTCAAAGGTTTAAACTATATAACAACTTATTTATATGTGTTAAAACCATATGTGCCACATTACAAAAGATGCATGTAGAAAGGAGAGGCCCGCAGGTTTGACCCCGGGACCTCTCCCACATAAGCAGTGTGCTTTTACCGTTGGGCCACGGGCCCTTCATTGAGATGGAAGCGGTGGATGTAGTTAAGAAGTTACAACGCGTTTCACTATAAAAGGAGCCACAAAGACCTAGCGATGGGCAAGTTCAGAAGTCGGGATTCAGAATTCAGTACAGAGCGCCTGCATAGATTCTGAGGTGGAGTACGGGCATAGTTACTGACACAAAGTACAAAACATTTAGTATTTTTGTCTTTTGTGCAGATTGGTTGTCTCGAATTGCGTGCTAGAGGAAGCCTCAGGCAAACAAGGTCAACTTTATACTGTTAGGAACCTATGTCAACCCTTCTCTTTACTATGTTAGTATATTGTTGTTGGACACATATGCTTTGTAAGTCGTCCCGTAGTATTTGTTGATCCGTAGTTTATATTAGCCCATAGTATTAATCCATAGTATTGGACGCATATGCTTTGTAAGTCGTCCCGTAGTATTATATGTCCCATGGTTTTGACTCATAGTATTGGGCATAGACTTAGTATATAAGTGAGTGTTGAGGTCATTGAAGGCACCGTGAAGTTAATTGTATTGAGCTTGCTCAAAGGAGGTTGCCCCCTCGAAGTGGCCCGTGATCAATATAAAAGTGATTCTGTTCTATTATTTCTGATATCTCGTGTATTTGCATTAATTAATTATTGCAGGTTCATCACATATACTCATTTTGCTCAGAATTTTGAGACGAACATAGAGTTGTAGTCTGTTTTTGCTTCTGACTGACAGAAAATAGAGGTGTTTCCAGAACACTCAATTTGTACTCCTTAAAGACTTAATAAGATCATCCTTCCCATTGGAAGTGGCCAGGAGACATAGCCCAGGAGGGGTGAACACTATTATCAGCTTTGTGTTATGTTTCTGGTTTGCATCTCTATGTTTTAGGTTTATGTGTTGATTCGAAGCATTTAAAATTCATCTTTCAAGTCAATTTTTATGAATGTTTTATGCAAATTTCACATGCAAGTTTATTGGTTAAAAAGATCCTGAGATTTTCAGATCAAGTTGGTATCAGAGCTGATTAACCATTGCATTGTGAGTTTGTTTATGTTAACAAGATCTAGGCTTCAAAGAGGTGATGGAGAGCTTGAAGAGTTTAATCCCGAGATTGGATCAAGAAGAAAGAAAATGACAGATGAAGACTACCACGCAGAAGATGAGAAGGCTTTCCACAAAGCTTTCTATCAGATGGCAGACCGAGTAGAAAAATTGTTTGCAGATTATCAAGAGAGGTTGGAAAAGAAGAAAATAAAGAAAGAGAACATAGAAGATGCTTCAGGAAACTGAGGAGGCCCTTCTGAACCTTCTTCTCCATCTTCTCCTCTTCTGAAAGTTCCAGTACTGATTCTTCAACTATGAAGAAACAACCTGAAAAGAAAATTGATCTTAATATGTCTCAATTAAAGCTTGATATTAAGTTTGAATTACCTATTTATAATGGAGAACTTCATGCTGAAACATTAGATAATTGGATCCATCAGATTGAAGTCTATTGTAGGATTCAAAAGTTTAATGAAGATAGCTTGAAAATTCAATTAGCTTCTCTCAGACTAGGAGCGACCGCTCTCATATGGTGGGAGAGTAGAACTCAAAAGGATTTGACCTCAAAAGGCAATATTATATCCTCATGGCATGAATTCAAGTCAACATTAAAGAAGCAATTCTACCCATTGGATTATATTCAGCAAGCAATGATTGATTGGAAAAATCTGAGGCAAGGTAAAGGTCAAAGTGTGCAAGAGTACACACAAGAGTTTCAGAAGAGAGCTTTAATACTTGGCATACCTCTCTACACCCAGGAAATTCTTCTTAAGTACATAGGTGGATTACATAGCTATTTAAGACACATGATACTTATGTTTAATCCAACTAATATTGATGAGGTATGTGTTCAAGCGACTCACATGGAGTCAAAAGGGAAGAGTGTTCATGATGTTTCTTCAGATGCATCCAGTCAGCCAACAGAAGGCAAGGCAAAAGGGAAGAGCAAACATGTTGCTACTGTGAAGAAAGGAGACACAAAGGTTTCTTGCACTCATTGTCAAAGAGATGGACATGATGCAGAACATTGTTGGAAGTTGCATCCAGAATTGACGCCAAAGTGGTTCAAAGATCGGAAAGGGAAGCATAAAGCTACGGTTATTATTGAGGACCTTGGATCGGATTCGGAGGATGAAACCAAGATATCGATCATAGGTATGAAAGGTAAATCTCTTGTTGGTAATTGTAACATTGGATCTTCATATGCTTCCACATCTAGAGATCATGATGGTTCTAAAGATAGAAAAAGAAATGCACTATTTCATATAAGGGTGATCACTTAACAAACAAAGATCGACACACTCATAGATAGTGGATCTCAGGCTAATCTTATTTCAGAAGAAGTAGTTAGGCAGTTGGGATTAATAACTAAACCACACAAGAACCCTTATCCACTAGGTTGGGTATGCAAAGACAACATAATACAAGTAACCAGACAATGTGATCTCAAGTTTGCAATTACTTCCATGTTTGTAGATAAAGTGGAATTTGATGTGGTTCCATTGGATATCTGTGGGATTGTGTTGGGTAGCCCATATTTATATGATCGAAAAGCAATCTTCTATCGAGAACATAATCAATATCATTTGTTTAAAGAAGGAATTGAGTACATAGTACACTCACATTCATATAAAAATGACAAGTCATTGGGAACTACACAACAATTGAAAAGAGTTGTTAATGCAAGTAAGAATTTGGCACTTATGTCTATGCAAGTTAAGGAAGAAAAGAATCTTAAGCTTGAAGAAGAAGAAGTGTCGTTGCATGACAATACACCTATTCTAGTTGATAATGTTCCTATGATAAAGCATAAGCATGATATAAGTACAAACTCTTTCACATGTTCAATGTTGATATTCAGCTTATTATTGATCAGCAGTATATGGTTGGTCCCTACAATGTTAAATGAAGATTTTGTTGAAAAAGGGGTTAATGTACTTAACAATATATGTGCAGTGTTGATTGTTGTCATGTTGAGTCAGATGTACAGGTTCCAAGAATGGACAGATGATACAGGGAAGGTGAGACAAACATGTCTTCACTTGATTTCAGGATGACTCCATGCTTATGGTGGTCCACAAGCTTCTTAGTGGGGAGGTTTGATCCAGGAGGATTATCTCAAAGCTGATCAGATTTAAGTTCTTCAAACTTCAGTTCAAAGGTTACCATGGCAAAGGGCTTGCCGACAGCTTTCCAACAATACTTGTTTCCTGAAAAACAAACTTCGGATGAAGAAGTTGTGTATATTTAAAATTATGTGAATAATGGTTGAAATGGTTAAAAAAATGGTGAATATGGTTTAAAAGTTGTTTTTGGAGCTATGGAAATCAAACCCAAGACCTCATGGTAAGGCCACCATGACCCCATTAAAATATGGTCAAAAGAATGTGTAAAAAAAAAAGGGGTGGTAGTGAACCATATTACAACTTTATTTAAAAAAAACACATGTTATAAACCATATAATATGCACATACCATATATTAAAAAAAAGTTCACACCATAACAATAAGCATATATATGTGCAGCAACGTGGAAGCATATCCCATTAATCCCATCAAAGGTGGGTATTAATACTAAACCATAAAAAAACCATATCATATAGTACACCATAAAAAAAACCATATCATATCATATCACAAAATATAGGGTGTAGTTATATGATATGCCACCGCTCTATAAATATGATGCTTAATTGGTTCAGACACTATAAGCAACATTTTTATATTGCTATATGTATCCCATGGGCAATTTGGTACTATAGGAACAGTGCTATCTTTAAGAATGTCACTCCTGACATTTTGCACTGTAGCTTGACTGCTTTAAACATGTTTGCTTCATGTAAGGAAGATGAACATAAGATGACGACTGACAGAATTAGTTATTTCAATTTCAAAGTGGATCAGCCTGTTCTCTTCTTTGATGGAGCTTCACAATCTGGTTTATGTGCCGTTGGAGGAGTCATCTATCTGAATGAGTCACATTATTATACTATTAGACTCAATTGTGGAGTTGGATCAAATATGAAAGCGGAGTTAATGGCTCTCTGGTGCATTCTTAAAGTTGCTAATAGTTTCGGTTTGGTCAATATTAAGGTTTATGGTGATTCCAGGGTCACCATAAAATGGGCTGCGGGTGATTTCAGGCTTAATGTCATGCATTTGCAGCATTGGGCCCTCCGGACACACTCTAAAATTTCTAAACAACAGAACATCATTTTCGAGCATATCTTTAGAGAACATAACTCTCTTGCTGACAAGTTATCTAAGCAAGCACAATCCGGATTGGAAGGGCACCTGATATGGGAGGAATGGTGTGACAACTGTTTTCAGGACAGTGGCTCCATCTATTTTTTTGACTGAATCATGTTGGTTTATATCTCTGTGACTTTTCTGAGCTGCTGGATAAATTCTTTTGTCCTTTTTGCTTATATGCAATGGTGGTTTTGTTGTGATGCCTTGTAATATTCATGACATAATGGGTGGCATGAGAACTTTGAAGGGATCTTGATCATTTTTTTTTATGTAAATCATGTTGTACTTGATTCAACAGTCGAATCATGAACATCTTTGTACTATTTGATTCATTTTTGAATATCAATAGTAGTTTTTTTTTCGTTGGAAAAAAATATGACCTCCGCTCAAAGATTTAAACTATATAAGAACTTATTTATATGTGTTAAAACCATATGCGCCACATTACAAAAGATAACCATATCATATCATATCACAAAATATAACGTGTAGTTATATGATATGCCACCGCTCTATAAATATGACCTCCGCTCAAAGGTTTAAACTATATAACAACTTATTTATATGTGTTAAAACCATATGCGCCACATTACAAAAGATGCATAGAGAAAGGAGAGGCCCGCGGGTTTGACCCAGGACCTCTCCCGCATAAGCAGTGTGCTTTTACCATTCGACTACGACCCTTCATTGAGATGGAAGCAGCAGATTTACTTAAGAAGTTATAGCGCCTTTCACTATAAAAAGAGCCACGAAGACTGAGCGACAGGCATGTTCAGAAGTCGGGATTTAGACTTTACTACAGAGCCCCTGCATAGATTCCGAGGTGGAGTACAGGCACAGTTCCCGAGACAAAGTACAGAACATTTAGTATTTTTGTCTTTTGTGTAGATTGGTTGTCTCAAATTGCGTCCCAGAGGAGGCCTCAAGAAAATAGGGTCAAATTTATACTCATTTTGCTCAGAATTTCGAGACGGACATAGAGGTGTAGTCTGTTTCTGCTTTTGACTGACAGAAAATAGAGGTGTTTCCAGAATACTCAATTTGTACTCCTTAAAGACTTAATAAGATCGACCTTCCCATTGGAAGTGGCCAGGAGACGTAGCCCAGGCGGGGTGAACTCCGTTATCAGCTTTGTGTTATGTTTCTAGTTTGCATCTCTCTGTTTTATGTTTATGTGTTGATTTGAAGCATTTCAAATTCATCTTTCAAGTCACTTTTTATGAATGTTTCATGCAAATTTCACATGCAAGTTTATTGGTCAAAAAGATCTTGATATTTTCAGATTAGGTTTCATACCTATAATCTGTCGACCTAGCTTCCCCTTTTTCAGTTCATAATATAGTGGTCTCATTTTGAGATCCTGTTCCATATCCAGATACAAATTCAAAATGAAATTGCGAAAACCTAATTATGAAAAGAGTAGCCATTTTTAGTTGTTTCAATTATTATCTAATGGTATTTTTTATCCCATGACTAAATTATTAATTTAATAGTCATTTTTAGTTGTGTTGCTTAAATTTAGTAGTATTTAGCTTAAAAACATTGTCATGACTAACTTGTTTAGTCACGTAGTCATTTATTTGCCAAATTCTACTAGTGAAAGGTACTCTTCAAGGCTCCACCTCTTCAAACCCTTGTTGATGATCATGACACCTTGCTTCAAATATTTTACTATGTTTACATTTTTGAACCACCTCAATGTTCTTATACTAAGGTTGATATCAATGACAACAAAATGTCCAACAGTTGAGTTAGGATGGAATTTGGCCAAATGGTTGATTTAGAGTTGGAAGATCCAAGGCATGTGTGTTTTTGTCCTTCCTTGTATTTAGAGGTAGAGACTAAGTGAGAAGAGGATTTTTTATTGGATGAATTTATGGGATTTCATTACTATTGAAAGGACTAAAAATTCATTTCTTATGTGCTTTGTCTATCATTTTCCGACCAACATATTATTATGGAGATTATCGATCATATTCCATAGGAGGATCTATTTAAAATGAATATAGACATGCATGACCCTTTTTGGAATGATTGGGAGTGGATCTTGGGTGCTCCTTGGTCTAGTATGATTCTAAAAGGTTGTACTCTCTTATTCATTAGCTGCATAATCTCAACCGTATTCTTAATTCATGATGGGTGTCTACAAATGTGAACAGATGGTAGATCGAGAGACTCTATTTTTTGTGTGAGCTAACCATGTATCTATGGTTGATGCTCGAGATTGCTTGTCCATGTTTTTTTATGCCTTTGGGGATAAGTTTTGTGATCATAAGACTAATTATTGACTGGTTGGTCCTGATGAGCCTCCTAATTGGATCCCTCTTGCTTCAACCTCCATATGTATATATGTTATAGTTAGATATCTTGGTATCCCATTTGATGTATGGATTTCTCCAAAGGTTATTCAGTATTGGGATTTGGAGCATCTTCAACATAAACTATTTTTTTGGAAATACAAAGATCATCCATTTTCTATAAAAATTATTGTTGTGAGCATGATTCTTTAGGCCTCAAATATTAATTATGCATGTTGTTAGTATCCTAGTAGGGTTTGGTCTCACATATTTGATCATCTTTTATGTTCTTACTTGTTGGCCAAATACAATAGGGCTTGGGGCCTCCTTATGTTACCTTGAGATGTTTTCATTATGCCTAAGGATGACGGAGGTCTAGGGTTGATTTGTTTTGTGACTCAAGGTATAATATTGGGTAACAAATGGGTGGTTCAATGTTTAGAAAGATGCTCTCCTTATTAGGCTTTATTTAGGCATCATCTTCCCATGAAACAACATATTGGTGGGATTAGGGGATCTTTTGGATTATGTGATGTAGTTTCATCTCCTCAAAAATTCCATGTCTCATGTTATTTTATTATTATCAGTGTCTTGGAATCTTGGAGGAAGGTAGATGGCTTTGTGTGGTGGAAATGCTATTTTATCCGAAAGGATGGGATTTGGCGAGAAAAACAATTTAAATTTTGAAGGTATAGGACACATATGTGTTAACACACAATTTAACACACTCAATAGTGTAGGCTGAAAGCATGATCGAATGTTTTCCCGCAACATGAAGACATATATGAAGCACTAAAAGAGACATAATATCTTAATCTAAGCACTACTTCCATAAATGAAAGGTGTGAATGCATACCCATGTATCCCAAAAGGGGCAAATTTAGTGATTGAATTGCCTACCAAAATATAAGATCAATTCTCCACGAACTTAAAGTGAAAGGAAAATACATGGCATATGTGTTTTGTGTGTTAAATGCTCCATTATTCATACAAATACCCAAACTATGGAAAATAGGGTATTTGAGGAGATTAAGTTGGGATTCCAATCCCACATTGAAAAGTTCACTCTCATCACCCAAATTCTAAATCTATATAAGAGGCATTTGGGGTTAAGATTAGGGAGTAATGATAAAAGAGAAAAGTTATTATTGAGGATTAGTGACTCTTTTGCTTAACACTTTTGGTGATCAAAATATTGGGAACTGGAGGAGGGAACCTGAAAGAATTTAAGGAGGAGGGAGAAACTCATGACAAAGGTTGTAAGATTTCATTCTTGATCTAATATGAATGAATTCAAATCCCCCCCCAAGTAATTGCGTTAATTAATTTGTAGGAAAGTAGATGTACCTCTAATTCCTTGAAGTTTTGTTATTAGAAGAGTAGATAATCATGTTTTGTATGAATGTGTAGGTTTCATGTGGAATTTAAGGAGCTACAAATAGTAAATACCAATAAGCAAAGGCTTCATTGAATGGCACGTTGCAATAGGTAATCCTCATTCTTTCTACATTAAATCCAACTCTTTGGAATGTATGCTTTGATATTATGATTTTATTATTATTAATTACATATCTCTGATAATGGAATTCACCAATCCATTAGTAAAGGAAGGAGATCTGTGCCTAGCATTCTATCTCTGCTATTGATTCTCCACCTATAAGAATGACAAATTTGTTGGGGAGAGGACTTGATTTTAGCACTTACTCTCTAAAAATTTGGTGTTTTTGAACATATTATCTATTAAATTTTGCTTAAATTTGGATTATAATCAATCTAGGAGGAATTTGGA
The DNA here is from genome assembly GCA_027924585.1 of Larix kaempferi. Classification (NCBI taxonomy): domain Eukaryota; kingdom Viridiplantae; phylum Streptophyta; class Pinopsida; order Pinales; family Pinaceae; genus Larix; species Larix kaempferi. The sequence continues at coordinate 8,468,976 of BSBM01000008.1, forward strand.
AAAATTTGACTCCATTTGGAGTCATTTTGCTTAGTGTTTTAGCCTTAAAATTCCTTTCCTCTGCCTTAGAGTTTCCTTTCCTGGAAAAACAATGGTGCATTCCCCTAGAGTCACTAAATTTGGCTTCAAAAATGTGACTTTGTCACTACATTTTTCCCTAAAAGGGTGTCTAAGTCACTCTTTTTGGCCAAACAGTGGTGTCTGCCCCTTAAACTAGGCTCCTTTTGGTTTGAAATTCAAATTTTCTTCCATTTTCACTCTCATTTTTTATTTGGAAAGCTATGGTACATCCTTTATATCATGAATTAACCTTCCATTTTATTCATTTGGAAATTTGAATAGAGATCTTAGTGGTAATTTTTGCTTGTATTGCTCATTCCCCCTAGTGGCAACTCTTGTAGGCTATTGCTTTCCCATAAGCTTTCAACCCGCAATTTATTGAAAATATTAAGTATGCAGACCTACAAACCATGTTAAATCACAATAAAGAAGAAATTGTAGCACGTTAGAAGATATTTGAGTCCTTAAGCCTTAGTAATTTTCAAGTTGGGGCCTCCAAAATCCAAGAAAAATGCTTAGTGATTAGGTGTTTTTTCTTAGGTAGAATTCCTAAATTGATTGTTAAATAGTAGTGTTTATAAGAGATTGGTGTTTCAATAACAATTTTCTTCAAAATTACAAATAAATTGTCTCTTCCCTTAAGAATTTTTTAAGAACAATTGTTTTGATAAAAAAAAAAAATAGTATTGGTTGGCCTTCAATTGCTTGTTGAGAAATATTTTTTGATCAATAGTGATAAAAATAAACCTTGATTGGGAAGTGAAATGTTTCTTGAATTTTGCAAGTTTTGGCATGTTTGATTTTATTTTTAGAAGCATATATGAGCTCTGCATATCCTTTGTGCTTCCATCTTTGTGTGATCATGCATACGAGAAACATGGATATCAAGTGTAAAGCAATTTGAGTTTTAAAATCATATCAGTGAGCTCTATGTATCCTCTATGCTTACACCTTTGCAATATTGCATACGAGAAACATGGATCTCTAGTTTAAAGATATTTAAATTCAGTAACTTGAGAAAATTTCCAGTTTAGGAATTCTAAGATTGAAAAAATTGCTTACTGATTAGGTTAGGTAACTTTCTCATCTGGATCTCTTGAATTGATGATTTGGAACTCTTGAATTGATGATTTCCTTAGATTTGGAAGTTTAGTTTCAAAATTTGAGAAGAGTTGCATGCAATTTGTAAATTGAAAAGATTCATGTCGCCTTATTTTGAATTAGTTTGAAGGATTGTTTTGAAAGGAAAAACATTAAAGCATTTTCACTTTGGGGAGAATTTTCTTTCCCAATTAGTAGAATTGAACTAATTTGGGAATGTCATATATTTCAATCAACCTTTCGAACTTTTTCTTTAGATTTGGAAACTTTTTGGCAAAAGAAAGATAGTAAAGCATTGTCACTTTAAAAACTTATTTTTTCAATTTGAAATAGTGATTTAGTTTCGAAAGATTGCACATTACATAAGAAAAACCTCTTACTTTTCCATAGTTTAGAGTGTTCATCTAAGGAAAAGAGTGAATTTTGTAAGCATACATGCATTGATTGGTTCACCCATAGAGTCATACAACATCATATAGTTTCATTACACCCCTCCGAGACTAGGAAAATTTACCTAAAAATGAATGTTTTAATCTAAAAATAACCAAGATTTCTTTTTGAGTGAAAACCAACATTAGTTTAAGTTAGGGCCTTGGATTAGTAGGAGAGTAAATATCTCCAAGGACACTAAATTTTAAAACTAGGAACTAATAAAGAGTGGAAATCCATTAGTAGTGAGGAGCACTTGCTGAGCAAATACCTCTAACACACCTGTTAAACACAATGTTAAGTTAGATATGTGAAAATGGTACCCTCCCTTTCGCTTGTTTGTTGGGATATAAGCACACTATAGTGTTCTAGTAAAGTGAGAAGTCCTTGGGGTGACATCACTTTGTTAGAATATGTAGTATATGTGATTTATATTTTCTTACGACTGTTCCACTCGGTCACCGATTATGAAGTGGTAACCATAGTTTCTATTCTTAGTAAATCACATGGGTCATTGCAAGCGGGAAACACTTGTGATACCTGAGACATGTATAAAATATTCATTTTAGATCCTTGTGAGGGTTTTGATTGAAGGTTGTACTTGCACCCCTAGTGATTGTTACGTGGAAGATTAGTGTAACTATGTCTCACACCTTCATCTAGTAACTGTTGAAGCTTGAGACCCCTTAGTGGTTACTATTTCAAAAGGCTCTCTAATTTGGAGTTTCACTAAACTTTGTTTTTTTGGAAAAATGGTTTGCTTGTTGAATCTCTTAGGACATTTTTAGTTGGATGAAATTTTGAATTTTGTTGAGTCTAGTTGGACTTAGGAGTGTTTGATTGTATTTTACATATCATAATAAACAAGTCCTTAAAATTCAAAGTGGCTAACCTCCTGATCCGCCATTTTCCGTGGTAACGTGGTGAGTCACCATACTTTGAATGCCCCACTAAATCATGGAGGTGCATAGAACAATCACATCACAGTGACTAAAAAATAGAACTACGTTTGGACATACAAAATATTATTAGAGAAGTACACCATCAACTTGAATCTGAAGAATCCTCATCATTTCACAAATCAATCACAAACTTAGTTGTTGAATTTGATCCTTTTGAAATTGAAAATTTAGAGGATAGATCAAGTGCTTATGTAAATCCCCCATTAACAAATCCCTCATATATGGTCATACTTGTTGTAGGTGAGTCACCGATGGGTCACACTTCTCTTTTTGAAAGTTGGAGAGAATTGGACCACACACCATTTGATCCAATGTCTTCATCGGGAGAACATGGGTACACACCCATGTAGCCTCAAATGGCTATAGGAGGCCATAATACTTCCACGTTGACTAAACCAGATAACCCAAACATATTTAGAATTCCATCCATAAGTGTACTAATCCCATAAGTTAATGTACCCATTCCTAGTATGATTCCAACTAGTACTTCAATGTCGATTGGTACATTTCCAAGTTCCAATCCTAGAAATGCATCTACTTCATTTACATGTATATTAACTCATGGGTATGCTGTACAAAACATGGGTTTTCCCTATGGTTGGGCTAGTCAATCCCACACTACACATACATTTGGAGGATCTCCAAATCTTCAACGTATCCCAAATATTTGGCCAAGTTCTACTTCTTTGGGGAACCCTTTACATTATAATTTTGATATTCCTAGTGGAAGTTTAGGTCCTTGTATCATGAACACCACATGGATTTATCCTCCATATATGGGTAGAAGTGCCACGGGGGGTCATCCTCCAACTTATCCTAGCACAATGCATGGGGGGAATCCCATATGCCCAACATGTACCATTCCAAGGGGCAATCTACCTATCAATCCCATTTCGCAATGGGGTGGTCAAGTTCCAGGAAGTACCTAATATTTTTGGGCACAAGGGGGAAATCCAACTTGGAATGCCATTCAATTCATGGGGCTATCAGGATCCACTCGTGCAAAAATCTTTTGCAGCGGCACCAATGAAGTCACCATTTCTAGCTACTCTATATATACCGGATTTATCCCGGCTAACAAATGATCATGTTCTACACATGAATGGGTGGCCAACAATACCAACCAAACTCCCATAAGATATACCAAAATTTGGCAATACTATAAGGTTGTGGTTGGTTTTCACTTATGGTGTTTATCTAACTCCCTAGTTGGCAATATTATAAGGTTGCGGTTGTGGCAACAGTATATATGTATGTATAACATTAGAAAACATGGAAAAATAGTGGCATTGAAAAACTAACTATTGGCTAGAAGTGTATGCATTTATGTCAGTTAGATACTAAAATTGACATCTTAATGTGAACATATGATGCATTATGATTTAGAGGAAAAGTAACACACCAATATTGTAAGAACATATTTTTGTTGAGTTATACCAATTTTCTATAGCTAAAAGTTCTATAATTATGAAGAAAATTCAATTTCCTACATTTCATAATTTTACATATTTTAATAGGTTGTGCTTGTACCTCTAAGAATTCCTCCTAGTCAACAAATTATTGGTTTTTCATATTTCTATTGCAACTAATTTTTTATGAGAGGAAAACATAAAGTTACACAAATCCCATCTACTAAGAAAATTTGGGAGTTATAACTAGCAAACAACCCAAAAATGAATGACAATCACTGAGTTCATGAGCCAATGGTTTATTTAAATAGTCTAGATGGAAAAAAATCATGGAAAGTGAGCAATTTACATTTTTTGGGGGGGATCAATATTGAGTTCAAGTCTCAAGAATCCCAATTCTTAGGTTTGGATAGTGGGTAGCCATCCTACTGATTGATTCCCGGTTTGGACATAAATCATTGACCTCAAAGGTCAATAAGGTCAAGTTATTGGTTTAATAGGATCTCCACAGGATTTGCAACCTCCCATCTTGGCAATTTTCCTTTTCTTGGATGGATCATCCAAAAATAGAAGTTTTTGGCACTTCTTGTACTTGGAATGAGATATTTTTCCTACCTTATCCATCAAAGGTCAATTGTTTACTTGAAAAATATTGTTGGCTTAATTCAATGACTTATCCTTCAAGAGAAAAAACATTGGATGGGGCAGTAAGTAAGCTTCCCAAGTCACATTTGTTCTCTATCTTTGATGAAACACTACCTGGAGTGGGGAAATGATTCCTAAATGATATGCAACCTAAATTATAATTTCCTCACAATCGATCACTGTCACCTACCCAAATTTTGAGACTATTTATTTTATTTTGCAAAAACATTATGTTAAATTATAATTACAACTTTTTGTAATTATGACAAAATCTGGACAAGGATGATTGTAATAACATATTATTATTATTTAATAAATTAAAACAGGAGACAAACACCCAATGGAACTGTTAAATGAGTGTTCACTGACCCACTAGGAGGAATGGAAGCTGTTAGAAGGCATGGGACAAGTGACAGCATTTGCACTCCACCAATAGCTGTTGGTTATGGCACAACAACCCCTAAAATTGTGGCATTATTCCCCAGGTGGTGGAAGAGAGTTGTTAGCTCATTAATGACCAGGTTAACCACTAAAAAGGCCTAGGCAGCCTAGATAAGGCAATTCGAATTGAGCAGGGAGCTCCACATTATTTTTTGCAGAAATAATTCTTCAAGTGTATCAGGTGATCACTGAGAGATTCAAATAGGGAGGCTAAGTGGAAGTGCATTGTGAGGCTGCCAAAAATATTCTGAGAAGAGAACCAGAGCTGATAGTGCAGGTCTTTTTTACTGCTAAGTCTATATGATTGGATGAACTACTTTGTTGCTGCAAGTGGATGACCTAAAGCTTCTACAGATTCTTCTTCCTAATGGTTCAGTGAACAGGCTCGGGGGTCCTAAGGCAAGTAATTTGACTGTCTTTAGGAATAGGTTGGGTAGAACAGGATCCTTGGGTTGTTTGTTTCTCCTACATTCACCAGGTTCTACTGTTCTATCTTATCATTTTCAATTAAATGATTTTCTGCAATTATAGGTGAAGTATTTACAGTTAATGACATACATAAGTAATTGTTTTCAGTTTCTTACCTAAGTATGATTTTGTATAATGATGGTTAAGTAAATGAGACAATTGATTAAATATCTTCTCTGTATTTTTCCCCATGTTGTCTTCTGCATAGTACTCTAGTATAGAGAAGGAGAATTTAAGATAGATGATTTGATAGGCTGATTGCCAAATAATTGAAGAGACTAATGCTGTTATCTTTCACATACTGTTAGAAATAAATATTACCTTTCTGTATAAAAACCTAGGGTTTACACTTAAGTTATTTACTTCTTTCCAAATTTAAAAATACATATTCATTCTATTGTCATTTATTTCAAAAAAAATTATAAAGGACTATAAGCAAAACAGTTATTGCAAGTCTCGTAATACTTTTCATTATTTCCTTCTTACTGTACTTATGCTTTTCAAAAATTAGCTGTAATACCAAATATATATGATATTCAATGCTATAGTCTTTTACATTTACAAATCATTTTGTTGAAATTGAATTTAAAGCTTACTTGTATTCTAAATTTTTGCAGTAAGAATGTACTTCTTATTAAGGATGAGAAAGCATTAATTTCTTTCGATTCCTTAGCCACTGTTTACTCTTCCCTAGAAATGTTTATCAAAAGACTTTATGAGATTGATTTCAACAGTAGCAGAGTTTACATACATTTTCAGTGTTTCGATTTAAAAACCCTAAGACTACCATACAGTCAGTTTAGAGCCCAACACTTGAAAACGTAAACATCAATTTATTATTATTTAAATTTCAAAACCAAAACATTATTATTGTTCAACTATCACATACACATTAGCTATATATACAAGACAGAGTCGCAGACAAGTGTCTTATGATTTTCTTTATCAACCACATTATCTTAGCTAATAATGATTCAATACCAAAATCGAGTCTTAACACCTTCCCAAACATTATCAAAACGACAGTACAATTGCTAGCTAAAAACAATCTACCATCGAAACCTACAGAGTAGAGTTTTAATTGCAAGAGTAAGGTAGAAACCTTTGGTACCTAGCCATTTTAAACACACAGTTTTCATTACAACAAATATTGATTTATTTAAACAAAGAAACCGCACAGAAACCATTTAACATTTTGCTCAGTGCAACTTAGAGTCTTATCATCATTCCAAAAACAAAAGTATAAGCATTAATTTTATAGAAATGAGACAGCCCATGGCTCTCGACTATCACCAAAATACTGTATCGACTTAGCTACACTTTTACTTTGCACATAAAAACTTTATGAAGTTTCTTAACAGTGTATTCATTAAAAATGACAAGGGTTCATCCCTTTAGTATTTACATTCTAAACAGGTGTACAACTGTAATAAATTTTACAGTGAAAAGAAACGAAGCAAAGTAACAAGAAAAGCCGAGGATCTCATACTCTGGTGCTTTGTCTTTTGGTTTCCAGAAAAACATATCACCGGCCAAAACATTGCCTGGAACCATTACAACCTAACGCCAAACATCAAGCATCGACCACACCGGGCCAGAAGAACCTACGAAGTAAAGAACCACCGAGGCTTACCGGTGGTTGAGCAGTTTTTCTTCCACAAGTTCTCAAACCCTGTAATCCTTCGACGAAGTGAAAGACCTACCACAAGAACCCTTCTTAGGTTAAACGATGAAGGAAGAGTTATTAATAACAAACATAATAGATAACACTATCACTACTTGACTGAAACATTACTTGTGCAATACCACTCCAAGTTCAAGACACCAGTAACAGACAACAACGAAGCCATCTAGCAAACGCAACAAAGAGGAAATTCAAATCCTAAGAATATTCTTGTTTTGCAGTAAGAAACAACCCTAGTCCCAACTACTTTCTAAGAAAATCTAATCACAAAAACCCAGAGACAACTTCCTAAAAACATTATAGAGGGATAACTGTTGGCTCGGCTCTTCAAGAAAACAAGCACCTGCAACTTTTAAGTTGTCCAACAGGTCCAAGGATCGAACTCGGGGAAGGTGTCCTCCGAGAAGCAAACCACCAAACCCTACATTGCTGCAAACGGTCAGCCTCTCCACATTACCACTACCCAAGTAAAAATGAAATCCGAGAAACCACTCAATTGTAATTCATAATGAAGGATTAGGGTTCCATTTCCAAAGACCAATATCATGTGAAATCAACGATGGAGGAGATGCTAGCCAGGCACGTTGAAGTTCGGGCAACCACTACATTGAATACCCTATTGATTATCATATCCACCATGATGCCAGCTCTATCAACCAAGGTTCAAAATAGTGTACAGCTCGACACTTTGGTAGTGTTTGGGATCACTACTATCGTGCACTACAACCACAATGGCACCAGCTAGGAAGTACACTCAACACTGTAGGAAGGTGACTTTAATGCTAGACCTGATACGAAAACCTCCCAACACGCTAAACATTCAATGCTCGGTCACTATCACATCTTAGTACAAGGACTTAGGGTTACAACTTATGGTTCATTTCATTTCCATAGTGTTAGTCTTTGAAATGCTCGGTCTACATATATGTTATATCATTTTTCAATTGACTAGGGTCGCATTTCATATAAAGGTTTTGATACTTAGTGCATAGTTTAGGATGCATCATTTTGTACATCGTAATATTTGTGTATGTTACCTTATCTTTTCACAAAGTTACACATTATATTATAATTCACAAATATTATATTAGAAGGGCACAATCCTATAGTGTAGAAAATTTACAATAGAAATATAATGGTAATATCATAATAGACGATGCTATATTAGTATAATTCTATATGCATTTTATAAATGGCGAATTAAAGGAGCTTCTTTAGTTATTTGGTGTTTTCAAGTGAATCCATGTGTACATTGGAATCTAGCACATAATCAAGAATTCTTAACGTAAGTATCGTGCGAATTCTACCACTCCTTGCTCAATGGAGAATTGTTGACAACTTTCTAATAGCACTTATAAATTGTATACTAGCATGTAAATGAGAAATAGAACAAAGATCCTTACCATTATTAACTCATGCAAAGGAGTACTTAGAGATACAATAAGCATTGATGGCTACATGAAAAACATATTTAGAATTTCTTGAAAAACTTGAATCGACGTAATACTCTTACCTGTGTATCTGCACAAAGAAACAGGTTCAAATGCTTTAGCTAAACATAGCTAAGTAAATCTCAGGGTACCTCGTAGGACCCCTTCATCATCATCCAAAAGCAAACTGTCAGTACTTTATCAAGAAAATATATCACAAGATAAACCTATTTACAACATGTAGTTTACAATTAAACACAAGCAGATCTGAGGATGTATTCCATGTTATGATTGTAATTTGTCTTTTGTTAAAAGATTAATATCCATTTTATTTCCGCATTAGCAAATACAACTATCGTCGTTATTTGTTTTTAAGAACTACAATGTGTCGTTATCATTAATTATTTTAGTTAAAAGATTTAACCATTATTTTATTTTCCGCATTAGCAATTTTAGTATTTATTGCTACTTTAAAAAAATTTAAATTTTTGTAAATTTTCGAGATGTTACATGTGGTATCAGAGCTCATGTTCGAACTCTCGGCCTAAAAAGGTCCAAAGAACACGCAACATAAATTTTTTTATGACAGCAGAAATCTTTACTAATTCAAGTTAAATTATTTTGTTATACAGAAATTTGTTTTCTAAGTTACAGGCATGGAAGGATCAGCTGAACACATGGAGGGTATATTTCAACCAAACAGTCATACCAACAATAGTATTGGACAACATTATGAAGAAGAAGTCCATGGCGAATTGAATGACAATTCATCAGAATTGTTACGTGCATTTCAGGAGTTGAAAGCAAAAATAAGATCCGTTAAACAGGATAATGAGAGAATTCTGAAGGCACAAGAAGAGTTGAACCAAGTACTGTTCGATCAGTGGCCAACTGATGAACAAGATAGAAGGGTTGAGAATACCTCCAAGATTGAAGTCTTACCTCATGGGAATAAGGGTAAGAAAGTGAAAACTGATGATAACAGTTCCACATCATCAGGAGCTGCCGTTGAGACACCTAAGAAGAAACGTAATTATTCAAGTGACAATAGCGAAGGGGATTACAAACCAAAAAGAAAAAGCCATAAAAAGTATGAACAAATTTCTGGGGAGTTCAAGAAGATCAAGCCCCCAACTTTCAACGGTGAAACTGAGAAAGGAGAGATAGTTGAAGCATGGTTGTCCGGCATGAAGAAATACTTTCAAATCTATGATTATTTAGAATCATTGAAAGCAAAGATGGCCATATACAACCTGATAGGGAAGGTAGACATTTGGTGGTAGGACATCAAAAGAGTGAAGGGCATCAAGGACAAGGATGTGAATTGGAGCACTTTTAAATGGTACTTCAAGAAGAATTTCTTATCTGAACAATATTACGAAGAAAAATCTGAGGAATTTTATGATTTAAAACTAGGAACCATGAACATGAAAGAATTGAACAACAAATTTCTGAATTTGCTAAGGTATGTGCCATACCTTGTGGAGGAGAAGCCAAAGATTCAGAGATATCTGAGTTGGCTACCTTTCAACATCAAGAACATAATAGAGTATGGCAATCCAAAGACCTTAGAAGAAGCCATGAGGAAAGCAACTTTCTGCTATTATCAGAACCGGAAAAGAGAAGGGATATCTAACTGGAAAAATCATAAACTCAGTAACTTTGAGCTGAAGAAGAAAAAATTCAGGTTCAATGGAAATTCTGGTTTTCAAAAGAAAAATTTTCCAAATCGAAATTTCCAAGGAAATAGTCCCAGAAATAATCAGCAGCAGAATTTTACAGCTCCTAGAAACACTCCCAATGTTACCAGAACTAATGACTAGAGGACACCTATAAAATGTTTTGAGTGTTAAGGTCCTCATTATGCTTCAGAATGCCCCAAAAGGAAGCGGACAACCAATAATATTCACTCCATACAAGATAAAACTACTGTGGGAGACTTGACAAGAGAGATTCCTAGAATTAATGCAGCCCTAGACAACAGGCAAGCGGAGCATCAAGTCTCTATGGTAGAGATTGAAGGTATGCTACAAAACCACTCTATTTCTATTTTGATTGATCCAGGCACTAACCTGAGTTATATATCTCTTGATATTGTAGAAAATTTTAATTTGAAAACAGAAAAAATTTAATAAATCCTGGTTAGTTAGACTAGCAACAGGAACAAAAAAAAAGTGTCTGATTTTGTTGAAAGTTGTGTTTTATCTATGAATCAGTTAAAGACACAAACAAAGTTAAATGTTTTACCTTTAGGATCCTATGACATTTTAATTGGAATGGACTGGTTAGAAGTACATCATGTTATTTTGAATTGTTATGAGAAAAGTTTTACCTGTCTAAATGATGAAGGAGAAACAGTAGAAGTAAAGGGTATTCCAAGAAGGACATCACTTAGACAGATTTCAGCTATGCAGGTGAAAAGAGCACTTAGAAAAAGATGTAAGATGTTTGCAGTGAATGTAGTACATGAGGAGTTAATTACTAAAGAGGAAAAACTGAAACTAGAATATATACCTGTCCTAAAAGAATTCTAGGATGTTTTTCCAGAAGAGATTCTAGGGTTACCCCCGAAGAGAGATCTAGATTTTATCATTGAGCTGATACCGGGTGCAGTGCCGAAATCCAAAGCTCCATATAGGATGAATATACTGGAATTAAATGAGTTGAAATCACCATTGAAGGAACTGATTGATAAAAACTATATAAGACCCAGCGTGTCTCCTTGGGGAGCACCTGTAATTTTTGTTAAGAAGAAGGATGGCACCTTGAGGCTTTGCATAGATTATCGCCAACTGAACAAAATGACAATCAAGAATTGATATCCGTTGCCTCACATGGACGATCTATTTGATCAGCTTCGTGGAGCAACGATATTTTCAAAGATTGATTTAAGATCAGGATATCATCAAGTTCGGGTGAAGGATGAGCATATTTTTAAAACAACCTTTAGAACTCGCTATGGACATTATGAGTTCGTGGTCATGCCATTTGGGTTGACTAATGCCCCGATAGTTTTTATGTGCTTAATGAACAATATTCTGCACAAATATTTGGATAAATTCCTCATTGTGTTCATAGATGACATTCTGGTATATTCTAAAAGTAAGGAAGAACATGACAAACATCTGCGTATTATTTTACAAGTTTTGAGAGATCATCAGTTATATGCTAAGTTTAGTAAGTGTGACTTTCACAAGGATAAGATTCAGTATTTAGGTCACATAATCTCTAAGGAAGGAATTTCGGTTGATCCCGACAAGATAAAATCCATTAAGGAATGGCCGGTTCCTAATGATGTGTCAGATGTACGGTCATTTATGGGGATTACAGGATATTACTGAAAATTCATAGAAGGTTTTTCAAAGATTGCAAACCCCATAACCTCCTTACAGAAGAAAGGGAAGAAGTTTGTATGGGATCAAAAGTGTGCAGCAACTTTAAGAAGTTGAATGAATTACTAACTACAGCACCTATTTTGAAAATTGCAGATCCTAATAAATATTTTATAGTATGCACCGACGCATGTAATGACAGGCTCGGTGGAGTCCTAACACAAGAAGGACATGCTGTTGCATATGAGTCTAGAAAGCTGAAAATACATGAGAAAAATTATTCTACATATGATCTAGAATTATTAGCAGTAATACATGCCTTAAAAATGTTGCGTCACCATCTTATTGGTAGAAAATTTACTTTGATGATAGATAACATGGGACTGAAGTATTTACTAGATCAGATGAATTTAAATGCTAAACAGGCTAGATGGATAACCTTTCTAAGTGAATATGATTTTGAAATTCAGCATATAAAGGGTAAAGAGAACAAGTTTGATGATGCTTTAAGTCGTAATGCAAACTTAAATTTTATTTCAGCCATCAGTACATACACAATAGATTTAGAAAATCATATTTTTGAAGGGATTAAAACTGATGAAGAGTATAGAAATTTACATGAAAGGACAGCAGAAAGTAATTCTGAAAATTCTATGGCAGACTAAAGAAAATGGATTGTTGTTGTACAAGAACAGATTATATGTGCCCAATGTACCAAAGATAAAAATTCTGATTTTAGATTAGATGTACAAAAGTCATTATTTTGGCCATCCAAGTTATCAGAAAACCATCACTATGTTACGGAAAGAGTATTATTGGCCCAGGATGAAGGATGAAGTAGCATAATATATAGCTAAATGCTTTGACTCTCAAAAAGTAAAAGTTGAACATTAGCATCTGACTGGACTGTTACAGCCATTACCTATACCTAGTTGGAAATGGGAGATCATAAGCATAAATTTTGTTATCGGACTACCCAAGAATCAGAAACAAAATGATTCCATCATGGTGGTAGTGGATGAACTCAGCAAGGCAGCACATTTTATACCAGTAAAAACTACTCATAAGGCTCTAGACATTGCAGAAATTTTCATGAAACAGATTTTTCGATTGCATGGAATACCAAAAGTGATAGTTTCACACAACGATTCTAAGTTTACTGGAAACTTCTGGAGATCTTTGTTTAAAGGGTTGAATACAACTTTCAACTTCAGCACAACATTTCATCCACAAATGGATGGACAGACAGAAAGAGTGAATCATATATTGGAAGACATGCTAAGGATGTATGTTAAGGACCAGCCTGGTAAGTGGGAGGACTACTTGCATTTAGCAAAATTTGCATATAACAACCATTACGATGCATCAGCCAGGATTAGCCCTTTTGAAATTCTTTATGGTAGGAAATGTAATACACCAGTTTCTTGGAATGATCCAGTTAATAGAGTTATTTTAGGACCTGAATTGTTGAAGGAAATAGAACTAACCGTGAAACAGGTACAAAGAAATTTTAAAGCTGCCCAAGATAGGAAAAAAAGTCAAGCAGATCTTAAAAGGACTCATAAAGAGTTCCAGGTTGGTGAGAATGTTTTCATTAAGGTAAGACCAAAGGAGAGTTCATTAAAACTGGGAAGCTATGCCAAGCTGGGACACAGGTATTGTGGTCCTTTCGAAATTTTGTCAAGGGTTGGACCCATGGCATATCAACTAGCTTTGCCACCAAATCTAAAAATACATAATGTTTTTCATATTTCAGTTTTAAAGAAATATGTACATGATGCTACTCATGTTATAAATTGGAATGATGTACAGGTGGAACAAGACAACAATTTTCAGGTGGAACCGGACTGTATCCTTGAAAGGAGTGAAACTCTACTCTGGAATCGCACCATTGGACAGGTAAAGGTGCAATGGAAGCACCTTAGCCCAGAAGAGGCAACCTGGAATTTGGAGAGTAGTATGTGGGTAGCATACCCAGCTCTATTTCAGGAACACTTAGAAAGTGAATGAACAACATCGAGGATGATGTTGAGACTTAAGGGGGGGTGTATGTCACCTACCCAAATTTTGAGACTATTTATTTTATTTTGCAAAAACATTATGTTAAATTATAATTACAAAGTTTTGTAATTATGACCAAATCTGGTCAAGGATGATTGTAATGACATATTATTATTATTTAATAAATTAAAACAGGAGACAAACACCCAAGGGAACTGTTAAATGAGTGTTCACTGACCCACTAGGAGGAATGGAAGCTGTTAGAAGGCATGGGACAAGTGTCAGCATTTGCACTCCACCACTAGCTGTTGGTTATGGCACAACAACCCCTAAAATTGTGGAATTATTCCCCAGGTGGTGGAAGAGAGCTGTTAGCTCATTAATGACCAAGTTAACCACTAAAAAGGCCTAGGCAGCCTAGATAAGGCAATTCGAATTGAGCAGAGATCTCCACATTATTTTCTGCAGAAATAATTTCTCTAGTGTATCAGGTGATCACTGAGAGATTCAAATAGGGAGGCTAAGTGGAAGTGCATTGTGGGGCTGCTGAAAATATTCTAAGAAGAGAACCAGAGGTGCTGGTGCAGGTCTTTTTGACTGCTAAGTCTATATGACTGGATGAACTACTTTGTTGTTGCAAGTGGATGACCTAAAGCTTCTACATATTCTTCTTCCTAGTGGTTCAGTGAATAGGCTCGAGGGTCCTAAGGCAAGTAATTTTGTTGTCTTCAGGAATAGGTTGGGTGGAACATGATCCTTGGGTTGTTTGTTTCTCCTACATTCACCAAGTTCTACTATTCTATCTTATCATTTTCAGTTAAATGATTTTCTGCAATTATAGGTGTAGTATTTAAAGTTAATGACATACAGAAGTAATTGTTTTCAGTTTCTGACCTAATTATGATTTTGTATAATGATGGTTAAGTAAATGAGACAATTGATTAAATATCTTCTCTATATTTTTCCTTGTGCTGTCTTCTGCATAGTACTCTAGTATAGAGAAGGAGAATTTTAGATATATGATTTGATAGGTTGATTGCCAAATAATTGAAGAGACTAATGTTGTTATCTTTCACATACTGTCAAAAATAAATTTTGCCTTTCTGTATAAAAACCTAGGGTTTACACTTAAGTTATTTACTTCTTTCCAGATTTCAAAATACATATGCATTCTATTATCATTTCTTTCAAAAAAAATTATAAAGGACTATAAGCAAAACAGTTATTGCAAGTCTGGTAATACTTTTCATTATTTCCTTCCTGTTATACTTATGCTTTTCAAAAATTAGCTGTAATACCAAATATATATGATATTCAATGCTATAGTCTTTTACATTTACACAACATTTTGTTGAAATTGAATTTAAAGCGTACATGTATTCTAAATTTTTGCAGTAAGAATGTACTTCTTATTAAGGATGAGAATGCATTAATTTCTTTTGATTCCTTAGCCACTGTTTACTCTTGCCTAGAAATGTTTATCAAAAGAATTTATGAGACGGATTTCAACAGTAGCAGAGTTTACATACATTTTCAGTGTTTCGATTTAAAAACCCTAAGACTACCATACAGTCAGTTTAGAGCCCAACACTTGAAAACGTAAACATCAATTTATTATTATTTAAATTTCAAAACCAAAACATTATTATTGTTCAACTATCACATACACATTAGCTATATATACAAGACAGAGTCGCAGACAAGAATCTTATGATTTTCTTTATCAACCACATTATCTTAGCTAATAATGATTCAATACCAAAATCGAGTCTTAACACCTTCCCAAACATTATCAAAACGATAGTACAATTGCTAGCTAAAAACAATCTACCATCGAAACCTACAGAGTAGAGTTTTAATTGCAAGAGTAAGGTAGAAACCTTTGGTACCTATCCATTTTAAACACACAGTTTTCATTACAACAAATATCGATTTATTTAAACAAAGAAACCGCACAGAAACCATTTAAAGTTTTGATCAGTGCAACTCAGTTTCTTATCATCATTCCAAATGCAAAAGTATAAGCATTAATTTTACAGAAACGAGACAGCCCATGGCTCTCGACTATCACCAAAATACTGTATCGACTTAGCTACACTTTTACATTGCACAGAAAAACTTTATGAAGTTTCTTAACACTGTATTCATTAAAAATGACGAGGGTTCATCCCTTTAGTATTTACATTCTAAAAAAGTGTACATCTGTAATAAATTTTACAGTGAAAAGCAACAAAGAAAAGTAACAAGAAAAGCCAAGGATCTCATCCTTTGGTGCTTTGTCTTTTGGTTTCCAAAAAAACATATCACCAGCCAAAACTTTGCCTGGAACCATTATAACCTAATGCCAAACATCAAGCATCGACCACACCGGGCCAGGAGAACCTACGAAGTAAAGAACCACCGAGGCTTACCGGTGGTCAAGCAGTTTTTCTTCCACAAGTTCTCAAACCCTATAATCCTTCGACAAAGTGAAAGACCTGCCACAAGAACCCTTCTGAGGTTAAATGATGAAGGCAGAGTTATTAATAATAAACACAATAGATAACACTATCACTACTTGACTGAAACATTACATGTGCAATACCACTCCAAGTTCAAGACATCGGTAATAGACGATGACGAAGCCATCTAGAAAATGCAGCAAAGAGGAAATTCAAATCCTGAGAATCTTCTTGTTTTGCAGTAAGAAACAATCTCGGTCCCAACTACTTTCTCAGAAAATCTAATCATAGAAACCCATAGACAACTTCCTAAAAACATTACAGAGGGATAACTGTTGGCTCGGCTCTTCAAGAAAACAAGCACCTGCAACTTTTAAGTTGTCCAACATGTCCAAGGATCGAACTCGGGGAAGGAGTCCTCCGAGAAGCAAAGCACCAAACACTACATTGCTGCAAACGGTCGGCCTCTCCACACTACCACTACCCAAGCAAAAATGAAAGCCGAGAAACCACTCAATTGTAATTCATAACGCAGGATTAGGGTTCCATTTCCAAAGCCCAAGATCATGTGAAATCAATGATGGAGGAGATGCCAGCCAGGCACGTTGAAGTTCGGGCAACCACTGCATTGAATACCCTATTGATTATCATATCCACCACGATGGCAGCTCTGTCAACCAAGGTTTAAAATCGTGTACAGCACAACACTTTGGTAGTGTTTGGGATCACTACCATCGTGCACTACAGCCACAATGGCACCAACTAGGAAGTCCACTCAACACTCTAGGCAGGTGACTTTAATTCTAGACCTGATACGAAAACCTGCCAACACGCTAAACATTCAATGCTCGGTCACTATCACATCTCAGTACAAAGACTTAGGGTTACAACTTATGGTTCATTTCATTTCCATAGTGTTAGTCTTTTGAATGCTCGGTCTATAGATATGTTATATCATTTTTCAATTGACTAGTGTCGCATTTCATATAAAGGTTTTGATACTTAGTGCATAGTTTAGGATGCATCATTTTGTACATCGTAATATTTGTGTATATTACCTTATCTTTTCACAAATATTCACATTATATTATAATGCACAAATATTATATTAGAAGGGCACAATCCTATAGTGTAGCAAATTCACAATAGGAATATAATGGTAATATCATAATAGACGATGCTATATTAGTATAATTCTATATGCATTTTATAAATGGCGAATTAAAGGAGCTTCTTTAGTTATTTGGTGTTTTCAAGTGAATTCATGTGTACATTGGAATCTAGCACATAATTAAGAATTCTTAACGTAAGTATCATGCACATGAATTCTACCACTCCTTGCTCAATGGCGAATTGTTGACAAGTTTCTAATAGCACTTATAAATTGTATACTAGCATGTAAACGAGAAATAGAACAAAGATCCTTACCATTATTAACTCATGCAAGGGAGTACTTAGAGATACAATAAGCATTGACGACTAGCTGAAAAACATATTTAGAATTTCTTGTAAAACTTGAATCGACGTAATACTCTTACCTGTGTATTTGCGCAAAGAAATATGTTTAAATGCTTTAGCTAAACATAGCTAAGTAAACCTCAAGGTACCTCGTAGGTCCCCTTCATCATCATCCAAAAGAAAACTGTTAGTACTTTATCAAGAAAATATATGACAAGATAAACCTATTTATAGCATGTAGTTTACAATTAAACACAAGAAGATCTGAGGATGTATTTCGTGTTATGATCGTAATTTGTCTTTTGTTAAAAGATTAGTATCCATTTTATTTCTGCGTTAGCAAATACAACTATATCGTCGTAATTTTTTTTTAAGAACTACGATGTATCGCTATCATTAATTATTTTAGTTAGAAGATTTAACCATTATTTTATTTTCCACATTAGCAATTTCAGTATTTATTGCTACTTTAAAAAAATTTAAATTTTTGTAAATTTTTTGGGATGTTACATGTGTTATCAGAGCTCATGTTTGAACTCTCGGCCTAAAAAGGTCCAAAGGACACACAACATAAATGTTTTTAAGACAACGTAAATCTTTACTAATTCAAGTTAAATTATTTTGTTATACATAAATTTTATTTTTTAAGTTACAGGTATGGAAGGATCAACTAAACACATGGAGGATAGATTTCAACCAAACAGACATACCAACAATAGTATTGGACATCATTATGAAGAAGAAGTCCATGGCAAATTGAATGACAATTCATCAGAATTGTTACGTGTATTTCCGGAGTTGAAAGCAGAAATAAGATGTGTTAAACATGATAATGAGAGAATTCTGAAGGCACAAGAAGAACTGAACCAAGTACTATTCGATCAGTGCCTAACTGATGAACATGATAGAAGGGTTGAGAATACCTCCAAGATTGAAGACTTGCCTCATGGGAATAAGGATAAGAAAGTGAAAACTGATGATAATAGTTCCGCATCATCAGAAGCTTCCCTTGAGACACGTAAGAAGAAACATAATTATTCAAGTGAAAGTAGCGAAGGGGATTACAAACCAAAAAGAAAAATCCATAAACAGTATGAACAGATTTCTGGGGAGTTCAAGAATATCAAGCCCCCAACTTTCAATGGTGAAACTAAGAAAGGAGAGACAGCTGAAGCATGGTTGTCCGGCATGAAGAAATATTTTCAAATCTATGATTATTCAGAATCATTGAAAGCAAAGATGGCCATATACAACCTGATAGGCAAGGCAGACATTTGGTGGCAGGACATCAAAAGAGTGAAGGGCATCAATGACAAGGATGTGATTTGGAGCACTTTTAAATGGTACTTCAAGAAGAATTTCTTATCTGAACAATATTACGAAGAAAAATCCAAGGAATTTTATGATTTAAAACTGGGAATCATGAACATGAAAGAACTGAACATCAAATTTCTAAATTTGCTAAGGTATGTGCCATACCTTGTGGAGGAGAATCCAAAGATTTAGAGAATCCAAAGCAACTTTCTGCTATGATCAGAACCGGAAAAGAGAAGGGATATCTAGCTGGAAAAATCATAAACCCAGTAACTTTGAGTTGAAGAAGAATAATCATAAACCCAATAAGGGATATCTAACTGGACAAATAATCATAATCTTGATTTAATTGATATTAATGGTAACCTCATAGTTTTATATAATTATTGGAGAGCATTGAGTTATATATAAAGATCTTCGATAGTTTTAACAAAGAGAATTATATCATCAACTTTGACAAAAATAAGTTTGACTATGTTAAACTCAATGCATCTCTCTTTTTCTAAACATTCCTCAATATAGATGTGAAAAAGATTGGAAAAAAATGGGCACCAATCTTTTAGATATTCATATTATAATTCATGCCCATTTGAAAGAGCATTCATTGTTGCATTTCATTTTAATAATAACCTTTTATTATAGCTTAAACTTGGTACTATCTTTTATGTGAGTGAAAGACAGATACCAATTTTGTTTCAACCTTGTTACGAAGTACAATGTGAAATACTTCTCTTATTTTTGTCTACAATGCTCATAAATAACATTAATTAAGGAGGCAATTTTATCTCTACAATGCTCATAAATAACTTGTTTCTACCTTGTTATTAAATAAAAGATTTCTCTTATTTTTGTCTTTATAATGTTCATAAATATTTTTGTCTTTATAATGCTCGTAAATAACTTGTTTCTACCTTGTTATTAAATGACAGATTTCTCTTATTTTTGTCTTTATAAGGTTCATAAATAATTTTATTTAAGAGGAAATTTTGTCTCTACAATATTCATAAATAACTATAAAAGAGAGAATGTGATTATAATGTTATCCTCGACTGATTCAAATATTTTGATGTATTAATAATTTAATTTAAGAATATAAGCTAAATTTCCATCAATCACATAAAATAAATATAATTACATCTTATAGGTGTTTATATCATAAAATTTGGAATGGACTACTATCTATGTTTTTCCTACATTGAAGGAGGATTGGACAAATGTACTATCCAAATTGATTTTATGAATATTCTTCAAAATTCAAAATAAATAATTATAAAAAAAGAAATATAAAAAATAATTGGTAGTTGATGCATAGATAACTAGTAGCTCATGCATGATAACAGGTGGTGATAGACAACCCATTTAAGTAAAGAAGTAGCCGAGGCATGCATAACAAGTGATTACATTAAGCATGGAGAAGAAGTAACATATAACTGTTAACTTGTGACCTATCGGTGTTCACTGCTACAAGTACAAGTTAAGTGGTTGCTTTTCTTAGATTGAAAAAGGATTGGACAAGTATACTCTCTAAATTGATTTTATATACGTCGTTCAAAATTATAAAAAAAAATATAAAAAAAACTTAGACTTAATCCAGTTAACTAACCCTAACTAACAGTACGAGTGACGAAGTAACACAAAGATTTACATGCAGCTCAGTTGTAGTCCGGCGTTGTAGTACACCCTCCTACAGTTAATGATGTATTTATATGTCCGTAAAGCAATCAAAGAAGAAAATCCAATTATGTTGCAGCAGGCAATTTGATTGACTCTCTCTGGTGGAAGAATTAATTCATAAGAATCGGCAGTATTCAGAGAAACAGGCGAGGATGATGTACGTGCGGAAGATGGACATGACATTTTACTGGGGCAAGGAGGTGACCATTCAGTTCGATGGATGGAGGACGCATACACTTATCCAGTATTGGGCTTCTCTCTTGGTGTTGTTTCTGGCCACTCTTTTTTATCAATATGTTGTTAGCATAAGAGCCCGTGTAAGGATGAGCTATTCCAGCCACGAGAATTCATTTATTTCATTGGAATCACCTCAACCACGAGCAAAATCAATGCTTCTGCTGCTGCTTCCTGTGAAGGGGAAGACCAGAGGTTACGCTATCAAAACCGTGGAAACTCTGCTGTTTGCGGTAAACGCATTGCTGGGTTATCTCCTTATGCTGGCGGCCATGTCCTACAACGGAGGAGTGCTGTTGGCCATTCTGTGGGGTTTGAGTGTTGGGTTTTTCTTTTTCCTTGGTGTGTAGGGAATTTTAATGTTAATATTCATCACCAGGAAGAGCATGAATAGAATCTCCATCTCTCTGCAGATCCATGTTCTTCTTGCACTTAAATATTCATCTTTTTTATCCATTGGATCCTCCTGTATTGCTGAGGGAATTCTAATGTTAATATTCATTACCACGAGGAAGAGGACCTCCATCGGATCCATGTTCTTCTTGTTGCACTTGGATATTCCATTGAATTCTGCTGGATCTGAATCTCAAGCTCTTTCGTTGTGATCAAGTAATGTTTGAATTTGCTTTAATAATATACATTATATTCACACACGGGGGCTTCACTCAATAAACCGCTATCATAGCACGTTCGTTCGTGGCATATGAAACAATACCCCTAATTTCACTAAATATTGGAAAATGCGCTCCAAAATTGTTTTTTTTAACCCCCTTCCAATATGCCTTCCCAATTTAAAAAAACCCTTGTTTTCACTAGATATTGTATGTATCAATTTTTTCATTAACATTTTTTATACCCCTTTATATTTCTACCTAGTATATTGATATGATACTCCTCTTATGACCCAGCATGCATTCTGCAATGCACCTTGCTTCTTTCGTCGTATATTGTGGATGCACATTACTTCACCCACAATGAAATTACTCAACCACATATAATTATGATTTGAAACATCTAATGGTCTAATGAAGAGATAGGAGATCACTTCTTGTATGTAACTAGAGCCAATTCACATAGTACAACATTTAGATTGCATGTTGCAAATCCCCAATCGCTGACTAAGCCTGTTATGGGTTAGGTATCCAATCCCCTAAGCCCTGTAACAAGCTCTAAGAGGTTGACTAAACCTCCCAAGTCCTGTAATAGGCACGAGTGGTTGGGTATTCAAGCCCCCAAGGCCTATCGAGGGCCTATAACAGGCCTTAGAGGCTTAGAGCCTCCCAAGGCTATTGGTAACAACTGGCTGAGTGTTGTTGGTAACAATTGGTTGTCAATGACCACTGTCTCTCGACTATGATTGACTGGAAACCCAATTTACCACAAAACCCCCTGGCCTCAAGCATGCCTCAAGATGCGATTTCCCTGCGTACTGGTAAGCCCGAGCCTTGCCTCAACTCGATTTCTCATCTGGCTGTGATCCTGCCATCTCCATTTGGTGGATATTTGTCAACCCGCCCATATAAAAAAGACCCCAAAGTATTTTTGTATTGTTACATTAAATAAAAAAACCCTTTGCCTCTTAATATATGAGCAATATAATTTTTAGATTTTCATGAATATTTAATACCGCAATATGAATGAACGTGGTATTATATTGCCTTCTGGTGAAGCCCCCGTGTATTCACATCGCTTATTACATGTCCATCAAGTGATTGAGATCATCGTAATAGTTAAGAATGGAGTTTTGAATGTATGGACAATTCAAGTTTTAACTATCATGGCCAGAGATTCATGAAAATGATTGACTGCCCAATGATTAGTGTCATAAATTCACATTTTTTATATTTTTTAAGCTAGATCGGAACATTTGATTAATAAGAAATATAAAATATACTACAAAATAGCTGAGGGAAGCCATTGTTCTAATGGGGGCTCTCTATTCTCTCATTTGAGTAGGAAGTCCATGCTTTCAAATTGCTAGTAGTAGAGACAGGGAAATAGATAGAAAAGTCGCAGCCATGACAGTCCAAATTTGTTAAAAAACCTAAAGAAAGTCTATTCAGCCACGCTCTGCTAAGAATAGAGGCATACAAAATGTCACTAATGTTCACGGGACTTTAGACTTCCCTCAAATCATTACAAGCATGGGTAGCCAAGAACTGGAGGGTTCTGATCCAAGGAAGAATCCGGATCCATTTATGCCTTTCCCTTAAATCAATAGAAAAACGGGTGGCCAGGAACTGGAGGGTTTCCAAATGCACAGTGAGACTTATTTCATGGAGACAGTTGAACCCTAACTTTCCAAAACAGTAAGCCATATTTCACGGAGACACAAGGGATGTACTCCAACCTGTGGTCATTGGAATGCGTCCCACAAGTAAAACATAGACAATTCACTGTGTTGATTTGTCATTAGATTAGTGTTGATTTGTGATTAGATTAGACACCTAGTTTATGAGTAATATATTTTTAAATCTCTTTTCATAATTATGAGCACTTTGCATGTGATTACTCAAAAATACCAAAGGCCTATTCTCACAAGAAAACAAGAAATTTTTGGAGTCTCACATTTTCAAGAAGAAGAAAAAAATTGTAATATTTTTTGTAATTATGGGCATTTTACATGTGACTATTTGAAAAGACTAAATACCTATTTTCACTAGAAACCATTGGAGCCTCACACTATCAAGAAAATACCAAATGCTTATTCTCAGAAGAAAACATTGAAGCCTCATACTCTCAAGAAAAGATGCCAAAGAAGACTCATCAAAAGATGCAAAAGGAACACAAAACAATTATCCCTATAAAACCCTCTTTGTGATCCCACTTCTCTTCCCTTCCCAACCCTTCGATGAAATGTAAAGGGAAACATTGACACCAACTCACACTCTAAACCCTTGCTTTTCATCCTTCTCCTTTCAAAGACACTCACCCTTGATCCTTGATCTTGCTCCCCTTCCTCTTTGGTGCTCTTTACTCCTTGCCTTTATAAGAGACCAGATCCTCCCTTCAAGTACACCTTCTAGCCCTCTTTTGCCCCTCCTATTCACAAACACACTCTCCTACACTTAGAGAACTTAATTTTGGCTCATTTTGTTGGACATGTGATGTACTCTTTGTAAGTAGGCTTAGTCTCATCCTAGTGCAAAGGAGGTTTAGGTGAGTGATCACCCCCTTAGTTTGGGGACTATCATGGGTGGAGTTCCAAAAGGAAAATTTTGGTCTATTTTATGTTTTTTTTACCAATGGTTTTTACACCCATTATAAATTGATTTTCGTTTAGGAATTTGAGTTGTACTCTATGAGTTTTGAATGCTATGGAATACCTAAATATTGTATTGTGAAAGTGAAGCTAATACAATGAGATAGAGTGAGGTGTCCCTCTCAATTAGACTAGTTTTCCTAGTTAAGGGTTTCTAAAGTAAATCTTATATATATTGTGTGAATGTGATATTATTATTCTTATGCTTTAGATTTGATTGACATTACTTTATTTGCATAGGTTTTTCAAACTCAATGTAAAGATAAAGGATGATAGAATTAATGATCCTCCAAGAAAATTTGAAATTATAAAGAAATTTAAAAAAAACAAAAAAGAAATTAATAAAAAAAAAGATACTAGATATAAAGCAAAATCCCTTCAATAAAAGTGCCAAAACCCTCTAAGTTCAATAATGAAAATAATCTCTTAAAAAGGAAAAAACAATTAAAATTTTATTTGAAATTATAAAGAAATTAAAAAAACAAAAAAGAAATCAATAAAGGAAAAGATACTAGATATAAAACAAAAACCCCATGCTATCTTCAACAGAGGTGCCAAAAGCCTCTAAATTCAATAATGAAAATAATCTCCTAAAAAAGAAAAAAAGCAAGGGATTTACTCATTTATTGACAGTAGCACCGAATACATGCAGTCCATTCAACAAAGAATTTGGAAACCAAGCAATCAGAGTAACCTAAATACTCAAAGCACCTAAGGGGACATTGGTACGTTCTAGGATCCACGGGAGCACGAACTGTATACCGAACTTAGGGAGTGCTCTTGATACATGCACATCCGTTGTTGTCGATTCAAATTCCATAGATTTGATGGCTGAGATCATTGTGGGTTTTGGGAGCCTATGGAGTGACGCCAGTCCTCTTCCAACCCACAAATCTTTAGGCCATTGGATCCCCACCTCATCCAATAACACTCGACATCTCCTCGACCTTTATAAATGCCACCACCTTTATAAGGAATTAATAGTGGATGCGGTGGGACCAAAGTGAGAGACCATGGAGCTTTTCTTTTATGACAAATTGATTGGTGGCATTAATAAATTAATTTGGCTGGTTGAAGGGTACCACTTGGTGGTGATCAAGAGGTTAAACCACCTTTTCATAATAGGCATCCATTGAGTTTTAATGGGGCATTTAAGTTTTCAAAAGGAGGCTTTTGAAACGAGGCAGGGAGCCACTTCCTCAGAATGAATAAAAAGGAGGTGGCTCCAAAAAATAAAATAAAGAGGTGGCGGAATAAGAAAAAGAGGAGGAGGATGTTATTGAAGAGGAGAAAAAGGGAAGAAAAGAACATGGATAACAATGTTCTCATTGGAGTAAGGTTTTTTTTAATATATAGAAGGTAGAGGAGCAAAGGGTTTTAAAAAGAGGCATTTGATAGAATTTTACAGAAAAGAAGCAATTGCAACATGTATGTCGGTAGAATCATAAATAAAATTTAGAGGAAGAATAAGAGTAAGTCTCCAAAGTAGAATAACTTATAGAGGGACACAATTCCAATTTGAGATTGTTTGGTAGAATTGTAGAGAAAGAGAGAACTTTTAAGGAAAAGACAATAGACTCTTGAATAAGCATATGGTCTAGTAGTATTGTTGTGCAAACCAATTTTCAATAAAAATAAAGGTTTTAGTATTTGCTAGGTAGAACTACAAAGTGATAATAGAAGAGCTTTAGTTCTTGGAAAAAAAACCAACAAGAATAAGAACCCACAACCGTTAAGGAAAATAATGCAAATTCCTCCATAAGCTTGATAGGGGAAATTCATTGTGAATTTTGTGTGATGAAAGTAAGCCAAGGAGAGACTTAAGCCAATGGGTAACCTATGAGAAAGGAGTTAGCTCTATTTTGATTTATTTAGTTGTGTTTAAAATTTAAATATTTTAGTAGCAAGAGCCCTTGAAGGTTACATGCACTAAAAATTCCATTTTTATGATAATTAATAAAATGGGAAATGTGTTGTTTTCCTTTTGTGAGTGTGCATGCTTGATTTTGTCATTGAACTCCTCGTTAGAGTTGTGTTGTGGTTGATGAATTTGTAGATGAGAGATGTGTGAATTAGGTTTCACCCCTACATTAAGTGGTAATGAGGAAGGAAAATTCTCGTTATAAATTGAAAATCTAGTAAAGAGAAGATGTTTAGGTAGACATTTTTTTATAACAACTCCATTCTTTGATGGGTGGAGTTGTAGTGGAAGGGAAATTAACAACTCCAACCAACAATTCAATGGATGGTATTGAAAAGTTGAAATTTTACACAATGACGCGGACGAGAAGAAGTGGTGGGAAGATTTGGATTCTACACGTTTTTGATGAAGTGCCTATAAGCCTTGATTTCATTATATAGAGGATGACCCACTAGGGTTTTGAAGATTGAGGGGTAGACTTCACTAATACATATGAGGAAATTTGCCACAGTTTTTCATTGTTATTTCCATGTTTTTTCATCTCAATTTCGACGATCATGGTCTCATTTGTTCGTGGAACCTGTTTCGTGGATATAATGATGAACTTGAAAAGTCGTCGCAATAGAGACAAAAAATGTTGGCCACGTGTCTTCTATAAGGTGGTCTTGAAATTGATTTTTTTTATTCATTTTCTACAAATTGTCTCTATATCGACGAAATCACGTCCCTAAAATGACGAAAAGTTGTCGCAAAGGCATTGCACAAAAATTTGCTTCCATGAAACATCGTCTCTCTATCGATGGTTTTGCATTGAACAGAGAGAGGGCTTTTGTACACTTGAGACGATGTTCGGTCGCAAGTATCGATGAATGTGCATCGAACAGAACAAATGAAGGTAGAAAATTCGACGGTTTTGCTAATTTGCTTCCACAAAAAACCGTCTCTCTTGCGATGATTTTGTGTCGAACAAAGAGAGAGTTTTTCTATACTTGTGACGATGTGTCGTCGCAAGTATCGATGCACGTTCGGCGAACAGACCAAAAGAAGGAAGATCCTGCGCCGATTTTTCTATACTTGCGACGATGT
The DNA here is from genome assembly GCA_027924585.1 of Larix kaempferi. Lineage (NCBI taxonomy): Eukaryota > Viridiplantae > Streptophyta > Pinopsida > Pinales > Pinaceae > Larix > Larix kaempferi. Next base: position 8,496,328 of record BSBM01000008.1, read on the forward strand.
TCCATCGCAAGTATCGACGAACGTGTGTCAAACAGACCAAATGAAGGTAGAACGTCTGACAGTTTTTCTATAGTTGCGACAAATTTGCATCTCTATATCGACGATACCTGGAAGTTAAAGAAAAAAAAAATCATCAATGCTTATTACCAGCAATCTGGAACCCCTTGCGGGAATCTTAAAGGCCTCCTGCAGGCATACTTCAAGCACTATTGCGGGCATTTTTAAGTGATGTTATGGGCATCTCTTTATACCTTGCAGGCATTAAAGTGGAATCCACTGCGGGCATAAGTAATGGCCCATGTCGGCATTTAGTAAAGAGATGTTATTATTCCTCTATACGGAAGTGTCGTCATTTATATTATAAGTGTCGTAACTTATACTTGATGGGTTATTAGACCACCTTGATGGGGTCGGCCCTGTATGAGTCATGTGGGTAAATGGGTTATTAGACCACCAAGTGTGGGGTCGGCCCAGATTAAGTTAACCATGGGTTATGAGGCTAAGCTAGACAAGTCAGCCCCATTAGTTTATTGGGCAGGACAGGAAAAGTATAAATAGATATCGGGAGATCTCTATTTGATCATCTCATTACTCACTCTTCCATCACTCGGAAAGTGGCGCACATGTGAGGAGGAGGATCAACTGTTAGGAGAAGACTATTTGTTGTACTTTGGTTGTATCATTGCTCTTTCTATATTTGAGGAAGTTGCGGGGTTTTTCACCTTGTTGGTTTTCCCCTGTGAAACTCTGTGTCTCTTGTGTGCTTGCATCATTGTGTCCATGATTTATATGCTGTAGATATGTTGTACATGTTATTCTCTTAGTTAAGATCTTAGATCAAATTGAAAATTCTGAAAAACTAACAATTCATCATAATATGAAAAGTTGATCCTTCTTATGCAACCTTCTCAAGCATGGCCAAAACTGGTCAAGTTCATATCAAATATTCCCATAAGATAAAAACAGTCCCTTGAGCACATGATGGGAAAGAGACATGTTAATCAACAAAAAATTGACAACTTATTTCTATTCTATTACTAGGAATGATCATATGTAGCAAACAATTCATCATAAATTACCTTTTGGCACTGAGAAGTAGGTTGCATAGTCGAGCATGCAATTTTTAGTATAGAAACCATATCATAATTTCCTTGGAGACACTCCTCATGTAATAACATCAGTTTATCTGCTACCTTTGAAGATCTAGACATATCAATTTATGGTCCACATATGTGCCATGCAACAATTGGAAGTTTATCATCACTGTATAGGAAGGGTTCAACTTGGAAGATGTGATCCTCTCATCCTCATTTAGGTTCTGCTGGAATCCGACTTTCAAAATACCCAACCAAGGGGAAACCAAACATGGAAGCACACTTTCACCAACAAAATTAGTGAACCAAGATATCACAGTTGTAACATTAAAACATAATTTTCATCTCTTTCAACTACTTCATTAAAACATAATGTTCATCTCTTTCAACTACTCCATCAAAACATAATGTTCATCTCTTTCAACCTTAATACTCCCAAGAGCCAATAGGTCCTTGTGTTAAAGTTGAAAGAGATGAAAACTGTGTGTTGAAATGGAGCACCCATGAATGAAGTGTTGTACATTGATGAAGAGTGTGGGAACCTTAGTATTTATATATACAAATTCCTTAGCACCTGAAAAGATTAGAAACCAATAACAAGGAATCATACTACCACCTACCAAGACATACCATGCTGCAAGACTACCAGTAAATATTGTATGCACCATTAAGCAACATACAACGCAGAAAAATCACAGAAAAAACATGTCAAAATCATATCTGATGACTTACCTGATGGGAAGAACCTTCCTTGTACTCATATTTTAACTTTCAGATCAAATCTTTCCTGTCAGAGACAAATTTTTTAATATTGTAAATACATATAGGATATGCGAGTATGAATAATTGAAATATTCTTAAGGGATATTGTAATTCAATTTAATCATTAGAGATTCTAGCTTTTGCATCATTTTGAGCAATTAACAACATATATATACATTTGTAGAAGAATTACAGCTGGTTAGGTTTAAAGATTGTGTCAATTCTTGTCCTAGTAGTAGTGTGTCCATTGTAGATGCAAAACTTTTCCAAACAATGTTTGAGTCGAAGTTGTAGAGAACAAACTTGCTTGAATATTGTATCTCCCCTAACTCAACAAACAATATTATAGTCTCATCCATCCAGACTGTTGATTTTCCATCTCCCAGCTGCATATTTCCATCTATACCAAGAGTGAGGAATCCTTCTTCACTTACTGGTTGGCTTCTGATAAACCCAAGACTAGAAACCTTCAAATTTTACAGATACATAAACGTTACAATAATAAAAATCAATCATCACTACAATCCAAGAACTAATGTATCCAAATAGGAAATTTCACAATATAAAATAAATATAGAAGATGATTTGTCTAATACAAAAGAAATACAATAACAAACATATGATACAAACATAAAAATGCAAAACATATTTGTGTGATTTGTTTAGGCTACTTTCTCATGCATTGCAATTGGAACTTTGATGACCAGTCTTTGTACTTGATGATGATGCAATTGGAATTCTCATTGACCCCATTTGGTCATCTTGGGATGTTAATATAAAATATATTTCTTTCTCTCTCACTATATTTTTAAACCACACACTCACAAGTGCTAAGGCTAATGATGACACCTTGATGATGAATAGGGATGACTCGGCTGCATGGAAACAAAATAACAAGACTTATCTATCATTAGGAAACTATGCTAAATGCAAGGAAAACATATTGAAGGCATGTGTAACCTACCTATCTCACCACCCTCCTATTTTAATTCCGGCAACTCAGATGATAAATTCAAATCCTCATCCTCAAGTTTTCATTCATTTAAAAATGATAGAGATAAAACCCAGTAGGCGTAAAGTGGGAAGGATGAAGAAAACAAGGGTTGGAAGGAAATCAAGGACATCCTTGACATGATGCTAAATTTACACAAATACCAGGTTGCCATGGATAATGTTATGGTGAATATGAGAGGCAATTGTAGATGAGATGAATCAGCTAGCCCAAAGTAGCAAGCTACCAATGCGACAAACAATCACCAAGCCTTGGATCCTAATTGGGGGTAGTTGAAGGGTAGACATTCTCAGGTAGAGGTATCAACCAACAAGAAGACCAAAAAATCAAATAATGAGTTATGAGCTCTTGGATTCTGACCTGCAATTCTCATATCTTTCTTATTTTGTTTTTAATTTCCTAAGGCATGTACTAAGATTCACGAGAGAAATAGAAACAACAGACTTGATGATACTCTCCCAGTATTCCCTTTTTTATAATTTTTGAAGTAGGTTGATTTGATGGCTTCTTGTGGTGTTGAACTTAAGCTAAATATAATACTTTTCTAGTTTAAATCAAAGTTAAAGGAAGAAGAGAAACCACATAATGCAAGCAATTTCCTTTAGCTAAGATGTTATATATATATATATATATATATATATATATATATATATATATATATATATATATATATATATATATGTATATATATATATATATGTATATATATATATATGTATATGTATGTATATGTATATTAATAGAATGAAATAGAATTTAAGGATAAATACAAACACATTAAGGATAAAGAACACGTCAAAACCCTTACCTTATCATTTTCCTTTCGCCAGATCCATTCACCCATACAACTTGATAAGAGTTGTCCACGAGATGCATTTCCATCACCAAGATCCGCATAAATAATCAAAGACATAATTTTTATATGAGTAAATAATATATAAGCAAATAAACAGTCATTTAAATACTACTACAAAGTCTTGTAGAAATCAATGAACCGCGAAATGTTAAATTGATCAACAATATTTTAAGAAATAGACATGCATTTAAAAATTTACAACCATCTTTAATACATAGTAATAAAAGAGTATTTATACCTTATTGAGTTCCTCTTTGTTTCGAGAATAGTTTTATATTCTCTACTGAACAGGGACAACCACGTGAAGGTGGAAGCTCAGTTGGCCCCTCCGCTCCCTCACATCGCTCTCAATTCCCCATACCCAATAAATGATGTTGTTTACATAGAAAACATATAAACATTCATGCATAACTAGGCTAGTCATCAAAACATATAAACATAAAAAAATTGAAGCATAAAGAGGTCATTCATATAAACAATGTTTCAGACTAACAACATCGATATACATCCAAATACAAGTCATGAATTTATACCTCTACTTTTTCTTTGATTTCTGTTTTTTTGGATTGTAAAAACTGACGATTGGGGTATTATCATCATCATTTGGTGGAATATCTACAAAGACATGTCCTTCTAGTGTTTGTGTTTCCATTCCCTCATGTATCATACTTATTGTACGTCATTGAGTAGGGCGTGGAGGCAGTTCTGAACGGGTGTGAACTGCAACAACGAAAAATGGGCATATCGATATGTTGAAATATTATTGAAATTAATAGTTCATTATTTTGATTAAAATTAAAATATTGCTCTTTACCTGTCTATGTAGCTGTGATAGCTGGTGTGTTAATTGTTTCTCTACTTGCTAATTCCTCTTGCAGCTCACCCTTTTGAGCTACATGGTCTTCCATTGAAAGAAGAAAATTTATAAGTATACGTCAAGAAATAAATATCTATAATCATAGTATATATTTCTGTTTCCAAAGCACACATACTAGAATGGCTACTCTGCTCCCCACTATCATGGGACATGCACACGCCAACATCAGCTGTTACATGCTGTGTAGCGTTAGATTCACTGCTGCGGTTGCATTGTTGCTTAAAAGAAAACATATATATTTAGTTATGGGTGATATAATCAAAACTAAATATACTTTAATAGTATACTGCAATGATGTCCTTATTCATTTTATTTACCTGCATATGCATCATTGGGGAGATTGGACTCTGCCCCAATCTTTTCCAATATTCAATCACAGATTTAAAACCATACTTGAAACCAAGCTTTAGGTCTTCCTCAGTGGCAACATCTTGGAACATATTTCTCTACAATGCACAACACATTTAAAATTTCCAGTATCAAAAATAGATAGTTGTTCACTACTGTCAAATAAATATTCCCCATAGTTAATCATTTAATTCTTACGATTCAAGATCTTAGTTTTTTATAGCCACCCTGGCCCAGTCTCTATTTCCCGTGCTTTTCCACTCTAGCCTTGGTTGCTTTGGAGGTGTCAGGTAGCCTATATATGAAAATTTTAAAAAACGTTAGATATGATAATTCTTACTTAAAACAAAAAAGAAAAAAATAAATGAGCATATTTCACTAAAACAATGATATGTGGTATACCTTCCTTTTCCAGGCTGTGGTTATTTTCCTTGTCTTTTTAGCAAGTTCTCCTTTGCATCCTCTATGAGTGCCTTCCACTCTTTCTTCGGAACCATGGGAGGGCACTCATGCTTGAGGTCAAGTTGCAATTTATCCCTATATTGGGACCTGGTATATTTTAAATTATCGTTGGCTAACTTTGCAACCACTTTCTTGTTGAATGTATTGCTGAACAAGTTTACCATGTGGTCTATCAATTCATCTCTCTTTACATTATCTTGGCTATTCCACCATGTGCGACTGGTGGGGCCAAACAGATCCAATGCCTTGTCATTCAAATTCATGTAGAAAACATTGTTTCCTACAAAAACATCTAATCCAGTAGTTTTTAATAATTTCAATGTATGTCCATTTAAATTTCATGATTAAAATGAATAAATTATATAATAAATACCTGCAATCTTTTGAATCTTGATCGAAACACAAGCATCATCCACCAGAAAGGTGAGATCTAGTGATCCAGTGCTTTTAACTCATGCTGCTCCAGGGAAAGTTTCCTAGTCACCTACACTACATTCATCTCCGGAGTCATGTGGAGTCCTAGGCTCCATCTCATCATGCTCCGACATGTCATGCCGATCAAAATCAGTGCCCTCATCAATGGATTCGAGGCCAACCATAGGAGTGTCAAAAAGCCTCATTGGTACATTGCTTTGTCGACGTTGTTGCTGCATTGGAGCATCACTGCTACATATACATGTCTCAACAGTTTCTCTAGTCACAGGTTGTAAAAACTCCTACAAATGAAAAATTTTACTTTATCAGATCACTTGGAAAAATAGAAAACATAATATCAGATATGAAATCATGTCATAGCTTAAAACAATATGTGAAGATGCCACTTACCCCATAATATTTTATTTGTTCTTTCATCTCTTCAATCCTTTCCCTAATCTCCTGTGTCATGGGCCTTATGCAAGCCAAGGAAAGCATTTATGTGTTTGCCTTTTTCAGGTCCTTCTTTATAGCTTCCATTGGGTCTATGAAATAGTAAATTTCATCCTCAAGCTCCTCATCACCCAGATCAAGTGCACTGGACTAAATTCATTAAACAATAAAATTAAGAAAATTAATTTTAACATCATTCAAACATTGTTATTGTAATGAAATTTAGTTACTATTAAGAACTAACACTTACCTAATGTGGTGTTGTGGCCAATGACTTCCCATGGTCACCACGTACTGATCTACTTCTAGTGGGTGACTGTCCATGGTCACCCTAGACTGTGGAAGCAGCAAGTGCCTTTGCACGATCCTCACCCTGACACGATAAATCAATCAATAATTCATCATAAGCATAGAAAAATGTGAATTTCAACAGTGGAAATCGAATGTTAACAGAATAAATTGAAACATTTAGTTATTATATTTAACGCTTAACTCATGGGGAATAGAGTGTGACCTTCCATGGTCACCCTGGACCATGGAAGCAGCGGGTACCTTTCCACGGGCGCCACCCTGACACAATAAATCAATAACTAAACGTTATGAAAATAATTGTAACATAATAAAAAATGATATATTGCAATAATATTTATTTTTACCTCAAAAGTAGAGCGTGTGTTCTGTTCCATGACGAACATGGGTAGTCCCTTGCCACTGTGTAATAAGCATATTGTCACATGGAAATTTTCTGGGGTTGGAGTTTCTAGTTATTGTAGTCATATTTAGTTACTATATTTAGTTGATTCAATAATTGTAACATAAACAAAAATGAGATATTGCAATAATATTTACTTTTACCTCCGAAGGAGAAGATAGATGTTCTGGTCCATGGTGATGACAAGACCCCTTCCATAGTGTAATACGCATGTTATCATATGGAAATATTCACAATAAGCACGAAAAAAGCGAATGGTAACAGTGAAAATCGAATGTTAATTGAAAAAATCGAAACATTTTGTTATTGTAGTCATATTTATTTACTATATTTAACATTTACCTCACGAGGCTTAGATTGTGACCTTCCACGGTCACCCTGGACCATGGAAGCGGAATGTGGCTTTCCATTGCTGCCACCCTGACAAAATAAATCAATCAGTAAAAGTTGAGTCAATAATTGTAACATAAACAAAAATGAGATAAACATAACAGTGTAATAAGCATGTTATCACATGGAAATATTCATAATAAGCACGAAAAAAGCGAATGTCCTTGGTGGAAATCAAATGTTAACAAAAAAAATTGAAACATTTAGTTATTGTAGTCATGTCTAGTTACTATATTTATCATTTACCTGATGAGGCATAGCGTGTGACCTTCCACGGTTACCCTAAACTGTGGAAACTACATCTATTCGATTTAAGTTGTAATCGATCAACAACTCTTCACCTAGAAGTATTGTTTTTGTTGCACATACAAATATGCTCGCAGCATCATATTTACATGACCCTCCATTGGCAATAAAATATTGCATGCATCTACGAAATCTTGTCCTTACCTTTTCAAATCTAGTTGATATAGAACCAGTATATCTAGTACAACATGTCTCACTTTCAACCTCTCCGAGGATATCTTCATCATCACTCGAGGAAGATAGATCTGACAGATACCTATTTGGTGGTACCTACACTCGATAAAACAAGAATATAAGTTACCAAGCGGATATACTTTAGCATGCAAATATATTTACTTATAATGTTTTAATATCAAAAGTTATTTCTTCCCAAAAACTTTATCAAAGGCTATTTTTCTCTCAAAGGTGTAATTTCTTTTAGAGTTATTTATATTTGAATTATAAATTTAATTATAAGACATGATTTGATTTGATTTGGAATTTGTTTACAACACGTATATAGAAGTGTGTTTCTTGGGCCACTTGACTAGTTAATGCATGATATAGATCATGTTGGGGATTCAATTTGGGGTTCCATCACCAAACTCCATGAAGCATCCTCCTCAACCCAATCATCATTTTTCCCTCCCTCCATGCTTCCATGCCTGATTTTTTTTAAATAGGATAACATGGTGAAATGTCACCAAATTTAGACCAATTTTAGGTAGTTTTGAGTGGTTTTGCACATGGACGCGGATAGGGTGATGTTGGATCCTGAATCATCTTATCACAACCATGAATTGTCTTACACTACCCAAGACCATTTTCTTACCATTTCTACAGTCTTCTGCAACACGGAAATCCCGAATTTGTTTGGTTGTGATGGTAGGGTCCAGGTCCATTCTCTATCAAACGGGAGATGGATGGATTCAGGGCTGGCATTTGATTGGAAAAGTTCCCAACATGGTTCATTTCCCCCCTCAAATATGGCCTATATTTTGTATAAGCCCTCAGAAAAAAGGAAGTAAATAGTGAAACGCGTGTATTTAGAGTGGAAATAGTCAAACCATGGGATTTTTCTCAAATTCCTACGCTGCTAGGGTTGATGGGCTTACCGAATTCATTGGGCCCTTTGTTATCCTCTGGACTGCTATCGGATTGCCTCCCCTAGGAACGTCGGTATCCTCTAGACTAGTATCCCCTTCTCCTCGATTTACCACTGCTCTGCTCATCAAATTACCAGTGCTCTGGATGCTGCTAATGAACTAGTGCACGAGAGTGAACTTGTTCTTTGTTGTTTTGATCTGGCTGATGCTAATGAGTTAGTGCACTGGAGTCTTTTCCCTCTATGTTTTTTTGTTTTTTTATTTGCATATTTTATATTTTGTGTTTTGTTTTGTTTTTTTATTTGCATATTTATTTTTTGTTTAGTTTATTTTGGGTTTTTTTTTATTTGCATATTTTATATTTTGTTGCATTTTAAATTAATTTTAGTTAAACAACTCTATGTTTTTAATTTAATGTAATTTAATTTAATTTAACTATGATTTTGTCATAATTTATATTGGTTGCATTGCTTATAGTGAGATCCTATACATAAGTCCCTTCAAGGACGAATATGATGATGATGATGATGATGGCGATGATGATGATGATGATGATAGGGGGAGCTCAGTAAACAATTTTAGGGGGATCTCAATAAACAAAGACGTCTACATGATAGGGAGAACTCAGTAAACAAAGACATCTACATGATAGGGGGAGTATCCAGTTGAGTGAAAAATTAAGGATTTCCCCTAACACCCATTCCAAGGACTAATCTAACAATTCAATACGATTTGAAAACAATCATTACGCAGGATCAGTTTCAGAGTTTCAAAATTGTTTAACGTAGCTCCTCCTTTCACTCAAATTCAATAAGATCAAAGGAAGTAGTAAAAAATATATTTTTTTTTTTGGGCCCTATGAAGCCTCATGTTCCTAGATTTGTGCACATGAAGAATCAAGACTTATGGATCTAGTCCGGTGTCTTAAAAGAGGAATATCTTAACTAAGTAGTTTGGTAGTTCTATAAAGTGCATTCTTTATAGGAGTGAATAATCACTCACAACCATTCTATTATAATGTTAGCCAAGCTCAGAAGAATTTAGTGAAGACCAAGGTAAATATCTTGTCATCACATCTTCATCATCATCATCATCTTGATTAGCATCATCATCATCACCATCACCATCATCGTCATCATCTTCATCTTCATCATCATCATCATCATCCTAATCTCCATCATATTCGTCATCCTCATTCTGGTCGTCATCATCATCATTTGGCTCATCCTAATCATCATCATATTCGTCATCCTCATCTTGGTCATCATCATCATCGTCCTCGTCCTCATCCTTCTCCTCCTCCTCGTCATCATTGTCATCGTCACCACCACCACCATCATTGATCATCATCATAATCTTCATCATCTTCATCTTCATCATCATCATCATCATCATCATCATCATCATCATCATCATCATCATAATCGTCATCATCTTCATCTCCCTCATCCTAATCATCATCATGATAATCATGATCATCATCTTCATCATCCTCATCATGGTCATCATCCGCATCATCATCATCATCGTCCTCATCCTCATCCTCATCATCATCATTGTCGTCGTCATCACCACCACCATCATTGATCATCATCATCATCTTCATCTTCTTCATCATCATCATCATCATCATCATCGTCATCTCCCTCTTCCTAATCAACATCTCCATCATCTTCATCATCATCATCATCTTCATCATCGCCATCATCATCATCTTCATCATGATCATCATCTTCATCACCACCACTATTGAAATATTGTAACTTTGAAGAATATTTTATTGTTGTAATTTACTCGGAGATGTTTTATTCCTCCGTCATGATGTCATTATTGTATTTGATTATGTAAAGTCATTAATGAGGTAAATCCTGCCTTGTAAGTCAGGGCAATAGATCCCCTTTGAGTCAATTGTAATGGGGCAATAGATGCAATATAGGTTGGAATGGGTTGGCATTGATGGCAAATAAGATGAGAGACATTTCCTATGATGACATATATATATATATATGTCTATGTTGACAAGAGAAATGAATGAGGTGGTATGATGACAAAGCAGATGGTTGGCATTGGGCATATAAGTAATGACATGGCATGTATAATGAGTGATGATATGACACGTATGATAAGGATGGAAAGACACATGATAGTTTTCTAGTGCTATCATCAAGAGAGTGTTGCAATCTGACAACATTTTGGAAAAGTATGACAAGTTTGTGAAACTTGGAAATTGACTAAGTATGGGAAAATTAGTCAAAACTACCCTAAGAGAATGCCCGCCATAATTCATGGTTTGAAGATACTTCCCCCACCATTATACCGGGATATAGCTTGTTGAAGTGGCTATCTATTCATGGTCTCAGTTATCCATAATAATTTTTTAGGATAAAGATATAAGCCTGCCAAAACAGGGTTTCAGGATAAACCTTGAAGAATTTCCTGAAAATGACTAAGTGTTGGAAAAATTGTCTCAAGTGACCTCAGGTAAATGCCCACCATAAATTGTGGGTTGAAGAAAATTCCCGCACCATGTGGGAATATTTTAGGTTGGTGTGTTTTCTACCCAACCATGGTGTCAGTTTGTCCAAAGAGACTCCGAGGAAGAAGATATGAATCTGCCAAAACTGCTACTTAGCCTAATTTGCACTACTTCAGTAAAATGCCCGCCAATGAGAGAGAAAATAACCTAAGAGGATGAAATTGGTATTTATGGATTCACCTTGTTGGAATCTACCCATTGGGTGTCTTACACTTCAGACTTGATGAAAATAAAAATTTCATCATGTTGACCTAGTTTGACAATTTTGTCTAAGTGTTGAATTAGCAAGTTAGAAGGCCCTTTTCAAATGCTCGCCAGAGGATGTGTGTGTTTCAGAAAATTTGAAAAGTGACATGGATATGTTCCTTATTGAAATGGATATCCAGACATACTTTCATTTTTCCTCATGATGGCCATATATGAAAAAGATCAATCTACCAAAAGTAGGAAAATTATTATTTTTCATATTAAGAACTAAAGAAAAATTGGCCAAGTGTTAAGATCAGAAAGTTGAAAAGGTATTTGGAAATTCACTCCAAAGAGTGTCATTATGATGATAATTTTTCCAGATGACATGGGCATGTTCCTTGGTGATTTGGCCATCCAGCTGTGGTATCAGTTCCCTCCTTGGTGCTCTCACATGCAAGCTATTGGTCTCCCAAAAACAGAGAAAAACATGATTATTTATAAAAAGGCTTAAGCGTTAAAAGCTCCATTATGCCTGTAGGGGCTAAAGAAATTACCACAAGGGCTAAAAGATGCCCGCAAGGGTTTATCTATGCTCGCAGGGGCTGAGGTTAATCCCACAGAGGCTTGGTGATGCCCGCAGGGAGTGAAGTTAAGCCCGCAGGGGATTAAGGATGCCCACAGGGGCTGAGGTAAAGCCTGCAGGGGCTTAGAGATGCCCTAGAGGTTGAAGTTAAGCCTACAGGGGCTGATAATAAGTCCACAAAGGCTAAGTTCTGGCGCTATCATGAATTCAGTGTTGCAATCTGACATCATTCTGGAAAAGTATGGCAAGTTTGTGAAACTTTGGAATTTGACTAAGTATGGAAAAATTAGTCAAAACTTCTCTAAGAGAATGCCTACCATAATTCATTGTTTGAGGAAAATGCCCGCACCATCATAAGAGGATGTACCTTGTTGAATAGGATATCTAACCATGGTCTCATTTATTCAAAAGAGTGTTTTATGACAAAGTTATAGATCTTCCAAAACAAGGATTCGAGCAGTTTTAGACATTCTGAAAAATGGCTAAGTGTTGAAACATTGGTCAAAACTGCTCTAAGAGAATGCCCGCCACAATTCATGGTTTGAATAAAATTCCCGCACCATCATATCAGGATATACCTTGTTGAATAGGCTATCTAACCATGGTCTCATTTCTTCAAAAGAGTGCTTTATGACAAAGTTATAGATCTACCAAAACAAGGGTTCAAACAGTTTTAGACATTCTGAAAAATGGCTGTGTCGGAAAATTGGTCCAAATAGCCTTGGGGAAATGCACGCCGTACCTCATAGGTGAATGGTAAAAATTAAGTGAAACTATCATGTTGTAGCTTGTTGAAGGGGCTATATTACCATGGTCTCATCTCTCAAAGAGGGTGTTTGCTGACAAAGTTAAAGGACTTCCAAAACAAGGTTTCAGGATGTTTTGCACCAGAGGTAGTAAAAATGCCTAAGTGGCCTCAAGAAAATGCACTCTAGAATTCATAGCTTAAATTAAATGAACGCACCATATGTTTAGGATGTAGCTTGTTGATTTTCCTACCTGATCATAGTCTCATTTTGTCTTGAGAGTGTCTGAGGAAAAAGTTATAGGTTTTCCAAAACAAGGTTTTAGGTAGTTTTGCACCAAGTTCAGTAAAATGCCCACCTAGGGAAAATGAATATGAGTATGAGAGTGAAATAAACTTGGGTGTGCTCAGTGAAGTATGCTATCTCATCTAGTGGTATTGGTTCAGGATTTCGATGAAATAAAAAATCCACCTTAGAAATTGCACAAATTGTCTAAGAATAAAAATACTGGTAAAAATGCCTAAGTGACCTCAGTAAAATGCCTACCATTTCCAGTAGCTGATGGATTAAATTATTTTGAGGGTATGTGTCTCTATAGTGTTGATTGGTGCATCCAACCATATCATTGGTTTGTCCAAAACGTCTCTGTAGGAGAAGATATTGATTTTCCAAAAATGCCTCCCAGCTTGATTTGCACTGCTCCAAAAAAATGCCCATCGAGGAGAGAGAAAGAAGCTTCAGAGGATGAAAGTGGTCTTGATGGAATCACCTTGTTGGTATCTACCCATTGGCTGTCTCACACTTCAAATTGGATGAAAATAAAAATCTCATCATGTTGACCTAGGGTTTGACAATTTGTCTAAGTAATGCCAATTTCATTGAACTTGGACTTATTCTAGTCCAAGTCACTTTGAAGATGGGTCAAAAACAACCTTTCTAAACTCCAAAATCAAGCAAAATACGGTTCCAAAAGTGCCAAATCCAGGTTCCAAAAGTTCCAAATACGGTTCCAAAAGTGACCAAACCGGTTCCGAAACTGCCAAATCCATTTCCAAAAGTGCCAAATCCAGGTTCCAAAACCATACTTTTTCTTTTGATATTGTCATTTTTGAAATTGGTTTTTGCGGTGTTCCGATATGATAATTATGATGGTCATTTGAAGTTGTAAATAATATACAAATTATCAAATGAATCGGTGTCTGTATAATATGACGGTCATTTGAAGTTGAATTTCATTAACCAACATCCCATTTTGAATGAGGTTCGAGATAAATGAATGAAGGGTCGGCCGATCCTTCTTCTGCCCACTATTATTTTCATAATAGTTCTAGACTGCAAGAAGGGTGGTTCAATCCTTCTTGTGTTCACCATTCTGGATACAAGTGAATTGTCAGATATTGGTGTTCACAATTATCTACTAAAACAAGGGGTGGCTGATCCTTCTTGTTGGTAGTCGGAAGTCCGGAGAAATATTGTTTAGATGTTATAACTTAGGCAATGTCCCGATCCTTACCATATACTATGGAAGTTGGTAGTGGGGAATTGTCGTCCCAACCTTCGTAGATTAAATATTTGTTCATTTCTCTTTTAAATGAAGGGTCGGCCGACCCTTCTTGTGGTTAGTGTTTTTGCAGTATTCACCATTCAAGATATACATGAATTGATAGCCTATACTTCATAGGTTGAATATTTGCACAATTCCCTCATAAATGAAGGGGCGATCGACCCTTCTTCTGCCCAATATTATTTTCATACTAGTTCTATACTGCAAGAAGGGTCGTCCGATCCTTCTTGTGCTCACCAGTCTAGATACAAGTAAATTGATGGATATTCATGTTCACAATTATCTACTAAACGAAGGGTTGGCCAACCCTTCTTGTGATTTCTATTTTTCCAGTCTTGACCATTCTGGTTATACATGAATTGATCTTTATTTTGGCAGGCCAAAATCTCACACGTGTGAGCCTCAAAGAGAGAACTGACACCATTGGAAGTGATGACATGGCATGTATGATGCATGGAATGTGTGATGAGGTTGGAAAGACACATGATGGTGTTCTGGTGCTATCATTAAGTCATTGTCTCAATATGACATCATTATGGAAAAGTATGAGAAGTTTGTGACACTTTAGAAATTGACAAAGTATGGAAAAAGTAGAAAAAACTGCTCTGGGAGAATGCCTGCCATAATTCATGGCTTGAGAAAAATGCACACACCTTCATATCATGCTATGGCTTGTTGAAGTAACTATCTAGTCATGGTCTCAGTTTGCCTTAATCATTTATGAGGAGAAAGTTTTAAGTCTGCCAAAATAGGGTTTCAGGATCAACCTTGGAGAAATTCTTGGAAATAACCAAGTGTTGGAAAACTGGTTGAGGTGGCCTTGGGAAAATTCCCGCCATAGCTCATGGGAGAATGATAAAATGGTGGTTAGATCAACGGCTATTCAATAAAGGGAGGTTAGATCGAGGGTCCATAATCTTTCTGCGCCGCTAACATGCCAGACGTAATGGAGGTCTGAGCAGTTGCGAAATACCATACCACTGTACACGTGTCGTCTCCACATCATTCTGTAAACAGAGAAATTAGTAAGGAAAACCACCATCCCACGTTGTGAAACCACCTTTGGAGGTGTATAAAAGAGAACGACATGTCAAAAATTGACTTTTTTGTTGCGAACGGCGGAGGATTGGAACATGTCTGTGCTGTTTGAAAGCGACAGAGCATAGTTTATTCAACCTGTCCATGCCAAGTAGGTCCTCTTAACTCGTGAAAGTAACTAGAATTTTTTACATAATGGAAGGAAGTAGTGAAACCGTCTGTTAGAATGTTGAAACTATGAGGATAGGAGAAACCCTAGTGGACAGAGATACTGACATTCGTGACCCCATAATAGTTAAATTCTCAGTTTCAAAAATCAAAAGCAAGTTGGAGGGTTTATAGAAACAAAATTTGGATGTGCACAATGTTTATAAGTCTCATTTTACCCATTTTTGTCCCGAACAACCTTCAGGGTTTCTGGAATTCATTTCGTGGTGTGTAGTAAATTATTATTAGAGTCAAAGATTCGTTATGAATTCATCACGAAAGAAAATTCTTTGTCGTGTAAATGTATCTACCATTAGGAAAACTCTAGCAGTACCCCTATTTTCCTCCCACCACCAAGAAGATTTTGCCAGAGAATCCCTAGTTAGCCAGTACAGAGAGTCATCCCCTAATACCAAACAAACCTTCATGACCAGTTGTCTGAAACCTGGCCTTTCCATTGATAACACCTGTTATCCACTCGACATTAATTTCTTTGATGAAAATTCACAGTTAGTTTTGTCACTCATTTCACAGTTTTTAAGGTTTGATGATGATTCCATCGTCACAGAGGTCCAGTTAAGTTTGATTTTTAGATTAAGTGTTGATAAACCAGAAATGGATTACAGTCAAGTACCCTACCTTAAATTTGATCAATTCTTGGCTCGGAACATCCACTCTCAGTTAGTGAATTTTCACACTTCGAGACATTTCAGATTCTAGACACACTTGATGAAAATGCTCATGTTTAGCAGTCGAAAAGATTTACATTTTCCACAATCTGTGTTTTCAGAAACAATGGAAGATAGTATGTTTAATTTTATGAATTTTATTTTATCAGAAGTATACAGATTGATGTTTGGAGAAAATGTGCCTAGAGTATTATCAGAGATGAAGATCCTGATGCAATTAAGCCCAAAAAAAGCAATTGGAGACTGGATTTTAGGGAAACAAGACACAGTAATCAGACTTTATGGATTTGTTAAGGAGCTCTATATTATACCAGCCTTTTTGACTACGAGAGTTTTTGCTTTGGATTTTATTAGACAAAAATTGATAGTAGAAAATGACCATTTTCTACATTTCTAGAAAGCTACAGATATAAAGTTCCCTTTAAAAATTGGTCCTTTTATCATCAAGAACAAGAATGCTCTCCCTTTTGTACAAAAAAATTTAGAAGCACTGAGTTTTAGGAAAGTGACAACTATTAATTTTGATCTTTTTCATGTTATTTTTGACAAAAGGCAAGAGAACAAAAATAAAACATTTGATCACCAAGAGGTTGAAGCATTGGCGAATATGGCAAATTTACTACAATATGAATCATACACAGAATTTTCGGGAAGTTCACACGCTAATCCTTCTACCTTGGATAAATTTTTAGCTGAGTTGGTACCTGAGATGGTACCTAACCCAGGAAAGGTTGAAGCAACAAGTAAAAGAATTTTTTATGAATGTACTGATATGCAAGTGGAGGAAGAAAGAGAAGCCAAAAGATTAAAATCAAGCCAGCAAGATGAAGTAGTTGTATCTGACAAAAAAAAGGGAATGAAGAAAGAAAAATACCAAGGGCGAAGAATTCAAGTACAGTACTATGAATTTGACGAGGAAAGAGCTGTAGGTGATTCTAGCAAATTTCATTCAAGAGATGAAATATGTGTAAAATATGGCAAAGACAGACAAACAGCAGCAGAAGCAATGCATAAGTTGTTTCCAGAAGTCAAGAATGTTGTTGATTCAGAAATTACTCTGATGACTAGCAGAGATCCAGACAGAAATACTTTGAATTTGGCCATATCGTTTGATGATAATTCATAGAAATGAGATTGAATTTGCAGAAGATAACAGTCACTGATAAAATTCACCTACAGAGACAGACTGGAGAGGTGATTTATGCTGATGTGATGAAAGCTACTTTAACGGTGGAAAAACTACAGAAAACAGTGAGCAGGCTGCAAATCCAGTTGAGGCAAGAGAAAATAGAGAACAAAGGTCATCAGCTGCAAATAAAAAGATTGCAAGATGACCTGGTGAAGAGCAATGATGAACCAAATAGAGGGAAGGCAATTAAAAAGCTTGTAGGTGAGAAGGAAAAGAATATCCAATTACTTCAGCAAAAGGTTAGAATTCCAGCAACTCGAATAATTCAAACTTCTGACTTAACTGTGTTAGAACAAGAAAAAGAAACTTTATCTCGAGAATTGGATGAATGTCTTGCTAAATTGCTCAAGTTTGAGGAAAACGAGGAAAGTTGGGAGAAATATAGATCGAGTCTTAAGACTGAAATTGAAGATCTAAATGACAAATTGGAAAATACAGCACAAGAGAAGCAATGAATAGATCAAGGCAAAAAAGAAGCAAGCACAAATGATATAGTTCAATCTATGTCCCAAGTTAGCTTGAAAGAGGTGGAGATCATAAAACTAAAAGAAGAAAAACAAAGACTAGAAGAGGAAAAAAAAAAAAAGGAAAATGAAATTAAAGAGTTGACAAAAAACACTAAAGATTTGGTAGGTAGAAATTAGAGAATGATAGTTCAAGTGACAGGACCACTAGCATTGCAAGGTACAAAGCGTTTGATTTGGGATTCAATCATCGATGAGGCTGCAAAATTGAGGCCTTATTTAGATTTTATGAAGACAAAGGAAACCATAGAAAATGATAGCTTACAAAGCTGTAAAGCAATGAGAGAAGTTTTAGATAAGATACCAAAAGATACAGCCTAGGGTACCATAAGTTTCTTAAATACTCTGACAGATGGTGATCTGAAAGCAATGGCTATCGAAAACAGGGTAACAGGCATAACTTGGGCTAGGAGAGTCCTTGGCAAACATTCTCACATTGAGAATGTTCAAGCTAGTGCAGAACAGATGAAGGAATAGGTTGAAGCATTCAAAAAGGGATTTGAAAAGGTAATACAAAAGGGACTGCCTTCTTTTTGGGATGAAAATAATGAATTAATTTCCCAAGACAATTATAAGGATTTACTATATAACATTGGGAGGAACCATGAGCAATTTCAAGGTTTGACTCATGTACTAATAGGGAAAATTCTACTGAAAAAACTCTCCCTTGACTTTGAAATTCTAAACCAGCTGGCCATGATAGCTGAAAATATTCCTCCAACTTCCATTGCAGAGCACATAGAGATGAAAGTTCTGGTCAAGGAGATGACTAGTTATGAGGTACCTTCTACAGAGCAATGGAAGACAGTGGAGAGATATGGGAAAATGAAGTACACCTGGCACACTTGAAGACTACTATTTGAGAAAGAAGCCCTGTCAGCAGCTACAGCCAATAGAAGACATCAAATGTTATATTCTGAGAAATTTTGGAAATTGTATAAATTTTGACTGAAATGGAATCTAATAGTTAGTTTATAATTTTATATTTTTAGTTATGAAGCAGTTAGGGTTTTGCCTCGAGAGGTTTTACAATGTATAAAAGACAATTTTTGGCAAAGTAGTAAGTGTTGGAACCCATGAAGAGATATTCATTTTGTATTGAGCCCTTCAATTTTGAATAAAGATGGCCGAGCAGAGTTGATGCATATTTTCAAGAGTAAATATTCCAGTGTTATTTTATTCAAAGGATTAGATGCTTTTTTTTGGCAATGTAGTAAGGGTTGGAACCTGTGAGGAGATACTCATTTTGTACTGAGCCCTTCAATTCTGAATAAATATTCCCGAGCAGAGTTGATGCATATTTTCAAGAGTAAAGATTCCTGTGTTATTTTATTCAAAGGATTAAAAAGAATGTGACTGTCTTGTCAATTATGAGCTAATTAACAAATTAAATTATGACGATAATGACTAAGTTGTGATTGCAGAATGTGAAACAATATGAATTAAGGAAAGAAATTGACTGGTGCATAACTTGCATATAAATCATATGAATGATAAATCAAGCACACAGATTTATATGTTTTATGATTTAACAATACAAAACAGAGTTATTAGATGTATGTATGAAAAACCAAAATGAATCAAGGAAACTTGATACACATAACAAAAGAAAGTAAAATAGAAATTAACTGAAATTCTTTAAAGATTGTAAAACATTACAAGTCTCCAAGTACAGAGTGTCTCCAGTTCTCTCCTTCGATGGTCCCCCCCATTCATGCGATTTTCCCAGTATTATTTCCATACTAGTTCTAGATTGTAGGAAGGGTCGTCTGATCCTTCTTGTGCTCACCATTTTGGATACAGGTGAATTGTTGGATATCGGTGTTCTCAATTATCTACTAAAAGAAGGGTTAGCCAACCCTTCTTGTGCTTAGTATTTTTCCTTTATTGACCATTTTGGTTATACATGAATGGACTGCCTAGCCTTAGTATTTTTCCATGATTGACCATTCTGGTTTTCGGTTGTAAATGTTTTCAATAATCGCGGATTTGATGCCTGCAGCCCGCAATTGCAGATTGTGGGAAGAGTATTGTAAATGTTTGCTTTCTTCATTTCCGCAAGCCGCAATGCGGATTGCGGGAACTGTTTGAATAATGGATTTGCGACATGCGTTTACGTAACCCACAACACACTGTGGATTGCGGAAACTTTGGTTTGTTTTCATTTGAAATTGAATGTCAGTAACCAACACCCCATTTTTGAATGAGGCTTGAGATAAATGAATGAAGGGGCGGCCGACCCTTCTTCTGCCCATGATCCGAATTTTATGAGAAGAACGAAATGAATACAGATTATTATCAAATGCTTAACACAAAATAATAGAGATACAGTAAAAGTGGTTTTCTATTCAATAAGGAAATAAGCTAGAACTGTCAAATGCAACGGAAAACAAGCTTGCTGGAATGGTGGTGTCTTATCTCTGATAAGAGATGTGATGGCTACACTCATTTTGAAAGAAGATGGTTACAATGAGGCTCTCAAGGCCTTTTACAATAAACAAGAATGTCAAAAACCCTAGACATCCAAAAACCTAACCCTAGGAGATGAAGCACCAAAAGTCATGTGGGCCCCGTTTGGGTAAGTTAGTACATCAACTTCCCGGGGTCATAACTTTTGCATATGATCTCCGTTTGGGGCGCTCGGTAGCCCGTTGGAAAGGTCTATCCAAGATTTACAACTTTCGATTGGGGCCAGATTTATTTCCATTCGGTCTCCTAAGTTGCCAAAAAAGGTCGTTTAAGGCCTCAAAATGGCCCCAGAAGTTTAGGACCCGAAAAACTGCTAAAAATAGTACAATACCAAAATTGCCATAAAACATTTTTGAGCCAGTTGGAAAGGTGGGTGTCCACCAATATCCACCTAGATCAATCCTCCCTCCTTAGGAAGCAATGGTCTCCATCGCATTGAGTTCCCCCATCAGATGAGGAAATTTCTGTTGAATTTGGCCTCGGGTGAGCCACTTGCCTTGGTGCAGGAGCTGCCCTACTTTGACAACTCGATAAAGTTGGATCCTTTGATGTCGAGTGCCCTTGATCTGTGTGTTTGCAATATGATCACTAGATGCTTGTTGTAGGCAGTCAGGGTTGAGCTCTGTTGGTGTCAACTTCTCTGCTATCTCTAAGGTGTCTAATAGTGGTGGGAAATATGGTCCAAGGAGAGCCACGTTGAAGACTAGATGCAAACCAAGGAAGGGGGGAATTTTGAGCTCAAAAGCATTGTCACCCACCACCTTAGTGATGGTGTACGAACCATAACGGAGTGGGCGAAGCTTTTGATGGGGCCTTGTAAGGCGTTATTTCTGCAAATCCAACCAAACTTTGTCGCCCACCTGAAACTTATGTGGCACCCGATGTTGATCATGGTGCTGCTTGTATTTGGCATTAGAATTCTGTAGAATATCCTGAACCTGTTGGCAGATATGTTGGATCCGTTCAATGAATCAGGCGGCTTTGTTAGCTTCTGGGGACGATTCAGCCGAGGTGTTCGCAAGGGGAAGTGCAACATCCATGGGGCCCAATGGTTGGAATCCCAACCCCACTTGAAAGGGGTTGTGGCCAGTTGAGCTATGCAGGGTTTAGTTGTAGCTATGTTGGACATAGGGGAAACTCTCATCCCATGTGTGGGGGTGTGTTGAATTGTACATGCGCAGGATATGTACGACCATCCAGTTGACGACCTCCGTTTGTCCATCAGTCTGGGGGTGGAAGGTAATGGATTTCGTGAGCTTGGTATCCAGCAATGACCAGAGGCTCGACCAGAATGAGATGAGGAACCGACTATCACGGTCTGAGATAATGGTCTGTGGGATCCCAAAATGTACCCATACTCGTTCAAAGAAGAGCTTGACAGTGGCTTCTGCTATGATGTTCTTCTTGCAAGCGGCTAGAATCACCATCTTGGAAAAGCGATCAACAACCACAAAAACACAGTCGTTTCCCCTCTTGGTGGACGGTAGGCCCAACATGTAGTCCATTGAGATGGATTCCCACTATTATCTCAGCCCACTATTATTTTCATAATAGTTCTAGACTGCAAGAAGGGTGGTTCGATCCTTCTTGTGTTCACCATTGTGGATACAGGTGAATTATCGTTTATTGGTGTTCACAATTATCTACTAAAAGAACGGGTGGCCGATCCATCTTGTCGGCAGCCAGGATTTGGGATAAATATTGTTTACATGTCATAACATAGGCAATGTCCCAATCCCTACCATATTTTGTGGAAGTCGGTAGTGGGGAATTGTTGTCCCAACCTTCGTAGATTTTTTTTTTTCATTTCTCTTTTAAATGAAGGGTCGACCGACCCTTCTTGTGCTTAGTAGTTTTGCAGTCTTCACCATTCATTATAGACATGAATTGACAACCTATACTTCCTAAGTTGAATATTTGCACAATTCCCTCATAAATGAAGGTGCCTTCGACCCTTCTTCTTCCCAATATTATTTTCATACTAGTTCTAGACTGCCATAAGGGTCATCCTATCCTTCTTGTGTTCACCAGTCTGGATACAGGTGAATTGCTGGATATGTTGATGTATATGTAACTTCGGAATGTATTTCACATATATGTATATTGTATTCCTATAGAGATGGTATTATTCCTCTATAAGGAAGTATCGTCATTTATATTGTAAGTGTCGTAACTTATACTTGATGGGTTATTAGACCACCTTGTTTGGGGTCGGCCCTGTATAAGTCATGTGGGTCAAAGGGTTATTAGACCACCCTATTGGGGGTCGGCCATGTGGGTCAAAGGGTTATTAGACCACCCTATTGGGGGTCGGCCCACTCAGCATTATGTTATGTGGTTAAGTTCGAGCCGACATGAGTTAGGTAAAAAGGCAAGTCAAGTCAAGTATAAATAGAGTGCGGGAGGCACTCTATTTACTCACTCACTTCTCACACATGCTCTCAAGGAGGAGAGGCGCACTTATGGAGGAGGAGGATTGCTGCTAGGTTATGGATATCTCTATTGGTTGGTTGTATCATTGCTCTATCTATCTCTGAGGAAGTTATTGGGGTTTTTCACCTTTATGGTTTTCCCCAAGTAAATCTTTGTGTCTCTTGTGTGCTTGCATTATTGTCTCCATGATTGATATGCTGTAGATATGCTGTACATGTTGTTCTCTCAGTTAAGATCCTAGATCAAATTGAAGTAAATTCTGAAAATTTAACATGGTATCAGAGCTAGCCTGAAAGAAGGCATGATATGGCATGTATGACACTTGTTGCACTTACGATGCTAGGGCTTGATATAGCAAAAACCAGTCATCATATCCCTTTCGCTATAAATCCGTTTTGGCGAAGTTTTCGGATCTGAAATTGTTACAGGCTGAAGCTAAGATCTCCAGGTATCTTGTGTCCAAAGGACAACCTCTAATTCGTTGTACTTTGTGATTTATGATCTGTACAATATAGGGTTTCTGCCTCTTCCAGATCTGAGTCAAAATCAGGTGACCTTGGGAAAAGGGTCATATCTTGGGCTAGGAAGCTCCAAATGAAATTTCGTAAAAAGTGACAGGTAGTACACAGTCTGTACTATCTCAGAAAACGTTTTCAGAGGCCGAAGTTGAACCAGTGACACGTGGCACGCCGTACAAGTGCGCTCTCCTGTATTATCCCATAAACAGGTCACGTTGCGACATTTGGCATAACTCTCTCTCAGAGAGTCCAATTGAGGTCAGACCTGTCAGGATGGAAAGGTAACAGGCCTAGATATCTCAGAAAACTTTTTCAGAGGCCGAAGTTAAAACAGTGACATGTGGCACGCCGTACAAGTTCAATCTCCTGTTTTATCCCAAAACAGGTCACGTTGCGACATTTGGCATAACTCTCTCTCAGAGAATCCAATTGAGGTCAGACCTATCAGGATGGAAAGATAACAGGTCAGGCTATCTCAGGAAACTTTTTCAGACCCTGTGGATCAAAAATTTCGGAGTTACACCAGAAACAATCAGGTACATATTTCTGTCAAAACAGAATTATTTTTTGGTACCTTCATTCATGGCTTCCGGAATTTAGTGCTTTGAAGAAAGTTGGAATTTTTGTAATCGGAGACCACGGCTGGATGCTACTCATCAAAATAGAAATTTAGAGACCAAGATGAGAATTTGTGGTTGGGCAGAAGGCCGGGCTTGATTAGACCCTAGTTCGGGACTTTGATCAGAAAAGTGGAAAATTAGGGCTTCTGTAAAAATGGGAATTTTTGAAATCTGTGACCACGGCTGGAAGCTCCTCGGAAAAATAGAAGCCTGGAGCTTTGGATTAAACATTTTGATGGGGCAAAAGAGTGGGCTTCATCAAACCCCAGTTCAGGGTCACGTCCAGTGAATCCGGAAGTTTCAAAGGCAAAATTGAGGAGTGAAACTTTGCAGTTTTCAAATTCTGAATATACCAGTTTGATAAGCTCATCAAGGCGCATATTTCTATCCTTTCGAAAGTTTGAAATTCAAAGTTTGAATTTTTGGGGTTTCTCTGACAAACCCATATCCAGCTCGAAGTCCAGTTCTTGCAAATCAAGTGGATTGAGTTAATCCTAGAAGAAGATGGATTGGTCACCTGCATAAGTGAAGAAGTTCATGTCTTAGAGGGAGATGAGGATAAGGCCTTATATAAGAAGATTAAAAGCAATCTCGACAGGTATATCTCATCGAGGTATGTTTCGATATTTGTCCATGATTAAGTTTATGGTATGTTTGTCTTCATGTTATTACGGTTAGTACAATTTTGATTTTAGATTTGTCGTATCACCTTAACAAAATTATGAATGCATGATAGAAGATATTCATTGGTTAGGGTGTTGACACTTATGATTGTACTAATGCATTATGGTGTTGTATGAGGTTTATGTTGTCTACTAACATGAAAGGTACACCAAGAAAGACAAATCATGTTCTGGTCCAAGAACATATGATCATGATAACATGAGGACAAATATTCATCTATTCTCATGGATCTCATAAAAGATCCATTTTACGAGGTATGTATAACTTGGTTTTGTAATAATTAACTTATGAGATATACAAGTTACTAGCACAAGTCATTGAAGAAGAACAAGAAGACATCATGTGAGTATGTTAGACATAAATAGCTAGCATGCTAATCCAGGTATGTTTTTCCTATATCAATATAGAATCCTACCTTGTGTTAGGATCTTATACTATTGTTGATAATGATTATTCATGAAGTCATAGGTTTGAATAATCATGATTTTATGCATTTTATATCTCTTATCTTGATTGATGATTCAACTAACCTGAATAGTCATAGGTTTGAGTAATTACAGGTTTAGACATGTTATGTTTCTTATGATTTGACTAACCATAAGAATCCTACATAAACCTTGAATGCTAATGCTTATTATTTCTGTTTGAAATGATCATGACTATACATGCTTGATATTATTGTGTTTTAATAGTATACTAATGAATGTATGATTTTATATGAGATCACAAAGATAACACAATCATGATACTAATAAGCATGCATAGGGACCAAGCATGAATATGAGTTCAAGAACAGGTAATCCAGGAAGCAAAGATCAAGAGGGAGCACACTCCAGTTGTTCCTGCAAGAAAGCAAAGGAACACACTTCAGTAGTTTCTGCAAGGATGCAGATATTCAGAGGGAGTTGACCATCTTTCCACAACAGAAAGGTGTAGAAGAAGCTACTTCAGATTAGGACTCCAGTAGCTCCTGCAAGGAAGCAAAGACTCAGAAGGAGTCCACCCAACGAACAAACAAAGATAAGTATTTTAAATAAAATTGTTCAATGATGTATATACTCATGTTCCTAGACTTAGGATATGTATTGTGCATATTAGAATAGTTGCATTGATAAACAGTATACTACTAATATACATGGGTAAGTGGCCTATGGCACTGTACAACATTCCATTGCTACTTATCTAGAATGAAACCTCTTTGCTGACATGTTGGGATTTGTGCACACTCTTAACAATGTTCTGGTAGAGATTGGAAGGCATCTAGAAAGTTACGGGATATGGATAAATGTTGTATTGAAGCATTGGCTAAGATAATTGCATGACTGTATGGCATATTTCTTTATGTGTAAGAATTTGTTCTGAAAACTATGAGATGTTTTCTAATCATGCAATTTAACTTGTTGTGTAGGAAAGATCGTATGCCATCTCCTACAAAAGAAGAACTACAACATTTGTTCCAGCAACAAAGATATATATTGAAGATATTGAAGTTCCCAGGATCTGGGATGAAGAAATGAAATGCCATGATCCGTCGATCATGAAGAATGATGTTTGGGATGTAATCCCAAGACATGAAGGGAAGTTTGCTATGACTTCGAAATGGAACTATCAGATCAAGCATGTTGCAGATGGGAGCATTGAGAAATATAAAAGTGATGAAATAGAAGATACACCAGGTGGATTCAAGACAGCTTTCTTGAATGGTGTAGTTGAAGAAGAAGTGTATGTGGAGCAGCCACTTGATTCTGAGACACATGATAGGAAATCATATATGTGCAGAACTTGGTATGGTGAAGATAGATTGATTGCCGACACGCAGCGGAAGCTTACTATCGAGTTTGAGATGAAGAACTTGGGGATGATGCACTATTTGTTTTTGGCATGGAGGTGTGGCAGAGTGCAGAAGGAATCTTCCTTGGACAAGGGAAGTATGCAGTAGAGATCCTGAAGAGGTTCGGGATGATGGATTGCAAGGCCATGGCCACACCTATGGCATCGAATCTGAAGCTTTTATGTGATGCTTCATCTGAGCCGGTTGATGTCTCTTTGTATCGTCAGATGATTGGGTCCTTGATGTACCTGACGAACACGAGACCAGACATTTGCTTTGCTGTGAACACATTGAGCCAGTTCCTGACAGATCCGAGGAGTGTTCACCTGGTTGCTGTAAAGCATATTCTGAGGTACCTGAAGGGTACAGTGGATTATGGGCTCAAGTATGAGGCGAATCAAAAGTTTAACCTGCAGGGTCATTCAGATTGGGTTGGCAGTGTTGCAGATAGGAAGAGCACATCTGGGTGTTTCTTCAGTATGGGATCAGGTGTGATCTCTTGGTTTAGCAGGAAGCAGTCCTGCGTAGCACTGAGTACAGCTGAGGCAGAGTATGTTGCAGCCTGTTCAGCTAGTTGTGAGGCAGTATGGCTACGGAAGCTACTGTCTGAGTTATTTGATCTCCCATTGGAGGTTACTGGTATCTTCTGTGATAACCAGAGTTGTGTGAAGCTGTCCGAGAACCCAGTGTTTCATGACAAGTCGAAACACATAGAGATCAAATATCACTATATCAGGGATATGGTGCAGAGAGGAGCTGTGAAGCTCCTGTATGTTGCGACGGACGAGCAGATTGCAGATGTGCTGACGAAGCCACTAGCCAGGGTGAAGTTCGAGTACTTCAGAGAGAGGCTTGGCGTTCTTCAGATCGAGGACACTTCGAGGAAGAAGTGATGGACACATTTGCTGAAGCCATTCCAAGCATGTTGGAAGGAGGACTCTTCACATGGCTGTGGATGTAAGCGCTGGATGATGAGCATCAGGATGATGTTCTAGTTTCTGCTTGATATGATCAGTTGGATCATTTTATGTATGTATGTACGCATCATGTTGGATGCTGGATATGATCAGTTGGATCATTTTATGTATGTATGTACGCATCATGTTGGATGTTGGATATGATCAGTTGGATCATTTTATGTATGTATGTATGCATCATGTTGGATGTTGGATATGATCAGTTGGATCATGTGTATGTATTTTATATATGCATCATGTTGGATGCTTGGACCATGTATCTGTATATGTATCAGGTGGATACATTGTATGATCAGGTGGATCATGTATGGTGATATATATCATGTGTTTTGTATTTGTATCAGGTGGATACATTGATGATCAGGAGGATCATATATGATGATATGTATCAGGTAGATACTTTCTATGCAGCAGGATGTTGCATTGATGATCAGGAGGATCATGTATGATGATATGTATCAGGTAGATACTTGACATGCAACAGGATGTTGCAGTGATGATCAGGATGATCATAGATGACGAGCTTCAGTATGTTGCTCCAGATGATATGCAGCAGGATGTTGCAGTGATGATCAGGATGATCATAGATGACGAGCTTCAGGATGTTGCTCCAGATGACATGCAGCAGGACGTTGCAGTGATGATGATCAGGATGATCATGGATACATCAGGATGATGTATGGTGAGTATCAGGTTGATACTCTGTGGCCGTGGATCAGGTTGTGCAGATGAGCATGTAATTCGTTGCCCTGGGAGATTTGCAGATGGTCTTGCGAGGTTTTGCCTATGGCATGTAATTCGTTGCCCTGGGACATCTGGCAAATGCTCTTTCGAGGTTTTGCTCTGGGAGGACATGTAATTCGTTGCCCTGGGAGATCTGCAGATAGTCTTGCGAGGTTTTGCCTATGGCATGTAATTAGTTGCCCTGGGATATCTGGCAGATGCTCTTGCGAGGTTTTGTCCTATGGCATGTAATCCGTTTCCCTGGGAGATCCGATAGGTTGGGCTGAGTGCCCGTAATAAGTCCTGGGATGCTCTTGCGAGGTTTTTCCATGACCACATGTAATTCGTTGCCCTGGGAGATCCTATAGGTAGAGCAGTATGCTCGTAACAGCCTGGGATGCTCTTGCGAGGTTTTGTGGTGAGGTCACATGTAATTCGTTGCCCTGGGAGATCCTATAGGTAGAGCTGTGTGCTCGTAACAGCCTGGGATGCTCTTTCGAGGTTTTGTGACGCACGTAATAAGTCCTGAGGATTCCACAGTATGGCCAGTGATGATGAAGACCTGCAGGTGGTGGGCCTACATCCAGTATGAAAAAGGACTGGCTCTGTAGAACTTCCTATGACGAGTAGATTCAGAGATTGATTGAGATAGCAGCAGCAGTGACGATGATGATGACTCGATGACGATTATCCAGTGATGATGATCCAGAGAAGATGACTTGTGCTAGAAGAACTGTGCTGAGAAATACCTTCCTAGTTAAGAGGGAGTGTTGATGTATATGTAACTTCGGAATGTATTTCACATATATGTATATTGTATTCCTATAGAGATGGTATTATTCCTCTATAAGGAAGTATCGTCATTTATATTGTAAGTGTCGTAACTTATACTTGATGGGTTATTAGACCACCTTGTTTGGGGTCGGCCCTGTATAAGTCATGTGGGTCAAAGGGTTATTAGACCACCCTATTGGGGGTCGGCCATGTGGGTCAAAGGGTTATTAGACCACCCTATTGGGGGTCGACCCACTCAGCATTATGTTATGTGGTTAAGTTCGAGCCGACATGAGTTAGGTAAAAAGGCAAGTCAAGTCAAGTATAAATAGAGTGCGGGAGGCACTCTATTTACTCACTCACTTCTCACACATGCTCTCAAGGAGGAGAGGCGCACTTATGGAGGAGGAGGATTGCTGCTAGGTTATGGATATCTCTATTGGTTGGTTGTATCATTGCTCTATCTATCTCTGAGGAAGTTATTGGGGTTTTTCACCTTTATGGTTTTCCCCAAGTAAATATTTGTGTCTCTTGTGTGCTTGCATTATTGTCTCCATGATTGATATGCTGTAGATATGCTGTACATGTTGTTCTCTCAGTTAAGATCCTAGATCAAATTGAAGTAAATTCTGAAAATTTAACAGGATATTGGTGTTCACAATTATCTACTAAATGAAGGGTCGGCTGACCCTTCTTGTGATTTATATTTTTCCAGTCTTGACCATTCTGGTTATACATGAATTGATCTCTATTTTGGTAGGCCAAAATCTCACACGATAGGAAGTGATGACATGGCATCTATGATGACATGGAATGTGTGATGAGGTTGGAAAGACACATGATGGTGTTCTGGTGCTATCATTAAGTCAGTGTTGCAATCTGATATCATTCTGGAAAAGTATGACAAGTTTGTGAAACTTTGGAAATTAACAAAGTATGGAAAAAGTAGTCAAAATTGCTAAGAGAGAATGCCCGCCATAATTCATGGTTTGAGAAAAATGCACGCACCATCATATCATGCTATAGCTTGTTAAAATGTCTATCTAGTTATACATGATTGCGAATTGTAGGAAGTGTTTGAATAATGGATTTGTGACATGTGTTTCCGCAACCGACAACCTGTAATGCAGATTACGGAAATTCCGCAACCCACAACCTGTAATGCAGATTACGGAAATTCTGCAACCCACAACCTGCAATGCAGATTGTGGAAACGTAGGTTTGTTTTTATTTCGCATTGTAGTCCCGCAACCCGCAATTGCGGATTGCGGGAACATTGTATATATTTTCAAAAAACTAAACCCCCGCAACTTGTCTTCCGCATTCCACAGATTAGATCTCATCCATTGATTTGTCTTAATCTTATGGCCCAGATTTAACTCGACGGAATTAATAAATACGTTGATTTTGTTTTTGTTTCCTTTTATTTTTTTTCATCTTTGAAAATTACATGTTGTGTGGATTTTACTGCGAGTTTTTACCAGGGGTCATTTTCGCCATTTTTTCCAGCTTAAATGAAGGGTCGACCGACTCGGTCGACCCTTCTTGTGCTTAGTATTTTTCCGATCTTCACCATTCTATATATATATGAATTGACATCCTATTTTTTTATTGTTGAATATTTTTACAATTCCCTCATAAATGAAGGGGCAGCTGACCCTTCTTCTGCCCAATATTATTTTCATAGTAGTTCTAGGCTGCAAGAAGGATCGTCCGATCCTTCTTATGTTCACTAGTCTGGATACAAGTGAATTGTTGGATAATGGTGTTCATAATTATCTACTAAACGAAGGGTTGGCCGACCCTTCTTGTGATTTATATTTTTCCAGTCTTGACCATTCTGGTTATACATGGATTGATCTCTATTTTGGTAGGCCAAAATCTCACACGTGTGAGCCTCAAAGAGAGAATTGACACCATAGGAAGTGATGACATGACATGTATGATGACATGGCATCTAGGATGACATGGAATGTGTGATGAGGCTAGAAATACACATGATGGTGTTCTGGTGCTATCATTGAGTGAGTGTTGCAATTTGACATCATTCTGGAAAAGTACGACAAGTTTGTGAAACTTTGGAAATTGACAAAGTATGGAAACAGTAGTCAAAACTGCTCTGAGACAATGCCCACCATAATTCATGGTTTGATAAAAATGCATGCACCATCATATCATGCTATAGCTTGTTGAAGTGGCTATCTAGTTGTAAATGATTGCGGATGTGGGAACTATTTGAATAATGGATTTGCGACATGCATTTTTGCAACCCGCAACCCACAAGGCAGATTGCGGATTGCGGAAACTTAGGTTTGTTTTTATTTCAAGTTGTAGTCCCACAACCCGCAATTGCGAATTGCAGATTGCAGGAACGTTGTATATATTTCCAAAAAATTAAAACCCCGCAACTCGTCTTCCACATTCCATAGATTAGATCTCAGCCGTCGATTTGTCTTAATCTTATGGCCCAAATTTTACCCAACAGAATTAATAAATATGTTGATTTTGTTTTTGTTTCCTTTTATTATTTTTCATCTTAAAAAATTACCTGCTGTGTGGATTTTACTGCGAGTTTTTACCAGGGGTTGTTTTTGCCATTTTTTCCATCTTAAATGAAGGGTCGGCCAACCCTTCTTGTGCTTAGTATTTTTGCAGTCTTCGCCATTCAGGATATACATCAATTGAGAGCCTATACTTCGTAGGTTGAATATTTGCACAATTCCCTCATAAATGAAGGGGTGGCTGACCCTACTTCTACGCACTATTATTTTCATACTAGTTCTAGACTGCTAGAAGCTTGACGAAGATCGATGCCACAAGCGCTATTCACAAAAGTAAGATAATACGGTTTAAGCGTGGGTAGAGTGTTGCTAGCCTGCGAGCAAGTTGGAAATTAGATCAATGGGCGGAAAGACAGATCTACAGACGATAGGTACTTTGGTGATTTGAGATGCACGGGGAAATGGACTTTTCAGATTTGTGAATTTTTGGTAGGGACCACATGTTTCGACGATGCATATTTGGCGGGGAAAGGCATCAGCAACGGAGGTTTAGTTCGCATATTGAACATGCACAGAGTATCGGCACGTTCCAAATTCGCGAACCTCGGTAAAGGTTGCACCTTTGGACGGTCAGGATGCGAACAAGGGCCATATCGACAATTGATAATAACTACGCAAATTTAAGGTGTGAGGAAGGCGGCATTTGAGAGATTGAATACTGTGGAAGGTCGTGGGGATAAGCATGGAAGAATATCAACGGTACCAAATCGATCATGCAAGATGGACAGCTCAGAGAAATTCCATTATCGCTAGAGGTGCAAGAATGATAGGAAATGATAGATAATATAAAAAATGGAATGCACGAAGATCTGAGTACTATATGATTCAATTTCCCCCTTTCCCCCTTAGTCGAGGTCAAGGGGGAAATTTAATTTAGATAGACTCAAATAGACTCTAGCACCTTGGTGACTGCACATTCTATCTAGGACCAAGTCCAACAAAACTGATGCAATAACTTAACAACTAGCTCAAAGAAAACTTCAAAGAATTGGTAAGAGAGCTACAATGCAAAGTCACATGACACATATGGAACAAAGTTATAATCATTTTGAATCTTTGATACATAAGCAAATCTAGGGGTTTAAGCTTGCTCCAATGCATGCAAGAAAAATTCCCACTTCCAAAGGGATATTCTTCCTCCATGAGATCAAATGAGCTAAGACTTAAAATTGGACAAAAGTATATCCATGCCACCTGATAATTTGAAAATATTTTTGGTATTAAAAGTGGAATTTACATGCATTGAATAGATGGCAACCTTAATTTTCCTGCTGTGTATATTTTACTGCGGGTTTTTACCAGGGGTCATTTTCACCATTTTTTCCAGCTTAATTGAGGGAGACCTTTATTGTGATTAGTATTTTTGCAGTCTTCACCATTCAGGATATACATGAATTGACAGCCTATTCTTCGTAGGTTGAATATTTGCACAATTCCATCATAAATGAAGGGGCAACCGACCCTTCTTCTGCCCACTATTATTTTCATACTAGTTCTAGACTGCCAGAAGGGTCGTCCGATCCTTCTTGTGTTCACTAGTCTGGATACAGGTGAATTGTTGGATATTGGTGTTCACAATTATCTACTAAACAAAGGATCGACCGACCCTTGTGATTTATATTTTTCCAGTCTTGACCATTCTGGTTATACATGAATTGATCTTTATTTTGGAAGGACAAAATCTCACATGTGTGAGCCTCAAAGAGAGAATGATATCATAGGAAGTGATGACACTTTGTTTTGTTTTTATTTGGAGTTGTGGTCTTGAAACCCACAATTGCAGATTGCAGATTGCGGGAACGTCGTATATATTTCCAAAAAATTAAACCCCTGCAACTTGTCTTCCGCATTCCCCATATAAGATCTCAGCCGTCGATTTGTCTTAATCTTATGACCCAGATTTAACCCGACGGAATTAATAAATATGTTGATTTTGTTTCTGTTTTCTTTTATCATTTTTCATTTTCGAAAATTACCTGCTGTGTGGATTTTGTTGTGTGTATTTTACTGCAAGTTTTTACCATGGGTCATTTTTGCCATTTGTGTGCATTTTACTGCGAGTTTTTACCAGGGGTCGTTTTCGTGAGTTTTTACTAGGGTCCGTTTTTGCGACTTTTTACCAGGGGTCGATTTCGTGACTTTTTACCAGCTGGGGTCATTTTCGCCATTTTTTCCAGCTTGCACAGGTTGTCTTCGTGTCACTTTCTTATTCAATTTTTCAAGGTTTTTTGCTATTTTGAGTTTCTTTTTCTTATTGGTGTTTATTTATTCATCAGATTTCTCCAGTTTTTCAAACATGTCTCACAACACTCGCTGCAAAACTCCTTAGAAATATCTTTTGAACAAAGACCTAAACTTTGGCATCCTTGCCGACACCAGCAATAAGGTTTCTGATACATACCAAATTGATTGGTCCAAAATTTACTCCATCTTTGACAATGACGACCTAACTAATATTCAGAGTGACTCGCCTATGAAAATATTAAGGATTCACAACTCCACGCTATAACTGCCAGACCTGCTATCCTTCCCTACACTGATGCAGTTAAGTGGATTATAGACCATGCTAACCCTAAAGACCACTCTTTCAATGGTAGCGTAGGGTCTCAATTGGCTACTTTTTTCCCTTTTTTCCCTAAGATTTTTATCAGAGCTTACACCCTAAAACTAGTTGTTCAACCCCTCAATGTTGTATTTCTTGAGTCATCAAAGACTAGGTACAATTTCAATGAAATGTTGAAGTCTTGGATGCACAGACCAACAAATTTCATGCCCAGGGATGATAATTTATACCCAATTTCCTGGTTCAAAGAGCCTTATTCTCTTCTGATAACCATGCTATGCAGAATTTATGGTCTCCCTAATTATTCAGTATTCAAAGCTGAATGGGCTCCTATAGCCCATAATTTCCTAACAATGGGGAATTCATTCCCTTGGGCTTCAATTTTATCAGCAGAGTTAAAGACAACCATTGAGAAATATCAGAAAACAACAGCTACAAGGAATCCATACTTCTTTTCTTTGAATTTGTAATTGATGTTTTTTGTACAGATTTTCAGTATCCCACCATGGGGTCGAGTTGGACTAAGTCCTCACCCCTTATTCATATTCATTGTTCTGCCTTATGGGAAAGCAATTTTGTTCCCTTTCTCTATGACATCTGCGACCATTTCTTTGGTGCAATTTACCAACATATTTTCAGGGAAGATGCCCCTGCCTTTTCCCCTGATGCCAAAACTCTCATCCCTACATTGGGTGACTGGTATGTGGGAGAAGCCTTTGCTTACATTAGATTCTGGGGAAGCAGTACTGTAAATTTGCTACCAAGAGTTGTCCTTGACAGATTGTTACTTGAGGAGATATCTGATCAGAATGTTACATATGGTGTCTACCTTAAGCTCACTGGTCCCAAAAGGAAAGGATGGCCTAAGTTCCCTTTAAACCTTGGGCCTTTGGTTACCCCAACTTCAACTTGGGATGCAACACTGGGAGACAGGATTGTTTCTTTGAAATTGGGATTTTATCCCAAAAGAACTCATAACCCCAAAGGATTTATGGAGGCTCACTTCAAACAGGTGCATATGAAGATTGGTTATAAACATCAAGACATCCCTAATGACTCTATTTATCAAGGAGTTAATATTTTCTCTGAAGTCTTGCTGAGGGAAAATAGCAAAGAAGAATAGAGACATATCTTTCAGTATTAGCAGGAGCTTAAAACCAAGGTTTCGAGCTATAGAAGCATGGAACTCAATCTTGGTGAGCAAACAAGAAAATATAGGAAAGAAAAGGAAGCTCACAAATCCAGTGCTCCATTGATGCTGACCTACCCGGATGGAGACAAAGTAAAAGGCCTTATGGAGGATACTCTAAAGTTGAAAAATGCTGCAAAATTAAAGATGTGGATGCATACATCTTAGCAATGGAAGCATAAATTAGCACAGATGAGTTCGGTGTTGGATACCCAAGTGGTTGCAGTACCCAAACCCACTACTGATATTCAAGTGGATTCTACAGCCAACTTGATTAGTGATGTTCAAGTGATTGTTGTGAGTAAACCAACTAAAAGACAGAAAATTAAAACTTCTGCCTCTAAAATTCCTACTCTTACTATTGAATACAATGATGTGGAAGATGAAACACTTCCTTCTGTGACTGTGGTGAGGGAAGAAACTGAAATTTCTCAGAAAATCGCAGATTTGTTGGATGCCATATTCATAGATGATCTTGTCCCAGATCAACAGTCTCTTGAAACCACTACTGCTATTTATACCACAACTTCAACACTCTTACTTTCATCCATTCCATCTCTTTCCACTTTATCTTCTAGGGTAACACCGCCATCCACAAAATCCTATTTATTTGATGCAATAAATTCCATTACTGTTCCATCTCCAACCCTGTCAATTCCACTTTCCATTCCACCATCAATAGTTGCAAAGATCCAGTCTTCAACTGTCTCTCTGCAACCACCACCATCTATTTCATCACCACCAGCCAATGATCTCCAAATCCCGGTTGTTCCGTCTTCACCAGTAGTTTCCAGTGCATCTTTTTCACTTCCTAAAGTTTTTACTTCAATCCCCACTCCAACCTATTTACCCTCAGTTCCTGAAGTTATCCCTTCTCCACTAACCACCTCTCAGATTACTATGAAAATACCTAATACCACTGTTACTTAGACAACCCCAAGAATTTCAATAGGAGATGTGGCTACATCTTCCATTCAATTGGTAGCTACTTATGAGGAAGATATTGTAACCTCCCTTGGAGATTATTTCTATGGAAAAAAGGTTAAGGCAATGGTGCAAAAGGGTAACAAAAGAGGTAGAGATTAGGATGTGTTGCAGGCCCCCTTTCCCAATCAAATCATTTGGGCCAAGCAATCAGATGACATACAACAAGAAGCACTAGATACTGCTGCTACCATGGGTGCTTTTGCAGGTGCCAATTTTTATTCAGTAATCACACTGAATAAAGAAATTGATTTTAAGAAGGAGGATCTCAAGAAAATTCAAGAGTAGCTGGTTAAGGCCAATGAAGAACATGAAGCTAACATTCGTGAACTGAGAAAAGCATTTGAAAATAAGATTGAAGACCTTCAAGAACATAATGCTTCTCTTCACGTCCAATTGCAAGATGTTGAAGATTTGGACACTGCTAATGCTGAAAAGATAGTTGTGCTTGAACAACAGCTAAAGGATGCAACTGCAAGTGCAGCCTCCTCCTCCTTTTCTAATTTCACTCAGCAGGAATTTAAAGATTTGTCCAATCAAGTGAATGAGGAGTATCACGAACTCCTAACTAAACTGTTTAATGCATTGAATGAAATTCGGGAGACCCATAATGCTTTTGAAAAGATGTCTATCATCTTTAACCAATAAGTGGATAGGAGAGAAAAAGCGTCCAAAACCATTGATGACCTCGTTGCTTGGAAGAGGTACATTAAGGATAACCCAGATGATATTCCAATGTTGGAGAGCTTCAAGCTTAGGAAAGTCAGAACTTTCCTAAATGCCTGGCAGAATGTTCTTGACATGGTAGATGAAACAATAACTAAGGAAAAATCTATTTGTGGGAGGAGATGGTGTGTTGTGGATGGAATCATGGAAACATTGAAATTTCCTATGATGGATCTCATAGAGGAGGCTTGTCCCCCTAAATTGATGATTGAACAAGTGGAATGTAGATGTGAGGAGGTCAAAGAAAAGATCCGACAGCTTGAGCATATTCAGATTGAGGATGTGGATCAATTCATCAAGGAGCTGATCAGCTTGGAAGGAAAGGTCCACATCTATCTGCGCACTTGGCATAAGCTTACTAAAATTGAGATGGAGATCTTCACATGTGATGCCCAGTGTTAGAAAAACAGGATCGCAGAGTAATAACAATAAACAGAAATGCAAATATAATCACACAAACACATTACAAGAGAGACACAGATATATCGTGGTTCACTCCAAGATGGGCTACGTCCACACTGAAATTGCCAGTCCTTATTATTATACCATCTAGCAAAGTGAAGGGCTACAACCTGCAGCACAGCCACTGCACTTCCTCTTCACTGTCTCATAGTCTCTCTTCCGATCTCAGAGATCTTTACATTGCATAAAACCTAATACATCAACCCTAGCGATATTACAATGGCTTTCTTATAAAGGGGAAATACAAAGGGAAAATACCATGGGTTACCCAAAACCATGGGCCCATAAAACAACCCCAAAAATTTCCTTCAGGGGCTTCGCCCCCGAACCCCCCGCTGGGGTGAGTGTACAGTCCTTTTACATATCATATAAACCCAGGGTACAAACATGGTTGAATAATAATGTCTCTGAATCTGGAGATCAGGCTCCACAACCAACAATCTCCTACTTGGAGATTGATCACAACAACTCCACCGTTGCTGCACTTGTTGGACCTTGGACTTGGAAAATTTCTCATCTTCACCTTCATGCTAGAATTCCAACTAAAACCGAGCAGGAACTCAGTTTCTCTCTGGTCACTACGTTTGTGAACATGTCTGCAGGATTTTGGCTAGTATGTATCTTTTCCAGCTTCAATAGTTCATCTTCCAGAACATAACGTATGAAATGGTACTTGAGCTGTATATGTTTAGTCCTGGATAGAATGTTGAGTTCTTTTCAAGATGAATGGCACTCTGGCTATCACTATACAACCTGTTATCCTTCTGCATCTTACCCAATTCCTCCATAAACCTCTACAACCAAATCATCTCTTTACTAGCCTCTGTAACAGCAACATACTCTGCTTCCATTGTTGAAAGTGAAACAACCTTCTGCAGTTTCGAAATACAACTTACTGATGTTCCACCTACAGTAAATACATACCCTATGGTGCTCCTCCTACTAGCCTTATCACCTGCCATATCTGCATCAACATATCCCTGTAGAACAGTGTTTGAACCTCCAAAACATAATGCCTGAGTGGTAGTACCTCTTAAATACTTGAGAATCCACTGTACTACCTTCCAATGTTCTTTACCTGGATTGTTCATATATCTACTCACAACTCCCACTGCATGTGAAACATCTGGTCTTGT
Source organism: Larix kaempferi (assembly GCA_027924585.1). Classification (NCBI taxonomy): domain Eukaryota; kingdom Viridiplantae; phylum Streptophyta; class Pinopsida; order Pinales; family Pinaceae; genus Larix; species Larix kaempferi. The sequence continues at coordinate 8,535,014 of BSBM01000008.1, forward strand.
GCACACCATGGCATACATCAACCTGCCAACTGTTGATTGATAGGGAATCTTGGACATGTAATCTATCTCTTCCTGTGTCTTGGGACACATTGCCTTACTTAGATTGAAATGGCTAGCCAAAGGTGTACTTACTGGTTTTGCATTCTGAATTGTGAACCTCTACAACACCTTTTGTATGTACTCACCCCGAGACAATGTCAATTTACGATTTTTTCTGTCTTTTGTTATTCTCATACCAAGGATTTGCTTTGCAACACCCAAATCCTTCATCGCAAATGAATTAGCTAGCTTTCTTTTGAGTACATTTATATCCTGCATGTTAGACCCTACAACAAGCATGTCATCCACATACAATAACAAGATAATATATCTTTCATTGTCTAGCTTCTTGAAATAAACACAGTGGTCAGAATGACATCTACTATAACCCTGTTCTGTCATAAACCTATCGAATTTTAAATACCACTGCCTTGGACATTCCTTCAATCCATACAAACTCTTTTTCAACCTGCATACCAAGTTCTCCTTACCGTTGACCTCATACCCTTGTGGCTACTACATATATATCTCTTCCTCCATATCCCCATGGAGAAAGACTGTTTTTACATCTAACTATTCAAGATGCAAATCTTCTACCGACACTAGACTTAAAATAGTCCTAATTGAAGTCATCTTAACAACATGAGAAAATATTTCATCAAAATATATACATTTCTTCTATACAAACCCCTTTACAACAAGTCTGGCCTTGTATCACTTCTTGCCTCCTTCTTCATCCTTGAACTTGTAAATCCATTTGTTCTGCAATGCTCTTTTACCAGCAGGCAACCGAACCAAATCCCAAGTCTGGTTTCCTACCAATGAGTCCATCTCCTCATTCATGCCTTGCTGCCACTTCTTTCTAGTTTCCACCTACATTGCTTCTTCATAAAATTATGGTTCACCAGCATCAGTCATCAATAAATAATACATTGAAGGAGAATATCGTTCAGGGAGTCTAATTAACCTAGTAGATCTTCTTACACTTGCAGGAGTTTCAGGTACTTGTTGTTGTTCTTGATTTTCTGGCACCTTCGGAACTTCATTTTCTTTAATTTCATCAAGCACTACATACTTTGTGTTTTCTTTTTCCTGTTCCTTTCCCCACAACTGATCTTTATACATGACCTTTTCATTGAATATCACATCTCTACTCCTGATGATTTTGTTATTTTCATAATCCCATAAGCGATAACCAAATTCATCAACCCCGTATCCAATAAAGGTACATTTCTTGGATTTAGCTTCAAGCTTTGTTCTATTATCTTTATCAATATGGACAAATGCTTCACAACCAAACGTTCTTATAAATGAGTAGTTTATCTTTTTATCTATCCATGCCTCCTCTAGAATACCACCATCCAAAGCACTTGAAGGTCCTCTGTTTATTAAATAAACAACAGTATTTACAACATCCGCCCAAAATTGCAAGGGAAACCCTGCATGGAATCGCATACGTCTTGCATGCTCCATGATCGTTCTGTTCATCCTTTCAGACTCACCATTTTCTTATGGTGTTCATGGGACTGTCTTCTCTCTACGAATCCCATGGTATGAACAGTAACTATCAAACTCCTTGCCGTAGTACTCACCTCCATTATCAGATCTAAGACACTTCAACCCTTTTCATGTCTCATTCTCAACCAAATATTTCCACTTCCTAAAAGTAGCCAACACAACATATTTCTGTCTAATGCAATAAACCAAAGTTTTTCTAGTTTCATCATCAATAAATGTAACATAATAATGAGAACCACCAAGAGATTGTACCTGAGCTGGTCCCCATACATTTGTATGCATAAGCTCTAACTTTCCATTCTTCTTCTATTTCCCAATCTTGAGAAATCTGACTCTCTTCTATTTTCCATAAACACGGTTCTCACAAAATTCCAAACTTACCTACTTCAAATCTGGAATCAACTTCCTTGAGTGGAGAATCTGCATCCCCTCCTCACTCATGTGGCCAAGCCTTTTGTGCCACAATGCTGTATCTGTTCCTGTGGAAGCTAAAGAGATAGAATGGTCAGTATTATGAAGACATTAATACAATGTACCTACCTTGTCTCCTTTTTCTATCACCATTGATCCTTTAGTGATCTTCCACCATGTTTCTCCAAATGTAGATAGACAGCCGCCATCTCCCAACTTCCCTATTGAGATCATATTTCTTTTCATAGCAGGAATATGCCTTACATCTTTCAGCAACCAATCAGTTCCATTATTAAATTTTATCCATACCTTACGCATTCCAACAATTTTACATGGCTCATCATCACCCAATAAAACATGAACAAAATTGCCTAGAACATAATCATGAAAATATTTCCTATGGGGTGTAGCATGACATGAAGCCCCTAAATCTACTACCCAATAATCACTAGTATTATCTATTACAAGAATCAAAGTATCTTGTAACACATCACCTACTACATTTGCTTCCTGGGTAGTTTCCTGTTTTCCATCTCCTTTCTTCTTTAGAGATCTGTAGTCTTTCTTCAGATGTCCCTTCTTTCCATAGTTCCAACACTCTATTTTTCCTAGTCTGGACTTGGATCTTCCCGTTTTAAACTTGCCACGATTACCTTGGCTCTTTCCTCTCTCTTTTTATCTTCCCCTGCTCTCCATGGTCAACGCATTACCTGATGTCTCACCTGTGCTTTTTCTTCGCATTTCCTCACTAAGAATAACACCAATAACAACATATAATTTCAAGGTGTTTGAACCAGAGACAGAGTTGCTTACAGCCATGACCAAGCTATTCCATCTTTCTGGCAATGAACACAAGATTAGAAGAGCCCTAACCTCATCATCAAAGTTCACACTTACAGAACTTAGTTGATTTGTAACCATATTAAACTCATTTAAATGATCAGTAACAGATCCACCTTCTAACATCTTCATATTAAATAAACGCTTCATTAGAAATACCTTGTTGGAGGCTGAGGGTTTTTCATACAGCTTACCCAATGCGCTCATCAAACCCTCTGTTGTCATTTCTTTTGAGATATTGAAAGCCACCGACGAAGCTAGGGACAGTCGTATTGTCCCCAGTGCCTTTTTGTCAAGAACCTCCCATTCTTCATCCTTCATGGCCGCTGACTACTTTGCTCTTCCTCCCAATGACAGGAATAGGTCCTTCTGGTACAGATAGTCCTCCATTTGCATCTTCCATAACTGGAAGTTTTGGCCGTTAAACTTCTCGACCTTAAACTTTCCTTCTTCTACCATTGCTCCCACTCGAACCAAAAACCCTAGTTTCCTGTGGGTTTAACTGCCAAATAGACCTTAATTGGCTCTGATACTAATTGTTAGAAAAACAAGATCGCAGAGCAATAACAATAAACAGAAATGCAAATATAATCACAAACACATTACAAGAGAGACACAAATATATCGTGGTTCACCCCAAGATAGCCTACGTCCACACTGAAATTGCCAGTCCTTATTATTATACCGTCCAACAAAGTGAAGGGAAACAACCTCCAACACAGCTGCTGCACTTACTCTTCACCATCTCGCAGTCTCTCTTCCAATCTTAGATATCTTTACAATGCATAAAACCTAATACATCAAACTGATCCGTATTACAATGTCTTTCTTATAAAGGGGAAATACAAAGGGAAAATACCACGGGTTACCCAAAACCATTGGCCCGTAAAACAACCCCAAAAATTTCCTTCGGGGACTTCGCCCTTGAACCCCCACACCCACCCACTGGGGTGAGTGTACAATCCTTTTACATATCATATAAAGTCGGGGTACAAACACGGCTGAATAATAATGTCTCTGAATCAGGAGATCAATCTCACCCTAGGAATTTAAATATTTGGCCAATCAAGTGAATCAGGAGCATCACGAACTCCTAACTAAATTGTTTAATGCATTGAATGAAATTCGGGAGACCCATAATGCTTTTGAAAAGATGTCTAGCGTCTTTAACCAACAAGTGGATAGGAGAGAAAAAGCTTCCAAATCCATTGATGACATCGTTGCTTGGAAGAGGTACATTAAGGATAAACCAGATGATATTCCAATGTTGGATAGCTTCATGTTTAGGAAAGTCAGAACTTCCCTGAATGCCTGGCAAAATGTTCTTGACATGGTAGATGAAACAATGACTAAGCAAAATCTATTTGTGGGAGGACATGGTGTGATGTGGATGGAATCATGGAAACATTGAAATTTCCTACGATGTATCTCATAGAGGAGGCTTGTCCTCATAAATTGATGATTGAACAAGTGGAAAGTAGATGTGAGGAGGTCAAAGAAAAGATCCGACAGCTTGAGCATATTCAGATTGAGGATGTGGATCAGTTCATCAAGGATATTATCATCCTGGAAGGAAAGGTCCACATCAATCTGCGCACCTAGCATAAGCTTTCTAAAAAAAAGATGGAGATCTTCACATGTGATTCCCAACTAGGGCTTGAATCGCACAACTATCCCAATGTTGATGAATTGATTGAAATTAGGACCAAGTGGCAAGAATCCCTTGGCTATCCTTAGTTTAGTTGATTTTGTAATCCCTTTTTTCATGGGATGGCTATCCTTTGTAATCAATTTCTAAATAATATTTAAAGGATAGAAGTCTCATGGGGAAGGGTGGGAGATAATCTCCAGAGAAGGACCAGAGAAATGTTGTTTCACTTGTGATATTGTAATTTGTAATTTTTTGCAAACCAATGAATCAAAGTTAGTTTCTTTTTGGCATCTTCTTTGTTTATGTTATGAAACTATACTGTTTTCATTTTGCAATCAATAATTAAATACACTGCTCTACAATCTGGATTTGTCTTAATTGATGATCTGTGTGTTTTTTAATGTTTTAAGTGAATTTATTTAATTAAAACATTTATCTATTTCTGTAAATGATTAACAAACATTAGTAAATTAATGTTAATTTTCAATTAGCATTTTTGCACCTTGTTCCCTTAAAGGTTGACTTATCCACCTTACCATGTTGTGAGGAGGTAAGGCTGACTTATGTAATAGATCATGATGCAAACCAACAGACTCTGGTGCAAGAGAGGATTTAGGACCTTCTGCAATATCTAAAGTGTGAGCTACCACAGAAAGAGAAGAAATTTGGAGCATGAGTGTAGAATCTGCAAGTTTTTATTCTTTGTGGACAACTTCAATATGAGATGTGTTTGATACTAGTTCATGATCAATGAGATCATCAAGGAGGGCGAATGCATCACTTTGCTTGCTCTCAAAGGGGTTTGGACCAATCCCTTCATTCTTTCTACCAAATCTTTCATTCGGGTAGGCCCATAGATCTTTTGGAGATGAAAAATCAGGGAGGTGATATAATATGCATCGAGACATAGCATACATCATGGATGCACAAGCTATTTCTCCTTCATTTAACCAGCCATACTCTTCTTCAAAGGATTCGAACTCTCTTTCAAAACAATAATCAAAGAAACCATGTCTCTTCAAATGTGCTATCATTGTGGTTTCCATTCATCATAGTTGAATGGAGAAAGAGGAGTAATTCCTGATGAATACATAGAAGTTGTAGAAGACTTGCAAAAGCAATAGAAATGTCTACAACTGCTACTGCTACAAAAATGCAGAAACTGCTGCAACTTGTGCACTCGAAATCTTGATAATAACCTGCAAAAAAATATCAGGAATGGAGATAAATAATACTCTCAACATGCTCTGATACCATGTGAAAATCCTCATAGCATATCTAAGAGATGATGTATACCTCACAAGAGAATAATTAAGATTAAGCGGGAAAATAGAAGAAGAGTGGTAAATGCAGTATAATGAGCAACAGAATAATAATACAGTAGAACGCGGATAGAAGCAAAAATACTTCACACACACTAATTAATTAATCACAATATGGACAAATAAATAGTACAAGGCATGAGGATTCAAATGCCAAGGTGGCAATTCGAATTAACCTTCATGGAGTGATCAAAGTATCACTAGAGTGTCATCGGATCACAACTAGTAGTCTATCTCATCATCAGTGGAGTCATCAATGCTCAAGTAACTATCAACCATCAGTCAAACTGAGTCTAACTGAGTGTGGTAGGTGTAACTGAGTGTAACTGAATGAATGAGGCTCAGTGGAGGGCACATGAGGAGCTAGCTGGAGTCAGAATGGGCAGTCTAGTCTCACTGGAGATCCATCGGAGTGATATAGTCAATTGAGAGTTAGTCTAGCCTTAAATCAAGGAAATAACTGATGATAAATCAATTAACTGAAGTGCAACTGAGTGATAGGTGAGAGAGGATGCATGAGATGCATGCAATTGCATGAAGGGGCGCACTAAGCACTAGGAGGGCTAAAACTGATCTGAGAGAAGCTTCCGGGGGTTGGCTAACTGAGGGCTAGGTGCTGGACTGATGACTGGGATGCATGCAAACCCTAAATAATGCATGCAAACCCTGAAAGTGCATGCATGACTGAAAATGCAAAGGATGAAAATGCTAGTAGGAATAGGACGGAGTATAGGAATATCCTAACATGTTTTCTTGTTTGAAATATTTCAAGGACTTTTTAGTGTATGTTGTTTGATTTTTATTTTTTATAGAATTTATTCTTAGTGTCTTCTATGAGCCATTATGGCCGATCAACCTCTGCAAAAATAGCAAAGGATTCAAGGAAAGAGAGAAGTCCCTGCATCGAGGTGAGGAATGGATTATACTGATCCACTCCCTCGGGGGGAATAAGAGGAAGACCAGGAACATCAAACAGAACAACTAGTAGAAGAAAATATCTCTAGGTCAGTTGAGTATGAGATTTCTTCTCACGAATGAAAATTTATATATACCGAGGAACAATTACATAACTATCCTAGATTTCATTCTCCTCATCCTAAAGAGACTTTAGGTCCCATTGAAATTGAGGACCTCTCAAATCCATCTGGACTTTTAAACCCACCACAAAGTCCTAGTTTCTCCTAGATAGATGGTACTATCAACATTCCTAATCCATTGTCTAGGTGGTGTAACATGGAAAAGAGAGAACAAGTGTTTACTTCAGGGGAGGTAACTACTCCAATTAGTACAGTCCATATAGGAGGAATTAATTTTAATACATAATTCACAATAGGATCATGATGGTTTCCCCTGTCCTCGGTGATACTTACTGGTACTAGTTTGCTAACTCAACTAAGTTTGAACCCCTTCTCTTTTGGATTCCCTTTTTCAGGTTGTCAACCTATGACTGCTACCATTCCTCCTAGTTCAACTTTGACCATTGCTTTAATTAGCCAACCATCTATCCCATTCCATACTTTCCCACCCTTTAGTGGACAAATTTTAATGTATAACCCACCCTTCACTACAGTTGTTTCTAACTCCACTCTACCCCAGTTAAGCTTACCTTTCCAATCTGTTGTAGGTATGCGTTCAAGTAAGCCCTTTGTCCCAAATGTATCGCAAGCTAATTCCTTTATACAAGGGGGCACAAACAATGGATTTCCATGGGGGCACAATGCCATTAAAAGAAATATCCATTTTTCTAGGATGGGATGTTCTAATATGGCTAACTCTGTTATCACAAGTTTCTTACAAGGAATCCAACCTTTAGGAGGGATGGGAGGGACTGTTGGAGAAACTAATACTTCTTTTCAACACCACTATGATCAAATATTTCAATAACCTAATCCGCTTTTCACTAATCCTGGAAATCCATATATTTCAAGGCAACCATGTTCCAACACCAACCAATGGGATGCTAGTTCACCCAGAACTTGGAACACAATAGCTTAGACAAAGTTGCCATTTTTGGCTACTTTTAATTTGACTGATCTTTCAATTTTGACTAATGATCAAGTGTTACATGACCACAGATGGCCACCCCTACCCACTAATATTCCTTCAGAAATTCCTAAGTTTGAAGGTAAACCCAAGGAAGATCCAGCTAACCATGTGATGAATTTTCATCTATCTTTTTCATCCAACTCTTTCATGGATGACTTTATTCGATTACATCTCTTACAAAGGACTTTAAATGGTGTAGCAGCAAAATGGTACATTGAGTTACCAGGAGAATATTTTCAAACCTTTAATGCAGTTGTGATGGTATTTTTGAACCTCTCTCAGCTACCAGTCCTTTATGAAACTGGAACCGATTTGTTAACATCCTTTTGTCAGGAGAAATCTACTCATATCTCTTACCACATCCATGAGTGGAAGAGGAGTTGTAGCTTAATCAAGGCTCATATCTCTGATGAATTACTTACTGATTAGTTGATTAATTCATTGCAACCTATTATTGAAAAAGATGTGGCTCTTTCTGGGGTTCATACCAACGAGCAAGCTATCGTTAAATCCTAGCAATTGAATTGGTTTATTCCCAATCTAGGATTCTATTTGAAATTATTCCCACTGCTCCTAGAGAAGAAGATGACCCAACTAAACACATCCCTACGCCTCATGCTGATGGTGTGATCAGTGCAGTTGAGAACAATCAATTTTGACTGGAAAATTTATTACCTGAGCTAAATGGATTGTTCAAAATTCACCAGCAACTAGTTAGAATAACACACATAATATTAAACCCAACCCTCCTTATGTTATGTCAATACATAACTCTTAGGAAAACCAATAGTCTAGAGAGAATAAAAATAAGAATAAGAAAAATGGGAATAAGGGGAACAACAATGAAAACAATAGAAACAACACTAATGCTAGTGGGGCAAGTAATGAAAAAGTTAAGATGAAATTGTCTTGATTGTTATGTAAGGAGGATCATCTAACTTATAAATTCCCTAAGATGGAGATGGATAAAAAGTTGTTGGATTAGTAGGAAGGTTCCTCCCAAACTACTATATTAACTAATCCATTTCCTCAACATCAACAAAAGATGATTTCTGGTGCTCACCAAAACCCTGCAACCTCCCAAGGAGGAAACCAAGGACCTCCTCTCAAAGGGGCAGTTTAGACCATGTGAAGTTTTCATGTGTGAACAGGACATTTATCTCAAGACTAGGAATACAAATTATGAAGCTAATTCATTTGGGTCCAAAGGTAAGGAACCCCTTAATTCTAATAATGACAATTCTTTACACATAGAGAATCCTACCAACGATACCATACCTAGAATACCAAAGGGTGTTCTTAATAATTATGCCTATAATCCTAATGCGTGTGCTTCTCAAAATTATATCATAGTTGAATATTTGGCCCAGTATCTATGTGCAATGTCTACGATTGAGGTACTTCAAAGTTTTCCAACTTAAAGGAAGACCTTACTTTCATCTTTATGAGCTTTATATCCTGTAGATAGCCAAGTGATTACTTTTGATTTTGAGAATTGGAAGCCTCGTTTACTCCACTAAGATTCATTGGACAATTGTAGATGAGGGTGCCTCCACACATGCCATGCTGCTTTAGGATCACCTGATGTGATTTATCCTGTCACCATGTTGAAATCTTTCGACGGACATCTTTTCCAACCTCATGGAATTAACTTGACTTTTCCTATAGAGATAGGGGGCAAAGTAGTCAAAGTGGATGTAGAAGTCGTTGATTCCCCACTTGATTATAATTTATTACTAGGAAGAAATTGGACTCAAGCTATCATGGCAGTGGTCTCTTCAATATTTTGCATCATCAAGTTTACTCATGAAGGAAAGATTGTAACAATTGATCAACTAGCCTTAAACAATAACGAGTTCAACCAAGATCATGGATCCAATATTCCTTTAGTTTCCCATTTTGCGAGGAATTGTGAAAATATTGGTGTCGGGATGCATCCTTAATTAATGGGAAATTTTAATCTTCCCCCACCTGATTTGCAAGTTAATGCATCTCCGGTACACACAATTTCAGCTATTGCCACACCTTCCACAAATAATGAGGCTCAATTTAAGTCTTCATACTTTAACAATCCTTGGAAGTGTTTATCCTCTAAATTTGAGTGTAGTTAGATCAATCGACCTTTATATCCCTTGGGTACAATTTCTACTAAGAAGAAGCCTCTGAATTCATGCTTACCTTCTTAGGACTCGGTCCCAGCAGTTTACCAGGTGATCCTCCCAATAGGGTCATTGGAGCCTTCTCTCCACCCTGTTGATCCAACTGAATTCTTGGACATGTGCTCTATATAGGAGGATATACTTCCTTCTAACGAAATATTACTAGATTCTATAATATAGTATGCCATTCATTTGGATGTTGATCCAGTTGCAATTCAGTCCATCCCCGGTTTTCATTTTGATTCCAATCTTACCGATTATAAATCCTAAGACACTATCAATGTTGAGTCTTTGGAATCTCCCATAGAGTTGCAAGTTAGTGTTTTTGCTGAGTTTGATTCTGCTTCTTGATGCAAGAGGGATCAGCAAAACCAATCCCAACTTGCTTTCCAAGGATTAGACTGGTTCCAAATTTAGTAGAACCTTCAAACTTAGTAGAATCAACTAAGTCTTTCTCTAAATAATCGTTGAAGGGAAAATTTCAAACTAGCGGTGAGCTGGATTTCATAAAAATTACGGGTCTCATCTGAAGACTAAGCATCAAGCAAGTATGCCTTCCGAAATTACTTTGGACCATCGGATCGGAAGAAGGTTAGATAAATAGTGGATTTGAATCGTCTTAGGGTGAATTTGATGGATATTTCATGTTCATTCTAGCCATTAACCCCCAAACTCTTTCTTCTGCGAAATCCTTTCCCTGTTGTTGATCACTTTGGCGACTTTCTCGTCCATTAATATATGATCACATGCAACGCTCAATTTCATTATTTTGGATATCAATATTCTGCGCAAGTTCACCCCACGAAATGCTATGGGGGCCTTCAATCTCCTTGCTTCGATCTGGATCCTCCAACTCTATGGAATGAACCGAATGCAATCTCTATGACTGTCCATTGATTGATCAGAGAATCGATCAATCAAACTCAATCGACCTTCACTGTACTTTGTCTCCTCTAGGACCTGCACATCACCTACAACTTCATAGGCAAAGGAGCATCAATCCTTTCACTTATCGATGACACAGGGTTTACAATGCAAATTATAATATTTTTCCATGCACTCACAAAAAAAAATCAGTCAAACATCCTCTACAACATTCAATTATCTAAAACACCAATTTCAGGTTGTTCATACATAGATTTTTCCATTCACATGCCAATTCTTATGTACAAAAATCCTTCTCTTGTCATACTGTGACCACCATGAATCAAACACATAACTCTACATATGTTGGATATCAGTACACTCAGAGAGAATCATTCTCCCATCATAATTCAGACATAATTCAGACATAATTCAGCTATTTACATAGAGACATACATAATTATATTTCCTTCATTCAATCATAAGAGACCTGTATAATCACAACTACCTCAGAACCTATGTTCTGATCCTCTTAGGTATGATACAAACATGATCACCTCTCTTGTCCCAATTTACATTGTTTTTTGCTCCCTGTCAGCCAAATTGACATTGTTTGGCACCCTCCTTGCTTCGTAGGCTTATACACATTTATACAAAAGGATTCTGAAATCAATTATGGTTGAGATCCAGAAACCTCTCAACACACTCCTACATCTTTATCAATTGTTTCTAAGATTGTAAAACTCTCAATCCTATCTCTATGACTCGCTCATGAGATATTAAACCTTCATTAAATGCTGACATTAGATGTGTATTTTGTTACATGACTCACTCAATGACTCATCATCTATCTAGAATTGCACTTAAAACATGGTATTATTTACAATATTGCATCAAAGACCTTTTCTTAGGAAAAAGTCAAGACCCTAAGGTCTGACCAAACATTGGACTTGGGTGGAGAGTAGGATGCTCTTGCATCAGACTCGCTAGGAAGAAACAAAAATGACCTCTTGGTCATAACCTTCAATCTTCAATATTCTTGGATCCCAAACTTTATGTTCAAGCTATTCAGTTGCTTCATGGCTATTTTGTTGTCTTGTTGTTGACTGCAACTCTCTTGGGTTCCATACTTTTTGCTACAATGCTCCACTAAGCTTTCTTTTTCTATCTTCCCTTGTCACTTGTCTCCTACTGTTGCTTTGATTTCTTGCTTTGCTGATGTAGATATTCTTTTTCTTCTCATGTCTTCTCTGAGACACTTTCATCATCAACATCCTCATTCCTTCAATCTCCATATCTATTCACTACTTGGTACACCTTCTCATTCTGCTTGTCTTTTGGCTCTCTGCTTCTATCCACTAGCTGTTGCATCCTTATATCTTAAGGATTCTTACTCTTATCTTCATTCCTACCATTTTCATTTGACAACATAATTTTCTCCCTAGAATGAGTTTGAGTTAAACCTGGAAACTGCCTATAGTCTCCATCACTTATATCTTTTTCCAACCATTCCTCTAAAAATATTATCTCATCCTCAAAATTCATCAAATTTGAATGTTGAACTTGAGGTTCAAATTCACCCATTGAGGCTACTTCCCAATTATTTTCCTTATTCTTGGTTATGCTTACATCCTCTAATTTAAATTGACAATTAAAATTTACCTCCTTGGCTTTAGATGCTATGGGCACATTTTCTTCACTATAATACTCTTTTGAACATGCTTCGTCTCCTCTAGCTATACTTTCTATTCCCTATGAATCTTGTTTACTCAGCAATTCTTTTAGCAACTCAATCTCTTCTTTCCATCTTATAAGCATTGCAACTGAATGCTTATCTTCAACCTTCCTTTGGCCATTCTCATGATACAGATCTTTCTTGCTCTATGCAACAAAAGTCTTTTCTAATTGTCTTCCAGCAATATCCTTGTTTAATGGTATATGTGCTTGCTCTTGGTTGTCCTCATGAGCCAAATTTCTTTCATTTGAAGCACCAAGTTCTTCTAATTGTCTCTCAACAATCCCATTGTAAAAATGTGTATGTTTTCCCCCTTGGTTGTCTTCATGAGACCATGTTGTCTCATCCTCCATCTTCATAACAAACTTTCGGATTTGTCCTCTTTCAGGGATGTAAGAATACATTTGTTTTTCTTCCTTCATATTCATGACAACCTCATAATCTTCATCACATGCTATACCTACAAAAACACACAATTCATTAGTTTTAAAAACATTAGGCTCTCTAGCCCTTCTTGATTCCTTCAATTACCGATTTGAAATATTCAAAGAGTTCATAGAGCTTTAGTTATTCTCTCCTTCCCATCTCATCATCCTCTCCAAGGATTTTTCCCTATTCTAGTTCACAATATTGAACACCTTCTTTTTTCAATGGCCTGACAGTCTCTCTAAGTTTCTCCTTCTCTTCTAAAGCATCCATTCTATGCTACATTTCCTCTAAGCTTCTCCAAAGCTTCTATTCAAACAACTGCATCAATGGCCACTTGATTTTCTTCTTCAAGTTCCATCCTCTTCTACGGTTTTCCTTCTGTAGCAACATCTCTATATGAATAAGTTGCAATCCTATTTCAATTAATTCTTTGTCATACTCCTCTTGACTCATTCTCTTGATGCATTTTTCTTTGGAATATTTCCTTTTGTTGTGGATTTCCTTTGAACTTATGAAATGACTTGCAATAGTCATTGCCTCCATATCCTCTTCCTATGTGAACTTCATCTTGTTCACTTATGGACTTCTCTGAAGCCTTCTCTCATCAAGTCTTCATACCTACTTCTATACCTCAACAAGCTATCTCTCCTTGAGCTTTTCCTTTGGGTATTCTTGGTTCCTTCTCCTATAGAACCTATTGAGTGACTTCCTTTGATCCTCTTGGATTTTGCAGGTCCACTCCTCTCTAAGAAAATTCAACTTGTCCAACCTCTGTTGGATCCTTAGGTTCTTCAATTGTTTTATCTTCTCTTTTCATGCTCTTCCCCATCAAGAACACAATTATCCTTGATACAACTCCTCTAGCTGTCACTGTTGTTGTTAAACCTTTCATGTTTGCTTCAACAAATTCTCATAACCATAGTTAAAATAAAATATCAATCAGTCCATACCTTTAAGACTCTTCTTGTTCCATACTTCTAATAGTCTTCTTCCACTTGTATATTTGGATGAAACATCTCCCCTGTCTGCAATTATTTTCCCACTGTTACTTGTGATCATAAACTGAAGAAAAAATAATAATAATAATAATAATAAAATAAAAAATAATAAAAATAAATATAAAAATATAAAATATAAAAAAAAAAAAAAAATTACCATTAACTTTTGTTCACTCTCCCTAAACGTATGCTATTACTATTGCAGCACTTCAATGTCCCTTCACTCTGACATTTATCCTTCAAAGAAACTCTTTCCCAAAGTAGAATTTTTTTTCAAATCCACATAGAATATCTATATTCTTTCTTAGAGCTTAATTTCTATAATTATCAAATTTTAGTCTTAATTAAAAACAAAATCAAATTTACCTTAATCTGATTCAGCTCCAAGTTCTGAATACTTTGGGTCTTTTCAAGGCATCAATTCAAAAAGAACATACCTAATTCTAGGAGTGAACTATGCTGTGATACCACTTGATGCATGAGGGATCAACAAAACCAATCCCAACCTGCTTTCCCAGGATTAGACTGGTTCCAAATTTAGTAGAACCTCCAAACTTAGTAGAATCATCTAATAAGTCTTTCTATAAGCAATTGTTGAAGGGCAGATTTCAAACTAGCGGTGAGCTGGATTTCATAAAAATTACAGGTCTCACCTGAAGAATAAGCATCGAGCAAGTGTTCCTTCTAAATTTAATTTGGACCATCGGATCAAAAGTAGGTCAGATCAACGGTGGATTTGAATCGTCTTAGGGTGAATTTGATGGAGATTTCACATTTGTTCTAGCCATTAACCCTCGAACTCTTTCTTCTACGAAATCATTTCCCCGTCGTTGATCACTTTGGCGACTTTCTCATTCGTTGATCTGTGATCACGGGGAACATTCACTTTCTGAATTTCATAGATTTATCTTATGTGCAAGTTCACCCCGTGAAATGCTATGGGAGTCGTCGATCTCCTTGCTTCGATCGGGATCATCCAAATCTATGGAATGAACCGAATGCAATCTCGGTGACTGTGCATTAATTGATCATAGAATCGATCAATCAAACTGAACCAAAGTTCACTGTACTTGGTATCTTCTAGGACCTACACATCACCTGCAACTTCATATCATAAGGAGCATCGATCCTTTCAGTGATAGATGACATAGGGTTTACAATGCAAATTACAATATTTACTCATGCACTCACACACAAAGATCAGTCAAACATCCTCTACAACATTCAACTATCTAAAACCCAAATTTCAGGCTATTCATACACAGATTTGTCCATTCACAGGAAAATTATTATGTATAGAAATCCTTCTCTTATCACACTGTGACCACCATGAATCAAACATAGAACTCTACATATGATGGATATCAGTACACTCAGAGAGAATCATTCTCCTATCATAATTCAGACATAATTCATCCATTTACATAGAGACATACATAATTATCTTTCCTTCATTCAATCATAAGAGACTTGTACATTCACAATTTCCTCAGAACCCGTGTTCTGATCCTCTTAGGTCTAATACAAACATCATCACCTCTCTTGTCCTGATTTACATTGTTTTTGGCCCCCTCTTTGCTTCATAGGCTTACACACATTTATAAAAAAGGATTCTGAAACCAATTATGGTTCAAATCCAGAAACCTCTCAACACACTCCTACATCTTATAAACTGTTTCTAAGATTAGCAAACTCTCAATCCTATCTCTATGACTCTCTCATGAGATATTAAACCTTCATCAAATGCTTCCATTATATGTGGATTTTGTTACATGACTCACTCAATGACTCATCATCTATCTATATGCACACTTAAGACATGGTATTATTTACAATATTTCATCAAATATCTCTTCTTAGGAAAAAGTCAAGACCCTAAGGTCTGACCAAACATTGGACTTGGGTGGAGACCAGGATGCTCCTACATCACTCCTAGAATTTTCAATTCTCGTGATCATGAGTTTATACCTACAGATTCCATCACTTATTTCAACTTTGCTCTCCTTGGCAAGTTTGATCTTGCCGATTATAAGTCTTCAAGCCTTGGTACCATAGAGTCTCCACTATTTAACTCTACCTTGGTTATTCTTGTTGTTAATAATAACGAAGTTGAAAGTACTTCTACCACAGTGACATGTATCAGATCTTTCTTTTCACATGTTTTGGATATGAGCTTAGTACTGTTGTTTCTTGGAGACATGAATCTTAGATTGATTTATGGTTCCTTAGTGATATTTTTCGATAGATTGTTCGATCATGGCATATATGTTCGAAAACTTGCATATAGGTTTAGGCCTACCCTTTGCTACGATGCATTTGAACCTTTTATCACCTGAATTCACCATAGGGTTGAACATTTGGATATTGTTGTTTTATCCATTTCTATATGCATTGTACACCATTCCAGCAACAGATCCTGTTAGGATATCTCATCATTCAGTTTTGTACTTTGCATGCATCCTAGCTATTTGCATGCATCCCAGTCACAAGTTTGATGCCTCTAGCACCTTATCCACATTTTTCCAGCACCCGGGAGCTTCTTTCCTTGCAGTTTTAGCCCTCGTAGTCAGGAAGGCACCCACTTATCACCTACCACTTGAGAAAGGCGAACTTCTTCACCTACCACTCAGTTCACTTCAATTAGCTAGTTGTCCTTCCTTGATTTAAGGATAGATTGACTCCTAAATGATTGTATCACTCCGTTGGACCCCCAGTGAGACTAGATTTCCTATTCTGACTCCAGTTAGCTCCTCATGTGCCCTCCACTGAGCCTCCTTCATTCAGTTAGTGCCTACATGTGCCAGTTACACCTACCACACTCAGTTAGACTCAGTTTGACACCTGGTTGACCGTTACTTGTGCATTGATGACTCCATTGATCTGATGATGAGGAAACCTAGTTGGATCCAAGCTATTCCATGCAGTATATTCTAATCACCTCCTTGGTTAATTCGAATTGTTTATTCATTGTTACTGTATTGTATTATATTCTACCATTATGAGTTCAATAGAGCACTGCTGCAAGCCTTTTGCACAGTTTATAGATATTTTATGAGTTTCATCTTTGTAATTGATTTACTTGTTCAATTAGATCTGTTGTGCTTAATTTCACATGGTATTAGAGCCATGGCAGGGACAAGACTTCTTTTCTGCAGGTGTTCTACATGAAGATTGAGTGATTTTTGTTCAAAAATATCACAACTGTGGCATGCATTCTCTCTTTTGCATTTGCTACTGCTGAAATTTTCTCTCCAATCCACTCTAGAAGCGATGAGTTTTCCATAGAATTCCTGGATATAGATCATTGGATCTTCAAGCTTGCTTGATATCCTATGCTGGGTGTGATGCAACTCTAAAAGGGTGGATTGTTCGACCTTATTGTTCTTGTTTTATTGTGATTTGCAAGTTTTATCACTCCTCCATTAGCATTCGCTATCATTGAGATGGACTCTTCTTCCTCAAATCTTCTCACTCCTTTCAATTATTTTGAATGGAAGGATGACATGGAGATTGTGTTGCACTCAAAAGGGTACTACAGAGTCACCATGGGCCTCAAAGTTGAGCCAAATACACTCATTGAGAAATCCAAACACTTAAACAAATTGGATGAATCATATGGTCTTCTTTGCCTCAATATTTCCAAGGATATTCATTTCCACCTCAGTGGATTGTCTACTCCAAAAGCAGTATGGGAGAAACTTGAAAATCTCTTTGGCAAGCAAGATGAGATGCGGTCTTTTCAATTGGAAAATGAATTGATTGCTTTGAATCCTAAGAATTTCGAAACCACAAATGATTTCTTCACCAAATTCAAGCACTTGGTTTTGCAATTGAAGCAAAGTGGAGTTGTAAAGGAAGATAAATAGTTTATTCTTCCTATTCTCTCAAAACTTGGAAAATATTATTCGGTATTTGTCTCTACATTCAATTCCAGAAAGCTCACAATTCTGAATTGGAAAATGCCTACCTTAAGCGCCTTCATTGAATCTGTGATGAAGGAGCATGATAAAGTCATTCAAATGGGGACCATATGCTCCAAAGACCAAGCATTATTTGCTGGAGGATCCAAAGCTACGAATGGAAAAGGGAAGCAAAAGAAAGAGAATCCAAAGTTTGATCCGTCCAAGCAAAGAGAGAAAAACAAGCAAGTGGATGAGCCATCGAGTTCAAGAAACAAGCAAAAAGGGAAAGAGGGAAAAGAGAAACCTAAATGTTCTTATTGCATAAAGGGATATCATCCTGAAAGCTCATGCATGAAGAAAACCATAGATCAGATGGCCCATCTTTTAGAGAAAAACAACATAACCCTTTCTGGCGGTGCAAGAAAGAAGGAGAAAAATGATCATCTTGAGAGAGGTCGTGCACTAATGGCAACTATTTTGACTCCTCCAACTCTACTCATTGATTTTGGAGCTCTGAACCACATGGATGCAAATAAATATTCTCTATCATCATTTGATCCCAACAACACCATCTCCATCCACATGGGAGATGTCTCTCAGATCTCTTCAAAGGGAAAAGGTACTATTCATTTAGAGCATGGCAGTTTTCACAATTTGCTCTATGTTCTGTCCTTAGCTTCGAATCTTCTTTCCGTTTATCAAAATACACACACTGGTTCACCAAACAAAGTTGTATTCTTCCCTAAAAAATTTGAAATTTATGATATTCAAAGTGGAAAAATTATTGCGGTTGGAAAATCAAATCATGCTTCAAAAGCATATGAATTTTCATAGTTTCTACTGCATGACAAACCCATCGCTTTTCAGACTCATGGAAATGAGGTTAGTAGGCTATGGAATGATAGGTTTGGACACCTAAATTATAAATATTTTCAGCTTCTATAGAAAAATTCCATGGTTTATGGCCTTTCGGCGATCAAATCCTCGAAGGGAATATGCAAAGGTTGCATCATTGGGAAGCACCCCGAGCACAAGTTTGACCGATGCAAAGCTAGCAGAGATTCTACTGTTTTGGGGCTGATACATTCTAATATCAGTGGTCCACTTCCACATACCTCCATGCATGGATCAAGTTATGTTTTGACATTCATTGACGACTTCTCCAGATTTACATGGGTTTTCTTTCTCAAAAACAAGTCAGAAGTACTAGAAAAATTCAAGTTTTTTAAGGATTCTGTTGATACTACCACTTAGAGGAAGATAAAAGCTCTTAGATATGATAATGGAGGTGAATATATAAAACAATAGCTGCTCCAAATTTGTGCTGAAAGCAACATTCAGATCCAGCACACAGTTCCCTACACACCTTAGATGAACGGTGTAGCGGAAAGGAAGAACAAATCACTGAAAGAGATGGCAACTTGTATGATTGAATCAAAAGGTTTGGTTGAAAACCTTTAGGCTGAGGCCATGAATGTTTCTGCATACATTCAAAAAAGGGTTCCACATTCATCTTTGATTGATATTACACCTTTCGAAGCGTACACAGGTCACAAACCTGATGTATCAAATTTCCATGTTTTTGGCTCAACCGCTTGGGCTAGAATTCCGACTGAAAAGAGAAAATATTTGGATCCACAAAGTGTTGAATGCATCCTATTGGGATATGCTGAAGAATCAAAAGGCTACAAATGAATGGATATCAGATCCAAAAATATATTCATTGAGCGAAGTGTCATATTTGAAGAACCGCTTCAAAATCTAGAACTAGTCGAGGAAGAAACTGTTGATTTACCGCCTCCACCAGAAGAAGATTTCGAAGAAGATGATGAAAGCATTGGTTCTGATATTTTTGATATTTTATCAGACTTTGATGAAAATTATATATCAGTTTCAGAAGCTGATCCAGTTGTTCCCCAACACTTACCAAAGTGGGCCCAAAATACACTCAATTCTGTTGGTCAAAACATTGGAAATCCTACTGATCCAAGGAGGACTCGAGCAGACTTTCAAAGAGCAGGTATGGCTCTTTCATTATATGATCCTTTGCTTTCTGAGAAATGTTATTTGATGATAGGTTCAGATCCTAAATCATATTATCATTCCCACCGAGATCCGAGATGGCAAACCGCCATGGATGAAGAGTATAGTTCTCTTCAAAAGAATGCTACATGGGAGCTAGTTTCTCTTCCACCTAGGAGGAAATTAGTCCAATGTAAATCGTTCTACTGCACAAAGGTTGCTACTAATGGATCAATGTTAGTTTTTCAACATTTAATTCAATCTTATCTAGGATCTTAACTGAAAGAACAACATGTACATCATATCAAGCATAAGAGACAAGAGACAGAAAACATTTCACCGGGGAAAACCAAGAAGGTGAAAAACCTCGCAACTTCCTCAGAGATAGAATAAGCACCAATACAAAGATCACACAGATCAAACCCTAAGATATAAATGACTGCAGAAGCTACTCCTCCTCCACTTGTGGGCACTCTTCCTCTCTCTCACTAATGCGAAGTGAGTGAGTGAGTGAATGTGTCAAATGAGAGAGTCACACTCTCTATTTATACTTTTACTTTCACTTGACCTTTACTCAACTAGGTCGGCCCCAACTTAACCACTTAACATAATGTTGACTGGGCCGACCCCACTTGGGTGTTCTAATAACCCTTTAACCCACATGACTCATAAAGGGCCGACCCCATCAAGGTGGTCTAATAACCCATCAAGTATAAGTTACAAAAATTACAATATAACTTGCGACACTTGCAAGTACAACTGACGACACTTCCAATAGGACGAATAATACATCTCTATTAGAGATACAATAAAGTACAAATACAATATACAAGTGAATATCTTCCGAATTTACAAATACATCAACACTCCCTCTTAACTAGGAAGGTATTCTCTTGACACGGGTCATCAATACATATAGGCACAAGTCTTCAATTCTGGAGCTAGATCATCATCACTGGATCATGAAGCATCATCATCACTGCTGCTGTACTCATCATCTTGATCACTGGGCTATCTCTCAATTCTTCTCGTCATAGGAAGTTCTACAGAGCCAACCCGTTTTCATGCTGGTTATAGAGCTAGCCTCCTGTAGGTCTTCATCATCTTTGGCCATGCTGTGGAATCCTCGGGACTGATTACATGCATCAACAAAACCTTGAAAGAGCATCCTAGAATAGACCATAGGATCTCCAAGTATATTTTACATGTGACCATCACAAAACCTCGAAAGAGCATCCTAGCACAGACTATAGGATCTCCCAGGATCTTTTCTATGTGACCACCACCACAAAACCTCGAAAGAGCATCCTAGCACAGACTATAGGATCTCCCAAGATATTTTCTATGTGGTTAGTAAAAACCTTAAAAGAGTGTCTTGCAACCTGAAAGAACTCTAAAGAGCATCTCAGGACTTTTACGAGCACATAGCTCAACCTATCGTATCTCCAGGACTAATTACATGCCTCTAGTAGAAAAACCTCGAAAGAGCGTCCTAGCACAAACTATAAGATCTCCCATGATATTTTCTATGCCTGCACAATCTGTCCACGACCAACCTGTAGCAAAACCTCGAAAGAGAATCCGAGCATAGACTATCAGATCTCCCAGGATCTTTTCTATGTTGCATGTAGCAACCTGTCCACAGCCAACCTGTAGCAAAACCTCGAAAGAGCATCCAAGCATAGACTATCAGATCTCCCAGGATCTTTTCTATGCTACCTGTAGCAACCTTTCCACGGCCAACCTGTAGCAAAACCTCGAAAGAGCATCCGAGAACAGACTATCGGATCTCTTAGGATATTTTCTATGCTACCTGTAGCAACCTGTCCACGGCCAACCTGTAGCAAAACCTCGAAAGAGCATCTGAGCACAGACTATCGGATCTCTTAGGATCTTTTACTACATTTGACTTTGTCACTACATTTGGCCCTAAAAGGGTGTATGAGTCACTCTTTTTGGCCAAACAGTCGTGGCTGCCCCTTAAACTAGGCTCTTTTTGGTTTGAAATTTGAATTTTCTTCCATTTTCACTCTCTGTTTTTGTTTGGAAAGCTATGGTAAATCCTTTCAATCATGAATGAACCTCCCATTTTATTCATTTGCAAATTTGAATAGAGATCTTAGTGGTATTTTTTCGCTTGTATTACTCATTCCCCCTAGTGGCAACTCTTGTAGGCTATTGCTTTCCCATAAGCTTTCAACCCCCGGGTTGTTGAAAATATTAAGTATGAAGACCTGCAAACCATGTTAAATAACAATAAAGAAGAAATTTTAGCATGTTAGAAGAGATTTGAGTCCTTAAGCCTTAATAATTTTCAATTTGGGGCCTCCAAAATCCAAGAAAAATGCTTAGTGATTATGTGTTTTTTCCTAGGTAGAATCCATAAATTGATTCTTGAATAGTAGTGTTTAGAAGAGATTAGTGTTTCAATCACAATTTTCTTCAAAAGTACAAATAAATTTTCTCTTCCCTTAAGATTTTTTCAAGAACAATTATTTTGATAAAAAAAGTTAGTACTGGGTGGCCTTCGATTGCTTGCTGAGAAATATTTTTTATCAATAGTGATAAAAAGAAACCTTGATTGGGAAGTGAAATGTTGCTTGAATTTTGAAAGTTGTGGCATGTTTGATTTTATTTTTAGAAGCATATATGAGCTCTCCATATCCTTTGTGCTTACATCTTTGTGTGATCTTGCATAAGAGAAACATGGATATCAAGTGTAAATCAATTTGAGTTTTAAAATCATATATGAGCTCTGTTTATCCTCTATGCTTACACCTTTGCAATATTGCATACGAGAAACATGGATCTCTCGTTTAAAGATACTTAAATTCAGTAACTTGAGAAAATTTTCAGTTTAGGAATTCTAATACTGAAAAAAATTGCTTAGTGATTAGGTAAATTTCTCATCTGGATCTCTTGAATTGATGATTTGGAGCTCTTGAATTGATGATTTCCTTAGATTTGGAAGTTTATTTTCAAAATTTGAGAAGCATTGCATGTAATTTGTAAATTGAAAATAATCATGCCTCCTTATTTTGAATTAGTTTGAAGGATTCTTGTGAAAGGAAAAGCATTAAAGCATTTTCACTTTTGGGATAATTTTCTTTCCCAATTAGTAGAATTGAACTAATTTGGGAATGTCATATGTTTGAATCAACCTTTCGAAATTTTGCTTTAGATTTGGAACCTTTTTGGAAAAAGAAAGATAGTAAAGCATTGTCACTCTAAAAACTTAATTTTTCAATTTGAAATAGTGATTTAGTTTTGAAAGATTGCACATTACATAAGACAAACCTCTTACTTTTCCATAGTTTAGAGTGTTCATTGAAAGAAAAGAGTGAATTTTGTAAGCATACATGCATTGATTGGTTCACGCATCGATTCATATAACATCATACAGTTTCATTCCACCCCTCCGAGACTAAGAAAATTTACCTTAAAAATGAATGTTTTAATTTAAAAATAACCAAGATTTCATTTTGAGTGAAAACCAACATTAGTTTTAATTAGGGCCTTGGATTAGGATTGGAGAGTAAATATCTCCAAGGACAATAAATTTCAAAACTAAGAACTATTAAAGAGTGGAAATCCATTAGTAGTGAGGAGCACTTGCCGATAAAATACCTCTAACACACGTGTTAAACACAATGTTAAGTTACATATGTGAAAGTGGTACCCTCCCTTTTGCTTGTTTGTTGGGATATAAGCACACTATAGTTTTCTAGTAAAGTGATAAGTCCTTAGGGTGACATCACTTTGTTAGAATATGCATTATATGTGGTTTATATTGGCTTGTGACTGTTCCACTCGGTCACCGATTATGAAGTGCTAACCATAGTTTCTATTCCTAGTAAATCACATGGGTCATTGCAAGTGGGAAACACTTGTGGTACCTGAGACATGCATAAAATCCTCATTTCATCTCCTTGGGAGGGTGTTGAATGAAGGTTTTACTTACACCCCTAGTGATTTTTACGTGGAATATTAGTGTAACTATCTCTCACACCTTCATATAGTAATTTTTGAAGCTTGAGACCCCTTAGTGGCTAATATTTCAAAAGGCCCTCTAATTTAGATTTTCACTAAACTTCGATTTTTTGGAAAAATGGTTTGCTTGTTGAATCTCTTTGGACATTTTTAGTTGGACAAAATTTTGAATTTTGTTGAGTCTAGTTGGACTTAGTATTGTTTGATTGTATTTTACATATCATAATAAACAAGTCTTTACTTAAACTTCAAAGTGGCTAAGCTCCCGATCCGCCATTTGCAGTGGTAATGTGGTGAGTCACCATAGTTTGAAGGCCCCACTAAATCATGGAGGTGGATACAGCAATCACATCACAGTGACTAAAGAATAGAACAACGTTTGGACATAAAAAAATATTATTAGAGAAGTACACCATGAAACTGAATTTGAAGAATTCTCATAATTTCACAAATCAATCACAAACCTAGTTGTTGAACTTGATCCTTTTGAAATTGAAACTTTAGAGGATAGATCAAGTACTTATGTAAATCCACCATTACAAAATCCCTCAGATCTAGTCATACTTGTTGTAGGTGATTCACCGATGGATCACACTTCTCTTTTTGAAAGTTGGAGAGACATGCAACACACACCATTTGATCCAATGTATTCATCAGGAGAACATGCGTACACACCCATGTAGCCTCAAATGGCTATAGGAGACCATAATACTTCCACATTGACTAATACACTGGATAACCCAAACATCTTTAGAATGCCATCCATAAGTGTACTAATCCCATCAGTTAATGTACCCACACCTAACATGATTCCAACTAGTACTTAAATGACGATTGGTACATTTCCAAGTTCCAATCCTAGAAATGCATCTACTTCATCAACATGTATACCAACTCATGGGTCTACTCTACAAAACATGGGTTTTCCCTATGGTTGGGATAGTCAATCCCACACCACAAACACATTTGGAGGATCTCCAAATCTTCAAGGTATGCCAAATATTTGGTCAAGTTCTACTTCTTTGGGAAACCCTTTACATTAGAATTTTGATATTCCTAGTGTAACTTCAGGTCCTTGGATCATGAACACCACATGGAGTTATCCTCCATATATGGGTAGAAGTGCCACGGGGTTATCCTCCACTTATCCTAGCACAATGCACAGGGGAAATCCCATACACCCAAAAGGTACCATGCTAAGGGGAAATCGACCTATCAACCCCGTTCCGCAATGGGGTGGTCAAGTTCCACGAAGTACCTAATATTTTTGGGCCCACCTTCACAAGGGGGGAATCTACCTTGAAATTCCATTCAATTCCAAGGACAAAATTCATGAGGCTATTAGGGTCCACTCATGCAACAAGATTTTGCAGCGGCACCAATGAAATCACCATTTATGGATACTATATATATACCGGATTTATCATGGCTAACAAACGATCATGCTCTACATATGAATGGGTGGCCAACAATACCGACCAAACTCCCATAAGATATACCAAAATTTGATGGAAAACTAGGAGATGAATCATCAAACCATGTGATGAAATTCCACTTATGGTGTTCATCTAACTCCCTAGTTGGCAATAGTATACGGTTGTGGTTGTGGCAATAGTATATATGTATGTATAACATTAGAAAACATGGAAAAATAGTGGCACTGAGGAACTGACTATTGTCTAGAAGTGTATGCATTTATGTCATTTAGATACTAAAATTGACATCTAAATCTGAACACATGGTGCATTATGATTTAGAGGAAAAGTAACACACCAATATTGTAAGAACATTTTTTTTTTTAGTTATACCAATTTTCTATAGCTAAAAGTTCTATAATTCTGAAGAAAATTCAATTTCCTACATTTCATAATTTTACATATTTTAATAAGTTGTGCTTGCACCTCTAAGAGTTCCTCCTAGTCAACAAATTATTGGTTTTTCATATTTCTATTGCAACTAATTTGTTATGAGAGGAAAACATCAACTTGCACCAATCCCATCTACTAAGAAAAATTGGGAGTTATAACTAGCAAACAACCCAAAAATGAATGACAATCACTGAGTTCATGAGCCAATATTGGTTTATTTAAATAGTTTAGATGGAAAAAAATCATGGAAAGTGAGCAATTACCTTTTGCGGGGGGGGGTCATTGAGTTCAAGTCTCAAGAATCCCAATTCTTAGGTTTGGATAGTGGGTAGCCATCCTAGTGATTGATTCTTGGCTTGCACATAAATCATTGACCTCAAAGGTCAATAAGGTCAAGTTATTGGTTTAATAGGATCTCCATAGGATTTCTAGCCTCCCAACTTGGCAATTTTCCTTTTCTTGGATGGATCATCCAAAAATAGAAGTTTTTGGCACTTCTTGTACTTGGAATGAGATATTTTTCCTACCTTATCCATCAGAGGTCAATTTTTTACTTAAAAAATATTGTTGGCTTAATTCAATGACTTATCCTTCAAGAGAAAAAACATTGGATGGGGCAGTAAGTAAGCTTCCCAAGTCACATTTGTTCTCTATCTTTTATGAAACACTATCTAGAGTGGGGAAATGCTTCCTAAATGATATGCAACCTAAATTATAATTTCCTCACAATCAATCACACCTCTTGTTAGGTGAATCATTGCATTTCCATGGTTGTTTGACAATTATAAGGTTTTTTTGACACATTGGTAGTCATGGGGAGTCATTGGAGATCCAACACATTTATAGTTTTCCAAACATCAAAATGAGGCCCAAACCTTACTTTTTGAAATTTTACTCTCATCACAAATCTTTACATCAATTATTGGGATCAAAATAAAACTCAAGTAATTCCCTACAAATAATTAAAGGTGAATTAAAACAAGCATTGATGGAATCTATTAGTTTTTTGGCTTTAAAAAACCTTAATGTTTTTATTTGTCCTCGAATCATTAAAATACTAATTTTTGAGTTTAGAGGATGTGAAGCACTTTCTTATACTAAGTGGTTGCAAGTCTTATTCTTTGTTCAAATTAGTAGTTTTCATTATCTCCTAAACTAAAAATCCCGTTGTTAGCAATAATTGTTTTAATATATGTTATACCCACAAGCCTAGGAATTGAAGTATGGCACTTGCATTGAGTTTGTAGGCCCCAAAAGTTGTAGAGTCGCCAAAAACTGTTGCTTGATTTTTCAACCAAGCATGTGCAAGGATGCACCTGCTAACTAGTAGCAGCAGTCTCAAATAAAGCAATGTAAATAAGCAAATATAAACTATAGATTGATGGCAATAAACAATAAAATAAAGAATTCTAGATTGATAATAATGAACAAAATTGATTCATAAGCATGTAAATAAAAATTAAAACTTTTGTATTACCTCAAATGGTGAGGATGGTGAGTTTTTGGGTAGCTCCAAGGTTGAGGTGCTCATGCCCAATGGTCTCTTCTTCTCCAATGCTTCAATGGTTGGGAAAAGCTCAAAAGATGGGCAAAGCTCAAGATGGATTTTGGCAGCATGAGGATAGGATGAAAAATGGATGAATAATGAGGAGCCCCTATCACCTTTTTATAGTTTTTGGTGATGGGGAATACCATTATGGTTTTAAAGAAGCCAATGCTATTAACCAACATGGTTTAGGTCTCTTTTTTCCTCTTTTTCCTTTTTGAATATTTTTTATATTTTTATTCCCTTTTAATATTTTTGGGGAATTTTGGACCCTTTTTTAGGGTTTTTTGTGTTTTTTTAGGAAAAATACATATTTTGAGGTGAAAAAAGGTGTATTATGATCTTTTTGGTGACCTTTTGATGGTTTTAGAGGCTCAAATGGTGGGAAAGTGGACAAATGGGTTATGTGAATAAGGGAATGAGCTAGTGAGCACTTTTTGGGTGTTAACAGATTGCCCCCTAATGTGTGAGGGCAGGAGCTCATCGTATGGCCGATAGACATCATAGTTCTTTTGTATTTTTCCTGGGGTTTGGAGAAGATAAATAGACCGATTGGAGACTGGAACAACAACCCCTTGGAAGCTATAAAAAATGAAAAAAATAACTGGCCTCAAAATGAATGAGGAATAATCTCTGATAATGGACGAGGCGGGCATACCCATGCTCGTATCAAGACATATACATAACAATTAGGCCTAAGAAGGGGGACCTGAATAATAAATAAAAATTTGTTGGTACATCATAATGGTCCAAAGGGGACATAATGTTGGGACGTACTCATGGTCATACCATGACTGATCTGAAGAATTGATACACTAGAAAAGAGTAACCGCCATTCTGAATAAGGTTTCAGAAGGGTTGATGAACTGCTGGAGCTGAAGGTGTCCAACATCTGTAGGGACTCAATTAGACTCTCAAGTGTGTTAGAGTTGGTAGATGAGTCAATTTCTTAGGAGTATATGTAAGTGTATACTCGAGGGAGTATAAAACTGGGGTACATCTGAAAACTGTCACCAAGCGCAACTCGAATATCCACATAAATGTGTAACTAGTTGTTTTCTCAGAAAGACTCATAAATGTGGTAGAGTCAAGTGATATCCGGGGTCTTCAACAAATAACTGAAAGGACCGATACCCTATATGAGTCTCGACGATGCGATCAAGGTGTTGAAGTCGAGCATGTGAGAAACAATCATTTGGAGAGGCATTGAGGACTCCTTTCAAAATGATCTATAGGCACTCATCACTAATGGTAACTCAGGGACCTCTGGGTCTATCCTCTAGAATATATTTGGTTGGCATTGACAGAGGGAGACCAGCAACTACCAAGGAAATGATGTTTCCTTGATAGGAGCGCGAGGTGTACAACTAAAATGTGATAGTACTGATGGTAGTACTGACATGCTATGGGGATGGGGAATAAGTGGGGTCATAGAGTGGGTGGACTCAAAGTTCCTTTGTTCAGAGCATGATGATATGGTTGACCTGGCAGCATAGGAAACTGACTATTAGGTGTGGGGATCATAGCTTAGGGGTATGTATTGTAGACTAGAGTGACTCTGGGGGACAAGCTGATGGATGCTATTGGGAGACTCTCAGGCTAACATACTGCAGAATATTCTGAACAAAGGCGACCATAATAGGGAAGCTTCCATATGAGTAGACATGATATGTTGTGGCGCTGGAAAGCACCGTTGGGTCCTTCTTCGTGGGTTTTAATGAGCTCTAAGAAGGGATAAAAGTGTGCTCTAAAATGTTACTATCCTGTGGATTTATGCGAGCCTAGGACTGTTCATGCTCGTGGTTGCTTTCAGTTTTAGAGAGTTTGAAAGCAGTAAGTAGACTCCAATGGTGTTATTTTTTGTTTGTTAGTCTCCAAGGCCTGAAAAAGCATAAAATGATGCAAATGGAAAACTCTTCTAGCCGATGTGACTAGAGTATTAAAAACTCATTTTGATGGACATCCAACAATATGCTGAAATTCCCTCACAATCTAGCTAGTATGAGTTTTTTTTCAAAGAATTCATTGGAATAAAGTCTCTCTATGTATCATTTATCTTTTCTATATACTATTTAATCTATGTCACTCACATTTATGAGATATTCACTTGTGAATCAAATTTTAAACCTTGAAGATGTCGTTCAAGTATTAAATGCACTTGCAAGGAAAACATGGTAAAATCATTGCCTTACCCTGGAACTCAACAAAGAAAATTTTGGTGGCCAATGCCTATGATAAGTTTAGATGAGGCTAGAAACTTTACTCATGGATGCAATATCATCCAATTTTTTCATTGTTTTTACTTTTGCACAGGGGTCATTTTGTCAAAAAAATAATATAAAATCCTTAGAAATTTGAATATTTTTTAAAGAATATCTTTAAAAATTTTATGGTTGGAAAATTGATAATTAATAAGATTTGCCAAGGTTTCTACACATTAAGAAAAATATGGATCCTTAAAATTTTCCCTATTTTGTAGCGTTTTCTCATCTTTTTATTACATTTACAATGTCAATGCAATGAATCTTGTAATTCAACTTTGTGTATTATCTGGATATGATATTTCTTTATTAATTATAATCAAATATCATTGCCATAATATTATTTGATAATATTCTTCCATTTAAACATGCATATGTTACTTGCTCATTCCTACTTAATCTTGCTTGTAGCTTTTTTGTCATATAATATCATTCTTGAATATTTATGATTCTTAATTATCTTTTATTATTATTATATAAGAAATAGACATAATAACCTACATTAAAAAATATAAAAATGTATATTGAATCTTGAAATCATATAAATCATTAATCATTTAAATACATTAATGAACTAAAATAATCTCAAAAAATTAAAATCAAATCACCTATAAACAATACAAAAATATCATCAAAATGCAAATAATCATCTATGAAATAAAACCAATTTAAAAATAAAGACATGCAAATCTGCATCTCAACCCAGACAAAGCACCGACTTAGTATTCTTAATTTTCATATAAATCATAAAATAATCATTACATATAAAACAAAATTTAACATAAATTTGCAAAACTTAAAGTAAAAAAATATTGAAAATGAAAGCCTAAAAAAATGAGAGATTTGGAATTTATTGATTTTTCAATAAGTTATCATAATGATAACACGTGTATAAAGCTTAAATGCACATGCTCTTCGCAATTAAGAAAATAACGAAAAAGAATTTAAGAGGGTAACCTTCTAAAGTTTATGTCCTCATTTCTTTTATGTTAATGCCTTGCATAATAATAACCTTAAAAAAAATATCTTGTGTGGTCGCATGAAACACATAAAAGATCTTGAATGGGAATGTTATTTTTAATAATAATCTGAAAAATAATACTTGCATATCTAAAGCAAACATTGCCTTTAAAGTCCATATAACTACAAGAAGAAAATATAACTATAATCATAATCTTGGTTTAATTGATATTAATAGTAACTTCATTGCCTTTAAAGGATATAACTACAAGAATAAGATATAATTATAATCATAATCTTGATTTAATTGATATTAATGTATAACTACAAGAATAAGATATAATTATAATCATAATCTTGATTTAATTGA
This sequence comes from Larix kaempferi, assembly GCA_027924585.1. Classification (NCBI taxonomy): domain Eukaryota; kingdom Viridiplantae; phylum Streptophyta; class Pinopsida; order Pinales; family Pinaceae; genus Larix; species Larix kaempferi. Next base: position 8,565,945 of record BSBM01000008.1, read on the forward strand.
TATTAATGGTAACTTCATAGTTTTGTATAATTATTGGAGAGCATTGAGTTGTATATAAAAATCTTTGATAGTTTAACAAAGAGAATTATATCATCAACTTATTAAAAAATGACAAAAATAAGTTTGAGTATGTTAATCTCAATGTATCTTTCTTTTTCTAAACATGCCTCAATATAGATGTGAAAAAGATTGGAAGAAAATGGGCACCCGTGTTTTAAATATTCATATTATAATTCATGCCCATTTGAGAGAGCATTAATTGTTGCACTTTATTTTAATCAGCATAGATCCATCTTAAACCCGTATCTATCAAGCACAGAGAGGGATCCAATTTCTTGAGGTGTATTTCTTTTTTTAAATTTAAACTCAAGAAATTTGATCTCTCTTGATTGATAGATCCAAGTTTAAGTTTTTATTTTATAAACGAACATCTATTTTTTTAATTATTTTTTAATTATTTTGTTAGTAACAAACTTTACATCACAAACATTACAACATCTCCCCCATGCTTACTTTACTTTACTTTACTTCGTTTTGCTTTAATGTTACCACCATAGATCCATCTTAAATGTGTATCTATCTTTTTTTAAATTTAAACTCAAGAAATTTGATCTCTCTTGATTAATAGATCCAGGTTTAAGTTTTAAGTTTTTATTTTATAAACGAACATCTATTTTTTAGTTACTTTTCATAGTATTTTGTTTTATGAACCAACATGGAAATTTTTTTTAAATACTTTCAATAATTTTTTATTTTATGAGCGAACGTGAATTTTTTTAATTATTTTGTTACAAAGTTACATTACAACATCTCCCCCATACTTTGTTTTAAATACTTTCCATAATTTTTTATTTTATGAGCCAACATGAATTTTTTTAATTATTTTGTTACAAACGTTACATCACGTTACAACATCTCCCCCATACTGGGCTGTAGAGCACCTCCTTTCACTCGGTGCAATAATAACCTTTTATTATAGCCTAAACATGGTACTATCTTTTATGTGAGTGAAAGACCGATACCAATTTTGTTTCAACCTTGTTACTAAATACAATGTGAAATACTTCTCTTATTTTGTTATTTTGTTACAAACGTTACATTAGGTTACAACATCTCCCCCATACTGGGTTGTAGAGCACCTCCTTTCACTCGGTGCAATAATAACCTTTTATTATAGCCTAAACGTGGTACTATATTTTATGTGAGTGAAAGAAGGATACCAATTTTGTTTCAACCTTGTTACTAAATACAATGTGAAATACTTCTCTTATTTTTGTCTACAATGTGAAATACTTCTCTTATTTTGTTATTTTGTTACAAACATTACATCACATTACAACATCTCCCCCATACTAGGCTATAGAGCACCTCCTTTCACTCTGTGCAATAATAACCTTTTATTATAGCCTAAACATGGTACTATCTTTTATGTGAGTGAAAGACGGATACCAATTTTCTTTCAACCTTATTACTAAATACAATGTGAAATACTTCTCTTATTTTTGTCTACAATGCTTATAAATAACTTTAATTAAGAGGCAATTTTGTCTTTACAATGCTCCTAAATAACTTGTTTCTACCTTGTTATTAAATGAAAGATTTCTCTTATTTTTGTCTTTGTAATGTTCATAAATATTTTTGTCTTTATAATGCTTCCACCTTGTTATTAAATGACAGATTACTCTTATTTTTGTCTTTATAATGTTCATAAATAACTTTAATTAAAGAAAAAAAAATTGTCTCTGTATAATGTTCATAAATAACTATAAAAAGGAAAAGAGAGAATGTGATTATAATGTTATCTTCGACTCATTGAAATATATTGAAATATTTTGATGTATTAATAATTTAATTTAAGAACATAAGCTAAATTTTTATCAATCACATAAAATAAATATAATTATATCTTATAAGTATTTATATCGTAGAATTTGGGATGGATTACTATCTATGTTTTTCTTACCTTGAAGAAGAATTGGACAAGTGTACTATCTAAATTGATTTTATGGACATCCTTCAAAATTCAAAATAAACAATTATAGAAAAAGAAATATAAAAAATAATTGGTAGCTATGCATGGATAACTAGTAGCTCATGCATGGATAACAGATGGTGATATACAACCCATTTAAGTAAAGAAGTAGCCAAGGCATGGATAACAAGTGATTACATTAAGCATGGAGAAGAAGTAACATATAACTTGTTAACTTGTGACCTATCTGTATTCACGACTAAAAGTACAAATTAAGTGGTTGCTTTTCCTAGATTGAAGGAGGATTGGACAAGTATACTCTCTCGATTGATTTTATGGGCATCATTCAAAATTATAAAAAACAATTATAAAAAAAAAAATATAAAAAAGACTTAATCTAGTTAAGTAACCCTAACTAACAGTACCAGTGACGAAGTAACAGAAAGATTTACATGCAGCTCAGTTGTAGTCCGCCGTTGTAGTACACCCTCCTACAGTTAATGATGTATTTATATGTCCGTAAAGCAACCAATGAAGAAAATCCAATTATGTTGCCGCAGGCAATTTGATTTACTCTCTCTGGTGATTTGCAACCAGGAAGAATTAATTCATAAGAATCGACAGTATTCAGAGAAACAGGCGAGGATGATTTACGTGCGGAAGATGGACATGACATTTTTCTTGGGCAAGGAGGTGACCGTTCTGTTCGATGGATGGAGGACGCATACACTTATCCAGTATTGAGGTTCTCTCTTGGTGTTGTTTCTGGCCACTCTTTTTTATCAATATGTTGTTAGCATAAGAGCCCGTGTAAGGATGAGCTATTCCAGCCACGAGAATTCATTTATTTCATTGGAATCACCTCAACCACGAGCAAAATCAATGCTGCTGCTGCTGCAGCATGTGGAGGGGAAGACCAGTGGAATTATGTAGGTGCATAGAACAATCACATCACAGTGACTAAAAAATAGAACTACCTTTGGACATAAAAAATATTATTAGAGAAGTACACCATCAACTTAAATCTGAAAAATCCTCATCATTTTACAAATCAATCACAAACTTAGTTGTTGAACTTGATCCTTTTTAAATTGAAAATTTAGAGGATAGATCAACTGCTTATGTAAATCCACCATTAACAAATACCTCATATATGGTCATACTCGTTTTAGGTGAGTCACCGATGGGTCACTCTTCTCTTTTTGAAAGTTGGAGAGAATTGCAACACACACCATTTGATCCAATGTCTTCATCAGGAGAACATGGGTACACACCCATGTAGCCTCAAATTGTTATAGGAGGCCATAATACTTCCACATTGACTAAACCAGATAACCCAAACATATTTAGAATTCCATCCATAAGTGTACTAATCCCATGAGTTAATGTACCCATTCCTAGCATGATTCCAACTAGTACTTCAATGTCGATTGGTACATTTCCAAGTTCTAATCCTAGAAATGCATCTACTTCATTGACATATATACCAACTCATGGGTATGCTCTACAAAACATGGGTTTTCCCTATGGTTGGGCTAGTCAATCCCACACCACACACACATTTGGAGGATCTCCAAATCTTCAATGTATCCCAAATATTTGGCCAAGTTCTACTTCTTTGGGAAACCCTTTACATTATAATTTTTATATTCTTAGTGGAAGTTTGGGTCCTTGTATCATGCAAACCACATGGATTTATCCTCCATATATGGGTAGAAGTGCCACGGGGGTCATCCTCCAACTTATCAAGTAGCACAATGCATGGGGAAATCCCATATACCCAACAGGTACCATTCCAAGGGGCAATCTACCTATCAACCCCATTCCGCAATGGGGTGGTAAAGTTCCAGGAAGTACCTAATATTTTTTGGGCACAAGGGGGAAATCCAACTCGGAATGCCATTCAATTCCAAGAAAACAATTCATGGCGCTATTAGGATCCACTAGTGCAAAAAGATTTTGCAGCAGCACCAATGAAGTCACCATTTCTAGCTACTCTATATATACCGGATTTATCCTGGCTAACAAACAATCATGTTCTACATATGAATGGGTGGCCAACAATACCAACCAAACTCCCATAAGATATACCAAAATTTGGCAATACTATAAGGTTGCGGTTGGTTTTCACTTATGGTGTTTATCTAACTCCCTAGTTGGAAATATTACCAGCATAGATCCATCTTAAACCCGTATCTATTAAGCACTGAGAAGGATCCAATTTCTCGAGGTGTATTTCTTTTTTTTATTTAAACTCAAGAAATTTGATCTCTCTTGATTGATAGATCTGGGCTTAATTTTTAAGTTTTTATTTTATAAACAAACATCTATTTTTTAATTACTTTTCATAATATTTTATTTTATGAACCAACAAGGATTTTTTTTAATACTTTCCATATTTTTTTTTATGAGTGGACAGGAATTTTTTTAATTATTTTGTTAGTAACAAACATTACATCACAAACCTTACAACATCTCCCCCATACTTACTTTACTTTACTTCTTTTTACTTTACTTTACTTTACTTACTTCTTTTCATTTTACTTAACTTTACTTTACTTACTTCTTTTTACACGCAATCACTTTTTACGTTTTATTAGATGTAATGCTACATTTTTACATTTTATTAGATGTAACGCTACATCACACATGTTAGAAGATCTCCCCCATACTGGGTTGTAGAGCACCTTGTTTCACTCGGTGCAATAAGGTTGCGGTTGTGGCAATAGTATATATGTATGTATGTATGTACGTATAACATTAGAAAACATGGAAAAATAGTGGCATTGAAGAACTGACTATTGGCTAGAAGTGTACGCATTTATGTCAATTAGATACTAAAATTGACATCTTAATGTGAACATATGATGCATTCTGATTTAGAGGAAAAGTAACACACCAATACTGTAAGAACATATTTTGGTTGAGTTATACCAATTTTCTATAGCTAAAAGTTCTATAATTATGAAGAAAATTCAATTTCCTACATTTCATAATTTTACATATTTTAACAAGTTGTGCTTGTACCTCTAAGAATTCCTCCTAGTCAACAAATTATTGGTTTTTCATATTTCTATTGCAACTAATTTGTTATGAGAGGAAAACATTAACTTGCACCAATCCCATCTACTAAGAAAATTTGGAAGTTATAACTAGCAAACAACCCAAAAATGAATGACAATCGAGTTCATGAGCCAATGGTTTATTTAAATAGTTTAGATGGAAAAAAATCATGGAAAGTGAGCAATTTACCTTTTTTGGGGGGGATCATTGAGTTCAAGTCTCAAGAATCCCAATTCTTAGGTTTGGATAGTGGATAGCCATCCTAGTGATTGATTCTCAGTTTGTACATAAATCATTGACCTCAAAGGTCAATAAGGTCAAGTTATTGGTTTAATAGGATCTCCACAGGATTTCTAGTTTCCCAACTTGGGAATTTGCCTTTTCTTGGATGGATCATCCAAAAATAGAAGTTTTTGGCATTTCTTGTACTTGGAATGAAATATTTTTCCTACCTTATCCATCAAAGGTCAATTGTTTACTTAAAAAATATTGTTGGCTTAATTCAATGACTTATCCTTCAAGAGAAAAAACATTGGATGGGGCAGTAAGTAAGCTTCCCAACTCACATTTGTTCTCTATCTTTGATGAAACACTACCTAGAGTGGGGAAATGCTTCCTAAATGATATGCAACCTAAATTATAATTTCCTCACAATCGATCACACCTCTCGTTAAGTGAATCATTGCATTTCCATGGTTGTTTGACAATTATAAGATTTTTTTGACACATTGGTAGTCATGGGGAGTCATTGGAGATCCAACACATTTATAGTTTTCCAAACACCAAAATGAGGCCCAAACCTTACTTTTTGAAATTTTACTCTCATCACAAATCTTTACATCAAATCTTGGGATCAAAATAAAACTCAAGTAATTCCCTACAAATAATTAAAAGTGAATTAAAACAAGCATGGATGGAATCTATTAGTTTTTTGGCTTAAAAAAAACTTTAATGTTTTTATTTGTCCTCAAATCATTAAAATACTAATTGTTGAGTTTAGAGGACATGAAGCACTTTCTTATACTGAGTGGTTGCAAGTCTTATTCTTTGTTCAAATCAGTAGTTTTCATTATCTCATAAACTAAATATCCCCTTGTTAGCAATAATTGTTTTAATATATGTTATACCTACAAGCCTAGGAATTGAATTATGGCACTTGCATTGAGTTTGTAGGCCCCAAAAATGGTAGAGTAACCATGTCCGAAATTAAAAAATCATTTTGATGGGCATCCAATAATATGCTGAAATTCCCTCATAATCTAGTTAGTATGAGTTTTTGTCACAGATTTCATAGAAGATCTTGAATGAGAATCCTATCTTTAATAATAATCTGAAAATAATGCTTATATATCTAGAGCAAAACATTGTCATTAAAATCCATATAACTACAAGAAGAAGATATAACTATAACCATAATTTTAGTATAATTGATATTAATGATAACTTCATTGTCTTTAAAGGATATAATTACAAGAATAAGATATAATTATAATCATAATTTTGATTTAATTGATATTAATGATAACTTTATAGTTTTGTATAATTGTTGGAGAGCATTGAGTTGTATATAAAGATCTTCGATAGTTTTAAGAGAGAAAATTATATCAACTTATAAGAAAATGACAAAAATAGGTTTGAATGTTAATCTCAATGTATCTCTCTTTTTCTAAACATGCCTCAATATAGATGTGAAAAAGATTGGAAAAAATTGGCACCCATCTTTTAGACATTCATATTATAATTCATACCCATTTGAGAGAGCATTAATTGTTGCACTTCATTTTAATAATAACCTTTTATTATAGCTTAAACATGGTAGAATCTTTTATGTGAGTGAAAGACGGATACCAATTTTGTTTCAACCTTGTTACTAAGTACAATGTGAAATACTTCTCTTATTTCTGTCTACAATGCTCATAAATAACTTTAATTGAGGCAATTTTATCTCTACAATGCTCGTAAATAACTTGTTTCTACCTTGTTATTAAATGAAAGATTTATCTTATTTTTGTTTTTATAATATTCATAAATATTTTTGTTTTTATAATGCTTCTACCTTGTTATTAAATGACAGATTACTCTTATTTTTGTCTTTATAATGTTCATAAATAACTATAAAAGAGAGAATGTGATTATAATGTTATCTTCGACTCATTGAAATATTTTGATGTATTAATAATTTAATTTAAGAGTATAAGCTAAATTTTTATCAATCACATAAAATAAATGTAATTACATCTTATAAGTATTTATATCATAGAATTTAGGATGGATTATTATCTATGTTTTTCGTACCTTGAAGGAGAATTGGACGATTATACTATCCAAATTGATTTTATGGATATCCTTCAAAATTCAAAATAAACAATTATAAGAAATATATATATAAACAATAGGTGGTAGCTCATGCATGGATAACTAGTAGCTCATACATGGATAACATGTGGTGATAGACAACCCATTTAAGTAAAGAAGTAGCCGAGGCATGGATAACAAGTGATTACATTAAGCATGGAGAAGAAGTAACATATAACTTGTTAATTTGTGACCTCTCTGTATTCACTGTTACAAATACAAGTTAAATGGTTGCTTTTCCTAGATTAAAAGAAGATTGGACAAATATACTAACTAAATTAATTTTATGAGACTCATTCAAAATTCTAAAAAACAATTATAAAGAAAAAGAAATATAAAAAAAACTTAATCCAATTAACTAACCCTAACTAACCGTACGAGTGACGAAGTAACACAAAGATTTACATGCAGCTCAGTTGTACTCCGGCGTTGTAGTACACCCTCCTACAGTTAATGATGTACTTATATGTCCGTAAAGCAATGAATGAAGAAAATCCAATTATGTTGCAGCAGGCAATTTGATTGACTCTCTCTGGTGGAAGAATTAATTCATAAGAATCGGCAGTATTCAGAGAATCTCGAGGATGACATTTTACTGGGGCAAGGAGGTGACCATTCTGTTCGATGGATGGAGGACGCATACACTTATCCAGTATTGGGCTTCTCTCTTGCTGTTGTTCCTGGCCACTCTTTTTTATCAATATGCTGTGAGCATAAGAGCCCGTGTAAGGATGAGCTATTCCAGCCACGAGAATTCATATATTTCAGTGGAATCACCTCAACCACGAGCAAACTCAATGCTTCTGCTGCTTACGCTATCAAAACCGTCGAAACTCTGCTGTTTGCGGTAAACGAATTGATGTGTTATCTCCTTATGCTGGCGGCCATGTCCTACAACGGGGGAGTGCTGTTGGCCATTCTGGGGGGTTTGAGTGTAGGGTTTTTCTCTTTCCTTGGTGTAAGGAATTTTAATGTTAATATTCATCGCCAAGAAAAAATCTCCATCTCTCTGCAGATCCATGTTCTTCTTGCACTTGAATATTCGTTTTTGTATCCATTGGATCATTGGATCCTCGGCACTTTATATGTGATTATTTAAAAAGATCATATGCCTATTTTCACAAAAAAATCATTGGAGCGTTACACTATAAAAAAAAAGACCAAGTGCCTCTTCTCACAAGAAATCATTGAAGCCTTATACTCTCAATAAAAGATGCTGACTCATCAAAAAATGCAAAAAAAATGCAAAAAGAGCAGAAAAGAATTGGCCCTATAAAACCCTCTTTGTGATCTCACTTCACTTCCCTTCCCTTCCCAACCCTTTGATCAAATGTAAAGGAAAACATTAACACCAACCCCACTCTAAACCCTTTCTTTTCATCCTTCCCCTTATTAAAGGCACTCACCCTTGATCCTTGATTTCCCCCCCTTCCTCTTTGGTGCTCTTTACTCCTTTTCTTTATAACAGACCAAAACATCTCTTCAAGTAGATCCTCCGGCCCTCTTTCCCTCTTTGGCCCCTCCTCTTATTCACAAACACACTTCCCTACACTTAGAGAACTTAATTTTGGCTCATTTTGTTGGACATGTGATGTACTCTTTGTAAGTAGGCTTAGTCTCATCCTAGTGCAATTTAAGGAGGTTTAGGTGAGTGATCACCCCCCTTAGTTGGGGGACTATCATGGGTGGAATCTCAAAAGGAAAATTTTGGTCTATTTTATGTTTTTTTTTTACCAATGGTTTTAATTACACCCATTATAAATTGATTTTGGTTAAGGAATTTGAGTTGTACTCTATGAGTTTTGAATGCTATGGAATACCTAAATATTGTATTGTGAAAATGAAGCCAATACAACAAGATAGAGTGAGGTGTCGCTCTCAATTAGACTAGTTTTCCTAGTTAAGGGTTTCTAAGGTAAATCTTGTATATATTGTAGGAATGTGATATTATTATTTTTATGTTTTAGATTTGGTTAACATTACTTTTTTTGCATATGTTTTTCAAACTCAATGTAAAGATAAAAGATGATAGAACTAATGATCTTCTAAGAAAACTAGAAAACTTGAAATTAAAAAAAACAAAGAAGAAATCAACAAAAAAAAAAAAAAAAGCTACCAAATATAAAACAAAATTCTCGTGCTATCTTCAATAAAGATGCTAAAATCCCCTCAAATCACATTAATAATGAAAATAATCTCCTGAAAAATAAGAAAAGCAAGGAAATGGACAAATAATAGCACAAAGAATTTGGAACCAAGCAAGCAGAGTAGCCTAAATACACAAAGCACCTAAGAGGACATTAGTACGTTCTAGGGATCCACGGGAGAACCAAGTGTATACCCAACGTAGGAAGTGCTCTTGATACATGCACATCCTTTGTTGTCTATTCAAATCCCATAGATTTGATGGTTGAGATCATTGTGGGTTTTGGGAGCCTATGGAGTGACGCCCGTCCTCTTCCAACCCACAAATCTTTACGCCATTGGATCCCCACCTCATCCAATAACACTCATCTCCTTGATCTTTATAAATGCCACCACCTTTATAAGGAATTAATAGTGGATGCGGTGGGACCAAAGTTAGAGACCATGGAGCTTTTCTTTTATGAGAAATTGATTGGTGGCTAGGCCTTTTATTTTGTTGTGGCATTAATATATTAATTTGGTTGGTTGAAGGGTACCACTTGGTGGTGATCGAGAGGTTAAAGCTCCTTTTCATAATAGGTATCTATTGAGTTTTAATGGGGCATTTAAGTTTCAAAAGGAGGCTTTTGAAACGAGGGAGGGAGCCACTTCCTCACAATGAATAAAAGGAGGTGGCTCTCAAAAATAAAGATGTGGCGGAGTAAGAAAAAGAGGAGGATGATATTGAAGAGGAGAAAAAAGGGAAGAAGAGAACATGGATAACAATGTTCTCGTTGGAGCAAGGTGTTTTTTTATATAGAAGGTAAAGGAGAAAAGGGTTTTAAAAAGAGGTATTTTCTTTATATAGAAGGTAAAGGATAACATAAATATTTACAAAACTTAACGTAAAAAGTATTGAAAATGAAAACCTTTAAAAATGAGTAATTTGGAATTTACTGAGGTTTCAATGAGTTAACTAATTAGTATTCTTAACTTTCATGTAAATTATAAAATAATCATTACATGTAAAACAACTTTAAAAAATTATACTTTTGCAAACAAAATTTAACATAAATTTAAAGTAAAAAATATTGAAAATGAAAACCATGTAAAACAACTTAAAATATTAACACTTTTGCAAACAAAACTGAACATAAATTTGTAAAACTTAAAGTAAAAAATATTGAAAATGAAAGCTTCCAAAAATAGGTGATTTGGATCAAAAATGAGTGATTTGGAATTTGTTGATTTAAATTACACTTTTGCAAACAAAACTTAACATAAATTTGCAAAACTTAAAAGTAAAAAATATTGAAAATGAAAGCCTCCAAAAATGGGTGATTTGGATAAAAAATGGGTGATTTAGAATTTATTGAGGTTTCAATAAGTTATCATGATGATAAAGCATGTTCAAACCTTAAATGCACATGCTCTTCACAATTAAGAAAATAACCAAAAAGAACTTACTAGGGTAACCTTCTAAAGTTTATGTCCTCATTTCTTTTATGTTATTGCCTTGCATAATAATAATCTTAATATATATATATATATCTTCTCATTTTTTAAATAAGCAGTTTAATTCATTAGCATTTTCATATGGCATGTGCATGTATATTATTGTTAACGTCATCTCAAGTTTCAACTTGGTAGCTCTACTTATCATTGGTGGTAATGGTGATGGTAATGGTGATGGTAATGGTGATAATGATGGAAGATACTTTAACAATTGTGGATACAAATTTTGTATGATTGTAGAAGATCTTGAGTAGAAATCTTTTCTTTAATAATAATTTGAAAATAATATTTACATATCTAAAACAAAACATTACCATTAAAAAATATAACTATAATCATAATCTTAGTTTAATTAATATTAATAATATCTTCGTAGTTTTGTATATTTGTTGAAAAGCATTGAGTTGTATATAAAGATCTTCGATAATTTTAATAAAGAGAACTATATCATCAACTTATAAGAAAATGACAAGAATAAATTTGAATATGTTAATCTTAATGCATCTCTCTTCTTCTGGACATGCCTCAATCTAAATGCAACGATTGGAAAAAAATGGGCACCCATCTCTTAGACCTTCATATTATAATACATGCCCATATGAAAGCATTAATGGTTGCACTTCATTTTAATAATAACCTTTTTTATAATGTAAACATGGTACTATCTTTTATGTGAGTGAAAACGGATACCAATTTTGTTTCTACCTTGTTACTAAGTACAAAATGAAATACTTCTCTTATTTTTGTCTACAATGTTCATAAATAACTTTAATTAAGGAGGCAATTTTGTCTCTATAACAATGCTCGCAAATTCTGCGGAAAAAACAATGCTCACAAATAACTTGTTTCTAACTTGTTATTAAATGAAATATTTTTCTTAGTTTTTGTCTTTATAATGTTCATAAATAAAGTTAATTAAAGAGGTAATTTTGTCTCTACATTCATAAATAATTATAAAGGAGAGAATGTGATTATAGGGGTATATGCACAAAGTTGGTACCCAAAAAGGCCACAACGACAGCGCGTGAGCGGAAAAAAAAAGAGACGCGCATGCGCATCCAAATGTGCGCACACGTCTCTACTTTGGCAATGTCGAACGTCCGCATGGTTGAGCCTAAGTGGACAAAAGGCACGCGCATGCATTATTGACGCGTACACACAAACTGGCGTGCATGCCCCTGTGTTTTTTATTACAAAAAATAGAGCTCATGGGTTTGTCATTTTCAACAAACCCGCAAGCACATATTGGGCAAACAGTGACCCCGCGAACGCGTATCAGAGCACCTGACTTCTCCTCAACATTTCCAAATTGCCCTTACACCACGGCGCCAACCATTTCTCCAGGTAGGTGCTGAACAAAGCATCCATTTGTTGTTATTTTTGTTTTTTTGTTTGTTTTCCATTTGAATTTTAATTTAAAAAATAATTTACAATCCATTTAAAAACCAAAAAAAAATCATTGCAAACCATCTACACCTAATAAGATGACAACACCTGAACCATCTGATGAAACCAATGAAACCCGACCTTCAGAAGACAACATGGGAACCGACAATAAACCAAATGAAAACCCTGAAGATCAATTACACCAAGATTTAAATCAATTGAGGGCACTAAGTAATGAATTGAACAGCACCAAGGAACCCTCTCAGGTTTCCTTGGCTTCATCATTGCAACACATTATTGAATCAATCAATATTGCACACAATGAGATAACAAACTTGAGCCAATACAGGGCTCGAATGAGGGAACACTAATCCACTGGGTTGTTGAAAGAGTAGATAAAAGACCTCAATATCACCAAAGCCCAGTTGTAAAGAAAAATCATAGTTCCCTCGACAAGACAGCCTCCAGCTGTGACGAGGAGACGGGTTTGCATGGACTGGTGTATTTACCAGCCATGGAGAGATAACTAGAGAAAGAGGTGGTTCATGGTGTTTGACAAGCCCATGTGCAACAATTTGGAGGTCCCACAGTATTTCCTTCAAAAATTGTGGGCTGAGTTTGAGCTAGGGTACCATGTCAACCATTTTGACATCACTAAGTTTTAGGGTGTCGGTCTTGGCTCTTCCCAAGATCGACCTCAGACGCACCGCAACCCACTTAGAGGACCTCTTGCACCCAGGAGAGAGCCAAACCCCCCTCCTCAGCAACCCGGGTTTGGTAGCAGCCTAGATGAGATTGATGTCCCTGTCAGACGTACTACACATCACTTGCTTAGACATACCAGAGTTGTGGCCATGTCTTCACAGAGCCAGGGGGACATCTATGAGACACAGACAGCTGCAAAGTCTATGGGTGGTGGTCGAGACATGCCAGGTACAGGTGGAACTCAAGCGGGGCCTTCTAGTTCTATTGGAACAACGGCACATCGTTGTTCTCACTGTGGTCATTCTTGCCATGGTGATACGCAATAGCATGCCACAGGGAGCTTCATGGATCAATTTTTCTATTATTTTATTTAATGTTCAAGTATTTGTTGTATTTTATTTGATATTGTATTGTTTAATATATTTAAATTTGAATTACACGATGTTGACTTTATTTGTTTTAATGTACAGTTATTCAAGGCCAGGTATCCATCCCCCAGGTGGGAGGACGTTAGTTCCTTTGACCTCAATGGAGGCATGGAAACAACAGAGGAGATTGCAGCACCATACACACAGGTGACTTCTTTACTTTGAACAATTAGATCCTGTTACTAGTAATTTGTGTTCAGCAATTACAAATTAATTAGCACTGAGTAATTATCATATTATCATCGTATTTTACAGTAATGTTTATCATATTGTCTAAATTATTTGAGAGCTATAAATTCATATAATCCAACCAAACAAAAATGAAACCTTATAAAACATGAAAACATAAGAAAACTAGAAACATTTGTCCATGTTCGCTTTAGGCATCCTAGACCTCTAATGATTATACAAATGGGAGAGAAATTTCCAAAATATGTCATTCTTACTTGACCAATGATGAGCCCACAGCTAGGGTTTTGGTGATGCCCGCAATGTCCTTCATCCTCAGACTACCATCCAATGCTTGCTTGCTCTTCTTGTTCTTGACCAATGCCATGTGTGTTATTGTTTCTTTGCCATTTGTCACTATGTCATCCAAGTTATCTTTGCCATGTACTCTGCTTGTCCAAATCATCTTCAAATGACCACAGTATGGGTCATTTGACTCTTGGCTCAATAGGTGTGCCAATGGCTCCAATGCCCATCACTTTGTCCACCAAATCAACCTTTGTTGCCATGCCCTTATGCCATGTGTTATTCAAGCTTAAACTTTGAGAATATATTACCATGGTAATTATCACTTTCCCTCGTATTCTACTAATAGGTTCTTTAAATGGTAAAGGTGGTCAAATCACTTCTATGCTTCTGCTAACTTTGTTGCATCAATTGAGTTCACTGAGATGTTGTACTTGTCACTTTTGCATCCACCGAGACCAATAGGAAAACTATTTATTGCTATTAATTTTCACTACATTGTGCAAAACTCTCAGGAAAAAGAGAATCATAGTGGCCAAGCTTCTGGAAATTCAAGAACCTGATGTTTCTCATGTCCTTATTACCCTAGTTTATTATCACCGGATTTCCAATTTATTCTAATATTTGAGACTGAAAGTAATCATACTACTACTCCTAGAACATGCTATTGGGAAAGACATATAAACAATGTAAAACAACTTATCACATGTATTGTCACTAAAGTTTTTGAAAATGATGTAAGGCCCATAAGGAAGAGTGGTAATCTTACAAATATGGTCTATGGGGCCTTGCTATTATCTTGATTCAAAAACAACTTGGTAAAACATTTGGCATCAAGAATACTCATTTAACTCATTTCACTCAAGATTTATATGGTTTCAATCAAGTGATATCATTCTAACAACATAGCTATTCAATCAAGAACACATAATTACTCATTCAATGTAGAAGAACATGGCACATTCAAGCTTGTAAGTAAGTTAATCATGAAAAATATTTATTTTTCTTCATTTTTCTAATGATCAACACTCTGAAGTGTATTAAATAACATGCACACTAACTTAATTGCTATTTAGCACCTCTTTGCAAATTGAAACAATGAGATTCCATTTTATTTGATGATGTAAATGTTATGGAAATAAAGGGACTCAAGATCCTCACTCTAGGGATGCAAATACTTTTCCACTGGGTGAATCAAGCTTGTAGGAAACTACAAATCTATAAAAAGACATCAAAACCTAGGAAATCTTCATCAAGAACCCAAACACATTACATAGGTTTCCAATTCAAGTTTGTAAATGGACATGAATTCCATTCGCTTATGAGGAACTGCACATCTCTCTAGGGCCAAAGGAAAAGCTCACCTACTCATGGGGATGACTCTAGAAAAGGAAAATCTCACCATGTCACCTTCTATTCCTTATCACCTTATTTAATTTTAATTTCATGCCATGCCACCTTCTATCCTTTCAGAATATTGAATATCAATGAAAACTTTTCCCATGAAACACTTTAAGCATAAATTGTCAACGTTCCTTGCCACATTATCTTCAATGAATGACCACATAATGGGTCATTTGTTCCTATCATGGGCCCAATCCAATGTGGGTCAAAGGAATCAATCCCCACAACCATGTTCTTTACCAAGTCTTGAACAAATGGACTGCACCAATACAATAAAAACATTATATAATATCCAAAGCCCATTAAACCACTATCATCTAACTTGAATATAAATTAATTGCATTCATGTTTTTTAAGTACTATCGTTGTCATTCTCATTGGCATTATGTTTGATATTGTTAATATTGTTTTTATAAATTCAGTCTAAAAATTGTAGTGTTCACACAAGTGTCCACAGGCTCCAGCGACTAGCCACTGCCACCGAGGACCAGCAGTTCTCCACGTGCGCAGGAATTATGTGTATTAAAGCATAAATTTAATTTCAAATATGATGACTTGTCCGTGTATATTTATATTTTTCTATATTAAACTATGAGGTTATAAATGTGTATGCAGGTGTGAGCACCTCAGCCTGGCATTGCCGTTATTCCTCCCTCCCCGACCTTTCAACCACCTTATATGCCAGTTGTATCCCCTGGCATACATGCCTCATTCCCCACCCCCTTCCATCCAGCCCCCCCCTTTCCTATATAGCACCACAGTTCCATCAAGCTCCCCCTTACGTTTCATATCCAGCTCCACCTTCATATCAGTTTCCCATGTTCCCAGCCTCCCCCATCTGACCACGGCACACCACCCATCCACAGTCACCCATCCCTCTACTAGAACAAAGACCTCGCGCCCCCCCCCCCACATTCCCCCACCACACTCGCTTCCCCTTCTAGGGTGCCCCGATCCATACTATAGCCAACTGGGGTTTATAGCCCTAGACGTGCATCTCTACTTCGCCCACTCCAGTCCATGCCTCCTTCTTCCACCCCCCTTCTTCCACTATTCCCCCTAGTGGTGTAGCCACCGTCGATGTGGCTACATCCTCCCCTTTACCGTCCACCCTATCATTGGAGCAGGCTATCCAGCCGACTACTCCATCCGCCAACCCCAAAGACCAGTCAATTGTGTTCACAGTGAAATTGACTAGTTTATGAAAATCTCGTTCAATTTTAATGAAAATTACTATATGCATCTAGTTTCATCATTAAGTTGATTGTTTTAAATGTTGCAGGGTGTCATTGCCGAGAGACTAGGATCACAGAGGAGGGAGACCCCCTCATGACTTACAGTCTCGCATGCGGTGAGTTATCCAAGATTTGAAAACTATTTTTATTTTGAAATTATGTTTTATACTTGTATAATTGCCAAGAAAAGTTGACATATTATTGTTGTCATTTCAGGGCTCAAGGGGATGTGCTCCAAGACACCGGAAGGACCCAGCTTGCTCTAGCACAAAGAAGAGGAAGATCGATTTTGGAGATGCACCTGGGAGCTCCAAGGGTGGGAAGGAGTATTGAGAGACCCTCCTATGTTCACTAGCCATGATGTGGCATTTTCGGCACGAGTTGCCATATTTTGTATAGGGCATAAGTTGCCTTTTTTTGTATGGGGCACGAGTTTCCATTATATAGACGATGGGAACGATGTTCCATTTTTCCAAAAAAGTGTACATGATTGGATCATTTTTGCATATTAATAGATGGATCTGCACTTGTGTATATGAGTTTGTCTTTGATTACATTTTTGCATACATGATTTTGTCTTCGATAAGAATGTTATGGAAAAGTTCTCACATACATATAGATATTATTTCTAGACACCAAGTGACCTCAATATGAGTCCCTTGTATTTGAATGGGTCTTGCATCTTTTCCTTTTAGCAACAACATACCTAGCCAAGCAAACTAAGGAGTGATATTTACATTACAAAGTGTTGTGACTTTAGGGCTACAAAAAAATAAATAGGAGATGATGATTTATTCCATACTTAACCTTGTGATGGTTATAATAGTCAATTCTAACAAGCATTGCATCACATATTATATCAAATTAACCTAGATATATCAGAAGTTCATATGTGTGCTTGGATGGAAGAGTTAACCATGTCACTTGAATTAGTTCAAACATGAGGAATGTGCATAGGTACAATTGGATTAAGCAATAAAATAGAATTGTTAATGTAGTTACATACGGATCAATATTTGTGTGTTAGTGTGTGCCTTTAATGAAAGCATGGTTAAAGTGTTGAACTACTACTTGCACAAGTTGGCATAGACCCTTAGGGTTAATAATATCTTCAATGTTTCGGTAATATTGATAATCACTCTTTGTAATTTAAGTATCTTGGATTTTTCTAGGTTAAGACACATATTGAACATAGTCAATTCAATGGTTCAAGACATCATTTTACCCCATGATCCATGGAAGATTCATTGGAGTCATATGAACCTCATTGTCATCACCTCAACCATGGTCAAGGCGCCAAGATCCGTCCTTAGTAGTCAAAACCTCATGTTGGCACCCTATCACACTCAAAGATAAAAAAAAATCTTTTAAAGGGCATGTCTGGGGGTTGAGGGAATCTCGATGGATAATATCCTTAAAACATTTATATTCAATTTGAGGCCTCATATGTCCTCGCCTTATCATTTTCAATACCTAAAGACCCATTCTTAGTGCACAAAACCTCCAAATGGAATCTATATCCAAAACAAAGACCATGTATCCCATCTAGAGAGCTTGTGTAGTGATTTAAGGACTTGTTCATGAATCATGAGCATGCAGATATTCATTTAGGTCCTAATAACCTTTATATTTTTTAATCACCATGCTCAAGGTCTAGAGACCCATCCCTTGTGTTGAAAATTCTCTATTGGCATTGTTGTAGTAGCTTTATTCAACTAGTCAACTAGGATAAAGAGTTGATTGGAGGTATACATTGTAAAAATAAATATTTGTTAGGGATTAATAAAAGGCTTATTATTGATGGCTCTAAAGTTACATTCTCCCCTTTCTTATTTTCCATTTATGTGTATGAATATGTAAATATATCTTGGATAATGACACATGGATGGATAGATTGGGAAAATTTTAGATGAATGCCTAGAGCTCTACACACAAGTTAAAGAAAAAGAAAAAAAACTCCTAACATTGGGAACAAATAGCCAAAACCAACAATGCAATTAGAACACAATGAACAAATAGCTTCACCCAACAAAATTATATTTAACAATACACATATTCATAGACTTGGTTCCCCATGCTCAATGCTCACTATATTCAACAATACACTTATCTTAAATTTAATTCATGTCTTGTTAAATATTTCATAATTAAATAGCTATTTGAGAGCACCACCTTAGACCAAGCCATACCATTAATATAAAATGTACATTAGAGAAATGACCTAATTCAATTTCCTTTTATAACTCTAACCCTAACCCTCACCCAAACCCTAACACTAAACCATCTTCTTCATCATCATCATCACTATCCCCATCATCATCAACGTCTTCATCATCACCATCATCATCATCATGAACATATTCATCATCATTGTCATATCTAGGTTCCTCATCAACATCTCCATCATCACATCTTCTTCATCATCACCATCGCCATCTTCATCACCATCACCATCATCATCAATGTCTTCATCATCATTAACTCTAACTCTAACCCTAATTCAATTTCCTTCTATAACTCTAGTGCTAACCCTTACCCAAACCCTAGCATTAAACCATCTTCTTCATCATCACCATCACCATCACCACCATCATCAACGTCTTCATCATCATCACCATCATCATCATCATGAACATCTTCATCATCCTTGTCATCTCTAGGTTCCTCATCAACATCTTCATCATCACATATTTTTTGTCATCATCATTATTATCTTCATCACCATCACCATCTTCATCATCATCATTAACTCTAACTCTAACCCTAATTCAATTTCCTTCTATAACTCTAGCTCTAACCCTCACCCAAACCCTAGCACTAAACTATCTTCTTCATCATCACCATCACCACCATCATGAACATCTTCATCATCATCACCATCATCATCATCATGAACATCTTCATCATCATTGTCATCTCTAGGTTCCTCATCAACATCTCCATCATCAAATCTTCTTCGTCATCATCATCATCATCTTCATCACCATCACCATCATTATCAACGTCTTCATCATCATCACCATCTTCATCATCATCACTAACTCTAACTCTAACCCTAATTCAATTTCATTCTATAATTATAGCCCTAACCCTCACCCAAACCCTAGCACTAAACCATCTTCTTCATCATCACCATCACCGCCATCATCAACGTCTTCATCATCATCACCATCATCATCATCATCATTAACTCTAACTCTAACCCTAATTCAATTTCCTTCTATAACTCTATCCCTAACCCTCACCCAAACCCTAGCACTAAACCATCTTCTTCATCATCACCATCACCATCACCATCACCATCATCATCAACGTCTACATCATTATCACCACCATCATCATCATCATTAAATCTAACTCTAACCCTAATTCAATTTCCTTCTATAACTCTAGCCCTAACCCTCACCCAAACCCTAGCACTAAACCAGCTTCTTCACCATCACCATCACCATCATCATCAACGTCTTCATCATCATCACCATCATCATCATCATGAACATCTTCATCATCATTTTCAACTCTAGGTTCCTCATCAACATCTCCATCATCACATCTTCTTCGTCATCATCATCATCATCATCTTCATCACCATCACCAACATCATCAACATCTTCATCATCATCGCCATCTTCATCATCATTGTTAACTCTAACTCTAACCCTCCTTCAATTTCCTTCTATAACTCTAACCCTAACCCTCACCCAAACCTTAGCACTAAACCATCTTCTTCATCATCACCATCACCATCACCATCATCATCAACGTCTTCATCATCATCACCATCATCATCATCATGAACATCTTTGTCATCATTTTCATCTCTAGGTTCCTCATCAACATCTCCATCATCACATCTTCTTCGTCATCATCATCATCATCTTCATCAACATCACCACCATCATCAACGTCTTCATCATCATCACCATCTTCATCATCATTGTTAACTCTAACTCTAACCCTAATTCAATTTCCTTCTATAACTCTAACCCTAACCCTCACCCAAACCCTAACTAAACCATCTTCTTCATCATCACCATCACCATCACCATCACTATCATCATTAACGTCTTCATCATCATCACCATCATCACAAGTGGTATTCCCTACTAGAAGCTGAGGCAGCTAAACATTGCTTAGGGGAGAGGCTCCTAATGTTGTGCGGGGACTAGTAATGGTCATGGTTCCCGTCACATCAACCACCCAAATATTGAACATTCCCAGCTTAAAAGAAAATCACAAAATTTCATATTTATGCATAAATATATATTATATTAAGTCCAAAAAGCATTTAATAGCTGGTTAGAACCCTAGCTGACAGTGGACAGTCCATTTAATGCAAACATTACAAACCATCAAGTCCAATTGAGAACTAAGTCTATCTTACCATTAATACCAAATTTAACATCAAAACAACCTATCATGCTTAATCTACTAAGTACACCCTGGGCATCACATCAGCCCTCATGAACCACAACTGGAGAAGCAACAATCATATAGCAGGATGCATTGTTCCATCACCCATTACCACCTGCACACTGCAAGTGAAATGGAGGGTCAGCATCTGGTCTAGAATTAATCAACAACTCACACATGCAACCTCAATAAATGACACCCTCCCACTGAAAAAATCAAATCACTCATTAAAATTCATGAAATCAGAAGGAGCAACAAAACTCTACGAAAACCCAAAATCAAATCATCCATTAAACTCTAAAGTCAACAAAACAGAATTCGCTGCCCAAGATCAAATCAAGCATTAAACTCAACCAAAGCACATTAAACTCTTAAATTAGCAAAACAGAATTCGCTGCCCAAGATCAAATCAAGCATTAAACTCAACCAAAGCACATGGATCAGCAAAAGCAGGCATTAATCGAATTCCCAACTGCCAAAAATCAAATCATCCATTAAGCACACTAAGAGCACATCGATCATGCAAATAGATGTCTCCAGCCATTGGATCGGTGCCAAATCAATCCCAGCCTCCCATTCCCAGAATTAACCTTGCAATCCATGTCAATTCCCCTAAACAATCATTTTCAACATAAAAAAACTATAAACCAACCTCTTTGCACACAGTTGAATCCATTTGCATTCCTTGGATTCATCTATCATTCAAGCAGTGCATTTATCATCTATCATCTAGGACTCAACCATTCATTAACAACCCAACAGTGTGTGCACAGTGTTTCAGGTATTGACAGTCAGTTATTTCATGTATCCATTTAGTTAACCATCTAAGTTTTCACACATCCATTAACTATCCTTTTCACAGACCCATTCTATTTCCTTGCATAGTAGATCAGATTTCCTTTACAATTAGATTAAAATTTTTAATGTCATTTCAGATTACTGAATTGGATTATGAAAACATTATATTTCCTTGCAAAGTAGATCAGATTTCCTTTACAATCAGATTAAATTTTTTAATGTCATTTCATATTATCGAATTGGATTATGAAAATGTTAGAAATAATGCAGAAATGAGTTGACAATTGTTCGTTATTGAAATTATGATAAGTTATTACTAGATTTTAGTGACCATTAATTCTAGGTTGTATTAACTATTTTCAGATATCTAAATCCACTCTTTTAGAATCTAAAAAAATTATTCCTGATCGTGATCCATTGTCTGAAATCCACTGATGGGCTGAAACACTGTGCACACACTGATCAATTGTATCAAAAAACTATTCCTGATCAACAAGGACTCAACCATTCATCAACTTCCCACAAGTGTATGCACAGTGTTTCAGGTATTAACAGTACATTCCAGTCACATATCCATTCTATTAACTAGTTTAAAATATGCTACTCACAGTTTGACCACTGCAGAATGATATATAATACTCACAGGTTAATTGAATGGATATAATACCCTATTAAATGTTACATGTATGGATTGTGTAGATTCTCATAGCCATTCCAAGAGTCAATATTGCACGTCGTACAAGGAATACAAGGAAGCGAGGTACCCAACTACAATGCACATCATCGAATGAGGAAAGGGCCTGTGTTTCAAATGACGACATTGCTACAACAAATTCTTAGAATGGTCCTTTGGAAGAGGTAGATGGTGTGGTTCCACCATTAACGACAGATCCATCACCAACCATAGTGCCAACGTCGCCATATTGCCACCATCTTCCGTAGTGCAAGGTTCCATTTCAACGAAGAAAATCAGTGCAATTAGAGGATGGACAAAAGAAGACATGTTAGCTGCAATTGACGATGTCGAATTCAAGGGGTTTTTAGTTAGAGCAGCGGCCAAAAAATATGGGATTGCACCCACGTCAATCCATTACTAGATAAATGTCCAGACCCATACCAAGAGGAGAGGTCCTCTTATAGTCATGACTGAACAGGAGGAGGAGGAGGTGGTGGTGTGGTGTAAGGAGATGGCCAAATTGGGACATGGGCTAGAGTTGATACAACTGAAATCAACTGTTGCTCAAATCTATCAAGGGAGGCCAAACCCATTCAGAGATGGGTTTCTAGGTAAGTCATGGTGGCCTGGTTTCATGAAAAGGCATCCATAGCTAGTGCTATGAACTGCAGAGGGCCTGGATAGAGACAGGGCATTGAATCTACGCCCCACAGTTGTGTCCAAGTTCTATGACACTCTTTCTTCTGCATATGAGAAACACTCTTACGCTCCAGACCATATTTGGAACTGCGACGAGACAGGGTTACAGGCAGTAAGAAATTGTGGCATGCGGGTCATTGCAAAGAGAGGGAGTAGGAATGTTCCAAAGATTCTTCCCAAGAGCAGGGAGTGGATAACCATTCTATCATGTGTGAATGCAATTGGTATGGAAATCTCGAGGTTTTATTTGTTCAAGGGAAAAAATCGACTGCAAAACTATATCCAAAACTGTGAACTTGGGGCATGCATGGATGCACATCCCCATGCATGGATGACTAAAGAACTTTTCTTGAATTAGCCTTGCCACTTTGCAGCATCTGTACCAGGTGGTGTCTCCCCTGAAAACAGGCACTTGTTGGTTTTAGATGGCCATGGAAGCCACATTGTTGTGCAAACCATCGAGGAGGCAAACAGGTTGGGCATTGACTTGTTAACACTTCATGCTCACACCACTCACAGGTTGCAGCCCCTGGATGTGAGTGTGTTTGGGCCTTTCAAGGCTTATTTCAGGTCGGAACGTGTTGCATGGATGACGAAGAACCTAGGGGTAGAGGTAAAGAGGTTTGAGTTAGCTGAACTTGCAGGAAAGGCTTTCAAAAGGGCTCTCACATCCTCGAATATCAAGGTTGGATTTAGGCGAATAGGTATCTGGCCATTGAATTATGATGCTCTTATGCATGACACGGGGTGTAGCCAAGCATTTGATGTGGATGGCCAAGAAGCTGTGGCTGGCCAAGATCTTGAGGATGTCAAAGAGCAATTGGATGGGCATCAAGAGGCAGATGCTGTGGACAACATCATGTCCCTTTCTCAAGGAAACTACCAAGGAGTTGGTGCTGCTGTTGATGATGAAAAGGTTAGCGCTACACAATTTGATGACGAAGCAGCAGAAGATAACATGGGACTAGGTGGTGCAGCCGACACACAAGTGGATTCTATGGCACATATAAATGTGGTCGATGGTTGTCACAGTCTAGGAAGCAACAATGACACATTAACAGTGCCAACCCAAGTATCCCAACCATCATGGATGGTAGAGGCCATGATGAACTTGAACAGACACATTGGCCGTTCCACAAACGATGAAAGCATGAACATGCCTTTGTAGCCAGATGAGATTGTCCATTTTTATGTTGATGGTGGGTTGATAGAAGAACCTAACATAGACAACCAAGATGCAGCTGAAGAATATACTGCAGCAGAAGAACCTCTCATAGCAGAAGAACCATTGCTAGGGAACACACTAAGGCTTGGCCAATTCCTAAACTTGCCAATGGAGAGAGTGTCAATGCAAGGAAGGGAAGGACAGACAGACATTCTCCGCTTGGGCCGGAGTTCAAATTGTTAAGATTTAATATGCTAAGACAGAAAATAGCAACATTACATTCCATTTCACAATAATAGCATATACAGGATCACTGAAGAAACAACAAGCACAGCATAAACACAAGAGACACAAATTTATCCTGGGAAACCCTCATGGGGTAGAAAACCTAGCAAAGCTTCCTCAATATAGATGACCAACAAATACAAAAGATGTAACCCTGAGCATAAGCTCCTCCTTCTCCATAGCAGACCTCTCTCTCATAAGTGTGCCACTCACAAGTGAGTGAGTGTGTGTAAAATGAGGAATACACCTCCTCTATTTATACACTACTCCGACTTGTCTTTTACACAAATCATGTAGGCTCGTATTTAACCATTGGGTTAAATACCCCACTACAAATGACTGGGCCGACCCCTCTAGGGTGTTCTAATAACCCTTTGACCCACATAACACATACAAGGTCGACCCCCACTAGGGAAGTCTAATAACCCAAGTTACCACAATCTGACGGAGGAATAAACATCTCCGGATATACAATAAGATCTTCAAGGAGGAATAAAACATCTCCAGAATAATAAAGTACAAATATAATATTATTTGAAGTTACAATATCTCAACACTCCCCCTTAACGAGAAGGATATTATAACGGCATCTACACGAGCAAGGAGTCATCAACATCATACATGATACATCTATAAATCATTGGAAGCTTTCTCAACATCATCAGTAACTCAAGCAGTTACTGGAACATCTTCAATACTGGAACATCAACATCTTCATTACTGAGTCTTTATCTTCTGCATCACTCGAACAGCTACAACAACATCAACATCTGGATCCTCACGATCATCAGCATCGTCATCATACGATCATCAGCATCGGGATCATCTCGATCTACAGCATCTGGATCATCACGATCTACAGCATCTGGATCATCACGATCTACAGCATCTGGATCATCTCGATCTACAGCATCTGGATCATCTCGATCTACAGCATCTGGATCATCATCTCGATCTACATGATCAGCAACATCGTCATCTAGATCAACAGTATTAGTATTCACACCAATACAAGTATACACATCATCAATACAAGTATCCTCAACAATACAAGTATCCTCATCAATACAAGTATCATCATCAATACATATCATCAATACAAGTATCAATACATCAATACAAGTATCCTCATCAGTGATAATAGCAGCATACCCTGCAACACACATAATCATATTATA
Organism: Larix kaempferi; assembly: GCA_027924585.1. NCBI lineage: Eukaryota > Viridiplantae > Streptophyta > Pinopsida > Pinales > Pinaceae > Larix > Larix kaempferi. The sequence continues at coordinate 8,591,820 of BSBM01000008.1, forward strand.
GGATGATCAATCTTGCTCTCTTTAGGACATAGGTCCATGGATGATACAATCCAGATCAAGTTCCAGGATGATCAATCCTTATCACTTTAAGACAAGTCTCATGTCTAGGGACGATGCAATCCCATCACGTACATTTTGAACCCAGTTCATGGACGATGCAGTCCTCACACGTACCTTTAAGACAAGTCTCATGTCTAGGGATGATGCAATCCCAACACGTACATTTTGAACCCAGTTCATGGACGATGCAGTCCTCACACGTACCTTTAAGACAAGTCTCATGTCTAGGGATGATGCAATCCCATCACGTACATTTTGAACCCAGTTCATGGACGATGCAGTCCTCACACGTACCTTTAAGACAAGTCTCATGTCTAGGGATGATGCAATCCCATCACGTACATTTTGAACCTAGTTCATCGACGATGCAGTCCTCACACGTACCTTTAAGACAAGTCTCATGTCTAGGGATGATGCAATCCCAACACGTACATTTTGAACACAGTTCATGGACGATGCAGTCCTCACACGTACCTTTAGGACAAGTCTCATGTCTAGGGATGATGCAATCCCAACACGTACATTTTGAACCTAGTTCATGGATGATGCAGTCCTCACACGTACCTTTAAGACAAGTCTCATGTCTAGGGATGATGCAATCCCATCACGTACATTTTGAACCGAGGTCCAGGGACGATGCAGTCCTATCTTCAATTCTCGGAGACATCAGTCTACGGATCAATTCTAGGACCTAAGTCCAGGGAAGATACAATCCCCCACCTGTTCATTCAGGACTTCATTCTCGGAGACATCTTGTCTATGGCTCTCTTTAGGACTAAAGTCCAGGGATGATCCAATCCTCACATGTCCACCAAGGACTTCATTCTCGAAGACATACGTCTACGGCTCTCTTTAGGACTGAATTCCAGGGATGATCCAATCCCCACATGTCCACCAAGGACTTCATTATCGAAGACATACGTCTACGGCTCCTTTTAGGACTGAAGCCCAGGGATGATCCAATCCCCACATGTCCACCAAGGACTTCATTATCGAAGACATACATCTACGACTCCTTTTAGAACATGTGTTCAAGGATGATGCAATCCCTCTTCTTTCTCGGAGACACCTGTCTATGGATCCTTTTAGAACATGTGTTCAAGGATGATGCAATCCCTCTTCTTTCTCGGAGACACTTGTCTACGGATCCTTTTAGAACATGTGTTCAAGGATTATGCAATCCCTCTTCTTTCTCGGAGACATCTGTCTACGGTTCCTTTTAGAACATATGTTCAAGGATGATGCAATCCCCCTGGTCACCTTAGACCCTATCTAGGGACCATCCACCAACCTCTTTGTCGACGTCACCAATATAGGTATCCACATCATCGACCTCACTATCGATGTGGGCAATCTCATCATAAGTGATCACATCACTCCCCCTTTCGAGGAGGGTCCTTCTAAACTATATTAAGTTTGTCTCAGAAAACTTTACTTGAGGTAGAGGTTTGGTTAGTACATTGGATCGGTAGAGTTTTGGTTAGTACATTGGTAACTTGTTACAAATTCAAACTTTAATTCCTTTCTGCACCATATCTTGTATATAGAAATGTTAGATCTCTATGTGCTTTGACTTATCATGGAACACTGGATTCTCTGCCATTTTGGTACAACTCTGTTTGTCACATAGGATCATAGTTGGGTCCATTTCTATGTCAAACAATTCTGAAGCCATACCGCTTCACAACTAGCAGAGCAAGCAGCCATATATTCTGCTTGTGTTGAGAGCCACACTAGATTGCTTCGATCATGGCTGATCCTAGACAATAACATCCTCTCGATGTGCTCTTCCTGTCTGATACACTTTCTACCCAATCAACATCTGTGTAGCCATCTGAAGTCATGATCTCTAAGATAACATAGATCAAAGTCTATCGTATCCTTTAGGTACCTCATCACATGCTTTGCAACTAACAGGTGAACACATCTAGTTTCCACTAGATACTGACTCAAGGTGTTCATAGCAAAGCATATATCTGACCTAGTATTCGTTAGACACATCAATGACTCAATAATTTGTCTCTACAGAGTTATATCTACTAACTCTGATGAGTCATCCGCTAACATCTTCGAGTTGGAATCCATGAGAGTGGCCATTCCAACACATCAAGTCGTTTTAATATTTCCCAGTAGACTTTCCCTAGTTGAGAAAGATTCCTTCTAAGCCTTGCCATACTTCAGACCTAGGAAGTAATGCATCAATCTGAGATCTTTCTTTTCATTTCTGCAGCCATCTTCTTCTTTCTTTTCATGATCTATTTGTAAAAATAGATCATCCTCATACAGTAATAGTATGATAGGTTCATCATTCGTAACAGATCAGTTTTACTTTTGGTAAAGCCCAAGCTTATCAAGAACGTGTCAATTCTCCCTTTGTGACTGAACATCATTCACACTCTGCATTGAGTGATCTTCTGCATATCTATCTATGCCATCTCTTGTCAGATGGGTCTACTGATATGAGCCTCAATATCATTCTAACTCTATGGTGACTTCTTTCTTGCATCCATGTCATCTGTGTATAGAAACCATATTCAACCTTGTAGCAAAGGTTGAGATCCACATCACCCATGGTGATCATTAAGCTCATCAATTGATTATCGATCCTGGGTACCCATACAAAACCTGATTCACACTTCTTCTTTAATTACATCATTAAGAGAATGGTCTTATCTAGCCACTTGGAGCAAACATCTCGTCATGATTCTCTTCCTCTTTCTAAGAGAATCTTTTAGCCACGAGCCTTCTATATTATGTTTGATTTGTAAATCTTTTGTTGACCATCCATCACTTGTTCGGTATTCGTCATTCTTCATGATCTTTCCTACAAATCAATTTTAAGTATATGTTTAGTAATGCTTCATAATCATCAAATCATGTTGACATGATAACCTATTATGCATACAGATATCATTTACATAGTTATGCAACTATCTTGACCAATACTTTGGCAGAACACTTTTCCATATCCTGTATGCATACAATGGTTATCTAGATGCCTTCCATCTCTACCAGAACATACTATTGAGAGTGTGCACAGCTCTCAGCATGTCAGCAAAGAGGTTTCATTCTAGACAAGCAACAATGGAATGTTTGTCCAACTTACCAATCATATGCATATTAGTAGTATACTGTTCAATGCTATATGAATGTTTACACTCAACATGATATATTCTAGGAATACAAATATGCATACAACTATTACAAGCAATATCATTTATTATTTCAAATAACAACTCAAATACTTATCTTTTATGTTTGTGTGGTTGCCTTCCGCTTGATCTTCTATATGTCTTTTGAACTTTTATTCATTCTGTACCACTATGCATGCTCAAGTGTGCACTAGTGTCATCCTCATGATCTCATACACAAACATACATTCATTAGTATATTCTCAATATTATCAAAACATTATAATTATAAATAATCTTGAATATGTATAGTCATGATCATTAGTATTCAGGGTTTCAAGGAAGTCTTCTTTTACTCATGCATATTCTTGTTTGATCATAGTACTCTTCTGGTTAGTTAAATCATCAAGATAATATGCATAAATCCTTGATTACTAACTTTATGAATAAGCATAACCAATCATACCAAGTATACTTATATAAGGGATCCTAGCACAAGGTAAGATTCTAACTTGACATAGGAAAACATACCTGGATTAGTATACCTGCTTAGTTATGTCTAACATACCTAAACAATATCTTCTTTGTTCTCTTCAATGATTAGAGATCTTGTACTAGAACCTGCATATCTCATAGGTTAAGCATAATATAACAAAGTAATACATACCTCATAATTAGAACAAAGATTATGGATGAGTCTTTGTCTTCATGTTGTCATGGTCATGGAACTTGATTTGTCTTTCGTGATGTACCTGTATCTTGTTAGCAGACAACATCAACCTCATACAACACTATAATGCATTAGTACAATCATATAGCCCTAATCAATGAATGTCTTCGATCATTCACATGCATTCATACTGTTACTAGGGTGATAAGACAATTCTAACATTAATCAAGATTGTACTAATAAATAATATGAAGACAAACACATTATGAACTTAATCAGGAATCAAATTTCAAGACATACCTGAACCTTCTTAAGTCATACCTGTTAAGACTTCTTGTAGTCTTCTTATGTAAGGCCTTAGCCTCAACTCCCCCTGAAACTTGATCTGGAGCTTGATTAGGGTTTGCTAGAGAAACCCTAAAAATTCAATCTTTGACTTTCACAATTCTAAATGGATGGAAAGATGTGTCTTGCTGAGCTGATCAAACTAGCATACTTCAATTTTGAAATCTCCAAAATTTGACCCCTCAAGATTGCCTTCGAAACTTCTGGATCTTCTGGACAAGATCCCTGAACTAGGGTTTGATGAAGCCCACCTTTCTTCCCAATCAAAAGGTTCAATCCAAGGCTCTAAAATCTTATTTTTCTAAGGAGCTTCCAGTCGTGGTCACAGACTTCAAAAATTCCAACTTTTACTGAAGCCCTAATTTTCCATCTTTTTGATCAAAATCCCGAATTGGGGTTTGATCAAGCCTGGTCTTCTACCTAACCAAAAAATTCGATCTTCATCTCTAAATTTTGATTTTTCTAAGTAGCATTCAGCCGTGGACTCCGATTCCAAAAATTTTAACTTTTTCCAAAACCCTAAATTTCGAAAGCCATGAATGAAGGTGCTCCAAAAATAATTTTGTTTTGACAAAAATATGTACCTGATTTTTTCTGCTGTAACTCCAAAATTTTTGCTCCACAGGGTCTGAAAACCTTTTCTGTGGTATCCTGACCTGTCATCTTTCCATCCCGATAGGTCTGACCTCAATTGGATTTTCTGAGAGAGAGTTATTCCAAGTGTCGCAACATGACCTGTTTATGGGATAAAACGGGAGAGCGAACTTGTACGGCGTGCCACATGTCACTAGTTTAGCTTTGGCCTCTGAAAAAAGTTCCTACGATAGTACAGTCTGTGTACTACCTATCAATTTTTACGAAATTTCATTTGGAGCTTCCTAGCCCAAGTTATGACCTTTTTTCCTAGGTCACCTGATTTTGACTGAGATCTGGAAGATGCAGAAACCCTAACTTGTACTGATCATAACTCACAAAGTACAACGAATTTGAGGGTTCCCTTTAGACGCAAGGTACCTGGGGATGTAATATACGACCTGTAAAGGTTTCAAATCCTGAACCTTTGACAAAATGTATTTATAGCGAAAGTTCCACGATGACTGTTTTTTGCTACATAAAACCCTAACTTTCAAATTGTCGCAAGAGAAGCAAGTGTCGTAAGTGCCATACATTGCCTTCCTTCAGGTTAGCTCTGATACCATGTTAAAATTTAATATGCTAAGACAGAAAATAGCAGCATTACATTCCATTTCACAATAATAGCATATACAGGATCACTGAAGAAACAACAAGCACAGCATAAACACAAGAGACACAGATTTATCCCGGGAAACCCTCATGGGGTAGAAAACCCAGCAAAGCTTCCTCAATATAGATGACTAGCAAATACAAAAGATGTAACCCTGAACATAATCTCCTCCTTATCCATAGCAGACCTCTCTCTCCTAAGTGCGCCACTCACAAGTGAGTGAGTGTGTGTACAATGAGGAATACACCTCCTCTATTTATACACTACTCCGACTTGTCTTTTACACAAATCATGCAGGCTCGTATTAACCATTGGGTTAAATACTCCACTACAACTGACTGGGCCGACCCCTCTAGGGTGGTCTAATAACCCTTTGACCCACATAACACATACAGGGCCGACCCCCACTAGGGAAGTCTAATAACCCAAGTTACCATAATCTGACAGAGGAATAAACATCTCCGGATATACAATAAGATCTTCAAGGAGGAATGAAACATCTCCAGAATAATAAAGTACAAATATAATATTCTTTGAAGTTACAATATCTCAACACAAATCTAGTCACTTCAAAAGAGTACATAAGCCTCTTGGTTGAATCTGAACAAAAGAAATATGCTTTGCAGGAATTAAAACAAAGGAAGAAAGATCTTGCAAAGGAAAAGAAGGAAGCAAGGATGATTGCAGCTGGACAGCAGGCACAGGAAAGGATTGCAAGAGAGGCTAATCGACAAGAAAAAGAGCACCAGAAGCAGTTGGAAAGGAAAGCAAAGGAAGCGAGGAAGGTGCAACAAATGAACCAAAATTATGCAAGAGAAATGGAGGAAAGCAATGTGATGGTTGATACTACAAGAACAACCGATCAAAGGAACATGATGGAAGGATCATTAGAAGCGTTTGCAAGCAGTGCACGATTCTACCATGATCTTATTAACATTCAGATACCTCGGTATAATCAGGCAGGTTTACAACCCACCTCTATTCCTACTAGTGCAGGGGCCCATTCTATGTTATCTTATCCAACAACAACAATTATTCCAGGGGTCCCAAGCACAAGTCAGGCCTATGGCTATTCAATTCCTCCTTGGTTGCAAGGAGTAAATTGGACTCAATATGTTTCCACCAACCCCACCCATCCTAATCAAACATGCTCAATAAGGTCACCCTACTTGTCTCAAACTGGAAACCCTACAAGAAATGATGGGGGAGGTGACAAACCTCTTGAAGAATAGGATATCCGATGTATAGGCCAACTAAATGCTATTTTGTTTTCAAGGCATTTTCTTTTTGTGTAGCCTCAATCATGTATGATGAGGGCTTGATATAACCTAAATCCTAGGCATTGCCATTTACTACAAACATATGCAATGTTTTGACATCTACTACCAATAGAGGCATTGTATTGACATCTACTACACATAGAGTTATTGTATTTCTATTTCAGTACTATTAATATAAAGTGCAGTTGTTTTATTCTAAATGAGTAGATTTTATTTATTTATGTTTGTTTCCATTCTATGATTGTTGACCATTCATTCATGCCTACAAAACACAACAACTTCAAAATCCATCTTTTTTTTTTTTCCACACTCATAGAAAAAACTCCTTTCACAAGCTCATTCAAGGTGGCGTATAAGGCAAAAGGAAAACCCTAAAATTTGAACCTTTGTCAAAGTTGCAATTAAGTTGATTATTGCATTAATGGCAAATCCATCATATCCCTCTAACTCTATGGATAGAAATATGTATCCATTTATCTAGCCCTTGTATGTGTTCCTCTTTAGATCTTGGATTGTGTAACGAGACTCGAGTCAAGTCTTGAGTATTTATCTTATTGGGCATGAGCTACAAGATTCCCATTATTGTACTTAATCACTTTCATTTTTAGTTTGTTGCATTGTGTTAGTTTTGATCACCTAAGATTACTGTTTTAAGTCACAATTTCCTTTCTGCCCTCTTTTTAGGAAGAGGGCAACACAACCACCTAAGAAAGGTAACCATAACACTCACCCTAAAAAAACATAAATTGGTATGCATGGTATCTCTCTCACACGGATTTTTTGTTTGTTTCATAGTGTCAGTTTTGATGGCTTAAGTTTACAGTTTTAAGTCACAATTTGCTTTCTGCCCTCTTTTATTTTAATTCTATGGATAGTAATAGGTATCTGGCCATTTGCAACTTTGCTCTTACATGCACAAAGCAACCAAACAACACTTTTAAGTACCATATCTAATTTCTACTTAAACTGAAACCCATAAACAAATGAACATGCAAAAACTAGCCAAACAACACTTTTAAGTACCATATCTAATTTCCACTTAAACTCAAACCCATAAACAAATGAACATGCACAAACTAGCCAAACAACAGTCTTAAGTACCATCTGTAATTTCCACTTAAACTCAAATCCATAAACAAATTAACATGCACAAACTAGCCAAAGAACAGTCTTAAGTACCACCTCTAATTTCCACTTAAACTCAAATCCATAAACAAATGAACATGCACAAACTAGCCATAAGTACTCATCTATCAAATTTCTACTTAAACTCAAATCCATAATTAATATTGAGAAAAATTCACTCCATTAATTGTATCAAATGCTTAAACTCTATACCAACAAATCCTTAAACTGTGTCAAAGTTTCTGCATCAGTTCACTACATAAGATTGCAAAGCCATAAGGAAAACAAACATTCACACTAAATTTCATATCTACAACATTTCATATCCACGAGGGGCCATGCCAAATTCCATATCCACAACATTGTCTTCTTTTGCAGCTTCAAACCCTAATATAAACATGGATATAAAGTTCAAAAACCTACTGCTGCAAAATTACCAAAATTATAACCAAAATCTTATTACAATATTGCTCCCAATTACCCATGCTGCAATAATCTAGGCTAGGTTTACCAATATTGCTCCCAATTACCAATAATCTATAGTAATCTACAATAAGCATATCCAGAATTCAACCAGCATTCAACCACAAAGTAATCTACAGTAATCTACAATAAGCATTTCCACCAACACTGAAAGCAACCGGCATTCAACCACAAAGTAAGGCATAACAATATTTCTACCAAAACCGAAAGCAACCATCATTTATCCACACAATATTGCATACCATGCCAAAATCCAAAAACCCTCAACTACCACATTTACAAACTAATGACCGCATATGCCTAAAAACATATTCACGAACAAGGGCCAAAAGCCAAATATAATCTGCAGAAAAACAGAGAATCTCATACGAAACCCTCCACCGCCAACCCTAAACAAAAAATATGTTAAAAACTGTATAATTACCCAAAGACAAACAGGTGGAAGTTCTTGATACATGTTTTTCGGACCCTGTCCCAAGTTACAATCATGCAGAGCCAGAACCATAACAATGTCAAGCATACATACTGGCCTTAGAACCAGAGACACCCAACGGATGTGAACAAGGTGAAAATGGTCAAAAGTAACCAAAACCACAATATACAATTGCAGACTGTTCAACACGCCATTTTGCCGAGGCTACTCCACCGTAGAAAACCAGTAACTAGATAGGGTTCGAAAAACTACTCAAAACTCACCCATAATCGCAGTTGCAAACATACCATTACAATACAACCATACAAACACAAGCAACCACAGAGAAACCGAGACAACCCTAACCGAGCCAAAGAGTTAACGAAATCATCCATAAAGAGATGTGAAGTGTTAAAAAACACTGTGGAGACGCTGGTAGGAAACCCCACCCATTGCAGGATGCAGAGCCGAGGCCCGTCGAAACCACAAACCGACCTCACCAACCTCATCGACCCCGTAACCGAGCAGGGACTGAGCCACTAATGACTGCCAACAAGGAGAGCAACGCACAAAAGAAATATAATTACAATACAACAAGACAAACACAGGTAACGAAAGAGAAACCGAGCAAAAGGCTTAACGAAATCATCCACGAGGAGGAGTGGAGTGTTAAAAACCATTGTGCAGATGCTGGTAGGAAACCCTACCTGTTGCACGATGAACAACCGAGGCCCGTCGAGGATGCAGAGCCGAGGCCCGAATGCACAAACCATCGTCGCAGGAGCATGCAAGGACCGAGCCACCAACAATCGCCTCAACCCCGTAACCGACACAGGAGCACGCAGGGACCAAGCCACCAACGACCACGAACATGGAGAGCAATGCACCGAACCGAGCCACCAACGAACACCAACAAGGAGAGCAACGCACTAAACCGAGCCACCAACAACCACCAACAGGGAGTGCAACACACCGAAGGAATGCAGAGCCGAGCAAAGCCACCAAAAGAAACGCTCTAGAAGTCGGACTGAACAGAGTTGAAACGCCAGGAATGCCGCCCAAAACAACGGGCTGGGCGCACAGTATGAGGTTGCCCGGTGCTCTGTCAATGGGTATGCGGCATACCACCAGGCGCGCAGGCTGGAGTGGGCAATGGACTATGGGTCGACCACTACCAAGGTGGCGGAACGGCCACACACAGGGCCCAAACAAGAATGCACAGGGAGATTGAGATGCCTCGACAAAACGACGATTAAGGCACCCAAAACCCAGTCAAAACCCTAGCATTGAATTTGGCCACCTGCCTGACACGCGGCACTAGGCTGTCGACCCGTGTCGTACCGAAAAAACGTCCTGCCAGCTGTCCTCTGAGGTGGCGCAGTGGGCCCGGCGCCACTATTAGTGTCCCACCCCTATTGCTTGTTCCAACAATAAGAACCTCACAGCAATGCATTTATTACTGTTACTTTGGAGATAGGTCAAATCCAATGCTCAATATCCCTACTAAATATCCCTGCATGACCACTAAATACATGCTCCGTACTTATTACTCACGAAACTGTCAAATCCATTAGGATATCATACAGCAGCAATGAATGCAGTGGGGTTTAGTGCTTGAAATATAAACACGCGGAATTTGGGGGAGCCGACACAGCCGAGGTTTAAGATATGCGAAGATAACGCGTTAGGTTTGATGAATGGGAGTGCGGAGAAATTGAGAAAATGGGGGAGACAACTCAGAGCGTTTACACAGAGTTGGGGATTTAGAGAGCACTGTGCATATCGGTAGCTTCGAATAGATCCTCTGATATACACTTTCCGGTCAGATTGGAGTAAGTTCCAAAGCTTGTCGCCATTGTAGGAGGGTTTGCGAGGTTAATTCAAGGGGTTTGCTTCGATGTTGCTCTAAAAAATGGACTTGGATGACGGTTCGAGGGCAGGAATTAACCAGTAATGCTACTTTCTATAGCTAATTTGTTAACCGGGACATCGGATCGCTCAGACAAGCTTGTGATGCCTCGCTTCTTGAGTTGATTTTGCATTGTTAAGTAGCTTCAAGAACAAGTTTTTAATTGCCTAAGCATGATTGAGCATCCATGCCTTTTGAATTAGTTTTGCTGATTTTGTATTATCTTTTTCCTTTCTTTAAAAGAGAAGTAGCACAATGTTTGAGCTTCTGTATTTGGCTGCCCTATGAGCTTGATGCTCATTGATTTTGGCATGTCAAATTGTGCATTTTAAGCTCTGTCATTGAGCTTGGGCTTGGGCTTGGGCATGCTGATTTTTGGCTTACTTGAAAATGGCATCTTCAGCACTCTCTTTTAGCATGAATATTTTTTTCTCCCAGCTCTTACATGGAAGCTTTATAAATACCCTTTTCAGCACCCTTGACAAGAATGAAGAAGGTTACTTTTCTCACAATCACACACTCATAACAAGTTAATGCATCTCCAGCTGAGCATGAGCATTCATTTTCAGGTTTCTTCTCTTTTCTTTTTTAAATCTACCCTTAATTCATATTGAATTAGTCTGGCTTTTTCATGCTGGTAGATATTGTATTTCACATGATATGATATAGGTATGAAGTTAAATTGGTATAGTATCTTGGGTAGGTATGAAGTTAAATTGGTATAGTATCTTGGGTTTATGTATGGAGCTAAATTACTATTTTTAATTAGCAAAGAATTGGTATTCTTAGGATGTAAGAAAACAGGTTAATAGTCCAAGAAACAGAGACCTGTGGCATTAGTAGTAGTCTATTCTTTCATTCACCACCAGCTGGTAATTACAGGTAGCTTAGTTCTTCTTGAATAACAATGATGGATCACTAGTTTTTTGAAGGTGATGAGTCAGCTTGCATTTGAAGATAGTAACCATTGATGACTGTCCTACTTGTTAATTGTAGTGATGAGTCAGCTTGCATTTGAAGATAGTAACCATTGATGACTGTCCTACTTGTCAATATTACAATTAGCTTAAAGATTATCATTTTGAAAAAATTAAGCAAATTTAAAAAACAAAACAAAAACTTAGAAAAACTTATTTGATGCAAATTAGTGAAACTAGCATCCGAAAATACACATGACTGAACTATGACCAGACACAGTTTAATAAACTATTACATAGAGAATTGAGAGTAGATTGGCAAAGTAATTCCACATTTGAACCAATGTGGCAAGTGGATTTCAAAGTTGCCCTTCCATTTTAAATTTTGTATTTATGGTGATTTCCGTTTTGTTCTTAAGGGGCTAGGCGGCCTACAATTTACCGGCAAAGATTGAAGACAAATCTGTGCCTTAGATAGGCAGCAACGAAGAAGTCACAATTAAGTCACAATTAAGTCACAATTTCTTTTTGGAAAAGCTGAATTTTGGCAGCAATGAAGAAGAAGTCACAAAATTTGTTTGAGAAAGCTGATTTCTGAGGAACTTTTCTTCCTCCTGCTTCTGAAATTACCTTAGAAAACGTTTACAGAATGTGCTCGTTTCAAGAATGAAAGAGGCCAGGAACAAGGTTGCGCAGGCTTCGCAAGTTCGCAGTAGAGCGGTAATAAGTTAACGGAACTGTTGAATAGTCTAACGTTTAACACGTTTCTGCTGACCGGCGGGAACTGAAGAAAAAATATGAAAACGGCAGGGACTAGTAAATATAATATTAAAATATATTTAATCTAATTTTGTGATGGTACAACATTACAGAAACATACCTGGTAATCTTACAGATGGGGCTAATAACTCTAATATGAAAATATATTCAAACTAATTTTGTGACAGTTCGACATTACAGAAATATATATGCAATTTGGAGTTAGCAACATTAGCGAAAAATACACAAGATAAAATTGAAGGTATACATGCAAGAACATAAAGTTTAGTAAATGACCACATGCTTTTATGGGCAATCTATTGATTCCCCTAACTTCATATACAAATTTCATTTGCTGAAACTAACTTCATATACAAATTTCATTTCCAGTTTCAGCAGGTGAACTTGTGCAGTTTAAAAGTAATAAAACTAACCATGCTACAGTTTACACTAAAATGAAGATAAATTAAGCTGAAGACGGCCGATGTAAGATGATCCCAAACCTCCCAGATAAAGGGAATCATCTACTTGCAACGCTGTCGTTAGAAATGGCATTGCTTGTCCAGAAGGATCTTCATACATATACATTACCTTCCCCTCTTCTTCTTCCACTCCAATTACTCTTCCCATACTCAGTGCAGCTGCAACTAGTTTCTCCATCGCCGCCTTGTTTGCAGCTACATAATATTTCAACTGTGGAATCCTAAACAGAATCTCCAACATGGCTGATCGCTTCTGCACGCACCAATATTTGTGCATTGAATTCACAAAACAAATAATACAACAAGATTGTGATGCAAAAGCAGGAGTAATCTTACCGATACCAATCCAATCCAAAAAATGCCATGCCCATTATAGCGAATGTTGTCCGGATATCCAGGCAGGTTTTCTATAAAAACCTCTCTCTGTCCCTTTTTATCTCCTTCCAGCCAATATTTTAAACATCTCACTCTGTGCAGCATTATAAAATATAATTAGGTTTAGCCACAACTTAGTGATTAAAATTTTACCATTTTCTTATTTTGTTTATGGTGAATGCAGGAACAGAGTTTCTACTTAGAAGTCTCGCAAAATATGAGGAATGTTTGGTCGCATGAGAGGGCAACGCCATTGGGGAAGTATAAGCCTGTCAAGAGTTGGGTTGTTTTGTTGGTTGCAGGACTGTATTTCAGCAGTCTTCCATTGGGTCTGCCCTCAAGGACATCATAATCTGAATAACCAAACCCATATTTGGTGCTGGCATCTGTGAAATATACTGACCCATCCTCACTCACATCTAAGCCATCAGCAAACCTGGTTATTTTCCACACAAACTTTGAATTAGTTACAGGCAACTACTATTCTACAAACATAGATGCTGTTTTATGCAGATCAACAATCAATTTGTGGATAGTAAACATAGATGCTGTTCTATGCAGATCAGCAATCAATTTGTATTGTAAACATTTTTTAACAATATACAAACTATCAATTTATAGAATGTCCCGGACACCGTCGAAGATTGTTCTCTGGAGACTATTAATTGTAGATTGTGACCTGGACAGAGTGGAAGAATGGCGTGGGTTTACGGTATCATTTGACAATCAAATCCAATAAACCTACTACTGGAATTGAAGAATCATTTTTCTGAGAAGCTCTGGATTACTGTGTGTGAGGATTTTTCAATGATTTCCTAGCAAGCTAACTGAGTTACGACCATGGTTAAGAATCTAAAAACTGTAGAAACCCATAATTTCTCTTTATAGGGCTATATATTCTTAAAAATATGTATGGATACCAGGACAGCTTGTGGAGTAGGTTATAATAATCATAATAGAATGTTACAAATTTTTAGGCTTCAATGAGAGGAAAACCAGCATCAAAAATAATTTTAAGAACTGATCCTATCGAGTTAACTTTTTTTTCAATTAATAACGAAACTCAGATACTTGGAAAACAAAAGAATTTCCATAACAAAGAAAACATAAGGAGTTACTTGAATTTCTTGCCCTCGGCCTCATCTGATAGAACAAGGACACTGTCCTCCGTGACATTGAGCAAGCCCTGCTCACAGAAATTATTAAATAAAGTTACGAGTGGATTTGTCAATAAGTTTTGTTAATGCAATCCAATTCAGTCAATTGTTTTAACAATTTTAATGGGTCAGAGAGAGAGGGGGAGAGACAGGACAGTTGAACCTGAAATGGATCACAGACAAGCATCTCCCCATGATTGCCCATAACAATACCCAGCGGACGACCCCCAACATAACGCCAATTCTCTACCTTGTAATTACCATCCAACGCATGAGTTATAGCTATTCTTTTAATCCAGCCATCCCCACAGGCTGCATACAGAAGCCCAGTTTTGGCGTCAAAGGCGAGATCTTCAGGTTGTGGCAGAAGCCCTTCCCCAATTTTAGAAATGCCATGCAGCAGTGTGTTCGGCGCATACACTCCTTCCAGCTTTGGAGGGAATGGCAGCAACGTGGGCAATGGATCATCTATTATAGACGTCCTCACCACCGATTCCCACCAGCAAGCCATTCTGAAAAGAATGACCCCTGCTATGAAAACAATCAATCCCAATCTAACCCCTGCAATCATGATATTGTTGGCCATGGTAAAGCTAGCTGGATGAGAAACCCTTCTAATTCTTACTGATCGCCTTTTGAGTTTACAGTGTTACACGTTATGTTCACACAATTCTAAAATCCTCCACTGATTCTTTTGCTTCAGATAGGCATTGCATTGTCCAGGGTTAGAATCGACTTGTCTATCGATTTTCCATAAGAAAATGATTTCAGGAAGAGGAATTTATAATTTTGAGAAGCGTGTTAAGCATTGCAATTTGCATGATGTGCTTGAAATAGTTAAAACAACTCTCATTTAAAAGTATGGCCTGTGACCTCCTCATTGGGTATCCAGGCACGTGATGTGAACACAGTACTGTCTATGCTCATGAAGCATAGAATATTCCCAGTGTCTATGAATGATTATAAGCACGCCACGTCAGGACGATTCAATTGCAGCTGAAATAGTGCAGATTTATTTTAACTATGGTTAAAATATGCCAAGGCAGGAGTTGTCAAAGTGCAACTTTTTAACCATGATTATGATAAAGTACAAGAATGAAAAATAGTGTGGCTTTAATTTTTAATGTGAACTGTTATCCATAAAAAAAAAAGTCAAATTTAGCTAGTTCTTGTAGGTTTATCTTTCATGCTCAACCCGCTCTATGGACGAATTTTATTTCTTCTCCCTGGTCCACTCAAAATTGATGTGACACTTATTTATGATATCTGGGTATTTATGATATTTAGCTAAATGGTCGAAAGATCTTTTGTCAATCCCACAGATATTTTGAACGTCAAATGTAACCTTGTTTTTATTCTTTATAATATCAAGTTTACAAATTTTTTCTTCTGAAAAAAAATATTTGATATATGTAAATATATTAATCACTTTTGTGTTAATAAGTAATAAGTTATATCTTATTTGTTTATTGGTTGTAGCTTGGATGATCAGAAAGAATGATTGTTTCCCTCCCCTACCATAAAATCAATATATTGATCTATTTTACTATCTTTAACTAATATGTAATATTATCGTTTATAGAATTATAATACATGTGTAATATATTAAGGGATGCAATAGAGAGGTTTTTGAGCATAAGGTTTTCATTACACCAATCTGATAGTTCGGGTAGAGTTTCTGCAGTGTGAGGGTAGCAATCTGTAGCACCTTGGAGTCTAGCTAGCCATATGGCTAACTCTAGTACCAACCAAGGCATCAAAAAGTGAGAATTGTTGTATGCTACAGATTTTCCTACCTAAACTAAGCGAAGCTCGCCCAACCTATTTTTTATGAAGGGTTTTTTGGTTGGTCTTTCCCTAACTTGGCGGTAGGTGGTTTGGTGGTTGTCTGCTGGAATCCACACTCCTGACTGAAACGTCCCATCTCACACATTTTCGATGGAGGTGGGGGCTCACCACATAGGACATCTGGATTTGTTTTGTCCTGTTTCATCTGTCGAGACGAAGGCAGAAGGCCCAGTTGGTAAGGGTTACGAGGTTGAGCAGCGGAAGTATGGTTCTCATGGTAGGGGTGCAAAACAGTTTTCGGGTGCAGCTGCTCAGAACAGGAGGAGGCTGAAAACTATCAAGGTGCAGGAAGAAGTTTCTACTTTTACATTGGATCTAAGGGTTAATTTAGATAGGGTTGAACTTCTCTCACGTAGAGGGGTTTTTGGAAAAATTGAAGGAACCAGGCTCTCCCAAATGGAGTTGGTAGAGTGGGTCAATCAACATTGAACCCCTGTTTTTGGTTTACTGCCCCGTACTATTCTGTTGACTCGTGGTTGGGTTGCCTTCATTTTCCCCAGTGAAGAGCTCATACCTTCTATATTGGAGCAAACTTGGCCTGTTAAGGATGGCTCCTTGAACTTGTTAGGGTGGCATGTAAATTTTAACCCTCACACTGAACAATTGAAATTACGGCATTTATGGGTGCTCATGCCTGAATTCCCTTTTGAGCTTTGGACGCCGAATGTTTTTGAAGGGTTGGGTAACTTTCTCGGGCGTTTTATCAGATTGGAAAATAACTTTATCTTTGACATTAATAAGTAAGTGGCTTCGATGTTGGTGGAGTTCAATGTTTCCAAGGGCTTACCTACTGTAGTGGACATAGTTTGGGGTGAAAAGATTTTCAAACAGAAATTGGATTATAAAAATGTCCCTTTACAGTGTTTTTTCTGTCGATGCATGGGTCATGTGAAGGAAAGATGTCCACAGTTACTTAAGAAGAAGGTTAGCAGTGCCTTGGTGACATCCTACACTACTGTAAGCCCTTCCTGTAATGCCAAAGAGTCACCTACAAAACCAGGTATGTCCATGGACGAACCCTCTGTGATTTATGAAGGGGTTTCAAAAGTGGAGTTGGAATTTTACCTTTCTATGGAACAAGCCTTGGATTTAAGACTTTCGAAGTCAAAACCCTTAGCTAGGAGTTTAATTGATGATTTAAATTCTGTGGATTTATGTCCAGATGTGGCTTTACCTGGGTGCCCTTCCCCTGTAAACTTTGTTGACCCTGCATCGATTTGTACCTAAATCATGGTCCATATCCCCCTGTTGATGATTCAGTGTTAAATGGGAATGGGGCTTTGGAACCCTCATTTACTTGCAAGGGTCTTGGTTCGAATTTGGATAAGGTTTGCCCAAATTCCTTCACAATTACCTTACTCTCTGTTGGCTGCTTTTCTTGGGCAGACCCGGGTTTTAATGAAGCGCAGCAACAAAACCCCTTGGCTCACTGGCCCTCTCGGCAACGAGCTACGCAGCAGCTCGAGGTCTCACCCGAAGTGGCTATGGGGGGGTTAAGGAATCAGGTTTCCTTAACCGGGGTGACGCGGAGATTGCTCTTCCTTGAATGGTTCCTCAGATATCGGCGGTCGGACTTTCCCACAGGCCGCTCGGCGCAGCTGCGCGGATTCCTTCCTTGGCAGGCCTACTGCGCAGTTTCTCCTCTCTAACGCAGAAGGCAACTATTCCTTGCGTCGACGCGCTAAATACTTCCTCGCCCTTCACATCCAGCGCAGTAACGCAGTCTTCTCTCGCAGCAGCGACCGCGCGTTACTACTTCTTCGGTACTTAACACTTATAGCTAGCAAGGGACCTTTCCAACTCGCTCAAACAGTCACAAAGATAATACAGGAGTCTTGCATACACAAATAATGAACTCTAAATAGTTATCATTCACGCAACATTATAACAAGAAGATATATGTGAAACTCATCTCCTCAAGGAAAACCACGTCCACGGGAGTTTATATTAACCAGAAAACCATAGAGTTATACAATATGCTGCGCACACAGCTGCAGCCTTAGATCTTTACAGGAAACTCCGCGCACACAGCTGGGAGCCCTTCTCTTCACTAGTCTCTTCTCTATAGAGATTACAAAGGCGCAGACGTCACACAGACTGTCTGGCAACTCAGGGATTAGCTCCTCGGCTATCCGATTCTACTCTAGTTCTACACACAGTAGAAACATACCAAAGGACAATCAACACATGATCTATCCTCAAGAGTATCTAACTCTTACTTGCTAACTTTCTCTCTATCTAACGTCCAACTCACTCTAGCTAACATTTATCCATTACAATTGTTCATATATATAGGTGGCCATGGCGGTCGCACCTTTACAAAACTGTGGGCCTTTCCCAACAGTGATTCCCAAAAACCCTAACCACGCACATGGCTAGGTGTACTGTAGGCGCCGCTTGCAGTCATGTCGCCGCTTCCTGCAGGCTCCATGAATTCCGGCGCAGATTGTGGGTATGGGCGATCGTCCTTCGCCTTCAATGCTCTGGTCCGTTGCTCCTCCTTGATCCGAGCAACCATAACTTCTGTACTTAGCCTTTAAATGAGGGTAGCTGAGCCCTCTACTCCATCGCCTTATTTATTATGGTAGCTGAGCCACCTTCTTTCTTCGATGACGTGCGCGCGAGCTCCGCGATTTCCGGTCCATGATCTTTGCTGAGCTTGTCCATCTGGCACCGTACTGCGCACCGTCTCCTTCTTGCCCAAAACTTAGTGCTTGTTCCAAAATTAGCACTTTCCTTTCATACTTGTGTCTTTTCCCCAAAATTCGCAGCTTTACCGCAGCTACGACCTAGGCTCCAACAGGCCCCTAACACTCACTTGTGGCTCGCCCTCGAGCCACTCGCACTAGCGCATGGTCGTTTGATTTGCGCATCTGCTTTTGCTTGAATCTCCGCGAATGTTTTCTGCCACTTCGCAATAGCGGAGTTCAATTCCTCAATACACTCATCAGCTGTTTGCACCGTTTCTGCGGTTGCTTCGTCTTTAGTGAGGGTATCAATGATCTCCTGAGATTCAGCAATCTCTCTGATTTTTGTCTCAACCTGGGCAACGATTTCAGCATACTCATCCATGAATGGCTGAATGCTGTTGGTGAGCTTCTCATCTTCAGTTCTGAGCTTGTGCAGTTGCTGCTGCATTTTGCGCACTTCGCCCATTTTCTTCATTTTTGGTAAGCCTGTTAGGGCCTTAGCTTCTTCATTGAGAACAGTGAGAGATTGTTCTGCAGCTTGCACCTGTTCTGACAGTCCCACTTTAAAAGGGAGGTTCACAAGCTCTGTCCAAGCTTCCATAGCCTGGTTCATCAGGTTCTTGGCTTCCTGTACTCGATCTTTCATCTGTGTGGAAGCTCTGCTCAGTGCTTCAAATTGTACCTGCGCATCAACCGTAAGATGCGCAGCAACGCGAGCTTCTAGCTCAGCGATCTGGGTTCTATGGCCTTCTGCCATAGCAACTATTTCTTGCTCCAGGGTTTTCGCCCTTTCTCCAATAATTTGAACTTTTGCAACCAGAGGGAGATCTGGTTGAATCTCGCAAGTCGGCAATAACTGGGCAATCTCATCCACTGCGTTTCTGATACCGATGTCTTGCGCCTCATAAAGTGCAAGCTTCTCAGAGGTATTCTGATGGATTGCCTTCAACTCTAACTCCTGCGATTGCAGTCTTTGATTTTCCTGGAATGTAGAGAGCTCTCTAGCTCTCAACTCAAGAGAAACTTTCTCATGCACTAGCTGTAGAGTCTCTATAGGAATTAGAGACAAATTAATTTCAACGGGCCCAACGGCGCTTACCTGTAGTGCAGCTAGCGGATCGGGAAGTGTCATGCTGGTAGGCGGAATATGCACGACAGTATGCCTTTCAATGAGTTCTTCAACTCGCTCGGCACTTGGAATTTCTTGTGGCGCCTGCGAAGTAGATGCTGGCGCATGGGTCTGTGCAACTCTTCCTGCGAGACCTTTTATTTCCACAAACTGTAGGTCTAGAGCACTTCTGATATGAGCGTGCGCATTGCGCAGCTCGCGAAATTGCTCATGTATGTACTGGTTGATCCCCGAGGGAATAGCCTCAGCGGGATGCGACACTTTTTGCTTCTTGGTGGCCGGTTCTGTGGATCCTTCATCACTTCTCTGCTCACGGGCTTCCTTGCCCTTATCCTTCTCCTTCGTAGCGGCGGTTGGCAGCGCGGATGCGAGATCGGCGGCCTCCCTCCACTCATCCGACCAAGACTTGATGGTTGCTTCAACATCCTCTGTAGTCATCCTGTAAAGGCCTAACGCCCATTCATCTGGAATGCCGCAAGGGCGGAGGTAAAGTTGATGTAAGTCGGCTGTAAAAGCCAACTTCCCGTCATATAACGTGGCTGTCTCCTCGCTCAGCCTTGGCATTTCTTGAATAGTATCTCGGAGGAGATAGTAGTACTCACAAAAAACAGCGCGATTCATCTTGCGCTTCGCGGGATTAGGGGAATCCCAGAGGTTGATGTAGCGCATGCCCGCAACCTCTCCTGCGCGGCGCGGGAGGAACTGAGTATTCGGGGGTTCCTTCCACCCAACGAGAGCGCATAAAATTAGAAGCCATGAAAAATGGAATGATTGGGCTGCATTGTCCTGCACATTCAGGCAATCAGCCAAAAAAGAATTCAGCAGAAAGAGAGACCAGTTGTACTGCTCTCCTTCCGCAGCTGCGATGGCGAGCTCCACGACAACTCCAGTAACTTCCTTTGGTCGGCACTTTGTGAGAAGTCTGCCTGCAAGCAGACTTCCTGTAAATCGGAGTGCCTCATCTTCTACTGCAGTGAGGTCATAAGCCCGACCTCCTCTTGTTAAGTTGTACTTCTGCACCACCTGTGCAGTCAATTTTCTGTCCTTGTCCTTTCCCGCAAGATGAATATTAGGATCCTTACCAGCCTTAGATAGACCAGTAATGCGGTGAATTAAATCAACATTTAGATCAATTGGCCTCCCGAGCCAAAGGTAACCTCCATGAACGCATGATAGCAGTGTTTTAACGACTGCGTTCGCTTCATTGCTACGCCCAAAGTGCGGTAGCTTCAACAAATTCAAGAGTCCAGGGCGCTCAAGATTTGCTGCAAATCCCTTCGGGATGAACTCGTCAACCTTCCTGGTGGGATTATGCACTATATCCAGATATCGGTCTAGCTGGAACTGAGGGTATGTCTTATAGTCTCCGAGGTTGAAGTCAGAGAACTTGACCAGTGGAATGTTTCCCAACAGTTTCCCTTCTACCCGCACACTAGCCGGTAGTGGCGGTAGCGGAATAGGATACTTTGCATTCTTCGGGATCTGTACTTCTGGCGCATCATCTGGACGCGGCGGAATATAGTTTGCCATGGTCGCCAACGGCTCTGGAACAGGTTCTTCTGGCTGTGATGGCGACGCTCTTGTAGCCGGAGATTGTCTAGGATCCTGATAACCAGGATGTACATAAGTCGAAGCTGTGACTGGAGTAGTCATGCCGAAATCTAATCCTCGGCGCAGGAATTGACGAACAACTTCTTCAGTTGACAGGTTCTCCGTCGTGAATCTTTGTAGGGAACAAAAACTTTGGACAGCAAATGGCGGACCTTCGTAGGATATGGACGCTGAAAACAAGGGAAAATACTCTGCACAACTCGGCTCTGAAAACAATAACTTGGATTCGTAAACAAGATAGCAACTCGAGGGAAGTAACCCAAAAATTATAGAAGTGTGAGGTATTTATAGCCAGAGGTGAGTAAATGCGACCAAGTGGGGTATCGTAGCTATAGGCGGCTATAGATGAGTTGACAACACGCTATCCTCCTTGCCGTAGTGGTGCATTTAGTGTGATTGACGGGTCCTGACAGCCTTCCGGGAGAAGCTAATGCTTTCGGCGCCAGAGTTAAATGCAGATCTTTCGGAGATTAAGCCGAATCCGTCAGAACGGCTAGACTTAAATAGCGGACTTATCCTTCATTTATTCAGACGCGGCTACATAACTGCTGTAATTCAAATTTTCAGCGGGTCATTTCAACTTAGGAAACTGTGCCTCTAGGGGTCCACAACAAAACTTTTTCAAGCGGCAAATTATCAAAGGGAACTCCGCAAGAGCGATAGTTCAACGGTCCGGGGAGAAGCTTCACAAGAGCGCAACTATGTTCGCTCCAACCAAACTTTAGGCATGCGCGGATGTTTCTAGGAACTGCGCAGGAAGCCGGAGACTGGGTGTCTCGTAACTTCCGTGTAGACTGAATGCGGTGCCTCTTTCAACTACACTGGGCATCTGCATCTCTTTCAGCAAAATATTAGGTCGACAGAGCGGAGTGGCCGTCGCGATAAAGCTTGAGCCGACTCCCGTTGATCATTGTAGGTAGTAATTCTCCATCCAGCTTTGCAAGCTGAACTGCGCCTCCGTCTGTTATTTTTATCACCTGAAAAGGGCCTAACCAGTGTACACGAAACTTGCCTGGGAACTTGGTAAATTTACTGTCATAGAGGAGTACCAAGTCTCGTTCTTGAAAGACTTTATTCTTAATATGCCTGTCATGCCAAGCTTTTTGTCTTGCCTTCTGTACCTGTTGATGGAATCCGGCTAAGAGTCTGTCTTCTTCTAAGGCAAGTAGTTGCGAAAGTCTTTCATTCATAGTATCAGGATCTGCCATTTCTGTAATTTGCGCTATTCTAAGACTAGGAATAATGTATTCCATGGGCATAACTGCTTCTTGTCCATACACCAAGCTGAAAGGTGTGTGACCTGTTAGTTTCTTGCAAGTGGTTCTGTAAGCCCATAATACAGCTGTGACTCTAAGGTCCCAATCATCTCTTTGTTGATTACAGATCTTCGTCAGGGCATTCTCAAGAATTTTATTGAATGCTTCCACCGTACCATTAGCTTGAGGATGGTAGGGTGTACTCTTATGGTGATTAATTTGAAATTCTTCAGTAAGGGCCTCTATAGTCTCATTGAGGAAATGTGTACCCTGATCGCTCATGAGAATCACTGGACATCCAAATCTAGTGATAATATTCTCGAAAATGAATTGTGCGGCCGTAGCAGCGTCGCAGTTCTTAACTGGCTTCGCCTCAGCCCATCTGGTGAGGTATTCAGTAGCTGTAATGATGTATCTTGCGCCAGTTCTTTTTCCTGGTGGGTTAATAGGTCCTACAAAGTCAATGGCCCATTTATCAAAAGCGCGCAGTGTGATCTGGGGTCTTAGCGGCATTTCATCTCTCCTTGAGGGTTTTCCTGTGCGTTCGCACGCATCGCAACATTTACAGAATTCCTTAGTATCCTTGTGCAATGTCGGCCACCACAGACCTGCGGCTAATATCTTTTGCGCAGTCGGCTTTCCTGCGAAATGGCCTCCTGCGGTACCTGAATGCGCTTCTGCGATGATAGAGTTCTTTTCATGTGGTAAGATACATCTGCGCAAAACTTCGTCTGGGCCTAACTTATACAGCTGGCCTGCTATCAAAGTGAAGTCTGCGGCTCTAACAACAAGTTGCTTTTTCTGCTGGATTGTAAGCTCAGGCGGTGCTTGCCCGGTAGTGAGAAACTCAAGAATATCAGAATAATATTCGTCTGCTGCTTGAATAGAAAACAACTGTGCGTCAGGCAGATTGTCCTCCAGACTCGTAAGTTCCTCTCCTGACTCTATCCTGGATAGATGGTCAGGCCCTGCATTCAATCTGCCTGGCTTTACAATAACCTCGAAATCATACTCTTGAAAGAGCAGTAGCCATCTGCAAATTCTTCCTCCTAACACTGGTTTATTGACTAAATATTTCAAAGCAGAATGGTCAGTATACATTTTAAAGTGAGCTCCTAACAGGTAGTGTCTGAATTTATGTAGGGCATACACCATAGCTAATCCTTCCCTTTCTGTAGTGGTGTAGTTCTTCTCAGCTGTAGATAGCTTTCTGCTGGAGTAAGCAATCGGGTGGTCAATACTTCCTTCTCCAGACTGTGTAAGCACAACCCCCAATGCTATAGAAGAAGCATCAACATGAACATGAAAAGGTTTTCTCCAGTCCGGGAAAACTAGAATAGGCGCTGTGATCATCTTTTCTTTAAGTGTGTCCAAGCTTTGTTGGCATTCCTCTGTCCATTGGAACTTCGAATCCTTTTTCAGCAATCTCTCCATAGATGCTGTGATCTTTGCATAACCCTTGATGAATTTTCTGTAGTAACCTGTATGTCCCAATGTAGTGCGCAATTGTTTAACTGAGTTGGGCGCAGGTAAATTAGCAATGATGGCAACCTTCGCAGGATCCATCAGGAGTCCTTGTCTGCATACAATATGTCCCAACAAAATACCAAAGGGCGCACAGAATATACATTTTTTCAAGTTAAGGGAAATCTGATGCTGTCTACATTTTTCTAACATCATGCGCAGATTTGCAATATGGTTCTTTAATAGGCCAAATACAGTCCAATCATCAAAATAGACTTCTAGAAACTTGTGAATGAATTCTTTGAAAACAGCAACAACAACTCTAGAGAAGATAGCAGGTGCGTTTTTAAGACCAAAGGGCATTACCGTATACTGGAATGAGCCCCATTCAGTTGCAAAAGTAGTCTTGTGGCGGTCGTCCGGATGGATTCTGATCTGGTGATATCCCGAGAAACCATCAGTGAAGGAGTAAGCCTCTTGTCCTCCAACATTATCAAGTACTTCATCTGTGAAGGGAGTGGGAAATGGATCGTGCGCTGATGCATCATTGAGTTTGCGCAAGTCGACACAGATTCTTATTTCACCTTTCGTTTTCTTTTCTTGGACCACCATAGGACTAATCCAATCGCTTTCCTCTACTGGCTCAATAATACCTGCTGCAAGCATCTTATCAATTTCTTCTTTGACTTTTTCTTTATAGCGCGGGTTCAATCTGTATGGGCGCTGCTTTACTGGCTTGGCGTCTGCTTTCAGAGGTATGCGCATCACTCCTAAGTCTCCTAGGATGCCTTTCATTTCTGTGAACTTGGTGGGAAAGATATCCTGGTAGTCATGTAATAATTCTGAAACATGTCCAACAGTTTCATCATCCCAATAATCTCCTATAGAAGCAAACTTTGGTTCAGCTTCTGTACCAATGTTAATCTTCTTGAGCTTGATGTGTTCTGTGATGGCAGGGATGTCAAGCTCAGGACCTTTAATATTGCGCGTCCCTTCTGATTCTGGGATGTTGATGTTGCGAGGATCGTCCTCCTCCTCTTCAGCGGTGAAGTTATAGCATTCCAGGGCATGTTCTATCTGGACAGCCCAATCTGGTTGGGAGTATTCTGATAACGGGCATTCTTCAAATATCTTCTTTTTAATACACTTCAAAGCTTGATCAATACTCGGATGTTCTGAGTCAAAACTGAAGGTAAGTTGAAAGCTTTCTATCACAAGAGGCCAAGTGAGAGTGCCTTTGCGCAATTCTGTTTCAGTATACCGGTTCCTTGGAACTGTATCCAATGTGTGGATGAATAGGTGAACCCATTCATCTGGCGGAATATCTGACCATTGCTGAATGCATGCTTCAATGTGTGACCTGGGGTCACTCTGTCCCTCATATTTGCGCGACACTTCTGCTGTAGTGTCCTGGAATCTGCGCAGTATCAATCTGCGACAGTCTTTCCATGTGTGAATATTCTCCTTATGCGCAGCCCACCATCTTGCGGGTGTAGCGCGCAATGCTATATCTAGTGCCTGTATGCGCTGCGGTTCTGGAAGCTTTTGTTCATATTCCTGTATGAATTTAGTTACTTCGGTTAGACCATCAAAAATTGGAGTGTCAGTTAATTCTGTGCCAATCCATCGAATGGATTTAGTCATCATTGCGCAACGTCTTGCAGAAACCTCATGTAAACGATTCTGCCAGTTTTCCAATCCTGTATCTGAGTCTGATGTGCACGAGCTATCGCATCGCCAGCTGATATGGCCATCTGCTGTGGGGTTGACATAGTCACTGTGGTTAGTGGTCATTTGGTACAAACTTTCCATGTGGCGCGCTTCCTCTTCTGCGCGAATGGGTTCTATATACCTTGGTCCTTGAATAGGATCAAGTGGTGCGATGACCCTAATCTGGTCATCCTCAAAGGTCATCTGTCTTTTCTTCAAATTAATGACAGCCAAATTGTCAAATGCCCAGTCTATTCCTAAAAGTGCTGGGTATGGTCTACTATCGTCCATGATTTTGATTACTTCAAAATCTGCAGAGCTTCTAACTCCTTCAATATCAATAGGTACATTGGGTAATCTGCCCAATGGAGAGACTCGTTGCTGATTTGCGAGTCTTAGCTGGATAGGGGATTTTGTAAGCTGAGGGCTTCCCATCTGTTCCCATGTCTGCATAGTGAGAACATTGGCTTCGGAACCCAAGTCTAACATGACTTCATCCATTTCAAATGCTCCAATCTGCGCTGTAAGCCTCATCTCTTTTCCAGTTCTAATGTGACTCCTAATCTGGTGAACAGCACACTGCGGTGTGTTCATCGAAGCAGACTGTTGGCACTGATCCAACAGGTGTTGGAGTTCTAGAGTTGCCTTTTCATTGCGCAACAATTTTAAACATTGTCGCAGGAACGCATGAACACTGCCTAGTGCATGCTCATCGTCAGGCCTTCCAGCTGTAGTGGCCTGTTCTTGTACCAGGTTGTCTTGGCTTAGCACTTGCGATCTAATATTGTTCTGCGGAATTGCGGCAGAACTTGAAGTTCTCGGATCTGAGAAATACTCTTGAGCTTGCTTGAATGCTTCTTTTTGCTTCTGCAGGTTAAGTGGGGCTGGTTTAATATTAGCGCGGCGCACCCATTGCGTCGCTTGCTTTCCCGTTCCCATCTCTTGCGCACCAGTGGTTGCTCCACTGCGTGTCACTATATTAACTGTAGGGTCTGGTTCTCTTTTTTCTGCTGCAATCAACTGAATATTTTGATTGACCTGTGGGGTCTTTGGTTGCATCTTAGCCTGTAACTGAGGGCATTCTTCAATGATATGGTCAGAAGATTTACAATACCTGCAGAGGGTTGTAGGATTTTGGCAATCCCTGGCAAAATGACCTTGTGTTCCGCAATTATAACAAGTGATCTGTCCTCTTCCACGACCAAAATTTGTTGTGCGTCCGCGTCCCCTGTAATTTCCTGCTCGGGCGTCCCGAGTTTGGTCATAAGGTGGACCTGCTGTGGGTCCTGGTGTCTCTGCTTGTACCCTATAGACATCATGCTTCCTTTCTATCATAAGATCATATGCTCTACAATTGTTCTCATCATGACCTACTGATTTACAGAAATTACAATATAGATTCTTTGGAGTTTGTACATATTTCTGAAGTAAGTGGCATTCTTGTGGTCTATGACCTCTAGTTCTACAGATTTCACACCAAGGTCCTTGTGCCTGTGGTAAAGGGTTAGGTGCTCCAGTTGCAATATAGTCTATAAAAACGGGACAATGGTCCTTTGAATGACCTTGGACTTTACATTTTGTACACCAAATTTCTTCCTTAATCTCCTTGCCTTTCTTAATATCATGCACTTGCAAGGTTAAGTTTGCTAATTGGTTCTGTAAATGCGCAACATCGTTGCTTGTTCCCGCAATAGGCGAAGCTTCTAGTTTCATAGCCATCTCTAGAGCTTGTTCCTGAGTATTGAGATTCTGTTGCATAAGAGGAAGTCTAATGTGTGGAAGCAGCGCAGCAATGAACCATTCTTTATGCTGCTGTGGTGCAAACTCGAAGCTTACTTGATCTATCAAGGCTTTGAACTTCTGGTCAAAGTCCCATACTGATTCTGTAGGTAACTGTTTGATGTCTTTGAGCTCTGTTATACACTGTGATTCTGATTTAGGTTTCTTAAATTCTCTAATCATAGCATTTCTTACCTCAGCAAGCGTTCTATTCTGTGCTGCTGAGTATTTCATGAACCAAGTCAAGGCTCTTTCTCTTAGTGTGGTTGCTAACTGAACCAGTTTAACAGCATCATCATTAATTTGCTTAATTGTCCAAATAGCTTCACATAAGAACCAGTGCTGCTCAGGGTCTTCTATCCCTGTTCCTCTAAAAGTTGGTAGCTTCATGTCATCACCCATCCTTCTTGTGTTAGGTTGAGGTGAAGCTGCTGTAGCAGTGCTTCTGGGCTGGTTAAATAAAGGTGGTACAGAGGTACTAGAAGTACCGTGTGGGCTAATAGAAGGTGTTACAGCGGGGTTATACTGAGCTTTGTCTGGCTTTTGCGGTGTAAAAGGGTAATAAGGGATATGAGCACTCTCTTGTCTTTCTATACGGCTTGGTCCAGGGACTTGACTATTGTCTGGGCTAGACTCAGAAGAATGTTGGTCAAGGCCTACTTTATACCGTTTTCCACTACGAGTGCAACCAATAAGTTCAGGATCGCTATCAGAATCTACGGACATTACTTGTCTATGCTATTCATCAGAAGTAATACATAGCTTTCCTTTTTCATACAGAAGCATTTTAATCCATAAGTTCAAAGAATTTAAGAACTTACCTCTGTGTACTTGGAAGAAATTCCTCTCAGCTTCACTGAAACTCTTTCTTGTATCTACTGCAAACTCGGTGATGAAACCTTTCAATAGACTATTCAACCAAAAATCTACTGCGCGGGACACAGGATTGTCTATCCGCTTCACAATACTGACTAGCTCAGGCGTCCAAGCGACGGGTCGATCAATATGCACAGTAGGCCTAGAATCTGCTAACTTGGCTATCCAAGCGTGTAACTCCAGTGCAAAGGTAACAAAGAAAATTTCGTGAAGGTTAGTGTAAATATACTTCTGTAACCAGTCTTCTGTTTGGAGCGTAGAACTTCTATTTTCTTGTTCAGCGAACTCTTTAGCCTTTAAATCAAACCAGTCTCCAATTTCTTTAGCTGTAGGATTCCAGTAACACATTTGTTAACTGAGCAAGTCTCAGTGTAACAGAACCTTTTGCTGGCTTCAGCAACGATCTCAGATGTCTTGGAAATAATAAGTCTCACAACAGTAAGTCGCAAGACAACGGAATCATTTGTTGGCTCAACAACAGGGTTCAAAGCAACGGAACCATTTGTTGGCTCCAACAGTATCTCTCACGTCGCCGAAATAACAACTCACAGTAATAAGTCACAAGGCAACGAAACCATTTGTTGGCTCCTTTCTTTCTCTAGGTTGCGCGTCAATCTCGCACATCACTGAAATAAGAAGTCTTGCTCACGTGGCAACGGAACCATTTGTTGGTTGCTATCTCGCGCGTCTCTGAAATAACAAGTCTTACAATAACAAGGTCACTAGGCAACGGAACCATTTGTTGGCTCCTTTCTTTCTCTAGGTTGCGCGTCAATCTCGCACATCACTGAAATAAGAAGTCTTGCTCACGCGGCAACGGAACCATTTGTTGGCTGCTTTTCTTGGGCAGACCCGGGTTTTAATGAAGCGCAGCAACAAAACCCCTTGGCGCACTGGCCCTCTCGGCAACGAGCTGCGCAGCAGCTCGAGGTCTCACCCGAAGTGGCTATGGGGGGGTTAAGGAATCAGGTTTCCTTAACCGGGGTGACGCGGAGATTGCTCTTCCTTGAATGGTTCCTCAGATATCGGCGGTCGGACTTTCCCGCAGGCCGCTCGGCGCAGCTGCGCGGATTCCTTCCTTGGCAGGCCTACTGCGCAGTTTCTCCTCTCTAACGCAGAAGGCAACTATTCCTTGCGTCGACGCGCTAAATACTTCCTCGCCCTTCACATCCAGCGCAGTAACGCAGTCTTCTCTCGCAGCAGCGACCGCGCATTACTACTTCTTCGGTACTTAACACTTATAGCTAGCAAGGGACCTTTCCAACTCGCTCAAACAGTCACAAAGATAATACAGGAGTCTTGCATACACAAATAATGAACTCTAAATAGTTATCATTCACGCAACATTATAACAAGAAGATATATGTGAAACTCATCTCCTCAAGGAAAACCACGTCCACGGGAGTTTATATTAACCAGAAAACCATAGAGTTATACAATATGCTGCGCACACAGCTGCAGCCTTAGATCTTTACAGGAAACTCCGCGCACACAGCTGGGAGCCCTTCTCTTCACTAGTCTCTTCTCTATAGAGATTACAAAGGCGCAGACGTCACACAGACTGTCTGGCAACTCAGGGATTAGCTCCTCGGCTATCCGATTCTACTCTAGTTCTACACATAGTAGAAACATACCAAAGGACAATCAACACATGATCTATCCTCAAGAGTATCTAACTCTTACTTGCTAACTTTCTCTCTATCTAACGTCCAACTCACTCTAGCTAACATTTATCCATTACAATTGTTCATATATATAGGTGGCCATGGCGGTCGCACCTTTACAAAACTGTGGGCCTTTCCCAACAGTGATTCCCAAAAACCCTAACCACGCACATGGCTAGGTGTACTGTAGGCGCCGCTTGCAGTCATGTCGCCGCTTCCTGCAGGCTCCATGAATTCCGGCGCAGATTGTGGGTATGGGCGATCGTCCTTCGCCTTCAATGCTCTGGTCCGTTGCTCCTCCTTGATCCGAGCAACCATAACTTCTGTACTTAGCCTTTAAATGAGGGTAGCTGAGCCCTCTACTCCATCGCCTTATTTATTATGGTAGCTGAGCCACCTTCTTTCTTCGATGACGTGCGCGCGAGCTCCGTGATTTCCGGTCCATGATCTTTGCTGAGCTTGTCCATCTGGCACCGTACTGCGCACCGTCTCCTTCTTGCCCAAAACTTAGTGCTTGTTCCAAAATTAGCACTTTCCTTTCATACTTGTGTCTTTTCCCCAAAATTCGCAGCTTTACCGCAGCTACGACCTAGGCTCCAACACTCTCCATGTCCGTTATTGATGGTTCTACCTTAGATATTTTAGTTGTTAATCCCAAGCCCTCTGATGATGTGGTCATCCCATCTATACGATGTATGAATGTCACGATTAGGAGAAAAAATAAAGTTAAGGAGAAGGAAGTTGGCGATGCTTTTATCCCGTTGTCTAAACGCTTGGAGAATGAGGTTTCTTTGACTTCTTCGGTTATTCCTTCCACTCCTGAGACCCTTAGAGCAGATGAGTCCTCTCAGAGATCGACTTAATGTCGATTCTCTCCTTCAACATTCATGCTATTGGTGGGGTTACTAAGGCTAGGACCCTAATCAATTTCCTAAAATCTACTAGCCTTGATTGCTTTTTAATATAGGAAACTATGTGCTCGGCAAGTCAGGCGGTTGATTTTGTTTCAAAACACTGGCCGGGTTGGTATTTTAGTGCCATAGATTCATGTGGCCTTTCGGGAGGATTGTTATATTGATGGAACCTTGTGACTACGTCCTTCAAGACTTACAAGACTATGGGGGGGATTTTGATGAAAGGTTGGTTCCTTTCCAATGATTTCAACTTATCTATACTCAATATGTATGCTCCCTATAAGGATAGGGAGACTTATTGGTCTACACTTGAAGGCTCGGGTTTGCTAAGAACTCAAAATTTGATTGTTGCAGGTGATCTCAATCTCACTCTTCTGATGGAAGAAGTATGGGGTCCCTCGGGTTTGGTTGATGATTTGGATGATTTTTTCAAGAATTTCTTTCCAGGAGCACTTTTGGTTGATGTATTACCCAGGAAGATGGATTCTACTTTTAGTAATAAGCATTCTGGAAGTCATTGTGTTAGTAAATGATTAGATCGTTTCCTAATTGTTGAGTTAGTGGATTCTAGATTCTATAGATACAGGACATGGATTGAACACTCTAACATTTCAGATCATCAAGAAATAATTTTGTAGTTTGAGGATTTACATAACTGGGTAAATAGAACTTTCAGGTTTAATAGCACTTGGTTGAAAGTCAATGATTATTGTGATTTGGTCAAACATTTTTGGTCTCAGGTTGAGATCCCTACCTGTCTTAATCCGGTGGATTCACTAATCTTCAAACTTAAATGTCTGAAGGAAAAACAAAAGAGTGGGAAAAGTTGAAGAAAGTGCGGGATCTGGCTGATCTTAATTATGTTAAAAGTCAAATTAAGCAACTTCATAAGCTTAATTTGGATGGTATTTTCTCAGAGGAAGATGGTATTGAATTACAACAATTACAGGCTAGACTGATGATATCTTGAAATCAGAGGAAAGCTCATGGAGACTTAAAAGTCAGGCCATTTGGGTTGAGTTAGGAGATAATAATACTCGATTTTTCCACAATTTTTCCACGCACATAAGGAATGCTAACTCTATTTGGGCCATCAATGATAGCCATGGTATTGAAGTGAGTGATCAAAAGAAGATTGAGGAGGTTGCCTTCAACAATTATAAAGAACATTTTGTTGATCCTAAGTCATCCAGTATTGATGCTCAACTGAGTGTTTTGAAACATTATCCATCCTTTTTTTCTGTAGAAGATGGAGATGAGGTTAAAAGACCTATTTCTTTGGAAGAAATTGAGAAGGTGTTAAAAGATTTTAAGAAAGAAAAGAGTCATGGACTGGATGGTTGGTCGGTTGATCTGTTTGTTGCATTCTTGGACAACATGGATCCTGACTTACTGAAGGTGGTCGAATTTACTAGAGTTGAAGGTTGGATTGCTGGTGGGATGAACTTGACATTTCTGACCCTCATTCCCAAAAAACACAAGCCAAGTTCTTTTGACGATTTTAGGCCTATTTCCCTTTGTAACCTGATTGATAAGTTGATATCAAAGGTTATAGCAAATAGGATTAAACCATTCTTTTCTAGGTGGATGTCAATACAATAGTTTGGATTTCTTGCAGAAAGACAAATCTTGGATGTTGTGGGCATTGATCATGAAGTGTTACATTCGGTCAAAACAAAGAATCCTTGGACTTGGGTCTTGCAGGAAGTTGGAACCTACTCATCATAAAAATATCAGCATAAGGAACCTACTTAGTGGAGGTCAAAGGGATGTACTATGGAGTAGGAGTTCACTTAACAAATTCACAACCTGTAATTGCTCGAATAATGAGGTTGATTTTTTTGCTGATTCGTCGAACCTGCTCCCGGAGATCATCCATCTGAAGAAGTTTCTCTTTGCACTCCTCCTAGTGATCCAAAAGAGCCTTTCCTAACAAGGTTTTCATTTTTCAATATAGCCACATTGTCTTAGTATACTTTATCTCTCTAGTTTAGGAGGTACCCACATCACATATCCATTTCGCCATATCCCTTTACACCTTCCTCGTCTGCTCCATCTATTATTCATTATGGACCCATTCCTTAGCTTGAGATATTTCCCTCTTAATTTCTAGTAGGTTGTACCTATCATAATGATGATCATGTTGAGTATGTGTTGTATTCTTTGTAGTCATGTGTGGGGGGGGGGGGGTTGGCGTGGGGTGTGCTTGTTCCTTTGACCGCGCTTGACAATCCCCTCCATCTAGTGCTATGTCGTATGCATGGGGCGTTGTGCATGGAACTATCTTAGGGGGGCTGTAAGAGGGGCATGCTGACGCCCTCCCCCTTGCGCGAATCGACTTCAAATTTTTTTGGGTTCTTTCTAAAAAATTGTAATTTAATCCCGGTTAAGGGATTGGAGTCTATTTTTTAATCCAGGTTAATGGATTAGGGTTTTGGATGATACAAAATACCTATATTGTATTGTGAGTGGTTAATGATCAATATGAGAAAAATAAGTGGTTCAGCTCTAAGTTTTGCTAGTTTTCCCGGTTAAGGATTTCCAGGGTAAATCGTTGTGTATTATGTGTTAATGTTGTGGTGTAATCTCTATTTTTCTTCAAATAATATGTATGATTTGCTTTTCTATAAGAGGTTTAAAACTTATGTGGCATCAGAGCTTGATTATTGGCTTCAGGGGGATTCCTTTGTTGCTGAGGGTTCAACATGGTTGATAGATATTGGGTCTATGATAAACCTGGGTTCAGTGGGAGCTTTGCAGTGTTGATTTGTGCATTGAAATAGAATGACGAGCAATTCAAGAATCAAGATCGAGAAATTTAACGGCAAGAACCTTGAGCTATGGAAACTCAAAATGGAGGATCTTCTTGTAGATCGGGAATAGGGGATTGCTGTGGATCCAGGTACATAACCCACTGGAACGTTGAAATAATATTATGAGAAATTAGATAGAAGGGTGAGGTGTACAATTCGATTGTGCTTATCAGAATATGTGTTGTTGAACGTATATGGAGAAGATAGTGTGGTAAATATTTGGACAAAGCTAGAGAGTTTGTATCAATCAAAATCCTTGGTAAACAAGTTTTTTCTACAAAAGAAACTGTATCACCTCAGAACGGATGAAAACGACACACTGTCAGAGCATCTAAATGTCTACAATACTCTGGTAAGTCATATAACCTTTGTTGGAATGAAAATGGTTGAAGAAGATAAATGTATTACATTATTGTGTTCTTCACCAAATTCTCGGGATAACCTAATTGTTGAAATAGGTAGTGCTAGTCAAGCAACCTTAAAATTTGATGAAATAGTATCATCCCTATTGTCAGAAGAGATGAGGTGGAAAGGAATGGACAACCATAGCATGGATTCCTTATCTATGAGAGGTCATCCCCATGAGAGAAATAAAAATAAGGCATTTGGGGGAGGATCTAAATCTAAGGGTAAATCTAAATCCCTAGGAAATTTTATAAGGAAGTGATGGAAATGTGGTAAATTTGGGCACTATAAAAATGATTGCAGATATAAGAATGTTGAGAAAGAAAAGGGATCTGAGGATACCCCTTTTACATAAGTGAAGACCTCCTTAGAAGGAGGAGATGTGTACCTAGCTTCCACAGGTGCTCATTTAGATTGTGATATATGGAGGATTGATTCAAGTGTGTCTTGTCATATGACCTCTCATAGGGAGTGGTTTTGTGAATATGAAAAGTACAATGGAGGAGATGTGTTCTTGGGAGATGATTCACCAACCAATATCATTGGACGTGTGTTGGCTTGGTTTTGCAAACAAGCTTAGTGCTATGGGCACCTGCTAACTAGTAGCAGCAGTCTCAAATATTAAAGCAAAAACAAGTGTAAACCTAAAACTAAAACTAAACTAGCATGTGCATATCATAATAAACTTTTGAATTGAAAACAAGAACAAGAAATAGAAAAGATAACTTTGTATTGAAAATGGGGGCAAGCAAGTGCTTGCAATAATAATACCTCCAAGTGATGAAGGTTGTTGAGTAGCTCCAAGGGTGAGCAGCTCCAAACTCCAAAGGGTCCCTTATCCAAGGTTGCTATAATGGCCAAAAGCTCAAGGGAGATTTTGGCAGCATGAGGATAGGAAGATGGATGGATGTAAAGTGAGGAGCCCCTACCACCTTTTTATAGTTTTTGGTGGTGGGGAATACCATTTATGGTTTTGAGGAAACCAATGGTATTGACCAACATGGTTTAGGTACTTTTTCCCTCCTTTTTTCTTTTTTGAATATTTTTATTATTTTTATTCCCTTTTTAATATTTTTGGGAATTCTGGACCATTTTTTAGGGTTTTTTTTTATGTTTTTTTAGGAAAAATACTCATTTTGAGTGGAAAAAGGGGTGTATTAAGGTCTTTTGGTGACCTTTTGTTGGCTTTAGAGGCTCAAATGGTGAAAAAGTGGACAAATGGGTCATGTGAATAAGGAAATGAGCTAGTGAGCACTTTTTGGGTGTTAACAGATTGCCCCCTGATGTGTGAGGGCAGGAGCTCATTGTATGGCCGATAGACATCATAGTTCTTTTGTCTTTTTTTTTTCTAGGGTTTGGGAAGGAGAAGAGACTGTTTGGAGACTGGATCCACGGCCCTTGGAAGCTGCAAAAACAAAAAATATTACATGGCCTCAATATGAATGAGGAATAATCTCTGATAATGGACGAGGCGGGCATACCCATGCTTGTATCAAGACATATACATAACAATTAGTCCCAAGAAGGGGGATCTAATACATAAAAAATATACTGGTACATCATAATGGTCCAGAGGGGACATTATTTTGGGATGTACTCATGATCATAACATGACTGATCTCAATAACTGATACACTGGAATAACTGATGAACTGCTGAAACTGAAGGTGTCCAGCATCTTGTAGGGACTCAATGACTGTGAGCCATCTCTGGGAAGTATATGTAACTGTATACTTGAGGGAGTATAAAACTGGGGTACATTTGAATACTGTCGCCATGTATAACCTGGATATCTATAGGAAAAGTGTGACTGGTTGTATCCATAGGTAGACTCTCAAATGTGGAGGAGTCAGATGGTATCCAGGGTCTTCGACTAATAACTGAACGGACCAATGCCCTGTGCGAGTCTCAACGATGCGATCAAGGTGTTGAAGTCGAGCATGTGAGAAACAACCATTTGGAAAGGCACTGAGGAATCTTCTCGAAATGATTCGTAGGCACTCATCATAAATGGTGATGAGTCCAAGACACAGGGACCTCTAGGTCTATCCTCTGGAATAAATTTGGTTGTCGTCGACAGAGGGAGACCAGCAACTAACAAGGAAATGATGTTTCCTTGATAGGAGCGCGAGGTGTAGAACTGAAGTGTGGTGGTACTAATGGTAGGACTGACATACTTGTCGGGATGGGAAGTAACTGGGGTCATATAGTAGGTAGACTCAAACTTCCTTTGTTCAGAGCATGATGACATGGTTGACCTGGCAGCGTAGGGAACTGACTTGTAGGTGTGGGTATCATTGCTTTTAAAGACT
Source organism: Larix kaempferi (assembly GCA_027924585.1). NCBI lineage: Eukaryota > Viridiplantae > Streptophyta > Pinopsida > Pinales > Pinaceae > Larix > Larix kaempferi. Next base: position 8,628,642 of record BSBM01000008.1, read on the forward strand.
GAAGGGTATGTATTGACTCTGGGGGGGTCAAGCTGACGGGTGCTGTCGAGGGATTCTCAGGGTGACATACTACAGAATACTCTGAACAAATGCGACCAAAATGGGGAAGCTGCCCTGTGAGTAGACGTGATCTGTTGTGGCACCGAGAAGCACCATTGGGTCCTTCTTCGTAGTTTTAATGAGCTCCAAGAAGGGATAAAAGTGTGCTCTGAAATGGTACTGTCCTGTGGATTTTGTGAGCCCAGGACTATTCGTGCTCGTTGGTGCTTTCATTTTTAAGGAGTCTGAAAACGATAAGAAGACTCTACAGTGGTTATGATTACTGTCTTGTTGGTTTTACGAGCCCAGGATGGTGATTGCTCATGGTCGCTTTCATGTTTAGAGAGTCTGAAAGCGGTAAGTGGACTCCATTGGTGTTCTTTTTCGTAAGTTAGTCTCCAAGGCCCGAAAAAGCATAAAATGATGCAAATGGAGAACTCTTCTAGTCGATGTGACTAAAGTATTCCTTTTTCGTAATTAGTCTACAAGGTCCAGAAAAGGGGTAAACTTATACCAGGTAGACGCCCTTTCAGATACGTTTAGCGAGCATGAAATGAAGCAAGGTTGCTTAGCAATCATTTCATTGTTTTAGGAGTTAGAAAAGAGCTTAACAGAAACTCCCTAAGTGCCTTTTTCGTAAAAGGGATTGCGCGGCCCGAAAAAGGGATAAAATTATACCGAACAAAAAGGGATTGATGGAAGCGAGAAAAGGTCTCGAGCATCATCATGAGTGCAGAAAACTGAATCCGGTGACATAAAGATTGTCAACAAGGGGCAACGACCATTGTGGCACGCAAACCGAGGTGATGGGTGACTTAAAAAAATTCCTGAAAAATATGGAGGTGAGAGCGAGAAATGATCTCAAGCATCATCACGAGGCCGGAAAACTGAATCCAGCGATATAAGGCATGTCAAAAATGGACGACGACCGATGTGGCACACAAACCGAGGCGACGAGGGGGCATGGGAAAATGCCCTAAAAATTTGGGCGTGAGAGCGAGAAAAGATCTCAAGCGTCATCACGAGCGTGGAAAACTGGATCCGACGATATATAAGGCTTGTAAAAAATGGACGACGGCTGATGTGGCACACAAACCGAGGCGATGAGGGGGCATGGGAAAAATGCCCAAAAAATCTGGGCGTGAGAGCGAGAAATGATCTCAAGCATCATCACGAGCGCGGAAAACTGAATCCGACGATATAAGGCTTGTAAAAAACGGACGACGGTCGATGTGGCACGCGAACCGAGGCGACAAGGGGGCATGGGAAAAATGCCCAAAAAATCTGGGTGTGAGCGAGAAATGATCTCAAACATCATCACGAGTGCGGAAAACTGAATTTGATGATATAACACTCGCCAAAAACGGACGACGGTCGATTTGGCACGTAAATCGAGGCAACGAGGGTGTCCAAAAAATGGTCAAAAAATGGACCTGATGAAAACAGAAAAAGGAAAGAACTGTCATGAAGTTCAATAATGGACGGTGGTATCCATCCGATTTACTATGGGTAAAATCGCTTTAGGTACAGCCCGTTGCGTGGGTTGCGTAGGGTGTTGCCTTCTAAATCGGTTAGAATGTATGCCCCCTGTCCGAGGCAAGTGTGTACAATATATGCGCCTTGCCACATGGACACAAATTTTCCTTTCCCGGTTTTGTCATGAGCTTGATCGTAGGCGAGGACAAGGTCCCCTTTAGAGAAAGTTCTTGGGTGGACATGTTTATCATAATTTAATTTGGACCGGTTCTTGGCTGCATCCATGGTTTGGAGGGCTGTGCGCCGATCTTCATCGGCCTGCTCTAGGAGTAGTAAGCGTTGTTCAATTGGGGCAGTGTCTGGTAGGAGTTCAACGACCATATGTAGGGTTGGAATCTGGCACTTAATGGGGAGGATGGATTCGACACCATGAACTAAGTGGAAAGGGGTAAAACCGGTGGCGGTTTTAGTTGATGTGCGGTATGCCCATAGTGCCAGGAAGAGTATGTGGTGCCAATTGGATTTATGGAAGGGGTCGACCGGATAGAGGGGTATCCAGTGGAGATCGTATAAATGGCGGGGTCAAGGCCAAGCATTTCGGTATCTGACCAAGTAAAGACATCAGTGAATTCTTGGAACAGTTTTTTGTATTCTCCAATCCCATGCTCACTGTGGGAGGCTCCTAATGTAATGGTATGAAGGGCACCAGGTGGGTCAGAGATGTCGATGTGGATGACGGGAGAAATATTGGCCGTGTTATTTTCCTGAGAGGCATCAGGAGCAGGAATAGGATCTTTAAACCAATCGACTTTGGTAGGAAGGAAATCTTTGGACTCAGCCGCGAATTGGGTAGCAGTGGTGGATGAGGTCTCTTCTGGGAGGAAGTATGAACGATGGTGCATGTCTTTCCATGGGTAACCAGGGGCAGTAGGAGCCTCGAGAATCTCTTCATCATTGCGGAAGCTATGAGTGGTCAAGTCAGTTGATGAGGTTTGGGTAGTCGAAGAGATCATATAAATGGTGTTAATCTCTCCGGATGAGGATGATACGGGAGGGTAGATTTCCTCAATGAGGGGAGGAGATATTTCTAAGTCGACGTTATTCAATTCGTACAACGCTGCTCTGTAATCTGGGATATCAGGATAGTGATGTGAGTAATGACCGTAAACACCGCATATGGCACAAGGGTGGTTGGTGCGCAATGATTTATCACGAGGCTTGGGGTTTGGGTCGAGTTTGACAATCGGGATGTTGGGGTCGTCGTCAAGCATTTGCATGTGTTCCTGTAATGCGGGTAATTGTGGACACTGATGAGTTGGATGGCCTAACTCATCACACAACGAGCATTTGGGAGGAGCATGAAACACAAGGGGAGGTTTAACTTCTTTGGGTGGGGGTATCGCAGTGTAAGGTTGTGGGCATCTGCCCCCAGTGGGCTTGATGAGAGGAGGGGGATTCGTAGATGACGAAGGAGTAGTGATACCGAGAGGTGGTTGGGTAGAAGTGACAATGGGTTGCACCGGTTGCAGGATGACATTTGGTGTCGGCAAGGGAACGAGAGGCAAAATATACCACATGGGTAATCCCAATGTTAACCCGGGGAGACTAAGGGTAGCCATAACCGAAGCACTTACTACACCTGAGGGAGGAAATAGAAAGGGGATTGTGTGGATGGGTGTAACACCAATGTGACTAGGGACCAATGGTGGTTTAGGTAACAAGGGTGGTTGATTGTCGGGTGTTTGTGTATTGTGTGAAAGAGTACAGAGGTCTGCTACGTGGGTTTCCGGTGACGGTGGTGGAATAGATTGGAATGTAGAAGTCATCGGCGCGTCGGAGTAAAATCCGGGTCCCACGGAGGAAACGAACGAGGTAGTTGCACCACAAATAGGTTGTTCAACCATGGGGAGAACATTTTCAGGTGCAGCGGGGGCTTTAGGATCGTAATAGGTGAGTTGGTCGACCTTGACCACGCGTCCCTCACGGGGGAACATCATGGTACAAAAAACGGACGAGGCAACCGCCCGCATGGCATACATGTAGCTGCGACCAAGTAAGAGGTTATAATCAAATTGGGCATTGATGACCTCTATGTCAATGAGCACGGTTTTACCAGCCAGCTGGACGGGGACTTTAGCTAAGAGACCTTGGGGTTGAGCCGAACGACCATCGTAGGCTCGCAACGCAGTGGTGGACTGCTGGAGAGTAGGGGATGCCAACTTCTGCCAAACGAATGTGGACATAACGCATGTAGAGGCCCCTTCATCGATAATGCACCGATGGATGACAAGATTCCGAACGGAAACGGAAACTTGGAATGCTAAAGTGGAAGGCAAGCGAGTTTCGGACTGGTCTAAATCGAATGCCATCAGTTGTGAATCATTGGGGTCAATAGTGTCGATGGCAGAGAGCAAAGTCTTGCGCTGTGAAGGACAGTTTTTTAAGACTTCTAAAGCAGACATGGCTGCAGGAGACTGGGCTAAGTCATCGACAATGTTGTAATTCGACGCAGCACGAGCATTAGGATTATTGTTGATGCGATGGAGTGGGAAGCGAGGTGCTTTAGAAGCGCCATCGAGTGGAGCTGGAGGTATACGTAATGTCTGATCTGTGGGATGAATGTTAGTGTTCTTATCGGCGGGAGGGGCTTCAGGGGTGGAGCCATATTGGTTCCAACGGGTTTGGAGGTTGGCATCTGCGGATGACATCATCAACAAGTGGTGGGTATCTGAATCAAACATGGGTTGATAAGGAGTGGCATAAGTGATTTGTTGTGGTGGCACGTTGCCCTGAGGGGAGCTAACGGCTGAGTGTTCACTACGCCTTGGGTTGGAAAGGGGTTTTGCAGCACCAAAGGTTGATGTTGAGGTGGTGGAGGGTTGGGTGGCGGCTGAGGAGCTGCTTGTCCTTAACGATGGGCATCATCAGTCCAGAGTTGCCGAGTCCGCTCCAAATGTGGGCAAGCATGTGTGTAATGGCCATAGACCTCGCAAATAGAACAAGGATGGTTTGTTCTGAGGTTATTGTTTTTGGGCTGCCTGGGGTTACGATCCGGATTCTGGTTGGGAGGAGCAGCGTTATTATTTTGTGGAGGATTGGGAGGTGGAGGACCTTGATGTTGTTGTTGGTTGTTTCCGCGGTTATGTCCTCTTCCACGGTTCTGTTGCCCACCTTGGTTGCACTGGTTGTTTTGGTGCTAGGGCTAGTTGTGTTGTGTGTACACTTGCCCTTGAGTAGTGGGAGGATTCTGGTTTGCCATAGGTGCGGGAGCAGGTTGTGGTGGATAATAAGCCGGTGGGGCTGGAGGTGGACCAGTTACCTGCTGGGGTTGTTGGTAACCCTGAGCTATTGGAGGTGTTGGGTTAGCTGTTGTAGCTTGTTGTGGGTAATATATTGGTTGAGGTGCGGTTGGGGGGGCGTATGCAGGTGGTGCATGACCAAAGCACTGAGGTGGACATGAAGGTCCGTGGGTATGGTGGTGATGTGCCATGGGAGCATATGAACTGGTTGCCCCAGATTGAGATGTAGCCCGTGAAAGGTCGGGACCATGGCTAGGATGTGCAATGGAAAAGGGTTGGGGATGCGAGGCCATATGACCAATGATGCCATCTGTGGCATGGGATGCCCCCGACGCATCGTGTTGGGATGACTCGCCCCGAGGGGCATCTGGTATAATGGTATACAGATAACCTGATTGGGTGTAAATGAGGTCAAACTATTGGGCTTTGAGGATGGCCTCTTCTTCAGACTGGGGTCGTTCGGATGCCACATCCTTCGCTATGAGAGGGAGGAGGGATTTGAGAAACCAATCTAAGAAGATACGGTCGTCTAACTTGATTTTGCAGAGGCTTCGGCATCGACGCCACTCATGAATGTGGTCAGTGATGTGGGTGGTCGTGTTCTGTCTGCAAGACAGTAGGATCTCGACTCCCGCATCATAGCGAACAAGTAACTGGAAAAACTGCAGGAAGGTCGAGGCGAGGGAGGTAAAGGTGGCATGGGTCCCATGGGGCTGCTCGATATACCACTTAGCTGCAGAGTCAATGAAGGTGCGCTGTAACAGACGGAGGCGGACATAGTCATCCACTATGGAGTTGGAGGAATACCATAGATGGAAGGACATGATATGGTTCTAGGGGTCCTCACTGGCCTTGCCCTCAAACTTAGGGATGTCGGAGGGGAGTTTGGTGGGCATATGAGGCCACGCAGGGTCGTGTCTGATAGGATCATTGGTTAGCCTGGCTAAATCTGGTAAGTTCAGACTTGCCATGTAAGGTAAGCTAGCAGATGGATGTGGCGTAGTGACTGGGACATGACTAGTCATGGTGGTATGATGTAATGGTCCAGTAGCCCCTAAGGGTATGCTAGGTATTGAAGGTATGTGTCCTCCAACAGCTGTGGTCTGGTATGGACCAGCGTTTCCAAGTGCAACATGGGTTACACCGGGGTTAGGAATAGTAGTGGTGGTTCCTGGAATCTGGGTTGTGGTAATCAGAGGGGGTGTGACCCCTATGTTGGGCATACCCATAATAGGAGGTAGTCCTGTGTTGGGCATTCCTAAAGGTGGAGTGTCCGCCATATTAGGCATACCTAGGGGGTGGTGGTTGCCATGGATGGCACTGCAGTAGAAGGGTTTGTGGATGTATCTCCTATGGTGCTAGTAAAAAGTGGGTCAAATTGTGTTCCAGCCATGAGGTTGGTTGGGAATAACTCGGTAGGGTTTTTGGATTCTGCCTCAAAATCAGATGTGAAGTGAGGCGTGTCAGAATCGGATGACCGTATGTTTGATCGATGATGTGTCGAGTTAAGGGATAAGGCTCGACGTTGGTGACGTGGAGAGCCAAGTAGACGAAACTCTGGGGGTTCCCCATGAAGACGACGAGATCGTCTAAAATTCTCAATGGTGAGAAAAATGTTTTTTGTGTAAAAATTGTTTAGTGTAAGGTGGTAATGTATAAAAAACTCAAAACCCTAATGCAACCAAGGGTGCACAAAGGGGAGTGAAAATAAAGGCTCTTAGGCCAAAAAATCAACCTGAAAAGGCACTTATTATAGCAGCTGTGCTATAATAAGTGGAGGGATGCAACAAAAATGGTCAGAATACCAACAGTCAATCAAATTCTAGAAAAAAGAGGTGCTACTAGATCAAAGGTGGATTGTATCATGCAAACACATAACTAAAAGTATTGTGAATCAACAAACGATATTCTCTGCAAGGTGATGAAATCCAAGTTAGACAATATTGAGTGTTAAATCAACGGCTAGATATCCCCCTACCGGGAGGGACACCGGGTAATCAATCCTAAAGAATGACAACTAGGATACCCCGTTCATGACACGTCCAGAAAAGGTAAATCTGTCGTTTGGTCCTTTTACCGCAATACCCCCATACAGGGATATCCCGAGAACTGTGAATGGTAGCCCTTCGGTTACTGAATGGATTTCGGTATTCCACTCAGGCTTCCGGAACCATCCTCGCGACTTCAACCCTCCTAGGGGAGAGGCCTTCCGACAAACTGGTTATGACCGTGCCAAAAAATACTAGGAGATTTTGGTTCCCTAATGGACAACAGCTATGTCTCAAATGTAATAACTGAGGGGTGTTATTGGAGCACCTATCCCCTCAATACTACTTACCTACAAAGTTCTTTTAAGTGCTCCCCAAGTGGGGTTAAAAGTTGGTTGAAGTTATGGTAAATTTTAGGGCTCAGTTTAAATTATGTGTTTGAGTGGGTGCACGTGTGGTATTTTAAATTGAAATTAAATGCTTTGCAAGAAATATTCAAAAAACAAAGGATCTTTTGAAATAGGAAAGCAAATAATATGACTTCTTCAAGAAATAAATGGATTTCTTTTAAAATTTTGCTATGGGAAAAATATCAAGGAAGTAAATAGTAAATTTTTTTAATCTAGATAAAATGCAAAATAAATCCTTCTTTCAATTTCTGATTTTTTTTTTTTAAAAGACTTTTTTAAAGGTGCATTCTAAATAGTAAAAAGATTTCTAGCTGTAAACAATGCAGGAATTTTAATATTGTAAAATGTGTTAATTGGGCAGAAAATACAGCAAAAAATTAATTTTTTAAACGAATTGGCCGAATGGAAAAAATTGGCATCGCGGGTTTTGACAGAACAGCCATGATGGACCACGCGGGTTTCAGTCGCACAGTCACGATGGGCAGCGCGGGTTTCAGCCGCGAAGCCGCGATGTGCAGCGCGGGATTTCGTCACACAGTCGCAATGTGCAGCGCGGAAAAGGTCCGCGAAGCCGCGATGTGCAGTGCGCTAATTGGCCGGGAAGCCGCGGTGAGCCGCGCAGAAAAGAGCCGTGCAGTCGCGATGAGCCGCGCGACTGTCAGGAAAAAAGCCACGAGGCAAAAGCCGTACGCGGACGCCGAAAAATGAACCCGAAAATTGAAAATTTCGGGCTGTTAATGGCAATAAAATGGGCCAAGACCTAGAACAACAATGGATCTGCTGTCTAGGGTGGCAGATCTATGAATTAAACTAACTAATACTAACAAAAACTAAGATCTAAAGCAAAAGTGAGATCTAAAAATTCGAAAGCAGCGGAGTCGCCAAAAACTGTTGGCTTGGTTTTGCAACCAAGCTTAGTGCTATGGGCACCTGCTAACTAGTAGCAGCAGTCTCAAATATTAAAGCAAAAACAAGTGTAAACCTACAACTAAAACTAAACTAGCATGTGCATATCATAATAAACTTTTGAATTGAAAACAAGAACAAAAAATAGAAAAGATAACTTTGTATTGAAAATGGGGGCAAGCAAGTGCTTGCAATAATAATACCTCCAAGTGATGAAGGTTGTTGAGTAGCTCCAAGGGTGAGCGGCTCCAAACTCCAAAGGGTCCCTTATCCAAGGTTGCTACAATGGCCAAAAGCTCAAGGGAGATTTTGGCAGCATGAGGATATGAAGATGGATGGATGTAAAGTGAGGAGCCCCTACCACCTTTTTATAGTTTTTGGTGGTGGGGAATACCATTTATGGTTTTGAGGAAACCGATGGTATTGACCAACATGGTTTAGGTACTTTTTCCCTCCTTTTTTCTTTTTTGAATATTTTCATTATTTTTATTCCCTTTTTAATATTTTTGGGAATTCTGGACCCTTTTTGAGGGTTTTTTTTTATGTTTTTTTAGGAAAAATACTCATTTTGAGTGGAAAAAGGGGTATATTAAGATCTTTTGGTGACTTTTTGTTGGCTTTAGAGGCTCAAATGGTGAAAAAGTGGATAAATGGGTCATGTGAATAAGGAAATGAGCTAGTGAGCACTTTTTGGGTGTTAACAATGTGGAAGAGTTAAGTTGAAGCTCAAGGATGGAAGAATTAGAACTCTACTTGGAGTACTACACATTCCAAATCTAGCGAGAAACTTGATATCTGTTGGAAAGCTGGATGCTATAGGTGTACAGACTATGTGTGGAAATAGAAAATGCAAAATGTTTCGAGGATCAATGGATTTAATGAGTGGATTTCAGAGGGGAACTCTATATAGAATATTGGGAAGCACCATCATCGATGAATGTAACATTTATGTTGTGTCTGAGGGAGGAGATACAGAAGACATAACCTTGACTGCATCAGGAAGAAAGACAATGATATGGCACCAAATATTGGGACACATCGGTGAAAAGGTACTTTGACCATTACAAAGTAAAGGTATGGTTGAAGGTGTGTCTGGTTGCACTCTAGATTTTGATTTCTGTGAACATTGCATATATGGAAAACAAAATCAAGTAAGATTTGCATCTGGTTCTACAACAACAAAGGGAATTTTAGATTTAATACATGCTTATGTGTTTGTACCTATTCATGTTCCATCATTAGGTATATCTGTGTATTATGTTTCATTTATAGATGATTTCTCAAGGAACACATGGATATATTTCCTTTGAAGGTGTTAGAAAAACAGGTTTGCAGAGTAATAACAATAAACAAAAATGAAAATATAATCACACATACACATTACAAGAGAGACACAGATATATCGCGGTTCACCCAAGATGGGATATATCCACACTGAAATTCCCAGTCCTTTCTTATTATTCCGTCCAGCAAAGTGAAGGGATACAACTTGCAGCATAACCGCTGCACTTCCTCTTCACTGTCTCACAATCTCTCTTCCGATCTCAGAGATCTTTATAATGCATAATACCTAATACATCAACCCTATCCGCATTAAAATTTCTTTATTTTATAAGGGAAATACAATGAGAAAATACCATGGGTTACCCAAAACCAAGGGCCCATAAATTGGTTAACCCCCTGGACTCCCCGGGGATTGTGTCGGGATCATAACCAAACCTGGGGTTCAAACATGGCTGAATCATCATCTATGAGACTGGAAGATCAGGCTCCACAACCAATAGAAGGAAATCTGAAGTATTTGCTAAGTTTAAATAATTTAAGGCTCTTATAGAGAATCAAACATAAAAAAATAAAGGTATTGAGAACAAATAACGATGGGGAGTTATGTAGGAATAAATTCGAGGAATTTTGTAAGAAGTGTGGTATAGTAAGGCATAAAAATACTCCATACACACCTCAATAGAATGGAGTTGTATAAAGGATGAATAGGACGCTAATGGAAAAGGAAAGGATCATGCTCAACAATGTCGGGATAGGACAAAAATTTTGGGTAGAGGCAGTGGATGTTGCATGTTACTTGGTAAATCGATCACCCACATCAGATTTGGTTGACAAAAATCCACATGAGGTATGGTCTTGAAAGAAACCCTCTATTAAACATCTATTTTTTCTGGTTGTGATGCTTATGTACATGTTCCAAAGGAGAAAAAGAGTAAGTTTGATAATAAAGCTAAAAATGTATCTTTATCGGTTATAAATATGGTCTAAAAGGTTATAAGCTTTGGAATCCTATAACTAAGAAGATTGTTTATAGTCAAGATGTTGTCTTTAGAGGGATCAAAGAAGTTCCTAGAGAGGAAGTGACTCTAATGGAAAATGAACTAGAGAAATTAAAGGTTGAGTTAGAAGATGAAGAATCTGACGCGACAGAAGAAACTGAGTAAGAAGAAGAACCTCATAACCCAATTTTGAGGAGATCATCTCGTGAAATAAGGCAACCAGAAAGGTATTCCCCTCCTGATATTCAGTCTAATTTTTCTTTATCTATTACTGATGATGATCCTAGAAATGTCAACGAATCTATTGATTCAGAGGATAGTGATCTTTGGAAGAAGGCCATCGTTGAAGAAATGGATGCCTTGGAAAAAAATGAAGCTTGGGATCTAGTTCAATTATCAGCTGGAAGAAAATTCATTGGCAGCAAATGGTTGTTTAAAAAGAAGTTGAATGCAAAAGGTAAAGTGGAGAAGTACAAAGCCCTCCTAGTAGAAAAGGGATACTCTAAGATAGAGGGATATGTTTTTGGTGAAATATTTTCTCATGTTGCAAAATAAACTTCTATTAGATTCCTTCTTGCTATTGATGTTGCTTGTGATCCTGAAGTAGAGTAGATGGATGTGAAGAAAACGTTCCTACATGGGGACCTAGAAGAAGAAATATACATGAAGCAACCTGCAGGATTTATAGTAAAGGGTAAGAAGGAGCTGGTTTGCAAGCTCAAGAAGTCCCTTTATGGTCTAAAATAGTCTCCAAGAATGTGGTACCATAAGTTAGATACATACATATTGGGACTCGTATTTGTGAGAGGTAAATCTAATCACTTTGTCTATTGCAAACAGGTTGGAGAATATTTTGTTTATGTATTATTGTATGTCAATGACATGTTGCTGGTTGGAAACAACATTAAGGTTATCAAGAAAGTGAAAACACAACTATCCTCCAAGTTTGACATGAAGGATCTCGATGCTGCTAATTTCATCTTGGGGATGGAGATCAAGAGAAACCGTGCAGAAAGGAAACTCTGGTTGAACCAAAGAAAATATGTGGAAAAAATACTACATAGGTTTAATATGAAGGAATGTAAACCATTAAAAGTTCTTATTCTTGTAGGTGTGAGATTATCTATAGAAGAGTGTCATGAGAGTGAAGAAGAAAAAGAAGACATGGCCTGTGTTCCTTTTGATAGTGTAGTTGGAAGTTTGATGTATGCCATGGTATGCAATAGACCATACATTTCCTATTCAATGGGAGTTTTAAGCAGCGATATGTCAAAACTAGGAAAGGAGCATTGGAAAACTATGAAAAGGGTGTTCAAGTATTTATGTGGAAAAACAAATAGTGCAATCTGTTATCAAGGAAGAACTAGATAAGACGGAGTGTTGAATGTACATGGATTTGTTGATGTTGACTGGGCTGGAGATTTGGATCATAGAAGATTTACAAGTGGGTATTGATTTAACCTATTTGGAGTTGTTATTAGTTGTATGAGTGTTGATGCCTCGGGTGTGTAGGGTGCTGGAATGGGTTCCAAAGATTTCAACATAGGAAGAAAACCCAACCAAAGGCTTCAGATAATCTTGCACAAGTATTACCCTATCCTCGATTTGTTTGGGATAGAGATCTCCCACAGATACAAATGACTCCACTGGCACTTGTGGTTTTGATCCTAAAGGGATCTGTCTTCCAATGAAGGAAAACAAAGTGTGTTCAGTTTGAAACAAATCTACCTAGAAAGGAAATCTAAGCTAAGTTAGAGCTACTCTAAAAGGTGTCTTGTTTGAATGTAGATTAACTTGATGTGAAAATAAATAAGTATGTTCATCCACTTGACATAAAATTTAAATATGATCAATCCCTTATTTGCTTAAGTTACAACCAATTAATTAAAATTAACTAAGTGCAATATTAAGTGTTTAAGCTCTTTCAAGATTAACCTGTAACCAATATGTCAATTGAAAAATTAACATAAATTATAATTTACTGCGAATCATTTGCAGAAATAGATAAATATTTTAATTATAGAAATTCAATTAAAACATAATGCATACACATATCCAACATAAGGAGAAATCCAGATCATAGATCTCTGCATGAAATAATAATTGCAAATGGATTAAATAGCATAGATAACAATTTGAAGTAAAAATCAATATTTATCAAATAAACTTGATCAATGAACAAAAGATGATACAAGAGAATAACATTACTGTATTAATGAAAGTCTGTAAGAAATTACAAGCTCAGCATAAGGCAGAGTATCTCTAGTCTTCTTCTGTCGATTTCTACCCCAAAAATTAGAGAGATCTACCCCTTAAATAATAATTTACAAACTGATACAAAGGATAAATTCCCCTTAAACAAGGATTACAAAATCAGAATATCCTATTTAGTGAGGAAATCTTCCCACTTATCCCAAACTTCCATCAATTCATTTATATCTGGATAATGAGGAGATTCGAGCCCCAACTGGGCATCACACATGAATCCTTCATTCTCATTTTCAGATATTTTATGCCATGTGTGGATAAACATATAGATCTTATCCTCCATGGAAACAGGTTGTTTAATCAACCAATCCACGTCTTCAATTTTGATGTGCTCGATTTGCAGGATTTTCTCTTTGACTTGATCACAACAGGTCTCGACCTGCTCAACCATCAATCTCGACAAATCTGCCTGCTCGATGAGCCCCATTGCAGGGAAGGCCAATGTCTCCATGAGATTGTCTGAGGCATAATACCATCTTCTTCTGCAAAGGGCTTGAGCCTAGTTGATAGTATCTTCTACCATCTCAATAACATTGTCCCAATCTCGCACAACAGTTTCGATCCTTCTGAATTTGAGGTTGTCCAACTCAGGGATATCATCTGGCTTTTCTTTAATATACTTCTGCCAATCAATGATGTCTTCTACAACTTTAGAATCCTGTTTTGTTTTCTCTACTTGCTGGACCAAGGTGCTAGACATTTTATCAAAGGCAATGTAGGTCTCATGAATCTCACCCAAAGTAGTAAATAGATTAGCCAGAACCCGATGATGCTCCAGGTTGACTTGATTAGCTAGGTCCTTGAACTCTTTCTAGGAAAACCTAGAAAATGCAGAGGAGGCTACACTTGCAGTTGCATCCTCAAGTTGCTTTTTAAGTACAACAATTTTTTTTGCGTTGACATAATTTTCTGCTTATGCATCATGTAGTCTAGCTTAGAGAGCAGTATTCTGCAGCTGCAGATCCTCCAACTTGTCTTCAAATAGCTTCCTTAGATCTTGAACATAAATTTCATGCTCTTCCTTGGTTGTTGCCAATTGCTCTTGAAGCTTCTTTAGTTCTTCTTTTTTCAAGTCAATCTTCCTATTCAAGGTCTTGATTGAATCAAAATTTTCTCCTGCAAATGCACCCAAGGCAGCAACTTCATCCACTCCTTCTGCCTAGATATCATGAGGTTGCTTAGCCCATATGACTTGATCAGGAATGGGTGCCTCTAATCCTCCATGATCTCTGCTTCTCTTTTTTCCTTTCTTCATGACTGCCTTGGTTTCTTGATTGTTAAAGTAGTCCCCCAGAGGAACAATTATATCATCTTCAAAGGTAGTCACCATATCAATGGATGATGTGGTCACATCTGTTGTTGTAACCAAAGGGGGTGTCTCGGTGACAGTAGGGGTAGGAATGGAAGTGGCAATTTGATATGAGACTTGGGAAGAAGGAAGAGCTTCACTAGTTGATGGCACAGAGGTTGGTGAGGGAATGGAAGTAAAATATTGATGTGATAAATATTGAGTGTCAGCAACAGAAAGTGAAGAAAGGGAAGAGGGATTTAGGACATCAACAACTGAGGTTAATGAAGGAGATGGAGGTGATTGCAGGGGGACAATCGAAGACTGGACCTCTGCAATAGTTGATGGGGGAATATGGAGTGGAATTGTAGAAAGTGGAGGTGTGGAAGTGAACAATGCATCAAATAAATAAGACATGGTTGTTGTTGGTGTTACCTCAGAAGTTGTAACAAGAGAAACTTCTGCTAAGGGAAATGATGTGGCTGCAGTTATTGCATCAAGAAAAATAGAAACCTTAGACACATTCTCATCTGAAGTGGGTTCATCCATAGCAATGGTATCCAACAAATTTGAGATTGCCTGTGAACCTTCAGTAATTTCTTCCAATATAGGTACTGGAGAACTTACTTCATCTTCCCTATCACTATCAATATCAAAAGTGGGAATTTGAGAGGTAGTAGATATAATCTTTTGTCTCTTTGCTGGATTATTAACCACAATTACCTGTACATCGCTAACTGAGCTAGGTGGATTGACTTCTTTGATGTGGAGCACTGAGGTCATTTGTGCTAGTTCTTTCTTGGCTTGCTGGGTAGTTTGAATTAATTCTTTATACTGTTCATAAATCTTTAGCTGTGGAGGCTCCTCCATAAGTCCTTTTCCTTTATCACCATCAGGATAAGTTAGCATGAGGGGGGGTTTATCTTTTTGAGCCTCCTTCTCTTCTCTTTCCCTTCTTACCTTCTCCATCAAATCGAATTCCATTTTCCTGTCGCTGAAAACCTTATCTTTGAGCTCTTTTTGGTACAACAAAATCTAGTTCTGTTCATCCCTGCTCTTAGCCTTTGCCAGGACTTCAGAAAAAGTGTTAACTCCCAAGTAGATAGAGTCATCTGGGAGGTATTCATGTACATAGCTCATCTTCATATGATTGTGCTTGAAATGAGCATCTAGGAATTTTTTAGGATCATATCCTAGCTTCAAAGAAGCAATCTTGTTACCCAGTACTTGAGCCTAGGTGGAAGTAGGGATAGCAAAAGGTCCAAGGTTCAAAGGGAATTTGGGCCATCCTCTCCTCTTGGGACCTGTAAGTTTGAGATACACCCCTTCAATAACAATCTGATAGGATACTTCTTCTATCAACAATCTATCTGGAACAATTGTAGGCAGGGGGTGGACAACACTACTTTCCCAAATTCTGACATAGGAGAAGGATTCCCCTACATACCAATATCCAATTGTGGCAATGAAAAGCTTAGCATCAGCTGAGAAAGCTGGTGCATCTTCCTTAAAAATATTGATATAAATAGCACCAAGGAAATGATCACAAATGTCATATAAAAGAGGTATATAATTATCCTCCCATAGTGCATAATGATATATGTGAATAGCAGGAGCAGAAGGGGTCCAATTCCATCCCATATTGGGATATTGAAATTCAACACAAAAGACATCCATCACATAGGCTGAAAGGAAGAAACAAGGTTTCTGTGTGGCAGGGGACTTTTGATACTTTTCAATTGTTGTTTTAAGCTCAAAAGACAAAATAGAAGCCCAAGGAAAAGATTCACTTATAGTTAAGACATGATGAGCCACAAGAGCCCACTCAGCTTTAAAGATTGAGGAACTAGGAAGGCCATACAGCCGAGAAAGCATAGCTGCCAATAATGAGTAGGGTTCTTTAAATAATGACATTGGGTATAAGTTATTAGGGCTGCGCATAAAGTTGGTTGGTTTGTGCATCTATGATTTGATCATTTCATTGAAATTGAACATGGTGTTTGCAGAATCCAGGAATGTAGCATTGAGGATCTGCATAGGTGGTCTAAGGGAAAATTCCTTGGTGAATACCTCGGGACGAAAAGTGGTTAATTGTGAACCTGCGCTATCGTTGAACGAGCTGTCTTTGGGGTTAGCATGTTGTACTATCCACTTAGCTGCATCAGTACAAGGCAAGATGGCAGGTCTGGTAGCAATTGCATGAAGCTGAGAGTTCCTAATTTTCTCCTAATCTTGGCGGTCACTCTGAATGTCAGATAGGTCATCATTGTCGAATATGGAGTAGATTTTAGACTAGTCCACCTGGTAGGTTTCAGTAATTTTCCCACTGGTGTCTGAGAAGATGCCAAAATTTGGGTGCTTGTTCAATTGGTCTCTCTGGGTAGTCTTAGAGCGTGTGTTGCGCGACATGTTTACAGAATCGAGAAATTCTGACAAATGAATAGCAACAATAAAAAAAAATCCAAAATAATCAAAACCGTAAATAGCTGAACAAAGGAACAGATAAAACCAACCTGCTTATGCTGAAAATGGTGGGCAAGGACCCCTGGTAAAATTTCACAGTAAAATTCGAAGCAACAGAGTAATTTTCCAAATTGAAATGATAGCGCAAAATTAGAAAAATGACCTATTTAATAATTAAGACAGGTAAAATCTGAGTCGTCAGATCAAAACCAATGAATGACTGAGATCAATTCTTGAGATTTGTGGGAGATGAACTACGGGGTTTGGTTTTGCAGGTATGCACACCCTCCCCTGAATCCGCAATCCACAATTGTGGGTTGCGGGTTTCGGGATCGAAACCATGTTTATTGATTCAAAAGATAATTTCGCAATCCGCAATCTGCAAGTTGTGGGTTGCGGGTTTCTTCCCACACTTCCTGGATTTTCATTGTGATCGTCTCGCAGTCATTCGGGTGGAGTTGTGGGCCGAACTCTGCCTCTTAGACTTTCGCTTCTTGCGCTGGCCTTTTGATTCTGAATGGATTTCAGTAGCCTTCGTTTTGCGCTCTGCCGACTCCTCAGCCTCATCTTGAGCAGGGTTCTTTTCTTCAACAATGGGAGTACCTGCAGATAACCCCCCCTTCTTCTTTCCCTTGTCTTCTGCTGCGGCTTCACTATCTCCTTCGCTATTTTCTTCATCTGAACTTTTTACGTGAATCTTCTCCGATATGGGTGGGATGTTCTTTTCATAATCAGATGCATCATCTCACGAGGAGGGAACTTTCTAGTCCGCGTCCCATCTCTCCATCATTGCCTCGATTGCTTCCTCATCCAGGCGATAAAACCCTGGATACCATAATCCTTCCTTTACATCAGCTCGTGTCTGAATGTAGGACCTATGCCTCTTCACCAGAAACCTCATAATGCATGTATATGTGTCGGTCACCGGTCTTGATATGTGCGGCGTTGATAGAATCACATCGCGCAGCTGGTGATAGAAGACATGGAAAACTTCAATTGTGTGGCACTGTATGGTCGCCTTCGCACTGGCCCATAGGTTACTAAAGTGCGTCCCGCGACCTTGTCCTACTAAGGTTGGGACGCCTTGATACATATCCGGTTCCTTCCATCCCACAAAGGCTATGAATACGAGTAGCCAGCCGTAATGAAAGGGTGTTCCATCGTCTTGGGTCGCCTCAACGTCTGCTAGAAATTTGTTGAGTAGATACTAGCACCAATTATAAGGTACCCCACGCAGTGTGTTTGCCGCTAGTTTTATCACGACCGCTGGCACCTCAAGCGATCAACACTTGCGCAGTTCTTTTCCTGCAATCAACTGAACATTAAACTTTCTGGCGGGATTGTTCATGTCGTTGGTGGGGAATCCATGCCCCTTGCGGACGACGCCAAATTTCTTCTCAACTTTCGTGGACAGACCCCGATCCTACGCGCACTTCACCATTAGGTCAACGGGGTCCTCCCTGTGCTTGTTGAGATTTGTGATCTGATGTATCAGATCTATGCTTATATCAACACGCATATCAAACCATAGAAATCCTTCATGCACATAGGACAGTAATGCGCACACCACGACTATGTACTCAAGGCTTTTAGTGAAGTGTGGCATTTGTAGCAGATTGAATAGGCTAGATGGTTGGAGTGGCTTTAGCCAATATTGGATCTGGAGACTTTCCACACCCGTCTGTTCATTCACGACCCAGTTGGTGTAAGCGCTAGGCCGAAACTGCGCATTGTTCTTTGGTTTGGCCAATGTGTTCTCCAGCAAGTCGTAATCCTCCAACTTGCAGTTCGGCACTTCGCCGAGCAGGTTCTCTACAATCTTTACCCGAGTAGAAATCGTTGGAGTCAGGATTTGATATACAACATTCTTATCCAAGTGCACTGGTGGTGCGTCGTCCTTCTGTGGAGGGATATAGTCAGGAACTAGGTAGATAGGTTGGTTCTGGACCATGGCGAGCTATTGTTTCAGTGGTGTGCCTAACCTAGCCTGCTCTGCAGCTATTTCCTTTCCCTTGCTGGCCCCTGTAGCCTGCCTTGCTGAACTGCTAGATGAATCTCCCTTCATTGTTGTTATAACTGGTGGGATTGCTGATGGCTCAAATAACCAGGATAGATTGTGCAAGTTGGTCGGCTTGTTCGTACGCTGCTCTTCTTCGCTCTGCTCTTTGAAAGTTTAAACAACTATTGGAAAAAACTTCGTAACACGAATAAGTGGCTAGGCAAGGTGTATTTATAGCTTCTATTGGTCTATAACGTGGCCTTCGGCGGTTGCCGAGGCACTTTATGCCATATTTAATTATCCAGATCATGTTATGATTCGGCCCTGCCATCTGATCTTTTCCATCGTGCGAATTTGGTTTCCTTAAATGCCAAAAGGTTTCTGGGTAGGCCAGCGCATCAACTCCATCTAGTCAGCATTAAATGCTCGATCTGCCAGTCGGATTCTGGTACTACAGGAGTTATTGAGGATTTTGTGGCGTTCCAAATTGTCACATCTGCCCTAAATTTTGAAGTGTGCCTCTGCTACCAATTTGGTTAATGTCCCACTAACCGACTGACGACTGCAATGGTAACGGCTTTTGTCATGGTATGCTAGCGGTTCTCGTATGCATGTCACTTCTGCGTGCGTATGGTATTGGCTCTTTTGCATAGTTGTCGTTCCGCCTTTTCTACGCGATTAGTATTTGGACTTGCTCTACGCAGCTGCTCTCCTTTTTTATTTTTTTTGCGCACAACTTCAACAGTGTTGCGCATACACCTCTCTTAATCATACAAGATTATGTGTAGCCGGACTATTGCGGTAAAGCTTTAGTCTGCTACCATTTATCATACTTGGCAAGGTCTCTCCGTCTAATGTGGCTAACTGGACTGCGCCACTATTAGTAACATGCATTAGAGTATATGGGCCAAGCCAATGCATCTTAAACTTTCCGGGAAATTTCATGAATTTGCTATCATATAGGAGGACTAATCACCTACCTGAAAGGTCTTATTCTTGATGTGGCGATCATGCCATGCTTTTTCTCTCTCTTCCTGTACTTGTTGGTGGAAGCCTGTGATGAAGCGATCTTCTTCCATCCCAACTAAGTGTAGGAGCCTTTCTTATAGTGCTACACGATCTGCCATGCCTGTATACACAACGATTCTTAAGCTGGGAAATATAAATTCTATTGGAATTATTGCCTCTTTCCCATAAGCCAACCTAAAAGGTGTGTGTCTCGTTAATTTCTTGCATGTAGTCTTGTATGCCCATAACACAGATGGAATGCGCAGGTCCTAATCATCCCGATTGGCGTTGCATATCTTGGTTGGGGCATTCTCCAGCACTTTGTTAAATGCTTCAATAGTTCCATTCGCCTGTGGATGATAAGGCGTGCTGCGCTGATGATGAATGTGGAATTCTTCTGTCAAAACTTCAATAGTTCTGTTCAAAAAGTGAGTACCCTTATCACTCATCAAAATCTTCGGGCATCCGAACCTTGTAAGGATGTTTTCATATATAAACTCTGTGGCTGTAGCTGTGCTACAGTATTTTACTGGCTTTGCTTCTACCCATCTGGTGAGGTAATCAGTAGCAGTAATGATAGACCTTGCACCCGTTCATTTCCCTGGTGGGTTAATAGGACCCACAAAATCAATAGCCCATTTATCAAATGCCTGCAATGTTAACTATGGATTTAAAGGCATTTCATCCCTGCGCGATGGCTTCCCTGTCCTCTAACATACATTGCAACTCTGGCAATGTTCCTTTGAATCTTTATGAATTGTAGGCCACCATAGCCCTGGGCACAATATCTTCTGTGTCGTAGCTCTGCCTGCATAGTGGCCTCCTATAGCTCCTGAATGTGCATTAGCTAATATGAATGGTTTCTCATGCTCTAATACACATCTGCTCAGTACTTCATTCGGTCCCAACTTATATAGCTGACCTACGATTATGGTGAAGTCTGCTGCGTGCACTACCAGCTGCTTCTTTTGCTGCGTAGTGAGATCCTTAGGTGCCATCCTTATGGTTAAAAAGTCAATGATGTCTTGATAGTAATCCTCTGCAACTTGTATAACAAACAACTGTGCGTTAGGAAGATTGTCCTTGAGATTCATAGGCTCCTCTCCTGACTCGATCCTTGATAGATGATCAGGTCCTAAATTCAATCTTCCTGGCTTAACAACAATTTCAAAGTCATACTCTTGAAAGAGTAGTAACCATATGCATATGTGCCCTCCTAACACTGGCTTATTGACCAGATATTTCAAAGAAGAATGGTCAGTGAACATGGAGAAGTGTGCTCCAAGCAAGTAGTGCCTGAATTTTTGCAGCGCATAGAACATAGCAAGTCCTTTTCGCTCAGTAGTGGTATAGTTCTTCTCAATGGATGATAATTTTTTGCTTGAAAATGAAATGGGGTGATAAATACCTCCTTCTGTTGGCTGAGCAAGAACGATGCCCAATGCGATACATGAAGCATCCACATGTACATGAAATGGCTTCTCCCAATCTAGAAAAACTAAGATCGGCGCAGCGACCATATTTTCTTTTAATCTATCAAATCCTTTCTCACAGTCCTCATTCCAATTGAATGGTACATCTTTCTTCAGTAGCTTCTCCATAGCTGCGGTGGTCTGCACATACCCTTTTATGAATTTCCTGTAGTAGCCAGTATGCCCCAATGTAGTGCACAACTGCTTGACTGAATTAGGTGTCGGCAGATTTACAATGACTGTGATCTTCGGACGATCAACCATCAAGCCCTGTTTGCACACAATGTGTCCGAACACAATTCCATAGGGAACACATAAAACACATTTCTTCAGATTCAATGAGATTTGATGCTGTCTACATTTTTCCAGCATCATCCTGAGGTTCGTGGCATGGTTCTTTAGTAAACCGAAAATGGTCCAATCATCAAAATAAACCTCTAAAAACTTATGTATGAAGTCTTTAATTGCTGCGACGACCACTCTAGAAAATATGGCAGGTGCGTTCTTCAGTCCAAAAGGCATCACTATGTACTGGAACGACCCCCATTCTGTAGCAAAAGTAATCTTGTTCCTATCTGCACAATCAATCCTAATATGGTGGTATCCAGAGAATCCATCAGTAAAAGAATATGCCTCATTCCCTCCAACATTGTCTAGTACTTCATCTGTAAAAGGTGTAGGAAATGGGTCATGCATTGAAGCGTCATTCAGCTTTCTCAAATCCACACAGATCTTGATTTCACCCTTTGTCTTCTTATCCTGGATAACCATCGGACTTATCCACTCTGATTCTTCAACCGGCTCAATGATCCCTGCATCACACATCTTATCGAGTTCTTCCTCAACTCGTTCTTTGTAGCATGGGTTCAGTCTATATGGTATTTGCTTCATGGGATTTGTGTCAAGCTTAAGAGGAATTTTCATCACTCCTAAGTCTCCCAAAATGCTGTTCATATCTGTGAACTTGGTCAGGAATACTTCTCTATATTCCTGGAGAATGGACACGACCTCCTCAACTATGTCTTCATCCCAATAGTCTCCGATAGCTGCAAAATTTAGCTCTTCACTGGTGCCAATGTTCACTTTTATTGTTTTGACAGGTCCACTCATATCTGGAATTTCCAATGGAGTTCCTTTGACCCTGCGCGATTCTTCTAACTCAGGTATTTTTATATTGTGTGGGTCCTCCTCATCACTATCTACTTTATCTTTGGGTTCTCCACCGATGTGCTAACAATCAAGAGCATGTTCTAGCTGTTTTTCCCATCTTGGCTGCAGGCGTGTAGGTACACTGTTTGCTCCAAAGAATTCTTCTGGGGTCATGTTTTCTTGAGTACAATCTGGGCGGAATATTCTTTCCTTAATAACATGCAGTGCATCGTAGATACTTGGATGTTCGTCTTCAAAATTGAAATCCTACTGGAAGCTTTCAATCAGGCTAGACCAGTCCACTGTGCCTCTGCGCAACTCCAAGTCTAGGTACCATTTCTTCGAAATCGGTTCTTCCCATGTGTGGACAAACAGTTTCACCCGTTCTGTCTGTGGCCTTTCCTTCCATGCTGCTGAGCAGAACCGAATATGCTCCCTTGGATTTGTCTGTCCATTATATTTTTCAAATGATAAGGTAACCTTATCAGCAAACCGGATTTGCATCTTAATTCTACACTGATCCCATGTTGTCAGTGTCTGCTTATGTGCGGCCCACCATCCAGCAGGTGTATCACATAGTGCTATGTCTAATTCCTGCAAGCGATGTTCTTCTGCAATTGCTGCAGTATATTCATTAATAAAAGAATAAACGTTAGAGAAACCATCATAGTCGGGGATTGGGCTTACCTCCTTCCCAATCCAACGCAAAGACTTTGTGATCTACGCGCATCTCCTGGAAGATACTTCATGCAATCTGCTTTGTCAATTTTCCATTTCTGCATCATAGTGTGAAATGCAATAACTGTCACAGCGCCAATTGAGTGTCCCATCCGCAATTGGATTAATATAATCAGCAGTATTGGTTATCATCTTGTAAATACGGTCGAAGTCTTGGGCTCTGTATTCCTCCTAAATCGGTTCAACATATCGTTCTCCCTATGAGGGATCCAGCGACGCGATGACCTTGATATCGTTGCCTTCAAATATCATTTTCATGGTTTTCAAATTGATAATGGTGGAGTTAGTCATTGCCCAATCGATACCCAGCAGCGCTGGATAAGGATGGCTATCATCTACGATATCGATCACCTCAAAATCTGCATAGTTGCACACACCGTCAATGTCAACGATAATGTTGGGTAACCTCCCCAAAGGTATAACTATCCCTTGATTATCCATTCTTAACTGTATAGGTGACCACTGTAACTTGGGTTTTCCCATCTGATGCCATGTCTGCTTGGTCAAGACATTTACTTCGGATCCAAGATCAAGAATGATCTCATCCAGCTCATTGTCCCCAATCTGAGTAGTTAACCTCATTTCCCTCCTTGTTCTTTTGGGACTCCTGATGTTATGGACTGCGCCTTGTGCAGCCCCCTTCTCACTACGTGGCTCGCACTGATTGAGTAATTTTTCAAATTCCATGAAAGTATCTGCACTCTTCAATAACTTCATGCAGCTCCATAAGAACTGCGCAATAGAGGTCCCTGTATCTGTTGCAGTTCCTATCTGATCAATTTCTACTGGAATATCCTCTATTTGTGGTATTTCACTGCGTAGCAGGATTCTCGTTGACTGAGGTTCTGAATCTCTAAGGATATCCCGCGCTTTTGTAAATGCCCCTTTATTTTTCTGAAGGTCCAAACTCAGTGTTCTCCTAGGAGTTTTTCTAATCCATACTAGTTCACCAGGATTTTGCTTAGGATCGCGCGTTCCAGAAGTCGAAGCTTCTGCGTCTCCATCTCTTCCTGTATTAGCGCCACTGCGCGTTACTATGTTTACACTTGGATCCGCAGTCCTGCTCTCTGCTGCGATCAACTGAATGTTGGGAGTTGGTAGTTTTGTCCTCTGTCTTTTCTGCATTTCTACCTCTAGCACAGGACAGTCTTCGATAACATGTTCAAATGATTTATAGTAATTGCATGTAGTGCATGGATTTGTACAATCTCGAGATACATGGCTTGGATGGCCACAGCTATAACAAATTACCTGGCCTCGGCCTCTCCCCTACACTGGGCTGACATTTCTTGCTCTCCTGAGGTATCCACTACCACGGACTCTATATCCTCCCTGATCGTAGTGGGTGTTTTCTTGTTTCGACTGATTTTCTTCTTGGACATGGTACATTCCAGCACCTCGCATCATTTCCATATCGCGCTTTCTTTCATTCATGAGCTCATATGTGCGGTAGTTGGATTCATCATGTCCAACTGATTTACAGAAATTACAATACAAGCTCGTAGGTGTCTTTACGTATTTCTGTATGAGATAATATTCCTTAGGCCTGTGTCCTCTGCTTCTGCAGATTTCACACCATGGCTCCTGATTGTGATTCATATTCATTGGGTTTGGTGCGTCGCTGTCAAGAAAATCTTGAAATAGAGGGAAATGTTCTCTGGTGTGGCCCTCTCCTTTGCATCCTGTGCACCAAAATTAACATCTGTGTTCATATCTCTGTTCTTTTCCATTCTTTATACCTTGAAATTCTAATGTTAAGGTGGTCAACTGGTTCTGTATTTGTGACATCCCAGAACTGCTTTCTCCAATTGGTGAAGCCTCCAGCTTCATTGCAATCTCTAAGGCCTTTTCCTGCGATGCAACCTTCTGTTGCATCAATGGTTGTCTGATATGGGGCAACAACACAGCCATGAACCATTCTTGATGCTATTGCGGAGCTACGAAAAAGCTCACTTTGTCTAGTAACGTCTTAAATTTTTGGTCAAATTCCTAGATCGATTCAGTAGGTTTCTACTTAATTTCTTTTAACTCTGTTATGTACTGCGATTCTGATTTCAGCTTCTTAAACTCTGCTACGAGCACAACCTTAATTTCTATTATGGTTCTCGGCTATGCTTAAGAATATTTCATAAAGCAATTTAATGCGTGGTCTCTGAAAGTGGTGATGAGCTGCGCTCTCTTCACAGCATCATCCTGAACTTGCTTTACACTCCACACGGCTTCACATACAAACCAGTGTTGATCAGGGTATTCTAGACCCATTCCTTTGAATATCGGCAGTTTTATATTGTTATCTCTCATTCTCCTTCCACCCTAAGTAGTGCTATGATTCTGCGGGGGTTTCTAAACAAAAAAAAATAAAGGGAATATTCAAACTAGTGGTATTCTGCGGGATATTCTGAGGCTGGGTATTTTGAACTGGGCTAGTTTGATTCGAGATGGTCTGAGCACTTGCTCTTGCGGTGCTAGTAGTATCGACGTTCTGTGGGGTGGGCTGCGCTACACTCGCAGCGGGTGGGTTCTGATCTAGGGGTGGCATGGTTTTTGTGCCCGACAGATTTTGAGGTGTGATGGGGTGGATGGTGACTAATGACGTCACGATCTGAATATTAAGGTCACATGGGATTTTCGGTATCGACACGGAGTCCAGGTCCTCTAGGATTCTTTTCTGCATTAAAATTATATCTCTTTCCACTTCTCAGATTATGTGTCTCTTCGTCAGAATCACTAAAAATTCTATTGACCATGACAGATTCAAAAATATTACTGCATTCTTAAAAAGTCTTTCTCAGCTAAAAGCATTTTAATGTTTAGACTAAGATTGTTCAGGAAATTACCTCTGAATCCTTCGAAAAAGTATGCTTTAGCTTCACTGTAGGACTTCATCGTGTCTATAGCAAATTCTGTCACAAATCCTTCAAGTATGCTATCAACCCAGAAGTCAACTGCTCGCAACAGTGGGTTGTCTATTGTTTTGAGTTGCGTTGTGAGCTTTGGAGTCCACTCCGTAGGTACGCCTCCTTGAAAACAGGTTTTCTTTTCTGTGAGTCGCGATATCCATGCATGTAGCCTGTTTCCAAACGAAGCCCAGAATATCTCGTGAGTTTCTCTCCACAAATATATGTTCAACCACTGTACGTCAAAGACACATGGGTGTCTGTTCTATTTATTTGCAAAATCTCTTTCTATCTTGTCACACCAGTTCTAGATCTCTTTCTTCTTGGGATGCCAATTGTCTAAACCCAACATAAACTGGTATTCTTCATCACACATTACTTTTCCAAATACCCTATTGCATCACTGGTCTTAGCCAAGCAACATAACCATTTGTTGGCGTATATAACTGAGCTAAGGTTTCCAATGTAGACCCAGGTACTTCACGGTTCAAGGAACCAACAAAACCCCTATTCACCGGCCCTTTCAGCAATAGGTTGTGCATAGCCTGAGGTCTCACCCGAGGTGAAGCTGAGGGGGTGGTTGTGGAATCAAGTTTCCACAACCTAGTGATGCGAGTGTAGGAAGACTAATAATTAGTGCGATATCACAAGGGCTGCTGTGGGTAGACAACTATGCGAAGTCTTTACTTTGCGTTGGATACTTCGACAAGTGGAGGCGCTTGCGCAACCAGTGCTTCCGAGGGATACACGGTATGGGATTATTCTTGCGTCACAACAATAAGCTATCAACAACTTACCTCGTAGAAAATCTCAATGGTTCAGCGCGTCAGCTAGACTGCGCGTCTATTCCAAGACTTGAGTAACTCTAACCAATCTTACTTAGCATTCTTTATCCATTCAACACATCCAGGTTCTTATAGTTATGTTGCATGCAATCGAATAAACATACAATACTGCGTGCTCCTACGCTGCACTTAAATTCAATGTTCAACTATGTGACTTATTGGTAGATTCATACATTCATAGACTTATAAGTGTTGAATACTTAACATTCGTCCACACATGTATTACTTAACATATTATTCCCATTCTCTTGCGGCGAAAACATATAAAAGCAATCACATAACAGACAACTCCAGTATTAAACATTCATACCAAGAAAATGAACAATCGTAAACACACAATAATCACATAACATATAATTTAACATGGTTCACCCCCCGGATGGAGGCTACGTCCACATGAACGGTTGTTAATATTGATCTTTATGGGAAGGGTACAACCGTTCTTAGTCTGTGCACTTAGCTGCAGACTCTTCTTCTCTCTCAAATAGGTCTCTACGCACTTAGCTGCAAAGCCTTTACAATAGCTTCAATACTAAAAAGATTCTAATAATGCTCAACAATAACTAGCTCTACGAGAGATTAATCCTTTCCCATACAAAATCCCCTTATTTACAGATCATGCCCATGGGTCGTGTCTTTAAAATCAGTGGGACAAAAGCCTAAGGTTTCCAAAATTGACGTGGCTAACTACCACCCTAACTGTTGCCATCGATAGCTTGCTCCTCCTGCCCCAGATGGGCCACTCATGGTTCACATGCACCTCTGACGGCTGTTGTCCTCAAAATGGTTACACTGCATCATGGCTTGTCCCTTTCCACTGCTTCCGCTTTCCTGTCACCGCCGATGTTGTGGCCTAGATTCTCAACTGCTTGTCACTACTCTCTCTCACAAGTCCCTGTCATCCATCTTCCACCTATGCCTTACCCAAAATAGGTCGCTTTCTCGTTTGATCTTTACCGGTATTGCGTACCAAAAATAGCTCCTGCGCGATACCTGCGCATTCTGCGTTCTGCGTAACCCTACTTTACTATTTCCGCTGCGTGACATGCGCAATTATCAAAACTACCCCTAGCTTGTCACCGTGCGCAATGTGCACTCTTCAATACTTATGTAAAATCCCAACTTGAACACCGTCCAATAGAAATATTTGCTTTGACTCTTTTCAAATCTTCAGCCAAACTGTACTCCATTTTAGGAATGAGTATATCTTTTTGAGGAACAATTTTATCTTTGTTGGGAACTGGTGTTGAAGATAAAGGTTCCTGAGAGGGTTGTCCTCTATACCTAGTATTGCAAGGGTGTTGAACATTGAATACTGTCTCAGGTTCTTCTTCTTCTTCATTCATTGGGAGTTCAAAAAAATAGCATACAGTATTAATTTGTGGATCCTCTTCTTCATCTCCTTATTATGGTAATTGTGGATCTTGATTTGTTTGATCATCAGAGAGTTCAAGGACATTCTATGATTCTGTGGCCAGAGCTTTGAAGATAGAATAAATTTCTTCATATGTTAGTCCTTCATTAGGATTAGGAGGTGGTGGATTTTGGGGAGGTTGATAAGGTCTCCTAAAAGGTGGCCTTACAAAACCTCTGTCATTATTTTGATTTTGATTTTTATTCTTTTTTAAATCAACCATCTCATTAGACATTTTTTGGAGAAACTTCCTAATATCATCCCTTTCAAAAGCATCTTTGTTTTGTGTGGCGGGTTTGGGAGCATTATCAGTTTTCTTTCTGGATGTCGAAGGTTGTTCTTCCGAAACATCAGGATTATCCTTTAGGAAGAACATATCCTTTTCAACCTAAATTGCTTCATCATATGCTTCAAACAAGTTGTCCTTATGTGCTCTTTTGACCCACATCGCAATAGGAACAGATAATCCCTTTTCATAATAAGCAACCAACAGTTCTTCTTTAGGAAGAAGAGTGGCAGGGATCCTATTTTTCAGATAAGAAAATCTTTGATTATATTCTTTGACCCTCTCCTTACCTTTCATATTCAGGGAAGACAATTCTAATACTAGATCTTGTGGAGTTTTATCATCCCCAAACTTCTGGGTAAACAGTTTTTCAAACTCATCCCAAGAAGTTATGGATCTGGCCTCTAAGAAAAAGTACCATGTGGATGCCTTTCCTTCAAATGTATAAGGGAATAGTCTGCAAACCACATTTTCATGGATAACACTCCTAAGTCTAATGGCTTGCATAAAGGTTTTGATGTGATCTAATGCAGGAGATTTATTATCTGGATTGAACTTAGGAAGCCATTTCTCAGGGTTTTTACACAATCTATGTTGATCCCCAAGTATAACCACAACATATTGTTCAATCCAAGGTCTGTTTTGGCCTTCTTCAGCCATTGGTTGTTCTTCTGCTTCCTCATATGAAGAGCTAGAAGAGTGTTCACTTTCAAATGAGGAGGATGATGAAGAAGGAGGAGAGGGTGGTGGTCCACCAGTTGCAACGTTAGGTTGATCTTGTGATAGTGCTTGAAAGAGTGAATCAAGGTTGTATTCAAGATCTTGGATGATCAGGTGTATCTTGATTCTAAGTGCTTTGGTCAGCTATCTGTTGACCTTATGAGTTACCAGTCTGCAAAATTGTGTTCCGTTGAATTGCTGCTATTCTTCTGTTTCGTTGTTCAGTGATTCTTTGTTGTATTCTTGCAACACTATCATGAGAACTTTTCATTATTTTTTCAAGTGAAAGGGGTCCTCTAGTAGGTGATATGAAAATGATATCCCTTCTATCTTCCTACTCAGCTGCAGGTGTACTAGTAATTACAGTTGGTTGTTCAGATGTATATGCATGTGATTGGATATGAGTGACAACCGACAATGTTCTTGCTGGAGGAGGTTTCTGAGTATTCTGTTTAGGCATAGTTTACTGCTGGCCCTCCTTCTAGCACCATTTGTTGATGCCTCGGGTGTGTAGCATGTTGGAATGGGTTCCAAATCTCTCAACAGAGGAAGAAAACCCAACCAAAGGCTTCAGATAATCCTATGCAAGTATTACCCTATCCTCGAGGTGTTTGGGATAGTGATCTCCCACAGATACAAAGGCCTCCACTGGCACTTGTGGTTTTGATCCTAAAGGGACCTGTCTTCCAATGAAGAAAAACAAAGTGTGTTCAGTTTGAAATTAACAAATCTACCTAGAAAGGAAATCTAATCTAAGTTAGACCTACTCTAAAAGGCATCTTGTTTGAATGTAGATTAACTTGATGTGAAAATAAATAAGTATGTTCATCCACTTGACATAAATGTGAATATGATCAATCCCTTATTTGCTTAAGTTACGACCAATTAATTAAAATTAACTGAGTGCAATATTAAGTGTTTAAGCTCTTTCAAGATTAACCTGTAACCAATATGTCAATTGAAAAATTAACATAGATTATAATTTACTGCGAATCATTTGCAAAAATAGGTAATATTTTATTTAAAGAAATTAAATTAAAACATAATGCATACACAGATCCAACATAAGGAGGAATCCAGATCATAGATCTCTGCATGAAATAATAATTGCAAATGGATTAAACATCATAGATAACAGTCTGAAGTAAAAATCAATATTTATCAAATAAACTTGATCAATGAACAAAAGATGATAAAAGAGAATAACATTATTGTATTAATGCAAGTATGTAAGAAATTACAAGCTCATCACAAGACAGTGTATCTCCAGTCTTCTTATGTCGATTTCTACCCCAAAATCATCATCCATTACCTAAGAGAGGTCTAACCCTTAAATAATAATTTCCAAAATGATACAAAGGATAAATTCCCCTTAAACAGGGATTGCAAAATCAGAATATCCTATTTAGTGAGGAAATCTTCCCGCTTATCCCAAACTTCCATCAATTCATCTATATCTAGATAATGAGGAGATTCGAGCCCTAGCTGGGCATCACACATGAATCCTTCAATCTCATTTTTGGATATTTTATGCCACGTGCGAATAAACATATAGATATTAGCCTCCATGGAAACATGTTGCTTAATAAACCAATCCACGTCTTCAATTTGGATGTGCTCGATCCATAGGATTTTCTCTTTGAATTGATCACAACACGTCTCAACCTACTCAATCATCAATCTCGGTGGATCTTCCTGCTCGATGAGCCCCATTGCAAGGAATGCTAGTATCTCCATGAGATTGTCTGATGCATACCATGTTCTTCTACAAAGGGCTTGAGCCTGGTTGATAGTATCTTCTACCATCTCAATAACATTGTCCCAAGCTTGCACAATAGTTCTGATCCTTATGAATTTGAGGTTGTCCAGCTCAGGGATATCATCTGGCTTTTCTTCAATATACTTCTGCTAATCAATGATGTCTTCTACAGCTTTAAAAGCCTGTTTTGTTTTCACTACTTACTGGCCCAAGGTGCCAAACATTTTATCAAAGGAAATGTAGGTCTCATGAATCTCACCCAAGGTAGTAAATAGCTTAGCCATAAGCTGATGATGCTCCAGGTTGACTTGATTAGCTAGGTCCTTGAACTCTTTCTGTGAAAACCTAGAAAACGCAGAGGAGGTTGCACTTGCAGTTGCATCCTCAAGTTTATTTTTATGTACATCAATTCTTTCTTCCTTGACATCATTTTCTGCTTTTGCATCATGTAGTCTAGCTTGGAGAGCAGTATTCTGTAGCTGCAGACCCTCCAACTTGTCTTCCAATAGTTTCCTTAGATCCTGAATATAAACTTCGTGCTCTTCCTTGGTTGTTTCCAATTTCTCTTAAAGCTTCAAGGTCTTGATTGAATCAAAATTTTCTCCTGCAAATGCACCCAAGGCATCAGCTACATCCACTGCTTCTTCCCGGATATCATCAGACTGCTTATCCCATATGACTTGATCAAGAATGGGTGCCTCTAATCCTCCATGATCTCTGCTTCTCTTTTTTCCTCTCTTCATGACTGCCTTGGTTGCCTGACTGTAAAAGTATTCCCCTAGAGGAACAATTATATCATCTTCAAAGGTAGCCACCATATCAGTGGATGATGTGGTCACATTTGTTGTTGTAACCAAAGGGGTTGTCTGGGTGACAATAGGGGTAGGAATGGAAGTGGAAATCTGAGATGAGACTTGGGAAGAAGGAATAGCTTCACTAGTTGATGGCACAAAGGTTGGTGAGGGAATGGAAGTAAAATATTGATGTGATAAATATTGAGTGTCAGCAATTGAAAGTGAAGAAAGGGAAGAGGGATCTAGGACATCAGCAACTGAGGGTAATGAAGGAGATGGAGGTGATTACAGGGGGGCAGTCAAAGACTGGACCTATGCAATAGTTGATGGGGGAATAGGGAGTGGAATTCTCGAAGGTGGAGGTGTGGAAGTGAACAATGCATCAAACAACTAAGACATGGTTTTTGGTGGTGTTACCTTAGAACTTGTAATAAGAGAAACTTCTGCTGAGGGAAATGATGTGGCTGTAGTTATTGCATCAAGAACAATAGAAACTTGAGACACATTCCCATCTGAAGTGGGTTCATCCATAGCAATGGTATCGAAAAAATACGAGACTTCCATTGAACCTTCATTAATTTCTTCCAATACAGGTATTGGAGAACTTACTTCATCTTCCCTATCACTATCAATATCAAAAGTTGGAATTTGAGAGGTAGAAGTTATAAGCTTTTGTCTCTTTACTGGATTATTAACCACAATTACTTGTACATCACTAACTGAGCTAGGTGGATTGACTTCTTTGGTGTGGAGCACTGAGGTCATTTGTGCTAGTTCTTTCTTGGCATACTGGGCAGTTTGAATTAATTCTTTAAACTATTCAAAAATCTTCAGCTTTGGAGGCTCCTCCATAAGTCCTTTTCCTTTATCACCATCAATATAAGTTAGCATGAGAGGGGTTTTAGCTTTTTGAGCCTCATTCTCTTCTCTTTCCCTTCTTATCGGCTCCATCAAATCGAATTCCATTTCCTTGTAGCCAAAAACCTTATCTTTGAGCTCTTTCTGGTACAGCAAAATCTAGTTCTGTTCATCCCTACTTTTAGCCTTTTCCAGGACTTCAGAAAAAGTGTTAACTCCCAAGTAAATAGAGTCATCTGGGAGGTCTTCATGTTCATAGTTCATCTTCATATGATTGTGCTTTAAATGAGCATCTAGGAATTTTTTAGGATCATGTCTTCTTTTTGGATCATATCCTAGCTTCAAAGAAGCAATCTTTTTACCCAGTACTTGAGCCTAGGTGGAAGTAGGGATAGCAAAAGGTCCAAGGTTCAAGGGGAATTTGGTCCATCCTCTCCTCTTGGGACCTGTATGTTTGAGATAAACTTCTTCAATAACAGTCTGATAGGATACTTCTTCTATCAGTAACCTATCTGGAACAATTCTAGGCAGTAGGTGCACAACACTACTTCCCCAAATCCTGACATAGGAGAAGGATTCCCCTACATACCAATCTCCAATTGTGGCAATGAAAAGCTTAGCATTAGCTGAGAAAGCGTGTGCATCTTCCTTAAATATCTTGAGATAAATAGCACCAAGGAAATGATCACAAATTTCATATAAAAGAGGTATATAATTATCCTCCCATAGTGCAGAATGATATATGTGAATAGGAGGAGCAGAAGGGCTCCAATTCCATCGCATATTGGGATATTGAAATTCAGCACAACAGACATCCATCACATAGGCTGAAAGGAAGAAACAGGGTTTCTGTGTGGCAGGGGACTTCTGATACTTTTCAATTGTTGTTTTAAGCTCAAAAGACAAAATAGAAGCCCAAGGAAAAGATTCACCTGTAGTTAAGACATGATGAGCCACATGAGCCCACTCAGCTTTAAATATTGAGGAATTAGGAATGCCATACAATCGAGAAAGCATAGATTCCAATAACGAGTAGGGTTCTTTAAACCATGACACTGGGTAGATAGGTCATCATTGTCGAATATGGAGTAGATTTTAAACCAGTCCACTTGGTAGGTTTCAGTGATTTTCCAAATGGTGTCTGAGAAGATGCCAAAATTTGGGTCCTTGTTCAATTGGTCTCTCTGGGTAGTCTTAGAGCATGTGTTGTGTGACATGTTTGCAGACTGGAGAAATTCTGATGAATGAACAACAACAATAAAAATGATCCAAAATAATCAAAACTATAAATAATTGAACAAAGGAACAGAGAAAAGGAACCTACTTCAGCTGAAAATGGTGGGGAAGGACCCCTAGTAAAAACTCACAGTAAAATTCGAAGTAGCAGAGTACTTTTCCAAATTGAAAATGGTAGTGAAAAATTAGAAAAATGACCTATTTAATAATTAAGACGGGTAAAACCTGAGCCATTAGATCAAAACCAATGAACGGTTGAGATCAATTCTTGAGATTTGCGGGAGATGAACTGCAAGGTTTGGTATCGTAGGTATGCACATCCGCCCTGCAATCCGCAATTCACAATTGCGGGTTGCGGGTTGCGGGATCGAAACCATGTTTATTGAATCAAAAGATAATTTCGCAATCCGCAATCCGCAAGTTGCGGGATTGCAAAGTTCTAAAATTTATTCAACAACTTCTCGCAATCTACAATTGCGGGTTGTGGGATGCGGGAACGCAAACAACCTTTAATATGAAATAAACTTTTCTACAATCTGCAATCCGTAGTTGTGGGTTGCGGAAACACACAACGCATTTTATTGTTCAAACTACTTCTCGCAATCAGCAATCCGCAATTGCAGGTTGCGGGTTGCGGAACAAAAAGTTCAACGAAATATTTACATAGTCCTCCCGCAATCCACATTTGTGGGTTGCAAGTTGCGGGATGACACGAATTTCGAAAAAGAAAAACAAAGCCCTGCAATCCGCAATTTGCGGGATTAGTGGGATTGTGGGCTTGTGGACTTACAGATTGAAAAATGACCTTTTTAAAGCATTCAAGGCTTCCCGCAACTTCAAAAAAATAGTAAAAAAACTAAGAACTTTCAAAGGAAAAATTCTAATTTAAATCAAAACAATGCAAAGGCGTGAACTTCTGATAAAGATGATAAAATCCCATAATGAGAGGAATTTAAAGCATTACCTTTGCATAAAAAAAAAATGGGGCTCCCGTGTTCCATTAGAACATGGGATCTGTTGTACCTACAACAATGAGTAAGAGACAGGTTGTAGTGGCACTATCAACTACAAAAGCTTAATACATGGAAACCACTCATGCAAGAAAAGAGGTTGTATGGTTGCAGAGATTGTGTTAAGACATTGGGTTTGAACAACAAGTTGTAAGGTTATATTGTGATAGTCAGAGTGGAATATTCATGGAAAAGAACCCTTCATATCACTCAAGAACAAAGCATATTGATTTCAAATTTCACTTTGCAAGATACATGGTTGAAATCAAGAAGGTGTTACTGGAGAATTTGACACTATGAAGAATGTTGTAGATTCATTGACAAAATCTGTGAGCACTGAGAATTTATCTTGGTATAAAGGATAAATGGGAATTCGTGCCCTAGATTGCTGATCCAATAAAATTTTGCACCCCCTATACACAAATAAAAAAACAAGTGGGAGAATGTTGAGTATGTGTTATATTCTTTGCAAGTGTGTGTGTATGGGGGGTGCGCCTTTGACTGTTCCTGACGATCCCCTCCATAGTGCTCTACTGTATGCGTCCAAAATTGCGTGTGTCGCTAGCTCAGGGGGGGTTATAGGGGGGCGCCGACGCCCTCCCCCTTCCGCGAAGCGAGTTTGAAATTTTTTTGGGTTATTTTTGGGTTTTTTCTAAAAATATGTAATTTAATCCCGGTTAAGGGATTGGAGTCTATTTTCTAATCTAGGTTAATGGATTAGGGTTTTGGATGTTGTAGAATACCTATATTGTATTGTGAGTGGTTAATGATCAATATGAGAAAAATAAGAGGTGCGTCTCTAAGCTGAAGTCTTCTACTACATGTGTGGTCTTAGGATGACAACAAAATCTGGAGCTGAGTCAAACATGGTGATTCCAGATCGCTTGTTTCGGCTTGCTTGTTTCTCACGATCTTCATTCCCCCCTATCAAGAACAACGTGAGGAGAGGAGAGTCTCATGTTGTCAAAACTAGACACGAAACACATGAGTACTCTACCCTTTACAAACAAGATTTTAGTAGACTCAAATTCAAAAGTTGAGGGGTGTCAGTCTCATCCAATAATGCACCCAAATACAATGCAATTCAACTTTTCCTTCACTCTAATACTATACAAAAAACACATGCTAGTACCAAAGAATGCACTAGAACTTACAAGCAAACAAAAACTTGCAAATTACACTTCTAAATGTTGAATTGATGAACCTATTATACCTAAGTTTTTGAATAACAATGATATGCTTCTCCAACTCCTTCTTTTGGAGTAGCTATAGCAACAACTGAAAATTCGCTTGGACCAAACCAATCCCAAGTCTTCTCTCGAAGTTCAATATTTTTAATGCCTCAAAACTCTTTTGATACCCTCTACATTGATGATAATATTCAACATTGCAAGCTATAATATATGTATTTTTCTTGAGTGAGAAGCTAACAGATGTTTCCTAGGGATTGAGATCACCAAGTAACTTTTTGAGCTCTGCAAACTTTGATTCAATGTTCTCTGCTTTATCATACTTCTTTATTAAACATGAAAAAATAAAAAAATACTCAAATGATACTATGATAAATTCTTCATGTAGAACCACCAAACTTCAAAAATAAAATAATATTATTCACAGAATTCTGTTGTACCACAGCTCCAAGTCTAGTGTTGACAGTTCTTGTAGCACCAGTCGCATCTCCTCTTACACAACACTCCAAACTTATAAGCAAATTTTGTTGGATTCTAATCCTTGGTGTGAGGAATGCTAATGTGTAAGGGAGATGTGAGTCCAAGAGTCACCTTGGAAGATGAATCCAAGGGACATCTCAATGTATATATTGACCATTTGTTAATGGAATTAATGCGCTTTCACGCCTATCTCTTATGTCTTCTTAAGTTTATTGGTTATGTTCCCTAGCTATCACCTTATAGTTGTATCAGAGCACTTATGAGCCTGCTCCTGTGCTCATACCTGCCATATTATCTGATTGTTCGGATGCCCAGTCTTACACCATTTTGTCCCTTGTTGCTCAGTTATGGAGATGAAACGCACCCATAAACCCTAATTCTAAAGTGTATTATTAATATCCAGTGTATTCCTTTCCGAGAAGCCATTTCTCTCCCCTCTGCTTGCCATTCTGCATGCCTGCAAACTTTTAAGTGAATCTTCCATTAGTTTCTTGGCCATCGGTCCTTTGGTAAAGTTATCTGCTCTTTGAATCTTCTTCCATCAATTTTACAGATAATGTTCTCTCCAATGTTTATCTCCACGTTGGAAACCCTAATTTTGGCATTTGTTTCTCTGCCACGCATTATTCTCCAACCTGTGTGTTCCAATAGTCCATAAGAAATCAAGTATGTTCAATGTAGTGTTTTATCTCTGCTAAAGTTTGTTTTCCATCCATTATGCTCTCGTTAAATTGCTAAATGGCTCTCTACCATATTTTTTAATGTTGTTTCCTGCGAGTGATGTAACGCATGCTCAATTTTAGTTCTCTTGTTCGCATTCTTGGCACTAGTGTCTGCATTTATTTTTCTATTGTGTGGAGCTCATTTGATGTATCCAATGTGTTGGTGTCTCCTTCAAGGGGTCCTTGCTACAAGTTGAGCCCACCATATAAGAAACGAAGAAGGTCTCAAGGATAAGGGCATCAAGTAGTAAGGAGAGATTACCTATCTTCATGTAGATAATACACCTGCATAGAGATGGACATTGGATATGTCAAACATCTTTATTAAGAGTGGAACATTGACATATTGTGCGTGGCTGTTCTGGTGGATACCCATGTCAGTACTGCCATGTATTCGTTCTTTTCTTTGTTCCTAGATCACCGAGGAGTGTGAAACGACCTTTCTCTCATGCCTGGATTTTTTATATGAGATCGCCAGTTCATTGTTATAGTTTCTCCTATATGCTTTTGATGTTGGATCCAAGAACGGAAGTATATTTTGTCATCAAGGAAGTGAGTAAGATCATGAAATACATTGCACCCCTCTCCTTCCAAATGAATGTGTTTATTAAAATGATGTGTAGGACGTATTGATGGATTCCCTCTCTGCATGAATTTCCTTACCCCCACTTCTCTCTTCGAAATGTGACTAGTGAACCTATTGAAGAATGGAGCTGCAGACTACATTGCTACGTATTGTGTGTCTCACACATCTCTAAGTAAAGTCTACTTTACTATCTCCCGCGCGAATCTTACTGTAGCGCTCCATTTTTCAACAGAGCCCTAAGTCATCTTCTATTTTACTTTTCTATGTATTAAACTTATTCAGGTATATGTGAGTAAATTTCTAATAAAAATTCTATGCTTTTAAATGAAATTTAGTATACTGTTTCGTCTTTAACAATCATACATTCGTATTTAAAAATAAACTAACATATCAATATTTTCCTTCAATTTGTTTTCAGCATAAGAATATGTTTCAGAGTAATAAATCAGTAAATAACAAGGTATATGTATGTTTCAGAGTACATTTCAGCATAATAATCAAATAAAATAAATAACAAGGAAATTACCTGATGCTAATGCTAGTAGACCGTAGGTTGTAGCAGGTCATGTATATATTCTCTTAGTCATCCTAGATGATGTGTCCACCCTACCGACCAGCTATTATCTTGCTGGCCCTTGGAAATCAAAGGATTTCCAAGCCCCCGAGCTCACAAACTGATAATCCCAAGAGCAATATTTACTCGATTCTCAAACCATTTCTATGTTCTCAAAACCTTTCTCTCCACTTAGAGTTGTCCCCTCGTTACCTTCAAATTTTCTCCCAATATAATCTCTCCCCCAAAATCCAACCCCTTCTCCTCCCTTCACTCTTTCCTATATACATTTCCTTCATCGAGAAGACTTTGGGCTTACTCCACCACCCCAAACTCCCTCTCTCGAGCCCCTCAAACATTTACTCCCCTCACTTAGTTCATTCATACAAGTTACATTATAAAAATATATTTTCACACTCAATGTACCGAACAACCAATTATACTCACAGTAAATTTATTGGATTTTGACTGTTGTTTGTAAGTATTTATTATGGTAGGGATCATTACCCAAAATTTATCTATTCGAGACAAAGTTTATTAAATACTAGTCTATTCACCACCTTTGTATTTAGTGTCTTTAGGATAAAATAATAAAATAATATATAAATAGTTGACCTTTTCAATTTGGACAAGGTGTGTCTTAATGGTTTACCTCATTCGTCAAGATAACTTATCTTGAAATTAAATTCTTAGATTCATATTGAATAAATAAATAGTTTTAAACCATTTTCCATCACATCACATCCATTCAAGAATTGTTATCCTATTATGTCTAACTTAGTAATGGAAATAATCGCACACTAATCATTTATTAATCAATATTTTAAATTTTACCTATATTGCAATTGCTACGACAGGGATATTAATATTATTATAATAACATTAATTAAGTAATAATATTAATTAAATCACCACGAAGTAATAATAAATGGTGAATTAATAACGATGTTTTTAAAATCATTTGTTTATCACATGAGTACCCTAACATCAGCATAGTATCCTCGTTCTTCTAAACAAAGCACCCTTAAGGTCTTAAATAATCTTACTAATTAATTAGATAGTACCATTACCTTATTTACAACAATTCTTAGATGACAATGTTAACTAACAACGCTTGTCTCAATTGTTTCTTACAATGTGTACCAACAATTAATACATATCTTAATTGACTTGTTTTACACATCTTAAATAAATTTATATTCATTATCTGAATTCGATCAATGCATGATTAACATAATTACTTATGACAACTTATACATTTATTCAATATGTTAAGTGTTTGTATATCGATACTAGTGTACATGTGCAAAGTGTGCATGCGTGGCCAGCGTATGCACAGATCATAAATGTACTATAGACAAACCCCATCCTGCCTATGCATACCTGCTAACTAATAATAGTATTTACCCCCATGTAGAAGAACAAGCATAATATATATAGTACAATTACTTTAACATCCTTAGTTATTTAACAGTTAATTCTTTACGATTTCACATCATTATCTTTATGTTTACATTAGTTTAATCAGTCATGTACAAGGAAGGGTACCTACTACCACTAACTCAGAATCAAGGAATACCCAACCCTCAACAGTATTAACTAAAAAATCCTCCCATCATAACCTATGTCCTGAATCCTCCCTATCCTTCCTCTGCTAGTACAAAAGTTGATGTCGGACTCACCGATCTGACCACACAGAACCTGAGAGCAATAGCCTCGGCTAAACAATGGACCTATCCTCTCCTAGCAGGCATCTGACCATCGTCATCACAAAAACATGGGGAGTGTTTCTCAGCACGGCCCTTCCACGACCTCAGGTATCATGGAAACATGGGGTGGGAAACACATCCATCCCTCTCAACATACTGGGCCTATGCCCTTATAAACTCATACTTCGCTGCTATCAAGATTATTAGTTTGTGTCATCGTATCATCAATTTTGGCTGCTAAGTTTTACTATATGAACAAGTTCTTTTCCCATATATCAGATCAAGTAACTAGCTATCCCATAACCCTTGTGTCCTATAGGTTCGTATTTCGCAAAATACAAATTTATAGAAAGCATTTCCCAATGATCACCAATTGATCCATGTTATCAAAATCATTTTATTTCATGTAACCTTTTTAGTTCATCATAGATGCATATGACATATAACACTTCAATAAATCACATAGTAAGATGGTATCCTCGTACCGCATCATATATTTCACATCTTATTAATGAAAACATATAAACATATACTAAGATCGTAAAATAAAGGAATCCTATGATAATCATGACATCGTAACCACATAATATAGTAACATCATAATCATAGTGAAATCATAAAACAAAGTAACATCATATAATCAGGTCCATCATGTTGTAATATAGTTTACTCAACCGAGCTGAGTTCAACAGAATATAAGAAAATAAAGTATAGTGTGTCTAACTGATAAATATGCCTAACCAAAATATGGGGCGTTACATACACCCACCCTTCGGGAAACTTCGTCCCGAAGTTATGGTGAAAATAGTAAGGGAAAATCTTGACGCATGGTCTCTGTGTCCTCCTAGGTAGTAGACCCTGGTCTATACTTGTCCTATTGGACCTTAACTTGGTCCACATGGTGACTACGTAGCTCTCGAACCCTATGATCAAGTATACGTAATGGTTCGACCTTGAAGATTCCCTTATCCGAGACCTACAATTCCTTCTAATGAAGTTTGTGAGTCTCATTAGCTATGTAATGTCGCAATACAGAATCATGAAATACATTATGATTTTTATGCAAGTGGGGTGGCTGCACAAGACGATAACCAACTAGTCCGATTTTCTTAGGAATCTCAAATGGACCTATAAAGCGAGGTGACAACTTGGTACCCTTGCCAAACTGAATGGTACTTTTATTTGGTCTGATGTGAATAAATACACGATCCCCTACTCCATAACTTCTATCTGATCTGTGTGCATCAGCGTAACTCTTTTTCCTATCTTGGGCTTCCTTCAACCGTTGCCTAATCTACACCACTTGTTCCTCCATTTCATGAATCAATTCAGCCCCAATTAAAACTCGATCCTCTAACCTGTCCCAACTGAGTGGTGTCCTGCACAGTCTCCCATATAGTGCCTGAAATGGAGGCATACCAATGGAACTGTGATGACTATTGTTGTATGCAAACTCCACTAAAGGAAGATATTTCTCCCACTGTGTTTGTTGATCCACAACATACATCCTAAGCATGTCCTCCATCACTTGATTCACCCTTTTTGTTTGTCCATCTGTCTCGGGGTGATAAGCTGAGCTTAAGTTCAACTGTGTCCCTAATGCTGACTACATGCTTGTCCAAAATCTGGAGGTGAACTTAGGGTCTCTGTCAGAGACTATCTTTTTAGGAACTCCATGAAGACGTACTATCTCATTTATGAATACCGTTGCCACATCCATCACATCATAGGTGTCTCTGAATGGAATGAAGTGAGCACTTTTGGTCAGTTTTTCGACTACCACCAAAATAGAATTATGTCTCATAGATGTGAGTGGTAATCCTACAACGAAGTCCATGGAAATGACTTCCCATTTAGTCATAGGAATATCATGCAGTTGTACGAGACCGACCGGGGTGACGATGATCTGCCTTAACCCGTTGACACTCAACACATTTCGAAACAAAATCCACTACATCCCTCTTCATACCTGTCCAAAAGAAGAGTTTCTTCATGTCAGTATACATCTTCTTCACCTCTGGTTGTGCACAATAATGTGATCTATGGGCCTCCCTAATAATTGTTTCCCTGATATCACCTTCCTTAGGAACATACATCCTCCCCTGATACCGCAACAATCCATCTTCCTCAAGATTGTACCCATCATACTTCAATTCTTGTTCCATTCCATTATGAATAGTTGAGGTTACTTTTAGATACCAACTATCACCCAATAGTTGTCCTAGTACTCTTTCCCTCAAGTCAACCTTCAAGGGAATTAAGGAGAAAAGTCTCGGTCTTCAGCTTAGAGCGTCTGCCACCACATTCTCCTTTCCTTTGATGTAAAAGATACCAAAGTAATACTCACTCATGAACTCACTCCATCGCCTTTGCCTAGCATTCAAATCCCTTTGGGTAAAGATGTACTGCAAGCTCTGATGGTCTGTTTTAAGGGTGAAGCTTCTACCAACTAGGTAGTGCCTCCATAATTTTAGTGCCAACATTACTGTTGCCAATTCTAGAACATGCATGGCATACTACTCCGCATGAGGTTTCAACTTTCGAGATGCATAAGCTATTACCCCACCCTCCTACATCAACACCGCTCCTAGTCCTTGATTCGAGGCGCCAGTGCATACCATGAAATCTTTATCCATGTCTAGTACCCATAAGATCAGTGCACTTTTCAACAATCTCTTTAACTTTGTAAAAGGGACATCACATTCATCGGTCCATTCATACTGGATTCCCTTGCATTGCAAGGTGGTAATAGGTTTTGCAATTTTAGAAAATCCTTCCATAGACCTTCGGTAATAGCTTGCTAACCCCATGAAGCTGCACACTTGATGAGCATTCTTTGGAATTGGCCAATCTTCAATGGCCTTTACCTTTTCCGGGTCTACAGAGATCCCTTCACCTGAGATGATGTTCCTTAAGTAGTGAATCTCTTTTTGGAAGAAGGAACACTTTGACAATTTACCATATAGTTTATGTTCCCTTAAGCATGTCAAGACTAACCACAAGTGTTTCTCATGCTCCTTCTCATTCTTAGAATAGATAAGAATATCATCTAAGAAGACCTGAACAAAGCGGTCCAAGTATTTTCGGAAGACACCATTCATGAGTCTCATGAATACAGCTGGAGCATTGGTCAAACCAAATGGTACCACTTCAAACTCGTAATGCCCAAATCGAGTTCGAAAGGTAGTCTTAGGAATGTCGCCTTCCTTGATCCTCAACTGCTGATACCCTGATCGTAAATCAATCTTTGAGAAGACTGACGCACCTTTTATTTGATCAAAGAGGTCATCAATTCTTGGTATGGGATACCTGTTCTTCACTATGGCTTTGTTCAAATCTTTGTAATCTATGCACTGTCGCAGAGATCCATCCTTCTTCTTAACGAAGATCACTGGTGCTCCCCACGGCACGATACTAGGTCTAATCAGTCCCAAATCTAGCAACTCTTTTAACTGGATCTATAACTCACGGAGCTTTGGAGTTGTCAAGCTTTGGAGTTGTCATTCTATAAGGAGTCTTTGAGATAGGCTTTGCACCAAGTTTTAGTTTGATCATGAAATCAAGCTCTCTTTCTGGAGGTAATCCTGGCAATTCCTTCGGAAAGACATCCTTGAACTCAGAAAGTACTGGGTAAGAATTCAAGGAAGGTCCTTTACTTTCGCTCATGGTCTCCACTACGAACAACTGGCATCCTTGTCTAAGGCACCATGTTATCTCCCCAATAAACGTAGACTAGTCAAGTCATCTAGGTGATAGGAAGTCTTTTATTTTTGTTTATTGTCTACACATGTCTAAGTTCTAGTCCGGTAGGTTTGAGAAGGTAATGAAGTCTAAATTGATATTTTTTGCATCGGCCTCCTTCCGAAGGTGAAGTTTCAGGTTTTGGTAGCTTAGGCGGGCTCGGTATTTGCTCATTAGCTACCAAAAGTCAGGTTTTCGGTTGTTTATGGTGTAAAAAGATAGAACACTCCAACCACCGAAAGCAGAAAATTTATAGCGTAAAGTGGAAGGACGGTTTTCGATGTCTTGGGAAAACATGGCGGTGTTCATTAGCCACCGAAAGATGAAACATTTTCCATAGCTTGAGGGGCAAATTCGAAACCTTCCCTAGATTCCGAAAGGAAAAAGTCATGCCCGCATTCACGAAGCCGTTTCGGGGGTTTGGGCGAACAGAACGGTGTTCATTGGCCACCGAAATCCAGGCATACTTCCCGCAGCTTGCCATCAAATGGGTTGGGTTAGATTCGGCCGCCGAAAGCAAAAGATCGTAGCGAAAATCGTTTTCCGGCGACATAGCAGGTTTGAAGATGAATTGTCGGCTGCCGAAAGGGAAGTCACGTCAATTAACGAACATGTCAAATTGAGGGTTCGGGGTCATGGTGCAGGGAAATCATTATGGTTTAAGCTGCCAAAAGGGTCATTTCAGCAAAGTTCTGACTCACCCCAAGGGAAATCCGGACGCCACCGCCATAATTCTGACCAGACGGACCTCTTTTCCCATCCACATAACCGCTTTTCTCAAATTATGTTCCACTGCTGCAATCATGTCTCAGCCACCATCATTTCACCCTCATGATTTCCCACCTTCGCATACCCTCAGAGTTAGCTCCTGAAGGGCCACACCACCTTCCCATTTTCGCCCCCACCGTGTTGATTGAGCCCATTTTCTCCCTGTTTCCTATCGCTCTCTCAGTTCGGGTTTGAGCAACAAGCGCCACCAAGCAGGTCATCGATGCCGAAAGGGGGAGGAGCAGTTTTGAGAAATGAATTAAGTGACACCTTCTACCTGGAGGCACACCCCGAGGTAGGTCAGTTTTTCAAGAATGTTGGTTGCTATAACTTCTGTAAAAAACTTCATGGCTCTCACCAACAGGTGGCCGAAGCTTTCGCCCTCACATATGACGGAGAAAAGGCAGTAATCGGCAAGGAAGAGTTCCATGTGAATGAGGTCCTCATTGCCCAAGTAACAGAATTTCCCACGACTAGGGAGAGTTGGTTTAAGACCATGATTAAGAAGGATTTCGAGTTTAAATCATATCTAAAACTGGAGAAAAGGAGTCAGGTTTGGAAGAA
The DNA here is from genome assembly GCA_027924585.1 of Larix kaempferi. NCBI lineage: Eukaryota > Viridiplantae > Streptophyta > Pinopsida > Pinales > Pinaceae > Larix > Larix kaempferi. Next base: position 8,673,559 of record BSBM01000008.1, read on the forward strand.
GGACATCCCTATGTCACACCTAGAGGATAATTGGCAGCTGTTATTGAATTCCATCCTAGCCTATATAACCTATGAGGGTAGGTATAACAGGGTGTTAATCTATCACTTCAGATTGCTGGATCATTTCACGGGCAAGAACCATCTAAATCTCCCTTTCTACCTCCACAAGAGCCTCACCAAAATGGTCCATCAAGTAAACGCTCAGCCCTCCAAAATTGCAGGGAGGCTATTCCACCATGGTTTGTTCAAATTGTTGGTCTCTGAGTGATTGCAGAGAAAGGGCATGAAATGGACTTTCTTTCTCTTCTGGAGTGGGCACAAAACCGAATTACAGCTAAAAGGTGGAAAGAAATCCTCAAACCCCGGAAGTGGAAAACGAAGAAGGAGGGCTCTTCCCCCAAATTCAGTCAAACCCCTTTCCTTAGCTCCACCGGTGAAGAAAACCAAAAGGAAGCTGACATTTGATGACAAGGCTAAGGATGAGGGGATGGTTTCAGAGGAAATTCCTTCAAGAAGTACAAATCTTTTAAACCTCCCTTACACTGATTTTGAAGAGGAGGGGGAGTTGCAGAGAGCTAAAGCAGAATTTGATGAGGAGAAAACAGAACAAGTATCCCAGGAAGAAGCCCCAGCCTTAATGAAGCAGGAGAATGACTATGTAAGGTTTCCCCCATCTGCCTCTATGGAAGAGCAAGGCTTGGACTGTGTCAATTTACCCTCCCCTATACCCGTGGAGGAGAAGAGTTAGCATGTGGCAGACAGGCCAACCCAAAATGCAAAGATTTCAGCTTCACAGAAAATCAACCGGCTCCTCTAGCAAGCTTATGAACGTGAGTTACTCTAGAGGGTTATTAAAGAGAAAAATGAAAGGCTGACAGATAGGTATAATGAGCTTTACCTATCTTTTCATGGATTGACCAAGTAACATGGCAAGATGAGGGGTAGAAACATAAGGCTTATTAGGGAAAACATCTGATTGAGGAGGAAGGTCGAAGTTATAGAAGGCAAGGGAGAAGCTCAAAGTCCCCAGCCCATGGCACATTCAAACCTAGAGACCTTAGCTATTGCCACAATTGACTTTGCCAATCCTTCGACCTCGGCCCAGGAGGAAGAAACATCCAGGTAACACGAGGATGGAAACATAGTTTTGCCATTTTTTGCAGGTTGAATCATGAATGATTTTCAGCAGCTTGGGCGAACATCAGAACTGTTCATTAGCTGCCGAATCCCATTCTGGTAGCTTATTGCGTGCAAGCGACGTCCTGCTAGATACCGAAAAAGAGATAAGGTTTTCCAGCACCATCAAATGTTTTGGTGGTTTAGGCAAAGCGTTACTATGATTCATTAATCACCGAACATTAGGCTTTCGGTTGCTTATCACCTTCAAGCCCAGTTTTGTTAGCTACTGAAAACTAAAATAAACGCACAGATATATCAGCAGGCAGCAAACCTTTTTGGTATGGTTCCTAACACCTTGAAGACGTTTTCCTGAATATTGACAAGTGTTCAAGTGTACCACGATCGCCTCTGTTCGTAGACTGAGAGCATTGGAAGATTCGACAGTAAAATATTCCTGCCTATTTTTGGAAAACACCCCTACAGGTTTCTGTAGAATAGCATTTTCACACCTACCCCCAGCTCCAATATGCTCATCTCAACTGCCAAGCGTAGTGTCACTTACAAAGAGCAGTTACTTTGATAATGATGCGTTGTTGCATCTATCATTTGCTGTTTTCAGTTGTTATTTTTAGTATATTCGATCCATCTGTTTGGGATCTAAAAACTGTGTATTGGCTATAAAGCAGAGGACTGAAGTAGAATAGAGGTTCGACTTTGGTGAGAAGAATCAACTTTTGTATTCTCAGACTTCTGTAACTTTTTAGATTATACAAGCTTCTTTTATTATTGGCTAGCAGATTTATGTTTCACATGTTTCTCTACTTGCTGTGAATGATATATTTCCTGTATGTTCACTTTAATTGCTGAGATAGCTGTTATCCTGCCATGGTATTTAATAACTGAACATATATGTTGTTATTTTGTTGCGCTTAGCCATTTATATGCATTTTGTTGTGTATGAATCTGTTACAAGCAACAAGGATTCACACCCTCTATTTTAAATCAACCCTCTGAACAGCCATAGTCAAAGCCTTGTCTATCTGAGAGCCCTCATGCATGTTGTGAGAGTGTAAGATATTGATTCCTGTTGTCCAACTTGATCCAAAATTAATCCCTTCTTTCAAGACAAGTTTAAGTTACCAGGCATCTTTGAAATACAACCTAAGAGAGCTTCCTGGAGTGATAACACACCGCTTAGCTTTCATCATAGAGATGAAATGGAGGGATACCTTCCTCTTCAAGCCTTGGATTTGAATTATCCTTCCCTCGTCATTGAGGCACAACACCTTCTTCAGATAGCAATCTAAGAAAGCTCTATGGCCTTCTAACCAATCCATGCCCATAATGAGGTCATAAGTCCCCAAATTGGTGACATAAGCATCCAACTTAGTGGTGCACACTCCTAATTCAACCTCACAACTCCTCACTTTAAGACCTACTGTTTTCTTAGCTCCTGAAGCCATTTCAACCAGTTTGAAGTCATCGTGCTCGTAGGCTGCCAACCCACATTTATCTAATGCAAATGGTGAAATAAAACTATTAGTTTCACCCGGATCAAACAAAATTTTAAGTTTTACATTGTTTACTTTACCAGTGAATTCTACTAGGGTAGACTGATGTTCTGCTTGGTGGTTATGAACCGCTGCATGAATCTGATGACTGTTACCCGAACTATCCATGGGTGCTTTTCCTTCCCTGTGCCTACTACTTGACTGGCCCTTAGGACAGTCTCGCTGGAAATGAGGACCTCCGCATCCCCAACAAGAGAGATTGGGAGGGGCTTTCCTGTTGCTCGGAGGAGTCCTCTGAGATGAGTTCCTTCCCCTAGGTCCTCTAAAACCCATTGATCCTCTATAGGAACTTCTTTGTGTACGTCCATGGCTTTGGTGGGTTGCAAACGATGCCCGCGAGACTGAGTTAATTGAAGTATTACCCCTCGGTGTGAACTTGTTACCGTAAGGAGGAGGTCTAGATTGTCCTCCCCTGAAGTAAGGACGTGAGGCCTTCCCTGAAACATACTGATTGGTTCCTGTTAACTTACTACCCCCTTTTCCATATGACATATCAGCTGCATAACGAGCATACTCAACTTCCATGGTAACTGAAGTTGGCTTCCACATCATCACAATAGCCCTAATCTTGTAGTTAAGTCCATACACAAAACGCTCTGCCTGACAATCATCTGCATCTAGGTAAGGAACATATTTTACTAGTTCCATAAACTGAGATTCATACTCCTCCACCATCTTGTCTCCCTATACTAAGGCATGGAGTGCACCTACATGTTCTTCCTTGTAATAATTTGGAAAATACTTCTTGTGGAACCTCTCCTTGAACAATTCCCAAGAAGTCATAAGAGGAGTAAGGTGCAACTGCTTCTCGAGATCTGACCACCAATTCAAAGCATCACCTTTAAGCTGAAAGACAGCCATCCTAGCCTTGCAACTGGATGTACCTACTCATTCAATGCAAAGCATCTTTTCATGCCTTCCAGCCATGCTTCGGCATGCTTACCAGGTCGTCCTCCTAAAAACTATGGAACCTTTATCTTTTGCAACTCCCTCGATATGTCCTGAAGTGGTTCCTGTCTTGGGCCCTATGCCCTTTCAGAGTTCTCTCAACTCACTTGAGTGGTTTCCACCTCAACGGCCCTTTCCAACTGCCTGTTCATCGTGGTCATAATAGCCTCCAAAGACCTCATTATGATCTGCATTTCTGGTGTTGAGGTTGGTCGTGGCGGCATTGGCGGCGATGACAGTGGTGGAGGTGGTGGTCGACCTTGACCCCGACCTTGACCTTTGCGTGTTGTTACCATGATTGATCGTGATTCATGGAGTAAAAAATCATATTATTAATTTGTTGGTCGATTCTCAAGAGATGCATTTCCGAAAAAGTGCTATAGTTCGGTGCGTTTTTATTAGGCCATCTCGAGGCAACCTTGTACCAATCTACTAAATAACTCTACATAAATTTATGCATTGGATTCCATGTAATTTCCCTAAGGTTCATATCTAAATTAACATTTGAAATAGTATTTCCATTAGCAAAGGCGCTATCATTTATTTGGTTTTAAAAGTTTTAGGCCTTAATCTATATTAATCTAATAATTATTATTCGTAATAACATTACATTTTTAACTCTTAATGTAATCATGATTAATCTCATAATTAAAATTTATGATTAACTTACCATAAATCATATGATTAATTTTATGCTTTTAATATTAAACTATATATATATATATATATTATTAAATTTTAAATTTTATTTAAATTAATAGAAATAATAATACAATAAACAAAATCAAAATAACCACAATAAGGAAAATCTATAATATAATAAGGGTTTTTATAGCAAATTTTTTTGTTTTATACTTCATTTATCCTAACCCTACACCCTACATGGCCTCTCCACGGGTCCACCTCCATGCACGGGGTTATACGTGTGAGGGCCAGGCTGCCTCTCACCGCCATGAGAAGGAGTACTCTCCACGCAACCCACCGCCATGCGAAAGTGGGGAAACCCTAAATTGGGTCAATCCCCAAGGCCCGACCATTTGAAGGTTGGAGGCAGAAATAAAACAAAGATAATGTGGAATGAGCTAGGGCTCTTCAATCTTTATTCATAAACAGAGATCAACTGATGATCATACAAACAATAATGTAATGTGTATTTAAACACTTATGGAAAACCCTAAAAACTCTAACCTAGCTTTTGCATGCATGCAAAGCATGCTGTTGCATTTATTAACTGAACTTCTAAATAGTAACTCAAGTAAAATCTAAAGCTAACTGAAGTAATTACTATTTCTAACACTCCCTCTTAATTACTACTGCTGACTATTGTAGCTTTTACAATGCCTAAATTATTTCTATGAATTTCAAAAATATCTTTTGCCAATGGCTTTGTGAATATGTCAACCAATTGGTCAATCGATTTACAATGCTCAACATGAACTTCACCATTGTTCACAAGCTCTCTTATGAAGTGATATCTAGTATCAATGTGCTTGCTTTTCTGGTGAAAAACATGGTTCTTGGATAGAGCGATTGCTGAGTTGTTGTCACAATAAACTGTGGTTGGTCCTTCTTGTTTCTGTTGAAGACCTTCTAAAACTCTGCGTAACCAGACTACTTGACATGCTACTGATGTCACTGCTACATACTTTGCTTCTGCCAATGAAAGTGTCACAATGGGCTGCTTCTTGGATTCCCATGAAATCACTCCTGATCCAAGATGAAAAACATGACCGGAAGTGCTCTTCCCGTCATCCAAACTTCCTGCAAAATCACTGTCAGTGAAACCTGTCAAAACATCATACTCCGTGCTTGAGTATAAAATTCCATAGCTTGAAGTCCCTGCAACATATCGTAAGATCCTTTTTCCAACTTGCCAATGCGAGTCTTTGGGAGACTCCATGAACCTTGAAATCAAGCTGACAACAAACATAATATCAGGTCTCGTAGCTGTGAGGTACATGAGACTTCCTACAAGTCTCTTATACAATGTTGGATCTACATTGGGACTGCAATCTTTTTTGCTCGACTTAGTACCTGTTGCCACTGGTGTAGGTGTTGTTTTGCAATTAAGCATTTTGAATCGCTTAAGAACTTCATTAGCATATTTATTTTGAGAGATAAATATACCATTTTTTGACTATTCTACTTCTAGGCCAAGAAAGAACCTCATCAATCCAAGGTCTGTCATCTCAAACTCTTTCTTCATAGCTGCCTTGAACTCATCTACTGAGAGGTCACCCGTAAAAATCATATCATCAACATACATATAAAATCTGTCCTTGTTGATTTACCTTTGTGTAAAGTGTTGGTTCGCTGCTGCTTCTGCTAAAACCATTTTTTATCAGATAAGAATCAATTCTGCTATACCAAGCTCTTGGAGCTTGCTTGAGCCCATATAGAGCTTTCTTCAACTTGTAAACTTTGTTTTCATGTTCTTTTATTTCATACCCATGTGGCTGCTCCACATAAATTTCTTCTTCAAGAATTCCATTCAAGAATGTTGAGTTGACATCCATCTGATACACTTTCCATTTATTCTGTGCTGCAATTGCTAGGACTGCTCTTACTGTGTCCAATCTTGCCACTGGTGCAAAAGTTTCTCCAAAATCAATTCCTGGTTGTTGCGAGAAACCCTTTGCTACTAACCTTGCCTTGTACCTATCAATCTCACCTTTTTCATTGAGTTTGGTTTTATAAACCCACTTCACACCAATGGGTTTCTTATTCTTTGGCAGGTCAACTAGATCCCATGTTTCATTTCTCTCAATGGAATCTATCTCTTCGTCCATAGCATTTACCCAATGCTCTTGTTTTACAGCCTCTTCATAAAACACAGGTTCACTAGCAATAAAAACATAATTGGTATTTGCATCCAATTCATCATAAATATCTATCAATCTTCTAGTATTTTTATTACTGTGATCAGATTCATTACCTAACTGCGGACTTGATGCTTCACCTTGAACTAAGTTTGTAGGTGTTCTTTCTGGAGTATTTGCTACTGGATCTTGTTGTCCAATCAGCTCCTCATCTTCTCCATCTTCTGGTTGGGGTATTGTAGCTCCCATACCCTTGTCTATGGTTCCATTCCATGACTCTTCCTCCTTGAACAAAACATCTCTGCTGAAAATAACCTTTTTGGTAATAGGGTTATACAGCTTGTAGGCTTTAGCTTGTTCACCGTATCCAAGAAATATACATTTCTCACTCCTGTTGTCTAGCTTTTTTCTTAGCTGTTTAGGAACATGAGCATAAGCAACACAACCAAATACTTTGAAATGAGAAACATTACAAGTCATACCTGACCATGATTTCTCTGGTACTCTGTTCTTCACAATTTTGGTGGGAGATCTGTTCATCACATGAACAGCACAAGCCACTGCGTCTCCCCAAAATTCATGGGACACATTTCTTCCTTTCAACATGCTCCTTGCCATATTCATGATGGTTCTATTCTTGTGTTCTGCAATACCATTCTGCTGAGGAGTATATCTTGTAGTGAATTACCTCTTGATTCCATGATGCTTGGTGTAATCATGAAATTCCTTTAATTCATACTCTCCCCCTCCATCAGATCTCAATACTTTGAGTTTATAACCACTCTATTTTTCAACCAAAGCCCTAAATTCCTTGAACTTGCCAAAAGTTTCAGACTTCTGACGAAGGAAATACACCCATGTTTTTCTATTGAAATCATCAATAAATGTAAGGAAATAATAACTTCCACCAATCGATTGAGTTTGCATTGGTCCAACTAGATCAATATGAATAAGTTCTAAAGGTGCATGTGCCCTTCGAGACATACCTTTAGGAAAGCTATCCCTATGCTGCTTTGCAATGATGCAACACTCACAACTGCTTTTTGGCTCCTTCATAGGGGGCAATCTCTTTACCATCTCTTTCTGCTGCAAAAACTTGAGACCACCAAAGTGAAGATGTCCATGTCTAAAATGCCATAACCAATAATAATCCATGCAAGTGGCTTTTTTAGCAAAAGAGGTTACCTTGCTTCTGCAATTCATGACTAGTGGATACATCTTGTTCCTAGTCACTTGTATTTTGATGATCAAATGTCGATTTGGGTCATAAATTTCACAGTCTGATCCATCAAAGACAAGTTTGTACTTCTTTTTAGTGAGTTGCCCAATGCTAAGCAGATTATGCTTCAATCCTGGAGCATAATAGACATCTGAGATTATCTTTTGTTGGCCTTGTTTGGTCAGAATGTTGACCACTCCTTTTCCAAGAATTGGAACTACCTCATCCATGCCAACTTTGACCTCCGTCCTCATTGATTCATCTAGGTCTGCAATTAGACCTCTGTCACCTGTCATATGGTTACTGCAGCCACTATCTAAAAGCCAAAGTCCCTTTGGGCTTTTGTGTGCAGCATGGCATGTAAGAAATAACATATCATCTTTATCCTCAAAGGTATTAGTCACATTAGCATTATGATTTGCTTGATCAACCTTTTTCTTTTTGCATTCATGAGCATAATGCCCAAATTTATTGCAATAATAACACTGAATATTAGATTTATCTGACCTTTTTTTGTTGCAGTTTCCACCTTCATGGTTATGATGGTGATCTTGATCTCCATTGCCATTACTTCGGCCACTTGTGCCTCGTCCTCTTGATCCTCCTCTGCCTCTGCCTCTTCCTTTGCCTCTTGAGAATGAGACATGTGCTTTGAAAGCATTCTCTTGAGAAGATTCTTCATTCCTGTTAGGTCTGGATTCAAATGAAAGTAAAGATCTGGTCAACTCGTCTATAGAGAGAGTACTCAGATCTTTTACTTCTTCAATTGCTGAAACTTTTGACTCAAATTTGTGGGGTAGGGATCTTAGAACCCTTTCAACCACCCTTTGATCTCCAATCCTTTCACCATAGATATTCGGCTGATTAACAATCCCCATGACTTTGACCATGAAAGAGTCTACAGAGTCTGATTCTTTCATCTTCAGATCTTCAAAGTCTCTTCTTAGGTTTTGGAGTGTTGCTGTTTGAACCTTACCAGCACCTTGATAACTAGTCGCCAAGGTATCCCATGCTACTTTGGCATGTAAAGATGCTAATATATTTGGAAATACACTGTTATCCAAAGCATTCATTATGAGATGCAGTGCCTTTGCATCCTTTTTCCTGTGCTCTCCCAGGACATCCTTCTCTGCGTTTGAAAGGGATTGAAAAGCTGCATCATCTGCAGGTTCGAAATAGCCATACACGACATATTCCCATGCATCTTTTGACCTGAGATAAACCGCCATCCTCGTGGCCCAGACATCATAGTCCTTTTTCCCTGTAAGAGGAGAAATCTGAGATTGATTGCTGCTAGAAGCCATAGACGTTGCGGTGTCCTTCACTAGCTTTTTCAAAATAATCTCCTTCCTTTTGTTTTTTTAAAATAATATCTCCCTCTTAAACAAGATTTGAAAAAATATCTTCTTCTTTTGTAAAAAGAAAAAATTCTTACTCAATAATTGTGTGAAAGTCAAAAAACAATCACATGAAGTAAAAACCTTTTTGCACTTTGACCAAAAATGCCATCTTGTTCCAATTACCACTCTTTGTCCTAGCGAGAGGCCACGGTGAAAAATGTTTTTTTTACCTCGTATCTCCCCAAACAACCGCGCTTTAGACTATACTATGGGCGCGATAGTTCCTAAAGTACCGCTCTGTGGACTATAGGGAGGGCACGGTACTCCAAATTTTTTTTTTTCTTAATAATTTCTCCAAAAAAAAATTCTTCAAAAAACTTACAAATTCTTCAAAGCTATGGCTTTGGATTCTCCAAAAATTGATGCTACCAATTTGATTTTCTCCTATGCTCTGATACCAAACTAAAGGTTGGAGGCAGAAATAAAACAAAGATAATGCGGAATGAGCTACGACTCTTCAATCTTTATTCATAAACGGAGATCAACTGATGATCATACAAACAATAATGTAATGTATATTTAAACACTTATGGAAAACCCTAAAACCTCTAACCTAGATTTTGCATGCATGCAAAGCATGTTGTTGCATTTATTAACTAAACTTCTAAATAGTAACTCAAGTAAAAGCTAAAGCTAACTGAAGTAATTACTATTTCTAACACCATTTCTGCTATCTCTCTTGGAGTTTTAGCTCTACAACTCTATGCGAGCTCGCTTAGTGTTTTAGACAGGAAGGAGATTTTGATCCAGCTTCTATGGTAGAAGCACTAGCACAAGCCTGTTACAAGTATTTCTCATTTCCTAATCTGACTAGCATTTACGCTAGCTGGGTGTTTGAGCTATGGATCCACGGCTCTCCTTGTGGACTCTTCTGGATGCTTCTGTGTTGGGCTTGAGACTTGTGGTGTAAGATTGACTTCTCCTTTAGAATTAGATTTGTCTTCATCGTTTCTAGTCTTAGCCATATTCATTTCCTAGCATTTGCATTTAGACCTTATGGCAATGGTTTACGGCTTAGTGGTATATATATATATATATATATATATATATATATATATTTAAGAGCATGCATCCCCAGCTCAGCCAAAGAGGGCGCAACTCAACCCAGAGGGAGCCCAGCCCAGCTAAAACAATGTTCATAAATTAAAAATCATAATTAGAGAACGCAGCCCTCCTGGCAGGTTTGCGTGCTGGATGGCCTGGCTGCATAGTGTCTGGACACATTGCGCAGTGGGCTCCTCCATTGCTAGGTGCTGATTAGGTTAATGCAACTTGTTTTATGTGGTGTTCAAATCTGGTATATACTTAATAATTCCATTGTGAAGCTGCACTAGGGTTTCACCTTTTTCTATTCTTTGCACAGCTTCAGGCTCTTCTCCCCTACAAGAACCGAATTCTTTTCTTAATTTTTTTTTTTTAGAAGGATTTCCATAAAGGATTCCTATGAGTCTTCTAATGCCATCATTTCTATTGCATATGGCTTCAGCACCAACCCTAAATTTTGAAGTCGACGCCAAGAGCAGATGGCTAGCAGGGGCTTCCAAAATGTGGCAGCAACGCTGCTGCACTGTGCTTAGTCCTGCTAGCATTATTCCTGACTGATAAGTAAATCAATCTTCGGATACTGCCTCTAAATCTCTGCTAACTGAGCAAAATAAATTCTCAATAAGAGACTTCAAATTCGATCATACAGTCATCTTTTCGTCTCAAACAATATCTTTGTGCGGTTGACTGTGGTGGGTTCCATTTGTACTTATATATATATATATATATATATATATATATCAATATCTTCGTAACTAGTTCCTGCCATAGGTAAACAAACTAGAAAAGAGAAAAAACAATCACCTAGCCAGAGGTGCGAGGGAACGAGCTCTCGACCAAAGGGAGGTGCGAGGGAACACGTTGAGCACGAGGTCCCGTGTGCTCTTGCATGGACTTTCTCAACATTAGAGTTTAGGTGACTATGGCTTGAATGCTCTGAGAATGGTGGTTGGTATGAAGAATGGATGCCACCATGGCTTAGGTGAAACTCAAAAATATAATTTTTATACTATGGAATGGATCTGTTAAATAGGAACCTTAACAACACCATAGGGTAGATTAAGGACCATAGGTTTAAATCCTAAATTCACTATCTATAAGGTCTTTGTCTATGCAAGCGATTTCTCTGCCAAGTTGTCTTTGTTGTTTTGTAAAATCTTCTATCGCTCATTCCTTCAAACAGTTCCATGGATCCTGGTAAAAGGGCTTCAAGTGTGCTTGGAAACCACGAGCTCTAAGAGCCAGACAATAAGAGGAAAAGGGCAGCGGATCAGGCTTAAGGCCCAAATGGTAAGTTATATAAATTTCTTTATTCATGACCCACGTAGATATATTTTTGTAAGAGATACGAGCAGGATTAAGCCCACGGGTCCTCTGCCCCAAGCCCTGGCAATTAGAGGTTGGCCGCAGATTTGGATTAGATCATTTTTTTTTTAAATACTGAGATTTGGATTAGATCATGGCGTTGGGATAAATTTAACCTAGACTTTATTTAAAATCTCATAAATTTGATTAACTGTCAGAAATATATGACAATGATTTCCTCTAGCAATTTGCATTTGTTTTTTCAATATAAATCTTTGATTCTCTTAAATTGAGCGAATTTGCTCATTATTTTGTCCACAACAACTATTAATTTCAATATAAATCTCTTTTGTTTTTGTTGTAATTTCAATTTAAATTTCTTCTTTTGTTCATGGATTTTCATCGCTTGTGAGGAGTAAAGGTTGAAAAATATTGTTTAGTGGTAGATTAGCCTAGAAATTCCTCAACAAAAGACAGGGAGATCCTCGCGTTTTTCTTGATCTTTTATTCTCATAATATATATATATATATATATATATATATATAAACTCTTTTATTTATTCTTGCTAATTCATACTAGTCCTTTGTGTGCACAACAATAGTTATAAAAGAATGAAAATATAATTATATATATATATATATATATATACTTTTATTTTCTAATGTTATTCCTATTGTCCTTGTGTAGGTGTACCTTGGAAGCTTACTATGGCTAGAGGTCAAGTAGGTAAACTATCAAGTAGATTTTCTAGATGAAACATGAATAGGCCTGTAGGTTCAAGAGTTTGAACAAGCGCTCTGATACCAAGTGTAGCGCTCTGTTTTTCAACAGAGCCCTATGTCATCTTCTATGTTACTTTTCTATGTATTAAAATTATTTAGGTATATGTGTAAATTTCTAATAAAAATTCTATGCTTTTAAATGAAATTTAGTATACTGTTTCATCTTTAACAATCATACATTCATATTTAAAAATAAACTAACATATCAATATTTTCCTTCAATTTGTTTTCAGCATAAGAATATGTTTCAGAGTAATAAATTAGTAAATAACAAGGTATATGTATGTTTCAAAGTACGTTTCAGCATAATAATAAAATAAAATAAATAACAAGGAAATTACCTGATGTTGATGCTAGTAGACCGTAGGTTGTAGCAGGTTATGTATATATTCTCTTAGTCAGCCAAGATGATGTTTCCACCCTATCGACTAGCTATTATCTTGCTAGCCCTTGGAAATCAAAGGATTTCCAATCCCCCGAGCTCACAAACTGATAATCCCGAGAGCAGTATTTACTCAGTTCTCAAACCCTTTCTCTGTTCTCAAAGCCTTTCTCTCCACTTAGAGTTGTCCCCTCGTTACCTTCAAATTTTCTCCCAATATAATCTCTCCCCCAAAATCCAACCCCTTCTCCTCCCTTCACTCTTCCCTATATACATTTCCTTCCTCGAGAAGACTTTGGGCTTACTTCACTGCCCCAAACTCCCTCTCTCAAGCCCCTCAAACATTTACTCCCCTCACTTAGTTAATTCATACAAGTTACATTATAAAAACATATTTTCACACTCAATGTACCGAACAATCAATTATACTCACAATAAATTTATTGGATTTTGACTGTTGGTTGTAAGTATTTATTATGGTAGGAATCATTACCCAAAGGTTATCTATTCGAGACAAAGTTTATTAACTACTAGTCTATTCACCACCTTTGTATTTAGTGTCTTTAGGATAAAATAATAAAATAATATATAAATAGTTGACCTTTTCAATTTGGACAAGGTGTGTCTTAATGGTTTACCTCATTCGTCAAAATAACTTATCTTGAAATTAAATTCTAAGATTCATATTGAATAAATAAATAGTTTTAAACCATTTTCCATCACATCACATCCATTCAAGAATTGTTATCCTATTATGTCTAACTTAGTAATAGAAATAATCGCACACTAAACATTTATTAATCAATATTTTAAATTTTACCTATATTGCAATTGTTACGACAGGGATATTGATATTATTATAATAACATTAATTAAGTAATAATATTAATTAAATTACCACGAAGTAATAATAAATGATGAATTTATAACAATGTTTTTAAAATCATTTGTTTATCACATGAGTACCCTAACATCAGCATAGTATCCTCGTTTTTCTAAACAAAGCACCCTTAAGGGCTTAAACAATCTTACTAATTAATTAGATAGTACCATTACCTTATTTACAACAATTCTGAGATGACAATGTTAACTGACAACACTTATCTCAATTGTTTCTGACAATGCTTACCAACAATTAATACATAGCTTAATTGACTTGTTTTACACATCTTAAATAACTTTATATTCATTATCTGAATTCGATCAATGCATGATTAACATAATTACTTATGACAACTTATACATTTATTCAATATGTTAAGTGTTTGTATATCCATACTAGTGTATATGTGCAAAGTGTGCATGCGTGGCCAGCGTATGCACAGATCAGAAATGTACTATAGACAAACCCCATCCCGCCTATGCATACCTGCTAACTAATAATAGTATTTACCCCCATGTAGAAGAACAATCATAATATCTATAGTACAATTACTTTAACATCCTCAATTATTTAACAGTTAATTCTTTACAATTTCACATCATTATCTTTATGTTTATATTAGTTTAATCAATCATGTACAAGGAAGGGTACCTACTACCACTAACTCAGAATCAAGGAATACCCAACCCTCAACAGTACTAACTAACACATCCTCCCATCATAACCTACGTCCTGCATCCTCCCTATCCTTCCTCTGCTAGTACAAAAGTTGATGTCGGATTCACCGACCTGACCACATAGAACCTGAGAGTGATAGCATCGGCTAAACAACGGACCTATCCTCTCCTAGAAGGCATCCGACCATCGTCATCACAACAACATGGGGAGCGTGTCACAACACGACCCTCCCACGACCTCAGGTATCATGGAAACATAGGGTGGGAAACGCATCCATCCCTCTCAACATACTGGGCCTACGCCCTTATCAACTCATACTTCGCTGCTATCGAGATTATCAATTTGTGTCATCGTATCATCAATTTTGGCTGCTAAGTTTTACTGTATAAATAAGTTCTTGTCCCATATATCAGATCAAGTAACTAGCTATCCCATAGCCCTTGTGTCCTGTAGGTTAGTATTTCGCAAAATACAAATTTATAGAAAGCATTTCCTATTGATCACCAATTGATCCATGTTATCAAAATCATTTTATTTCATGTAACCTTTTTAGTTCATCATAGATGCATATGACATATAACACTTCAATAAATCACATAGTGAGATGGTATCCACGTACCGCATCATATATTTCACATCTTATTAATGAAAACATATAAACATATACTGAAATCGTAAAATAAAGGAATCCTATAATAATCATGACATTGTAACCACATAATATAGTAACATCATAATCATAGTGAAATCATAAAACAAAGTAACATTATATAATCAAGTCCATCATGTCGTAATATAGTTTACTCAGCTGAGCTGATTTCAACAGAATATAAGAAAATAAAGTATAGTGTGTCTAACTGATAAATATGCCTAATCAAAATATGGGGTGTTACACTTACGGTGGGTGCTACATATGAGACCGTGGAAGACCAACTTCAAACTACTTCAGGATTTTGTAGCTGAAGAAACCTGCAAGAGTCAAACTTACAGCAGATTATTGTACTGCTTCTTACTTTGTACCTGATAGGGGACATGATGTCAGGCTTCAAGTTTCAAAGCCTTGTCCTTCTAACAATAAACACTTATACCCTTCCTCAAGTAAGTCATATCAAGTGAGCCTGATCCACAGCAAGTTTGAACAACCACTAGGTTTAGAGACACCTGATTCTGATATGCATGTATTCTAAAGACAAGAGATATACATAACATAGAGTACTCATGTGTTTTGTGTCTAGTTGTGACACCATGAGACTCTCCTCTCCTCACATTGTTCCTGACAGAGAGGAATGAAGACCGTCAGTAACAAGTGAGTGAGTACAAGCGAGCATGTGAAGAGCTATGTTCGACTAAGCTCCAGACTTGGTGGTCAGCTTAAAGCCATCGATATCGAGAGCACCTTCATTTAGCAGAAGCATGTGCAAGCTTCTAGCTAATTGGAAAAAGGTTGTCAAGATGGAAATTTTTAGCTAGTTACTGTTGTTCACTTCCTATTTTCAGCTCTCCAGTTGGTTTGTGGTCAGCCTAAAACCATCATTTTAGAGAACCTCTGAGCGAGTATTATCACCAAGTTCGATAGTTTGTGGTCAACATTGAACCACACACATAGTAGAACATTTCATCCTTTTGCTAGCCTATTTCGGTTGATGGTCAGCCTAAAAACCATCCCTTCAAAGAGCTATTGTATTTAGCAGAATCATGTGCAAGATTCTAGATAACCTTCTTAGTAAAGGATGTTCGAGATGGAAATGTTCAGCTGGTGGTAGCTGTCCACTTCCACTTATTTAGATCTCCTATTTTTCTTGGACTCATATACACCCTTCGGATTAAGGGGGGATTCGTTGGAGTCTAATCCTCGGTATGAGGAATGTTAATCTGTAAGGGAGAGCAAGAGTCACCCGTGAGTCCAAGAATCACATTGGAAGACGAATCCAAGGGACATCTCAATCAATGTATATATTGACCATTTGTTAATGGAATTAATGTGCTTTCATGCCTATCTCTTATGTCTTCTTGAGTTTATTGGTTATGTACCGTAACTGGCACATTACAAATTTGAATCCGATACCACTCACATAAGGGCATATATAGATCAAAGTTCACATTCAGACATGAACAAGAGAAGCGAATGGTTGCCATATCACATATATGGTAACACATAAACAATGAAACATAATCATCATGCATTCAGACTATGTTAGAACTCATTGAAAGTATTGACATGAGCAATAGGAAGCCTCCAGCTCTCGATAGCAGTCCAAAATTCAACGAAAGGAAACAACAATTCTCATGTCACATCAAAAGAAGAGGAGGAACGTTCGCAGCACTAGACTTAGAATCTCCCAGATCTTAGCTAAGTCTTGGAGCACTAGTCGACAATCTTCAATGGTACGTGGCTAGAGAGTGGAGTACGAATTCATGGAGGAAGGAGAGAGAGCTCACACACAATATTCTAGGATGCAAGAGAGTAGCACCAATGCAATTTATCCAGCCCACTCTCAAGGAAAGAGAGTTCGTGCCTCTCTCACCCCACCAGTAGATAGATACCAATGATACTCTTGCAGCTCAGAAAGCGTTTTAACTTCACGATATTCTTCAAAAATGTATTCAACACAACAACTCCACTTTCAAAACCGTGAGTCACAACTCTTTATACTCACAAAGAATGCAAGCAATCTCTTATGGTGACAGTCCATGGAGTCTGGGTAAAGAACTACATGTAAAATACAGATAAAAATACTAACATCTTCCACGCTCACGAGGTTCTATACTTGATTCCGCAAAAGGTGAGAGATGATGGTTGTCCACTTGAAGCCACAGAAGCACAAAGTAATGTGTTTGTATCAAACACCACCACCACCAGAAATAACTCCTTATGAAATAACTCCTGGATGCATTTAGAAATTAGGGTTTATGCTTACGCTTCAATGAGCCACAAGGTACGGTTCCACAGCTCTTCACCAACCAATGCACTTCACGGTGCACCACACCACTAAACGATCCCCGTTGGTAATATATGTACGTACCAAAGCATAGTTTATTAGCTTCTGCATGTCTTGGAGCCCAATAACATCGCGGTAGACATACCTTTGAACCTGTTAACATAGAGGGATGAGAGGACACTCATCAATAGTTGCAACAATCTTCACAACCGTTTCACGTTCTGGAAAAGGTTGCATCTAACTTGTCATGACCAACCATTGAGCCAAGAAGAATAATAGCATCCATAGTTGATGAACGAAGGCTTCAAACTGGAGCAACCGCCCCTCTTTAAAGTCTACATTGATCATCTGAAGGCCCACTAAAACATTTGCGTTGATAATTGACACTATCGGTTGATTTTCCAGTCACATGGAGTTAGTAGATTGGGAAAATATCGGTCGCTCTCCCTCTTTGTTGCATGGAGGCACCACACTTTCCTTCCTCTCTGCAAAAATTTCACCACACTTGCCACAGTAAGCAAAGAAACAAAACCCACACAAATAGAATAAACTCAACATGCAGGATTACCACGGTCTTTTCACAGATTAGGGTTTATCGAGAGAGGTGAATGGAAACCCAACACACAATCTAGGTTCGATACCAACGATCTCCAATTTCAAGCATGATACCTCCACTCTCCAATCACAGTCATGGTTGCAAGGAAAGTACATTAACATGTATGAACGTTGAATGAGACTCACGCAGTGGAACTCAACACAAGAAAAGTTAGCAGAAGAAAGTAGCAAGAGACACCAGTTAGAACAAAAAGGCACACCGCGTTCTTCAACTGTTGCAGTAGATACACCATTCATACACCATTCTTATCATACTAAGCAAGAGGTAACGTCTCTTAGCAGACTAAGCAAGACAACATACAATTTCAGGTAAGAGACCAGGGAATAAATGCAGATTGCAGACTACTAGGGAGCATAAAGCAGGTCTGCGGGAGCGCAAAATTCAGAGCACATGCCAAAGGCTCATATGATCTCTGATACCATTTTTAGGTGCCCATTAGGGAAACATATGTAATTAAACGCACAAATACAAAAAAGATAGGTGTGAAGCACACATTCTTATTAGCAATGTACATATTAATACAGAATGCCTCTTGGGTTCAACTTCCCAATGAGGTTTCTTTGACTCCCAGATGACTCTTCCCATTCACCTATGAAATTTAATCTTCTCAATGATAATCCTAACACAAGTATTATGTTCCTAACAGCAAGCATGTTCCCAAGCGACATTTGTTCTTTGTAAAATCCGGATTTGATGATGCTAATATTTGGAGATGCTAATATAAAAAACAAGTATATATGCATCAATTACAATACCTATTTGACATGAATCATTCTTCGTGCAAGGTTAAGGGTTCAAAATTTTCAATTGGTAAGCTTATTTTCTAGTTTGCTTAATAGATATTCCCAAGGGAGATTATCACAAGGGTTATATAAGAGTGGTGCTCTAGGATATTTGGATAGAATGGATCTTCTTTTAAAATCAAGGATCCAGGAAATATTAGTATACATAGACAAGGGAACATTAAGAAAAAATATTTGAGATTTGCCATGGTTAAGAGTTAATGTTCTTGAAGCTTCTATGAAGGTGTTCAAAAATTTCTTTAAAGCTTTGGCTTATGGTAAATGGTCGGGGGCACCCATGAGCATCACATAATCCATGAATTATTGGTGAGAGGATATCAAGTCATAACTAAGAGGTATAATACCTTTTAGATTGATCCTTTCGTTATATATTCGTTGATAGGCTGACCAAGCCCTACTACCATAAGGACGAAAAAAAGAGTGACAAAGGGTCTCCTTGTATGATTTGATGAGAGGGGACAAAGGTGGCTGAGGGGGAGCCATTTATGAGGATGGGGAAGAAAGCAGAGGAGGTTAGGGAGAGAAACCAGTTGGTCCAAATTCCGAGAAGCCAAAAGCTAGCATATTTTTCCTTATGTATTCCCAATTGATTTTGTCAAAAGATTTTAACATATCGAGATTGATAAGCATACTTGGGGTTTTTGATAAATTGAGAAAGTGAATTAGATCATACACCATGATTATTCCATTCATGATATGACAACCTTCTGCATACTTGGAATGATATTTTTGAGATCAAGAAGGGGAGAAGGTGTTTGAGTCGATTAGCAATGAATTTCATGATCATTTTATAAATGGCAATGCAGAGTGATATAGGAAATTTTTTCTTAAAATCATTGTCCTTATATTCCTTGGGAATGAGTGTTAGAAATGTGGATTTAAATGCTACAATGTCCCAACAAGAGTGGAAGAAGTCTGAAGTAAAACCATCCAAACCAAGAGATTTTCCTTGACCCATGCCTAATGTGGATTTCTCCATCTCCTCCATGAAAATTTCTCTCATGAGGCTTGCTTCAATTTGGTTCTCCGAGATAAGTTTTGTAATATTCTAGGTTATGTTTTGAATGGAAGCATCTCAATTGGTATGAGGTTCTGAAATAAAATATTAATAGTAGCTTAGCAGATCCTTCTCCATGTCTTTATGTCTTCTAACCATAGTTCTGGTGTCACCTACTTCCCCTACTTTTCTTGATATTGTAATAGAAAATTAGGGTCCCCCCATACTAAATTTTGGGTTTTGGAGTGTCATTTAGATTGATATGTCAATGATGAATAATCTGAACAATTCCTGACTTCTTGAATGTTATCAACACCTTCATGAGATAATCTTCATCAATGCTACTTTTGTTCTTGAAATTTCGACTGTTTTGACTTAGTGTTTTTTCTCTTCTCTAATAAATTGCTTTGACATGACCGATGATAGGGGTTTGATAGTACGTTGAGTGTTCTAAGTGTCAGTTTTTAGGTCCTTTACATTACTCCCGAGTCTCTTATGTGCGGATCCCAATCATCCAATCTTGATTTTTTCCTTGCGTTGCCAAGTTTGAAAATTGCATGGAAACTATCTCTTATGCTTGCAACCCTTCCCCATTAACTCCTAGAAGATAATGGGGTCCCCTCCTAAGATTTCTTTAAGTATTTTCCTTGAATCTTGGTATTTCTCCCTAAGTTGGTAGATATATTAGTTTGAAGGCTTGGCACATTAATGTTTTTGAAGAAAAAGGATAAATTAGGAAAAATGCGAACATGCAAGAAACACGAGTTTGGGAGAAGTAATTTTCAAAATTTGACCAAGCAATAAAGTGTTTGCACAAAAAGGTGAGTTTTGCATTGATATTGCGTGAAGAAATTGAAATTTTCATTGATGTTACACAGGAGAAGGAACGTTTTCACCAACATTGCAGCATAAAAGTGGAAGACTCATCAACAAGCTGTGTAGTTAGTCTTGAGAATCTTGATACTTTGCAGTAAAAAATGGAACATTCGCCAACACGTCACAAAAAGGTTCAAGCGTTGGCATATTTTTTACAAAGAGAGAACTTGTCATTGCTCATATTAAGTAAGTTTCTCACTAATATTGCGTAAAGAAAGTAGGATTTTTGTTGTGAATTTTGCATCAATATTACATAAAGAAACTGAGTTCTCTGTAGATATTGCGCATAGAAAGAGACATTCTCGCCGACACTTTACGCACAAAGAAGTTACTATATTGCCATCGTTTTGATGATCAAATTTGAAAATGTGTTGACATTACGCATGATAGAGAATGTAGTTCATCAACATTGTGCATCATTGACGAGAAAACTCTCTAAAACATTAGTGATAGATTAACGAAAGTAATGTAAAAACTTTGCTTGATGATTGAGAAGGTTTCCAATAGTACTCATTGATGACATGCTAAGGTTGGAGAAGAAAGCCAAGTCTAACGATTTTTAGTATCTACTGTTTGACAACTAGGGTTGATGGATGGAATATGATGGAATGAGTGTTTTGGTCCTCTTTAATTCCTAATATTGGCTTCAAGCATTGTTTCAAATGCTTCCTAGATGGTTTATGACTTGCTTGACTGATTTTGAAGGTTGTTTTATAAGCACTTACTTGAAATTTGACTTCCATTGACCATGTAGTTTTATGCAAAATGGTATGAGTTTTTACATAATTTAAACATCCCTATATGCCTTTCATGTTCCCATTTTCTTTGGGCTCAATTTCCATTATTTAAATTAGACTTTTTACAATCTTTGTGTTTTTCCAGTTCCATGACGAGCGGGGTTGGAGGATTTTGGGGAAAACTTGAAGCAAGGATAAAATGAATATTATGTGTGTTTTTTTTATCATGTGTCCCTATGCACGTATTTCTAATGCATCAAGTGGTTTGTGATTTTGATAAAATATGAGGGATTTATCAACATTTCCATCATGGTACATAGTTTCAACATAGTAATCTAAGGAGCCCTAATATTTGGCTAAATAAAGCTTATGGTTGCAAAATGTTTGAGGGTTCACTTGGTATCAATGGTTATAATGTCATGAACCTAATATAAGGAAGGAAATTATCACGTATCAAGAGAGAGGGGAGCAAAAAAGAGACTAAGTGGTGGAATTCCCCTTGGAGGCCTAATTAGCTTATATACGTAAGGGGGGGGGCACACCAATGAGGGTATATGAGCAAGGAGGACTCCCTAATCAGGTGAGAGGGACTGTAATAATGGTTTCCATGCAATTTTTCAGTTTTTTGGAATTCCCTTATATGGATAAATATAGCACTCCTCCCATTGGCTCATTTTTTATTAGCTAACCACTTAATCATGAAATAATCTAGTTTATCCCTAAGTGAGCCTAAATGAACTCCAAGTGGAAGATTCCCTTATGACATGATGGGTTTACAGGTGGCTAATTATGCTCTGTCATAACTCATATTGGTTGTGGAATAATTGGAAGAGGTGTTCATTGGCCCATAGTATGGAATATGAAGAGTGTTTTCCCCATCCCACGGGTTATGGATGAAGAAAACTCGTCTCTTTCAACGCATGAGGCCACAGTTACAATTTGATGAGAGGGATGGATCCATGAGACATAAAATTAACCATTTTGACTACATTTGAGTGAGAGATCCAAATCCATGGAGGGAGGAAGAAGGTAAAGCTTCATTTCATGTCCATTACAAGCATAGATTTTGGTGTTTTTAATAGATTCTTGAAGGTTTTTTGAAATCGATAAGTTGGTGGTATTATTTGATGGTGTTAATGAAGATAAAATGAGATATATTATATTTACCATCTCAATCCTACCATCTCTTCTCATTTCTTCTTTTGGAAAATTTCCATTTCTTCCTTTGTTTGTATTCAAAAGTGGAAAAGGGGGAAGTTATGGAGATTGTTTTCCATAATTCTTACACCCTCTTTTTTTTTTTTTTTGACAAGAACGGTTAGGTTGCATTAATCGGCATTCTGGCTAGCCAGAATGAAAGAGTTACAGATCTGAAGAAGGTTGGTGACCTCTAACAGTGCTGCCAACCTTCTTGTGAAAGTCTTGGGAGACAAATCCCATATGTTTCTTGAGCTAATTCGAGAAAATGACGAAAGGAGCTTACAAGAGTAAATTCTCACAAACTGTGAGCAAAGTAGAAGACAAAAGCAAAGCATTTAAACTTATGAGAATGAAATTTGCCCCTTAAAGTAGGGATCTAGCTTTTTCTGAGATCCTAAAGAGATGTTGGAAGCCGTCTCCTTTTCTCTACGTGCCTTGTTGGTCCTTCGCCCTCTGGTAAGGGGTGGAGATGGGGCTGAGATGTCTTTAGGTTCAATAGTTTCCACAGAGCCGCTGGAGGGGACTGAAACAGCCGGTCCTGCAGAGGCGGGGGGTTCAGGATCAGAAGCCCTGACTTCCTTCGCATCTACTGAGCCAGGTAGGACGGGGTCCGAAAGTCTTTCGTCTACTGGAGGATCTTCCTTAACTGCTGTTGCTTCAGGGTCTAGGGCTTCTTCTTCTTGCAGTGCATCAAAGCTGTTTTTAGTTTCAAGAGTTGCCTCCGCTGAAGGAATGGCCTTCGGAGCCTGGGCTAGTGTTTCCTTTCGCCTTGGCTGCCTTCGCCGGTTAGTTACTGGCTGAAAGTCATCTCCTTTAACTGGTTCCGCAACCTCAGTGGCTTTGGGGCAGCATTTTGCGAAATGACCGTAGGCATGGCACCGAAGGCACTTAAAAGGAATCTGCTCGTAGTCCAACTCTTGGATATGGCGCCATTCCCCCAGGGAGAGCTGAATGGCTTCCGGGAGTCCTTTCTCGAGATTAACCTCAACACAAACACGAGCACAGGTAAATTGATCCCCTTTCGGCTCCACACTGTCCAGAAAACGCCCAAGCTTATTACCAATGTCCTCCAGAGAACTTTTCCCCCACAGATGCAAGGGGAGATGAGGCAGCCTAACCCAAACAGGGGCTGCGGTGATCTCAGCTCCGGGATTAAAATCAAGAGTCCAGGGGGCTAAAAATAGCCCCCTCGGCCCCATGAAATAGGGACCCGATCTGAAAACTAAATCACGGTCCTCTTTGCTCGAGAAGCTGAAAACAAAAAAGCCCCTTCCTACTGCACACAGAGAAACGTTTCCATGCATCAGCGATTTCCAGCGTTCTTCCATCCAAGCGATTTCCGATGAGGGCTCTTTCTGCTAGAAGGAGGGCAAGACTGCATGGCTCTTCTGGAAATAGCTCCAGAGAAGGGATCTCCTCCATCTTCTTAACAAACTTAGACGAGAGAGAAGGCTTAGCTTTAGGTCCTGCCGAACGGACTAAAGCTTTGAAAGCTTCCAAAGGGTCTTTTTCCATCTCAGCAATCGGATCAGGGGCCATCGAAGCAGGGCGGCGACCACCAGCAATAGCCTAGAAGCAGTTGAAAACCATCGACTACTGTTCCAGAACGCGAGCAAAAACGCAGGAGAAAACTTGGTCAGATTCGAACCGCGGCCCTGCAAGCAAAGGAGCGAGAGACAGTCCCTGAACGAACGCGTCCCTGCAAACGAAAATCAAAAGCGGAGGCGGCTAGGGTTTGAGCCCTAGCCGCAGAGAAAGTCCGCCTCGCTGAACAGAAGCCGCCATGAGATCGATCCCCTCACCCTCTTATTCTTTGTTATTTTACATATTTAATCTCTTTTATCCATCCTCATCATTTTATTTTAAGAAACCCCCTTTACGACCTTCTTGAAATAACAATTTTTCCATTTTCAAGAGTTTTATCCACCATATTTGAACCAATTTTGTTTCTAGAGTCTTACGACCTATAAAAGCTCATGGTAAAATTTTAATCCCAAACTGAGCAATTTTTTTCTTTATTTTGCAATTTTTTCCACTTATTGTAATATGTTATCTTTTGGAAAGTCATGAGATTTTGATATCTTTGGAAATGTTCAAAGGATAGCTGTATTATTGGACATTTATCAGTTTCTTTAACTTGCTAGATTCATCAATTGAATTCCTT
Organism: Larix kaempferi; assembly: GCA_027924585.1. NCBI lineage: Eukaryota > Viridiplantae > Streptophyta > Pinopsida > Pinales > Pinaceae > Larix > Larix kaempferi. Next base: position 8,698,042 of record BSBM01000008.1, read on the forward strand.
AATAGTCAATTTTGAATAATCTTGCTAAATTAATCCAATTGGTGATAATGGCTAATTTGGTCATAAAAATTAAAATCAAAGTTGTTGTATCACAAAGAGCCATAAGGAAAACCTCATATTAGTAAATCCGTGATCAATCATTTTTTAAAATGCATCATCCTATTTTTTAGGGATTCTATTATTGTTTCACCAAATAATTCCTAGAAAATAGGATTAAGCTCAAAAATCAATTTCGTAGCCAAATATCTTCTCTTAAGTTTTATTAAGACCAACAAACTCAATTTTACAGTTTATGGACCTCTAATTAATTTTCTATAATTTTCATAAGTTTAATTGAAAAATTGGATAATTTTCACTAAAGTTTGGAAAATTAATTATAGAAAACTAACATAGCAGAGATAAAAGGCTGAATTTAAAAAGTTGATTCTAATCAAGATAAGAAACCTTAGATAAAATTTACAATCCCAAAAATGGGTTTTAAAGCCTCATTATGACAAATAAGGAATTTGACCAGCTCAACAAGTGCAAGAAATTTGAGGGAAAATTCAAAGGGAAACTAAGGTCAGAATGATAGTTGATGAATCCAATCTAATGCTGATCATAATGCTTTTCAATTGAAATTGATCTCATATCAAAATTATCAATGGGAATAAAGTTATAATATGTAACATTTGGTAAGTTGGTTTAAATGTCGCACTTTGGAGCACTTAGACAATTACTTCAGTTTAGCTAGTTTCCAATTCTATTGCAATTGTTAACTTTATTTATTACAATTTCCCTTTGTGATCAATGTGTAAGTTGTCATATATTAAATTATGATCATAGGCACTCCCAATGAACACCAAGAAATTCAAAGTTTAATTGACCAAGATCAATGTTTGAAAGCGAGCACGATAACCATGAACACGCAGAGATCATGTTCGATCAGTGATGTCAAGCCATCACGATTTGAAGACTATAATGGATAAGCTCTCTGTAATAAGAAGTCAATGAAGACAACATGACACGTGAAGAAAAATTCCACTAAGTAACTAAAGTCACTAAGGAAAAATTAGTGGAATACCAAAGGTCACCCAATGGTGAATAAAATCAGATTTTGAAATAAATATATTCAAAGAATAATGTCTCAAGGGAATATGGAAGGCCAAGGGTTACCCAAACTTGGCCTATATATTGTAATCTTATTTCACAAGAAAATAGCTTTTGGATCTCGAACTATTCATGTACTAATGTTGAATTGTGAATGATGAGAAGCCACAGACTAGATTTTGCACATGAATATTTCTTTTGTGTGGATGAATGTTTTGAACTATTTCATGTTCTCTAACATGCAGATATGGAGTAACATTGTTTCATATTTCTGAATAGACTCTTTTTATAGCTCTTTGTTTCTTATTTCATATGTTATTTCTATTCTTTTACTTTCTATGGGTAGGGAAATTGGAATGATATAAATAGCATGACTATTCTAATAATTATGCTTTCATTCTATCAATTGTTTATTTGTTTATTAAAATAGCTATCTTAATTTTGAATAAGGATGTTCAAATGTTATTTCATTGCTCACTTTCTTTAATCTCATTCCTAGCTAAGATCAATTAGTTTAGTTAGGAACTACGTTTAGGTTAGATCATCTTGCATTTCATCTATTAATTATAAAACCATAAACGGTGGACCATGCTGAAATCAGGGAAACCCAAATAAGTAATGGTTGTTGGAACATAATTTGGATAGGTTTGCTATTCCAAATGGTTAAAGGTGTAATTGGGATGTCTTATCGAGGAGAACCCCTACTGTTGGCCCTGGGTCTTTTTGAGCCATCAATAGTTTTGGCGCTAGAAACAGGGTTGGATGACAAGCCAACCCATGTGAATTCATTTTTATAGATCGAATTAACTATTAATGGATTCTCTCAATATCCATGTATTGGAACGTGCTTTAAGTTCATCAAAACCATCATGAAGCATTTCCAAGAAGACAACCAATCTCTTGTCAAAATTTAAGTTTGATGGTGAAGGGAAAACCTTTGCATTTAGGCATATAATTCATTTTGATGTTACATGTCAAAATCTCAAAATTGTTCAAGATGTTGTAATTTGCAGATTATTTACCCTCACTTTTGAAGGATGAATTAGGTTTTGGTATGAAACACTACCAACAATGTCTATTCATATTTGGAAGTAGTTCATGGATGTTTTTTTTTTATCTTTTCTCATTAGAACTATGGCTATGAGGAATTGTGTGATGAAATTGAGGGGATACAGAAAATAAAAGATGAGTCAGATGAATATTTCATGTCAATCCTTGCTTAAATTTATTACAGATTTTGCAAATATGCAAAACCCTCATGACAAGAATTAATTGATTGAAATGTGCAACTCCTGTTTTTTCCTAAAGAAGGTGAATTGTTAATTGATGGTGAAAAAGATTGCAATTGTCATTATGATCCTACCCCAATACCCTTGGGCCAAGAAATGTCAAATTTTAATGGACATAAAAACCTATAAGAAACTAATTTCCAAAATAGTCCCGTGAAAAAGTATGATGCACAAAATAAGTGTTCATCCCTTGCTATATATTCACATGAAGAAATTTCCATCGCATTAGTGAATGAATCAAATGAAGAATCCTATGAGAAAATTTTGGGATCTTTTATACATTAGGTTTCTTGGATTCATCATATTGTGATTTGGAAACTTACCCTATCCTTATAACCTCTTTGAACAAGTAGAAGAAAAAAAAAACTTTAGTTGGAATGTTGGATTTTCTAGATTTTCAAATGACACCATCATGAGAAACTATAAAAGAAAATAAATCAGCCTTTGTTGAGAAGATGAATGATCTAACTATTCAAGATATGACTATTAATGATGAGTCTTTTCTGTTGAATTAATTTTGAACAAAATCTTGTCATCTTGATTGATAATTTATTGTTGAATTAGAATTTAACTAGCTTTTCCTTTGAACATGCATATTTCAGGGAAAATTTATTGAACGATGTCGGGAAAACATTTCTAGAGAATTACGCTCTAGAAATTTGTACTCATTGTATTCATATTTATTTGCAGATCTTAGTACTAAAACAGAGATTCAAAATTTGATTTTCATAAATTTTGTTGATTCTGATTCTTATATAGTAAATAGTGGTGAAGGGGAATATAGAAGAATTTGTGTTGTTCAATTTAAGAGCTACAATGAAGAAAACAATATTTTCACAAAACATTTCAAATAAAATCAAACTAACATTGATCTGATTTATAGTTTAGAAGAAAAAGAGGTTATTTATGATTGGCCATTGTGTCATGGTGTTGATGGCATGCTTGATATTGAAACATTTCAGGTTCAAGAAGATTGATAAGTTTGGTGAGAAACTTCATCATCTGATGATAATTATGGTAGGTCCTCATATCATTACATCACTCTGAATTTGATAATAGGACAATCTCCATGACAATTGATTTTATATTTTCATCTTATGATCCTAGTGAGGTACATTATTCACCTTCAACACTTTCACGAGAATCACATAACTTCTCTTATGGTTTTCATGACCTTAATGAGAAATGGTTGGAATCATCATTATATGAAAAGTTTCCTCATTGCAACGTGTATTTGATTATTTCTTCTATGAATAGATTTCATACTAGTATAATTTTTCTGACCATGCATTTTGCAACACATCAATCCTATAAACCCACACATGACTGTGATATCTCTATGAGACTGAAAGTCCTTCGATGGCTACACTGGATTTACGATTTCACGTAAGATTTGTTGAACCATTGTAGGCTAGGTAGGTGTAGTATATCTTTTGTTTTTATTTTTGCTTTTAGAGTACAAGTTTGGCTAATTTAGTTTACCTTTGAATAAAGTCGCTAGATAGTCATTTAAGTTTTATTATGATATCTTATCTCCCCTCCATACTGTCTTTCTGTTCCTTTTGAGATTTGACAATTAGAGATGATATCTCTCTTTGATTCATTTTAAACTTGGGTTTGGATTGAGCTAGGTATTTTGCGAATAAGGAATGCGCGGGAACTTGTTGAATTGACTTTAAATGTATTAACATTCATGAAGAATCATAATATACCTTGTATCATTGGCAATTCATTCCCAGATATCAGTCAAAGAATTAGGGGATGCATGGAAAACCTAACTACTCCTTATAAATGATTTGGGCCTTAGGGGATTTAAGAAACTTACTTCAACTCTATCTAAGTATTTTGATAGATTGGATTGAAAAAGGTTTCAGTTTTGATCTTGCACGAAGGAAGATTGACCCTCATAAAGAAAAACATTGTTATGATGAATTTTAAAGGGTTGATGGCTCATTGCATGGTTCACATTGAATTTTATGACTATCACAACATGAAGGGGGTAAATTCATCAATATACATGAGTGAATATTGGTCATAAGATTCGACATCCCATGGATCATCAGTTGGAAATTTTGATCGTGCTAGTCCCCACGCCAAGATCATTAGATGTCCTGAAAGAGAATTAAGATGCCATCAAAGAAGGAAGCTTCATCAATAGATGAAATGATCAATACAAATGAAGAAAATTAAAATAAGTTCAATATTTTTCCATTGGAGCTTTGAATTCACGGAATTGGTAAGATGCATGATTAGAGTTGAGGCATCCATGCAAGTATAACTGCCCTGTCCACTCATGCAGTAAGTTATATCTAGTGCTATATCTCGAATGGTACAGATAAAGATGACAAATTTTTCCATTATTTTGGAGGGAACTTAGGTAGTAAGGATACATCTTTGTGTGAAGAATAAATTACCTTGATTCTATTTCATAAATTCATCCCGTTGTCTTAGAGAGAATGATGAATTATATATCCTGGACCTAGATTTTATAAATTAAATTGCATCTCTTGAGGATGAAATGAATAATTGTGTTTTCTTGCATCTGCAACTACCTTCCCCATTATCTCCTAGGGGATGATGGGGTCCCATCCCTTAATTTTATCTATTTTGGCCTCAAACCAATTTTGGGTTTCCCCTTTCAAGTTCAAATATTATTGGTATGAAGGATTTGTCCATGTACTAATAGCGAGAAGTAAGTGTTCCAGCTTGTTAAGGTATGATTGGACATCATAAGCATAAGAATTTTTCTAAAAAATGGCTAAGTGTTCACGTTTCAGCGAAAAGCACAAGTTCTCACCGATCACATTGTAGAGAGATTTGAAGTTTCTCGCTAACTACATTACTGTGAGATCTTGAGGTTCCCACTAACTACATTGTGACAATATTTCTAGATTCTCCCCGATCTCCTTTCATCCAAGAATTATGATTTTCTCCTACCACAGCCTCCTCCAAAGGAATGGTAAGGAAATAAAAAACTCGCTGACCGTTTTGGTGAAGACTCCGAAATTTGGTTAACAATTTGCAGCGAGAAAATGAGATGTTCACAAACTGACCCCATCCAAAAGTGCGGTGAAATAATGAGAAAATTATCGATTATCTTGTCGAAGGCTATGGCAATGAGAACATGAGTTCTACACTGACTATTGTGGAGAGAACATGAGAACTACGCCAAGTGGGTTCGCCTAAGATTTTGTGACAAAAGGTTAATTTATGCCAGTATTTATGGAAGGAAAAATAAATTCTGACAAAATGTTCATGGTGGAAAAATAAAGTGGCTGCAGATGTAGTGCACAACGGATGAAAATAAGTCCCTCCCCTATTTTCCATAAAAGGCCCTAGCCTTACCTTTGTGTCATTTTCTACTTGCTTAATAAGAGGGATACAATCAAGTGAAGAACAAGAGAACCTTCCAAAGGACCATGAAGCCATAAAAAAACATCAACACACTACTTCCAACCAACCCATTTGAGGTGAGTCCTCTCTCACCAAGTCTCAAGTTGTGTTCATTATATGAATTAGATAGGTTTTGTTTGTTGTGGAAATATTAAACATAAGTTAATGGTAGGAGGTTTTCAAGGTCATTCCAGTGTAAGTTTTGAGGTCATATAAATGTTAAGACCCTCCTAGAATAATCCCTCACTTGTATCCATGGGGATTCAATGAACATAATTTGTTTGGGAAAGTCCTAGGGCCCCAGTTCTGTTTTAACAGAGCTAACAAGCATTTTGCTTCTTATTTTAGAAATGAGTTTTTAGAACTTGTAAGTATTACCTCACCCTCCTTTGAATCCAAGGCCCCTCCATCTCGAGGTGATTCGTATTTTCCCAAACGAAGTGTGAATCTCCTCATGGATTGCACTACATGAGAACGACTGGTTAACATTTGAAATCATGGGATAAATCATGAGACCAATTTTAGAATAAATAACCCTCCTAGCCTCTGACCTGTTGATTCTAGTGGGATTAACCACACCAAAATTTACCTCCTGCATCACACACACACACCAGAACCCTAGATTTTGGTGTGCCCTCCTTAATTTGGGGGTGCATTCCCTAATTTGGGGGTGCATTCCCTAATTTTGGGACACATCCTCTAATTTAAGGAGGCAGTTAAGTGAATTCTAGGTGTGCCCCAATGATTGAGGTCCTAACTAACCCTAACTATTCCTAATTGGTCCCCTAGTGACATTATCACCCCAGTTCAGTTCAATGCATGTCGGTTCAGTTCATTTCAGTGCATATTAATTTAGTTTAGTTCAGTTCAGTTTAGTGCATGTTAGTTTAGTTCAATTTAGTTCAGTTCAGTTTAATTCAAGATAGGTTCAACTCCATTTAGGAGAGCTTGCATGACTAACTAATATTATTTGATCTAAGTTAAGACTGACTAGTCCTTTTATCATGGCATGTGAAATTCGAATTTCCTTCTAACCTAACTTGAATTGCCTCTCTATATATTGTAAGTTTCTCCTTTCAATTATTAATGAACTTGATCATTCTTTTCTCTTCCATTGTGAGTTTCTTATGTAGCAATCTATGTTGAAGCATTTGTTACATGATTTTGATGGTTGATTTGATTCACATTGCACACCTATTTAGTGTATGTAACTAGATCTATACATGTTCAAATACTATATGGTATAAGAGCATAGGGGGTACTAAACTAGTTAGTGTTCAATGATTACTTGTCAATTATCTAGCTTGCAGGTTAAGAAGGGATTTCATATCCATGCTTTTGCATCCATTAAGAAGGATTTTGCAGTCACCCAAGAAGAATTTTGCAGCCACCCAAGAAGGATTTCACAGCCACCAATAAAGGATTTTGTAGCCACCAAAGAAGGATTTTGTAGCCACTACTCTTACAAATTGAAGAAGGCTTTGTGAAAGCCACCAAAGAAGGCTTTTGCAGCCACCAAAAAAGGATTTGAAAGCCACCAAAGAGCCCTAAATTTCCGACAAAACTACTATTTGTCACCGATAGATTTGGTCATGATTTTGGCCTAAATTATAGTTTGATCATTAAAGTTTCATTCTCACCATTCACCATTTTACCATTCTTAAAATAAACCCTAAAAAAATCTAAAATCCACAAAATCAATCAAATGTTATTTAAAAAATATTAAATTAACAATTTCCATTCCTATTTTGGTGGGGTGGAATTTTTTTACATCAAATATCATTTGATGTTTAGAATTTTAAATTAAAAACATTTTTTTTATCAAAAGGGTGTAACTATTTTGATGTCCTCGATTTTGTTAAAATGCTCGAGTATAACTTTCTTTCTTATATATATATAACTTCTCATATATATATATGTAATATTTGATTTTGATTTTTGGATTATATTACAATAAAATTCAAATTATCTATAAATTGTAAATGTTAGTTTATAATGATGGAAGTGCGTCATGTAAATTTAAAAAATTTAAATAAATAACCCAATATTAATATTAAATTGATAAATAATTATACATATATGATGTAAATTTATATTTTTATATAACTATAAATATTAAAATATAATATATAATGATATAAGATGGCTATAAAAATAACTTTAAAAACTATTTTTTAAACTATGTATTTTAAATAATATTATTCATTTCTTTTAAAACTTATCAAACCCATATCTTGAATATATGTAAAAGGTGTGTGGGATGTATTATGATATATTTATAAAAACATATAGTGATTACAATCATTAAAATAATTCTAAGAAATCTATGTTCATTTAGGTAAAAGTGTTCATAACTTCATGTCACCTTTTTAAAATGCTAACTACGGTAGATTGGGCTTTTGGAAGAGTTGAGCTAAGATTTGTCTCTCTTAAACATTGGGTATCACATACTCAATGTTGGATTGACTTTTTTGATTCGATCTCTTTTCAATATATTTATAGTCTTTCAATTCTGTGGTGGACGATTTTTCTAAGCAAGCTCTGGAAGGGTTGGATGGCGATCTGCAGGCTGAGGAGTTCTTTGGAATTCTTCGCTTGGATGCAAGAATTTTCATATGTTTGTTTGTTTTATTTATTTATTTATTTCTGGCCAGATGACATTTACGTTGTTTATGACTATGTTTAAACTTGTTAGTAGTATGTGTAAGAGGTAGTTAGAACTGTGTCAGTTTTTGTAAGACTCCAACTTGGATTATTGCTAAGATAACATCTTGCTATTGTTTAGCTCTTTTGATGTATCGGTTGACACAACTTTGTGGTTAATATAAAATTGGTTTTTTCTTTATGAAAAAAAAATCCTCAAAATAATTATGAATAATAAATTAGTTATGTGAGGAATTCAATGTTAAAAAAGAGTAGCTTATACCTTTTTTCCAGAGAAAAAAACTACTATTGATATTCAAAGTGAATCAAATAGTACAAAGAAGAAGTCCTGATTCATATCAAAATGAAACATTTACTGTTCCAAAAAAATATCCGCAGGACAGACCACAATATGAGCATACCAGAATGTCAACGAATCTCAGAGCATGTGTAGAGTTCACAAAACATAAGACATACAAAAACCCAGGTCTTCAAAAAGACTTAAACCAAAGTCAAAAAAGAAATGTTCAGTCCAGAAAGAAAAAGGTGCCACCATCCAGCATACTGTTATCACACCATTCTTCCCATATCAAATGACCTTCAGAACCTGCTAGGGCATGCTTTGAGAGCTTGTCAGCTAATGAATTTTGTTCCCGATATATGTGTTCAAACTTGATGTTTTGCTGTTTTGAGATTTCGAGAAGAGTCCTGGATGCCCAATGTCTCAAATTTAGAACATTGAGCTTAAATTCGCCAGCCGCCCATTTGATGGTGACCCTTGAGTCACCATATACCTTTAAGTTGACCAAACCAAAAATGTTTGCGACCCTTAGCACGCACCAGAGTACCATTAATTCAGCCTTCATGTTTGTACCAGGTCCATAGTTTAGCTTAACAGTGAAATAATGAGAATCATTGAGATAAATTACGCCTCCAACAGCACAAATACCCGACTGTGATGCTCCATCAAAGAAAAGTACAGGTTGGTCCACTGTGAGATTGAAAATACTAACTCTGTCAGTCTTCAGCTTTTGCTTATCAATCTTGCAGAGAGAGAGCATTTTTAAAGCAATTAGGCTACATTGAACAGGATTTGGTAGAGTATTCTGGAAAATAGCACTGTTTCTGGTATACCATATGGCCCATGGAATACACACAGCAAGAAAAAAATGTTGCTTAACATGTCTGAACCAGTTTAAAATGCACTGATCAAAACTCCCAATTTCCCAGCACTGCGTAACATTTAATTCATGAGATGCCACGTCCCAGATTTTGCGAGAAAAAACACAGTGAACAAAAAGATGTTGTCTAGTTTCAGCAGCAGATCTACAGAGATAGCAATAGCTGGGTCCACTCCAACCCCTATTACATAAGTTATCCCAAGTTTTTAGCTTATTTTGAAACAGCAACCAAGTAAAACACTTTAGTTTCGAAGGCATGTCCCATTGCCAAATCCTTTTGTACCACCAATCTTGAGGGAAAATGAATTTAGCTTGAATAATTCTGAAATATGCAGAACGAGCAGTGACAATTCCAGTAGCTGGATTGCCTCCCCACAGCAGTTTGTCGGCCATGTTGTTTAAATAAACTCCAGCAGAACATAATTTCTTGGTGTAATCTTCCCAGATTCTCGCTAAATGACCCGAAAGGCCAATATCATGTGCAGAAAACCAATACTTATGGGATATATTTCCAGCGTTGCGATGACAGATTTTGTCCAGTGTGGGAAGCCCAATAATATGTAGATACTGGGGGATAATATCAGGGAGAGAAAAATCATGCTCCAAGCCAATAATCGGATCAATGCCAATCCTGATCTGACTACCAGAGCCTACTTGCCATATAATATCATTCTTTATCCAATGAAAAATTTTCATAAACCCCCTCCACATGGGTGAAAAGTTCCAGCCTGTCAATTTTGGATTCCTAATCCAGCAGAGAGTATCCATCTTTATGTATTTACTATGAATAATTTTAGACCAAAGAGTAATTCCAAAAATGCCCCTCCAAGCACTTTTCAATCTAAGGGCAGTATTGAAAGCTTCCAATTCTAAGATACCCCAACCACCGAAGCGATAAGGCCTAGCAAGTGTATCAGCAGCAACCATTGGGATCTTTTCACGAGTAATTGTCCCAGACCAAAGAAAATTGAAGAAGTACCTTTTAAGTGTCTTAATGATAAAAGCTGGCATTTCAAGTAAGGAAAACCAGTAAACCGGTATACTGGAAAGAACAGACTTTACTAAGGTGAGCTTACCACCGATGGACAGGAGCCTATATGACCACTGTGTTATACGAGCCTCTACTTTCTTCAGGATCCAATAACTTGATTTTAATTTTGATATGGAAAATGGAAATAATGGTTATTGCTTGATTAAACAAAATAAGTATGAATAATAAATGTGAGGAATTCAATGTTAAAGAAGAGTAGCTTATACCTATCCAATAACTTGATTTTAATTTTGATATGGCAAATGGAAATAATGGTTATTGCTTGATTTAAATTTTGATATGTTGAAGGAAAATAAAAGAATGTTTGTTGGTTCTTAAATTTTGATTAAAGTTCACATAAAAATATGTTCATTAAACAATTATAATTTTGTAAAAATAAGTCATATATTATTATTATCAAAATTTTATAATAGTATTGCAATTCATACATGAATATATATATATTTAAAGTGATTTATTAATTGTATCTTTAAGATAAATTTTAACTACTTAGAAAACGTTGGCAAAAAGGACGAAGATCAATTTTAACAACTTGGAAAAAGTTGACAAAAAGGCCAAATTAGGAATGAAAACATCCTCTGTAGGACACAAAAGTCTTACAAAACCCCACACTTCTTCCAAATCACTGCATCAATGATAAAGTTGGTCAACCTCACTCCTCTCGAGAGTCTCCGTGGAGAAATTTGGGAGAAGTGTCGTCTAGTGAATTGACAGGCCACCCTGCTGCTGCTACTGATTGAATCTGAGAGTGTAGTACCATTGCTTTTTTTGAATGGAATGTCCCACCTCACGTAAGCATTCATCAAATTCTCTGTGGGCACAATGGGTTCTCAATACATTCCACTGAAATCATTGTAGTTTTGCAATCGTCCTCATCCAAATTTTGTTGTATTTCGTCAGTCCCATGCCTTCAATATTGTGGAGTTTATTAGTAATACTCCATATCATGTGCACTGCAATATGTAGGAATGCCATTCCATACTGTCTTTATCACGTATTATCGTATTCAGATAATCTGCTCTTTACCTTGGACTCATCTCTATCAGTGGTGAGTTCCTACGGACCATCTGAGAGGAGTCCTTAGTGCCTCTTAGCATGGTTGTTTCTCACGTGCTCAACTTCAACTCCCTCATCGCACCATTGAGATTCGTCGGGGTATTGGTCCCTTCAGTTATTAGTCGAAGACCCCAGATGTCCCCTGACTCTAGCACATTGGTGAACCTATTTGGAACCCCCAGTTGTATGTTCCCATGGATATCTGCGCTACGCAGGCGATAGTATTTCGAAGCCCTTCAACTATATGCTTCCTAGAGTATCCAGTTTAGATGCACTTTAGTGTACCTTTGATATTCTGAGTCTCAATCGTTGAGTCCATACAGGTTTTGGACACCTGTCGATCCAACAGAGCATCAGTTGGTATGGTACCACATTCAGGATGGATGCCATTGTTCCCAGTTCCATCTCTTCAGATCAGTCATGGTTGGATCATGAGTATGTCCCAAATTTGTGTCCCCTCTGGACCATTATGATGTACACAATAGTTCTCTATGTATTGTTCAGGTCCCCTTTGGGATTCACCATTATTTGTATATCTTGATACGAGCATGGGTATGCCCCCCTCGTCCATATATTTGTGATTATGTTCCTCATCCATTATTGAGGTGATGTTTTTCCGGTTATAGCCCTTGCAGTTTGTATGAAGCACGTATTCCAGTCTCCAACCAGTTTCTACTCTTCGCAATCACAATGCTCACAACCTATGATGTCTATCGTCCATACGATGAGCTCCTTCCCTCACTCATCAGGGGGCAATCTGTTAACACCCAAAAGTTATTCACCTTGCTCATACCCCTAGTCACATAACCCATTTACCCATTTTTCCTACATTTTTTGCCTCCAAAAACCCAAAAATCCCTAAATTGGTAACCAAATGGGCAAAAAAGCATTACTTCTCTCATCAATTAATGAAAAACCTTCAAAAAATGTTAAAATCCCACAAAAAGGAACAAAATCCCAAAAAAAGAAAAAGAAAAAGGGGAAATAGTCAAAATAAAATAAAAAAGAGGGAAACCATCAAATACCACTCGCTAATACTAGTGGTTTCCCAATACCATGGGTCAATACTCCAACACCCAAAATTTCTATAAAAAGGTGATGGAGGCCCCCCATTTCACATCTATGATCAACTCTTCCTACCCTTATGCTGCCAAAATTCCTATTGAACTCTAGCCTACCTCTTTGGGATTTTGTTCTCACTCAATTGAGTCTTGGACACCATTTGAGCATTCAGAGAAGAGCAAGGAACCCTGGAGACCCAGAGCATTACTCTTCGTACAGTTGTGAGGGCCCCCATCTACTCACCTTCTAAGGTAACTCTTTATTGTAAACCATTGTTTGCAATATAATACAAAATACTTTCATGGGTTCCTATTTATTTGTTATTTCTATTGCAGTAGTTAGTTAAATTTATTCTTATTTTTATTTTACATTCACACACTATCTATTCATGAGACTGCTACTAAGGGTTCCATAATCCTTAGTAGGTGCCATTTTGCACAGGCTGGTATGAAAACACTAGCTACAGTTCGCTTTCCTTATCCACTCATGAGGGCACATTAGCTAAGGAGACTTGCTCCCCAATTCATCATCCATCTATAAATAAAGGAGTGCGCACCCCATTCACATCTTTTGTCATTTTGAGTATTGGTTTGAGTGCAGTTGTGCCTCAAAGACTTGGGAGAGGTGCCCCTAGTCCAAGCTGGGGGATGTGCCCCTGCTTCATGTGATAGGATGATGGTATTTAGACATTGTCAATTATTTTATTGCAGGTCCTATAGCAGATCCAAGTCTAGTTTGAAGTTCAGATAAGTGCCAAGAAGTCTGTGGTTCGAATCCTTCATATTTTCAGTGATTTTCAGCACTAGACTAGTGTATTGGAAGAGACTTCCATATTTGGACTATTTTGAGAAGCCTCTTGGCTCTGATATGATGTATTTTATTTTTTAATAATCCTCTTATATCATTCAATAAATTTCATTATGCAGAAGCCAAAAATATTATGAGATTTTCTACACCCCTACTAGATTTGCATTGTTTTGAGCTAGTTTCCAGAATTTATGCAATAAATGAATGATTCTTTATCCAAATGGAGTGATTCTCGTTCTTGATGTTAGTTAATATGTTATTTAAGTCAATCCATGTCTGATATCTGAAATTCGTGAGCCTCATTGACTGTTTGGGAGATCCTGAATTTAACTAGCTATGCAATCCTAGAAGCCCAATTTCACTGTAAATTTTTGGTTCCTCCTTAGAACCTTCCCAAAATTGTTGGAACAAACCAAGGCTACTAGTTGACTTTCATTTGATTTTATTTAGCCTCCCTGATTCAGAATCCTTCACTAGTAAATTCTAGTTAATGTATAGTTGAAGTACTAGTTTGCATATGCTGGGGTGCCTAGGAGAATTGGAGTAGATTTCAGCTTGGCTGACTTTGAAACATCAATTGTCCCAGTGCTTTGTGCAAAGGTATTATCAGCTAGCGTAACCTTCCTCCTATCCAAAGAAATTGATTTGTCTTACCACACTCAAACTAGCCCACTGAAATTCATTGTTTTGCATTAATTCTTCCATAGGTGTGATTTTTTGTATCACTAATCTTGGTTGGTACATTACACTCCTAAACTCTAAATGCTCTTTCCATGTATCCGAGTTTTTCTTCCTCTCATTCCTCAACAAGCAATGGGTAATGTAGAAGCTAATGTGCAAACATGGAAACCTTCAAGAATGAAAATAAATTTAGCAACATAACAATATGATGTCCAAAAAAAATTCTAAGTTAATTTTAGAAACATGTCCTTAAGAATGTCCCAAGATCAATAATCAAGAAAATGTAAGGCCTTTTTTACATGGATAACCTTCTATGGGGTTTCTAAGGTGAAGAATTGGTTCAAGGCCTTGATAATCCAAAAGTATCAATGCCTTGGGTGCACCACCTCTAATGAAATTTTATTGTATAAAAAATGGCACTCCCTGATCAAATTTGATTTCATGTACGAAGCTATGTGATTCTTGAGTCGTTTTCAATGCACGACTAGATGACATTGTAAGGGAAATTCACAATTGCCTGAAAATAGTTCCATAAGTCACCATTCTTTTCATGAAGACATATTCTTTGCGTTTTAACATTGTGCAATTGTTCCTTCTCCATGTCAAACTTTGAGGGAAATTCTTTTGGCAGGGTGGAGTACATTATGTTGAACTCCATGCTTATTTTGATGGGTTATTGTGTTAATAAGGTTCGAGATGATGTTGATAGATGCATGGCTTGTTATTAATCAACCATGTAATCAGGTCAAACACATTTAATAAGGGATACTTGGTAAAATAATGGGTAGATGTAATTGTGTGGTATTAATTTTGTAATGTGGCTATGCCATGAACATATGGTTTTCTAGTTGTTTGAGTAAGGTGAGGTTATTATGCCTATAAATAACTTACGATGAAAATTCAGGGCATTGAGTTTTGTATTGTTAGCTTGGCATTAATATGAAGCTCCCTTGCATCTTGATACAATAGGTAATGTAGGTACACTAAAAGTAATTCTAACTCACATTAGATTGATTAATAACATTTACTACTTAAATATAATTGTTTAAGTATTAATTTCTCAAATATAAAATTAATTGATATCATATTACCATATAATCAATGATTCACAATTCTCCATATAATTAATTACTCATATTTTTTCATTGAAAAAAAATCTTACTATCTAATAAAAAAAATTAATCTACCATATTATTAAGAAAATTAATCTACCATACCATTAAGAAAATTAATTTGCCTTACAATGAAAACTTAACTTCAAATTATGGTATTGACATATAATAAAATTCATAAAAGGAAACAAAATTCAATCATAAGCTTAATATATAATAATAACTTTATTTTTATAAATTATTACACTTAAAAAATAATAATATTAATAAAAAAAATAAAAAAAACATTAATATTTGATAAAGTAATAATATTAATAATACAAAATTGAAAAACATTAATATCTAATATTTAATGTAATAAATATTAAATTTAATATTAAATTTAATATTAAAAATAATCTAAATCTAATTATAATATGAACATAATTTTACTATTATTAAAAAATAAAATTCCATATTAACTTACTTTATATTGATTAATCATTATATAAAGTTTATAACATTTCTTGTTATTTAAAAAATATTAATTAAATAAAAAACAGTAATATAATATTTAATTTTAAATTGATTAATTTTACCCAACATCAAGTTAAAAATCACTCCATTAGCTCCACTTTTTCAATTTCTCTCTGAAATTAATTTTTCACAATGCCCAGAGCCAAAAAGACTTCTCCACCAGGTCCTCGAGACGTCGCTCCACCCTGAGTAATGTCTATTCTTTTAAACTCCCTCTAGTCATTGACAGATTCACCGAACTAGCTGCCTCTGCTCTCCAATACTCATTCCCCAACAACAATGAAGACGGTTCACCCTCGGTCGATTCCTGTAGGAGCATATATTCTTTAATAACCTGTTATCTCTCTAGATTGGTTGAGATAGATCACCCTCAAAAGTGTATTTTTTTCATAATTATTTGTACTTCTACTATACAGATTTACATTTAAAAAATTGTTCTTATTGAAATTTATTTTCCTAAATATATTGCTATTTACAGAAACATACACCATACACCAGATAAATTTAAGAAGTGGATCTAATTTAATATTAAAATATAAAATTAATTACAGAAATATACACAATATAAAAATAAGAAGTGTATGTCAATGATAAGGTGGTCTGTTATGGAGATAGATGGATTTCATTCCATCCACCAGGGTTTTAATTAGTTGAGACATCTTCTGGGTTGAATGATCGGCTGACTGTTTGCTGAACCTACCATCCACAATATGTGGAGAACTTAAAGGAAAAAAAAAGTGCATACAATCTGGACATTAACAACATTTGCCTAAACATACTTACAAAATTCAAGATGTGCATAAGAATTAATAAATTGGAAATTTAATAACATAAAGTTCAATAAACGAGCCCAAGATCTTCTGGGCAATCCATTGATCCCCAAATTTCAAAAACAAATTTGCAGTTTCATGATGGAAGTGAAATTTAAATGCAAGAAACTAGCCATGCTAGCAGCTACTGTTTACTCTATAATGAAGATAAATTAAGCTGAAGATGGCCGATGTAAGATGATCCCAAACCTCCCAGGTAAAGGGAATCATCTACTTGCAACGCTGTGGTTACAAATGACATTGCTTCTCCAGAAGGATCTTCAAACATATACACTACTTTCCCCTCTTTTTCTTCGACTCCAATTACTCTTCCCATTCTCAGTGCAGCTGCACCTAGCTTCTCTATCCCCTCCTTGCTTCCAGCTATATAATGCTTCAACTGTGGAATTCTAAACATAATCTCAAATATGGCTGATCGTTTCTGCATGCACCCATATTTCGGCAATGAATTTAAAAAACAAATAAAGCAACAAGATTGCTATACAAAAGCATGAGTAAGTAATCTTACCGATACCAATCCAATCCAAAAAATGTCACGCCCATTATAGCGAATGTTGTCAGGATATCCGGGCAGGTTTTCTATGAAAATCTCTGTCTGCCCCTTTTTATCTCCTTCCAGCCAGTATTTTGAACATCTCACTCTGTGCATTGTACAGTATAATTAGGTTTAGCCACAACATAGTTATTAAACTTTTACCATTTCTTATTTGGTTGATCGTAAATACAAGATGAGAGATTTTACTTAGAAGTCTCGCAAAATATTAGGAATGCCTGGTCGCCGGAGAGGGCGACGCCATTGGGGAAGTATAGGCCTGTCAAGAGTTGGGTTGTTTTGTTGGTTACAGGATTGTATTTCAGCAGTCTTCCATTGGGTCTGCCCTCAAGGACATCATAATCTGAATAACCAAATCCATATTTGGTGGTGGCATCTGTGAAATATACTGACCCATCCTCACTCACATCTAAGCCATCAGCAAACCTGGTTATTTTCCACACAAACTTTGAATTAGTTACAGGCAACTACTATTCTACAAACATACATGTTGTTTTATGCAGATCAGCAATCAATTTGTGTTGTAAACATGTCTTTTACCATATACAAATTATCAAATTGTAGAATGTCACTTATCGAAGATTGAAGATTGTTCTCTAGACACTATTAATTTGTAGATAACCAGCATAGATTCATCTTAAATCCGGATTTATCAAGCATCAAGATGGATTCAATTTGTTAGGAACGAATGTTACAACATACTGGGTTGTAGAGCACCTCGCTCCTCTCGGTACAATGACCTCTACCAAGTAGAAGAATGACGTGGATTTACGGTATCATTTGACAATCAAATCTAATAAACCTACTAATGGAATTGGAGAATCATTTTTGTGAGAAGCTCTGGATCTACTCTCTGTGAGAGAGGCTGGCATTCTTTTTCAATGATTTCCCTAGGAAGAAAACTGAGTTACGACCATGGTTAAGAATCTAAAAACTGTCAAAACCAATAATTTATCTTTATGGAGCTATAGATTCTTAAAAATCTGTATGGATACCAGGATACGTTGTAGAGTAGGTTATAATAATCATAATAGAATATTACAAATTTTTAGACGTGTGTGAGAGGAAAACCAGCATCAAAAAGAATTTGAACAACTGATCATATCTCATTAACATTTTGTTAATTAAAAACGAAAGTCAGATACTTGGAAAACAAATTAATTTTCTGAACAAAGAAAACATAAGGAGGAGTTACTTGAATTTCTTGCCCTCGGCCTCATGTGACAGAACGCGGACACTGTCCTCCGTGACGTTGAGCAAGCCCTGTTTACAGAATTTAAATAGAGTTTAGCGAGGATTTTTGCGAGAACAATCCAAATTCTGTTTGTTGTTTTACCAATTTTGATGAAGTTATATAAACCCCCCACTTTCACCCATCAATCAAACGATAAAAATAAACAATATAATTATCTATTGCAATGCATGCAATCAAAAAGAGAGGCAGAGACAGAAATTAGCTGAACCTGAAATGGGTCACAGACAAGTAACTCGCCATGATTTCCCATAACAATACCCAGCGGGCGACCTCCAAGATAACGCCAATTCTCTACCTTGTAATTACCATCCAACACATGAGTTATAGCGATTCTTTTGATCCAGCCATCTCCACAGGCAGCATAGAGAAACCCAGTTTTGGCGTCAAAGGCGAGATCTTCGGGTTGTAGCAGAAGCCCTTCCCCAATTTTAGAGATGCCATGCAGCAGTGTGTTGGGCGCATAGACTCCTTCCAGCTTTGGAGGGAAAGGCAGCAGAGTGGGCAATGGATCGTCTAATACAGAGTTTCTCACTATTGATTCCCACCACGAAACCATTCTGAAAAGAATGACTGCTGCTATGGAAACAAGCATTCCCATTCTAACCCGTGCACCCATGATATTGCTGGCCATTCAGATCACCTTTTGAGATTACACGTTATGTTCACAGCAGGCTTTGTCCAGCGCTAGAATCTATCGATTTTCAATTTCTGCAAGAGGGGTTTTCATATTTAAGAAGAGTGGTAAGCAGTGCATGATGAGCTTCCAGAAATAGTTAAAAACAACTCACATTTAAAAGACCAGCGCGTTTAACTCCTGGTTACGTATCCGTGCACGTGATGTGAACCCAGTCCTGTTTCTGCGCCATGCACTTGATGTGAACCTAGTCCTGTTTCTGCGGCTGTATTACTGTTGAATTCCTCATATTTTTACCGTTTATGTTCTTCATTTTGTACTTCTTATATTTCTTTTTGTGTTTTTGGAGTTCAATGCAATAGCAAGTCCTAAGTTTATGTTTTATTTTCTTGATTTTGAATTGAATTTCTGGTTTTTGTTTTGTTTTTGGCGTTCCATGCAATAGCAAGTCAAAACTCTTTAAGTTTATGTTTAATTATCATCTCCCAGCACGCCACGTCGCACCTGTAGTTCATCTAGGCCGAGGTACACGTGGCAGCTGTAGTTAATCTTTTTTACATAAGTAAAAAAACTTCTGGCTATTCATGAGTTGACTCAAAGAAGTTACAGTTATGCAAATACATGCGAATGTCATAGATTTTACAGACAAATCAGAAGCTAGGAACCTCCACTAGTTACTTGTAACTATATGCAATAACTCCATACTCTAAGGTCTCCAAAAAACTCAGCAAAATAAAGTTCTGAAAATTCTTAAATCTAGTGTGCTGATCTGAAAATGATACCATAAACCAAAAAGAAAAATGAAACAAAAACAACCCCGGCAAACTGGAAATGGATCAATAAAGCCTTAGCCGAGTGTCTTTTATGAGTAAATGGTCGGGATTCGAATGTCACCGATTTTATAGACAAATCAAAAGCTAGGAACCTCGACTAGTTACCTGTAACTATATGTAGTCACTCCAGATGCTAGGGTCTCCAAAAAACTCAGCAAAATAAAGTTATGAAAGTTCTTAAATCTAGTGTGCTGATATGAAAATGATACCATCAATCAAAATGAAAAATGAAACAAAAACAATCCCGACAAACTGGAAATGGATCAATAAAGCCTCAGCCGAGTGTCTTTAATCAATAAATGGTCGTGATAACCATGTAGTTGTGCCCAACCATCATCCATGATTAAGCCTGCTTTGGAAAGGAAGTCTGCTTTCTCATTGAAAGCCCTTATGAGAGTAATGAACTTCTCAAAAAGATCAATCAGATCCCTAATATGTTTTTGCCAATGATTTAATAGAGGAATCTGAAGACGATGTATTCCTCTGAGCCAATTAATAATGGCTGAGGAGTCCCTTGTTAATTGAAGTGAAGGGATCTCTTTTCTATTGGCTATCACTAAGGCTCCCCAACCAGAAAGAAGTTATGTGCTTGTATTAGTGCCTTCACCGCAACCCATACTCAATTCATAATGTAAACCATGATTAGTCAATATAAACACTCCAGCTCCACAAATTCCACCTTGTTCTGCTCCGTCAAAATAGACCACTGGTAAGTGAGATGGGAAAGAAGGGATCCAGGGAATCACCGCTTTTGTCTTTGCTATTGATCCACTCGGGGCCAGGAAGCACGAGGGGGACAACAGTTTGACTAAATGAGTTGGCTTTGTTATGACGGAAGCATAATAAAGGGAATAATCAAAGCAGGAGTACACTACACAGATAAACACAAATACACATAGACAAGTTGCAGGAATGCGAACTGATTTCTCTATTACTGGATGTAAAGATCCGAACTGATAAGATGTTTATTACAATAGTTTACATGCTTATATAAAGAGTGCTGAGATGCTTGGGTGTCTTCCCGTTACGTTCAGTTACAAAAGAAGTTATAACGATTCAACAGTTTAACCATTACAGTCGACTGGAAGACAGAGAGACAGTATGTCGAAGTTCGACAGTCGCAAATTGCAAGTTGGTGTTGCGCAAGTCGTAGGCCGACGTTGCATGTCGATGTCGCGAAACTGTGAGGTCGCTAAACGTGTCGAAGGTGCGAAGTTGTCGAAGTCAGAACTTGTCGGAGTTGTGTCGATGATGATGACTTGTCGCAGTAGATGTCGGAATTCAAAAACAATGCCAACTGTGATATGGATCATACCTCCTTCCTTAAGAAACAATGGTCCCCATTGTTTGCTCGTGAAGGTGAGGAAACTTGTCGGTCAGTTCAGTAGTAGAGTACCACTTTCCTTGTGCTGGGATCTGTCCTGCTTTAACAACCTAAAACAAGGGAATTGTGTTCATCCTTATATGGCATACTCGTCGTCCCACAATGGTGTCGCGAGGAAGAGGCTCCTGAACATCTAGATGGATGTCATCGGGTTCTATTGTCTGCAATTCATTATGTTCCAATAGTGGTGCATGGTATGGTCGAAGTAGATCCACGTTGAATACTGGATGTAGACCAATGCACGCAGGAATGTTGAGCTAGAAAGCGTTTTTTCCAATCTGCTGAAGAATACTGTATGGACCATATCACAAAGGTTTCAATTTCTTGAATGGGCCAGTGAAGTGCTTCTTCTTAAGATGTAACCAGACCTTATCCCCAATTTGGAATGAATCAGGGATACCATGCTTATCGTGTCGGGCCTTAGCTTTCACGTTTTCTCTTCACAACATGTCCTGTGCTTGTTGTTGGATGTCGCAAATCTATTCTTGAAACTTCAATACTTTGTCAAGTTCTCGCTGGTTGTCGTCGGTATCAAAGTTCAACTGTGTCAAGGAGCTGAGCAAGTCGATAGGCGCTGAGGGTTGAAATCCATAACAGATCTCAAATGGACTCTTTCCCATAGAGCTGTGATGAGCATGATTGTAGATTTGTTGTATCTATGGAAGACTTTCATCCCATGTTCGTCGATGCATGTGGTTGTACATGCGAAGCAATTGTACAACCAAGTGATTAACAACTTCCGTCTGTCCGTCAGTCTAAGGATGGAAAGCTGTCGACAATGAGAGTCGTGTGCCTATTGCCAAAGAGTCTTCCAAAAGATGTAGATGAATATGGCATCTTGGTTAGAAATAATGGTTGCTGGTAAACCAAAGTGTTTCAAAACATGTGTGAAGAAGAGCTGAGCAGTCTGCTGCGCTGTCGTCGTCTTCTTCCATGAAACAAGAATGGCCATCTTGGAAAATATGTCGACTACTAATAAGATTGTGTCATGTTGATGTTTGGTAGTAGGATATCCCGTCAATTTGTCCATAGAAATAGATTCCCATGGTTGACTAGGAACTGGCAAAGGTGTGTATAATCCCTATCGTCGATTAGGCGGTTTAGCAATGTCACAAATCACGCATGATCAAATGTACTTTTTGACATCGGTTTTAAGTGTAGGCCAAAAGAAATACTTCTGCATAATAGCAAGTGTCTTTGCTACTCCAAAGTGTCCTGTAGTCTTGTTGTAGTGCGTGTCCCAAATGAGCTGCTGTTGATGCTTACCTGTCGGCACACAAAGATGTCAAAGCTTGCAAAGCAAGGTATCTTTCTGGAAATAGTTGGCAGTCAATGACTTGTCAGTTTGAATCTATCGATAGATTGGTGAAAATTCGACGTATTCCTGATACAACTGAGGCCAAGTAGTGGTGTCATATCCCTGCATACTTATCACTGTAAACATGAGAGTAATGGGTGGTCTTCTTAGAAAATCGGTGGCGGCATTAGCTTTACCTTTTTGATACTTAATTACCAACTAGAATTGTTGCAGGTAATTACTCCACTTAAGCTGTCGAGTTGTTTGTAGTTTCAATTGGGTCAGAGCGAATTGAAGAGGCTCGTGGTCAGTGAGGATGATCGTTTCCTTGCCAAGGATATAATGCCTCCATTGCTTGAGAGCTTGCACAATGGCGTACAGTTCTTTTTGGTATGTAGAATATATTCTAACAATGTCATTAAAAGTTTCAGAATGAAAAGCGACTGGGTGACCAGACTGAGTGATCACTGCGCCCAAGGAATAGTCCGATGCGTCCGTCTCAATCTCAAAGGGCTGATGCAAATCAGGTAAGACAAGTACTGGTGCAGTGCAGATCTTGTGCTTGAGCTGTTCAAAAGCTGCTTGTTGTGTCGGTGTCCATTTGAAGATAGTTTTCCCACTTCCCTTTGTCAATTGATTCAAGGGCTAAGCTATGTCACTGAAGCCGAGTATGAATCGTCGATATGAATTTGCCAAACCAGGAAAACTTCTTAGTTCTTGAATGCTGTAAGGAATGAGCAAATATTTGAGAATTTGTACTTTGTCTGGCTCGATGTGAATGCCTGTAGAGTCAATTACAAACCCAAAATATTTGATGGTGTTCATCGCAAAGGAACATGTTCTTCCCATGTTCTTCCCATGATCGACTAAAAATCAATATGTCATCAAGATAGACAATGACACATTTGTCGATGAAAGGTCGAAGAATGTTATCCATGTATCGCATGAAGGTCGCAGGTGCGTTGGTTAAGCTGAAAGGCATGGCTAACCATTCAAACAATCCTTCCTTGGTCTTGAAAGAAGTTTTCCATACATCTAAGGGCTCGATTGGAATCTGATGATATCTCGACTTGAGGTTGAGCTTAGTAAAGAACTTAGCACCTTTCAGACAGTCGATGAGCTCGTCTATCCATGACAGAGGGTACCGATTCTTCATCGATATTTTGTTGAGTGCCCTGTAATCGATGCACATGCACCAAGTACCATCTTTCTTTGGAATGAGGATGACTGGACTTCCACAAGGGGAGGAGCTGGGTCCGATATGACCTTTATCGTTCAATTCTTGGATTTTTTTGTGAATCTCTTCATTTTTGAGAATGGATCTTCTGTAGACGAATGCATTAGGAAAAGAAGAACCAGGAGCAAGTTCAATAGAGTGTTTTACCTAACAATGTAGAGGTACTTCATTTGGAACTTGGAATAGGTTCTGGTACTCATCAAGAATATTGTTGATCTACTGCTTCTGTCGGGAGCTACACTGGTCGGTGACTCGACTAGTTGCTGCAGTCTTCCTAGAATGTTGCGGCTTTATCATAATCAATGCGAACTTCTGGGCATTATTGATGAGCTTCTTTGTCTATTTAGCAGATATCATGGAAACCGTTGGTGTAGGTCATCGTTTTGGTATGTTGTACCGTTGAATCTGGATTTTGACAATCACCTTCTACGATCATGAATGGTAACTTCCATGGTGATCCCATAGGTAAGGCTTCCCAAACAGGGCATCGGCTACGGAGAGTGGTGCCACGTTGCAAAGTACTTCATCTTCAAAAGGCTTTAGGAAGTATGCGAGCTTGCATTGTTGGGTGATCCTTAGCTCTTTCCCATCCTTCATCCAACCGATATTGTAAGACTGAGGATGTGGAGTGGTCACAAGATCTTCAGAAACAAAGTTCTTCTATCTCCCGTTGTCCACAATTAGATGCAATGGATTGTTTTGAACCCATATCTGTGTATGGAATAGGCGCTCTCATTCGTCCTCGTCGACGATGGTTGAGGCTGCTGGAGTTATCAATGTCGATGTCAAAAGAGTCATTGCTTCTAGGTCAGATTCTACCACAGCCTTGTCGAACGTGTCAGATCACGACACTTTTTCCAAAAAGGTCTTCCAAGCTTTGCATTCAGATGTATCATGCCAAGATGCGTGATGGTAGTCACACCATTTTCCAGTCGGTTGCTTGCTTCATTCCTTTTTGTGAAAAGGATTTTTGCCGTGATCTGGCTTTGGCGGAGTCGAATGAGAAGATTTCGACTTGTCGAAGTCGACTGATCTCTTCTTGTCGGGTGGTCGTCTTGATGTCACCTTTGTTCCGAAGCGTGATTTTCCCTTCTGCTTGGTTTCAAGTTTGTTGGCATAGTGGAATCCATCCGCAAGCGTGTTGACAGTTAGAAACTCCATCTCCTGCTGAATGTACTGGGACAATCCGCTAACGTACTTCAGAACAAACAATTTTTCTTCTTCTTGGATGCCAAGTCTAGCCATGAGTCAATATAGCTCGTCGGTGTAGCTTTTCACAGACTAGTCTTTCCATTGCCTTAGTTTTTGCCACTTCTTATACTGCTGTTCAAGGTACTTCAGCGGGTGAAACTCCTTTCGGATGTGTTTGATGAATTTATCCCACGTGTCGATGGGTTCTTCTCTTTTGTCCATCTTTGTCGAAAGATTCTCCCACCAGCAGTGCACAATTGTTGACATATTTAAGGATGCAATGGTTATCTTGTTGGCTTCTGAGAGTTGATTCACAGAGTAATATGACTCCAATTGTTGAACCCAATTGTCGACGGATTCCACGTCAATACTGCCTTCTAGATTTGGTATGTCCAAATTCATTTGCACTTTGAAGCGGCTGATTTTGTCAGAGTTGGTTCTCGTTGGATATTCTCCCGAAGTCAAAGCAAATCATGTGAGAATCTCGTTGAACTGGGCGAACATATCAGTTCCTTGTCGAGCCAGTGCTTGGTCTATGAGTTGATATGTCTCATCGATTGCATGTCTTTCTCTTGTTTCTTCTACCATCTCTGGAGGTAGTATCTGCTTGAATTGTTGAGTCTGCGAGCATGTTTGAACCAACATAAGTCAGGTAACTTCGCTAGAAGTGTCTATGCAAAACTTAAGCACGAACAAAGCTGATGCGCTCTGATGAAACTCTGAATAAGCTTTGAGTTAGCTTTGATACCAATGATCCACTCGGGGCCAGGAAGCACGAGTGGGACAACAGTTCAACTGAATGAGTCGGCTTTGTTATGGCGGAAGCATAATAAAGGGAATAAGTGAAGCATGAGTACACTACATAGATAAACACAAATACACACAGACAAGATGCAGGAATGCAAACTGGTTTCTCTATTACTGGATGTAAAGTTCTGAACTGATAAGATGTATATTACAATATTTTACATGCTTATATAAAGAGTGTTGAGACACTTGGGTTCCTTCCCGTTACGTTAAGTTACAAAATAATTTATAAAGATTTGAAAATTCAACTGTCACAGTTGACTGGAAGACAAAGAGACATTCTGTTGAAGTTCGACAGTCGCAAGTCGCAAGTCGGTGTTGCAGAAGTCACAAGTCGACACTGCATGTCGACGTCGCGAAACTATGAGGTTGATGAATGTGTCGAAGGTGAGAAGTTGTCGAATTCAAAACTCGTCGGAGTTGTGTTGACGATGATGACTTGTCGGAGTAGATGTCAGCATTCGACAATAATGCCAATTGTGATATGGATAAGCTATACCTAGTGGAGCACCTGTAGAGAAAGCATAAATATAAATGACATCTCCCATCATGGAGAAATTAGTATCTCCAACAAGAATCAAGCACTGATACCTCCATAACCCACAAATAAAATGAGTTGGAAAGTAAATATAATTACTATGAAATCTGTTCCAATGACAAATATTTTATGCCAATGAGTTCTCTGTCCATTGTCCCACAACCCGTAATCTAGTATATACTTCATCCCAAATATTTAGAGTGATCGGGCATTGAGCAAATAAATGATCCACCGTATCTGACGTTGCATAGCAAAAAGAACATGATGTCGGTCCAAGACCTCCTCTATGGGAATAGTTTTCACCTGTAAGAATGCAATTGTGAAGAGCCATCCATAAAAAACACCTGATTTTAATTGGAATCTCCCACTGCCAAACAATCTTGTGCCACCACTGATGTGTAAAGAACATCGTGGAAAAACATAAGATGTGTAAAAAAGTGATGAGCCGAGAACTTTATCCCTTTAATAAGCCCTTCAGATTTAGCTTGGAGAACAAGTTGGCTCAACCCTTAAATGATTAATAGGAATAACAACGTGGATAGAGGGAATCCTTGTTGGAGACCCCTAGAAGCTTTAAATAAAGTAGTCGGGAATCCATTTTTAAATACAACAAAATTAACAGAGGTTACACACCCCATAATCCACAGAGTAGCCAAGTAATCCAATGCAGAATTTAGCAGAAGAAGCCTGAGAAATGACTAGTCCACCATGTCATATGCTTTAACCAGATCCAATTTCAATACACTCACCTTCTGACCATTAATTTTCGCCAAGTGTAAAGTCTCCTGGGAAACCCCAATAACATCAAATATCATTCGCTCATGCAGAAATCCGAACCGTTCCTTTGAAATCCATCTTGACAAACCCTTCTTGATCTGATTTTCGATTGTTTTGGAAATTATTTTGTAAATTAAATTACAAAGCGAAATAGGTCTATATTCTTGAAAGGACTCTGGATTTGTAGATTTTGGGATTAATGCTAGAAAGGTAGCATTAACCCATCCCGAAAGCTTACCACTGCAATGAGCTTCTTCCACCAACTGCACTAATTCAGGACTGAGGAAATATAAAAAAATGAAGGAAAAATTCACTGGACTAGCCATCTGGTCTAGGAATTTTTTCATTAGACATACATTTCAAAATGCCTTCAACTTCTGTGATAGAAACCGGGCTCCCAATAATTGCAGAATCCTCCTCAGAAAATAACCTTGGCATAACCGAAAGAATCTTAAACTGAGATTCTAGATTATTTACCCCAGGCCTAGTAAACAACTTGGAGTAAATGGAAATGGCCTCCAATTCGATCTCCCGTTGAGTAAAGACTTTTACGCCGTGTTCATTTAGAATATGCCAAATAGCTTCTTCTTTTTTTGTCTTTGAGCTGGATAGGAATGAAAAAAAAATGGAATTTATGTCACCACTCGATAACCACAAGGCCCGGATTTTGAGCCTCAAAAGTTCTTCTTATTTTTTTAATATCACTGAGTTTTCTGCTTCTAATGCTAGAATCTCATCAGAAGCAGATATACCCAATGGTGTCAAGTATAATATATTAAGATCAGATTCGATCCGACAAAGATCTAATTTGAGAGACAACTTTTTGTTGAGAATCCATGGAGAGATCACCGCTTTTAAGGACTGAAGAAAAATAGGAATCCTGTACATTGCAAAACCCTGTCTAGACTTAGAAAAAATATCCCAGTGATGAGTAACCAGATGAAAAAAAGTGAGATCTTTCGATCAAATCAGACAATACTTAAAGGGATAATGATCGTGATCAAAGTTGACTCCTAGCTTCAGTATTATAGGCATATGGTCTGAAATATGGACATTCTCCACCCAAGAATTGCAATATGCCATCCAGGAGTAAATCGTTTCTTGTACCAAGAAACGATCTAATCGTTTCACTACGACATCCATCCCCTGTCTTCCATTCCTCCATGTAGTTTAAAAAGGAGAAGGAAAAAAATCAATAACGTGATGTGAATCCACCAAGTTCCTAAAACAATGATTACTACGAGCATCATGAGCCCTCATACCCCATGAATCCTAAGCAGCGAATGTGAAATTTAAGTCCCCAACCACAATAAGTTACCCAAGGTCCAAAATCTTACTATCCCTGATCTCATACCAATAACCAAGCTTGTCACAAATAGACTCATAACAATTAAAGAGATGTAGTGACACATTTAGCTCCCGGCTGCGACCCGCCATAAGTATGCCACCCCCAGTATAGAAAGGCCAAAAATCAAATAATGAAGAGTTCCAGGCTGAGATTAAACCACCTGAATTCCCTTCGGCATCAATGGAACAACAAACCTAGTTTGGAAGTAAACTCCCAAGAAATGCTTGATCCTTAACCCCTTGCCACCAAAGTCGCTTGAAGTAAAACCAAACCCGGACAAACCAATTCTAGCAAACGATGGAGAGCTAGCCTTTTGGGGGCGCTCCCAAACTCTTTGATGTTCAAGGATAAAATCTTCATGGAATAGCAACCATATCATCTGCCAACGCTCTAAGAGGCCTAAATACATTTGAAATTAGTTTAAAAGGGGGAGTAACAGTGCTAGTGGAGGATGTGGGGTCTGAACCAGTAACCAACATAGAATATTCAATCCCAATTGATGAGCGGGCTAAATTTTTTTCCACCTCCCCCCATTTGTCTTCCTAATGGTAACATTTGGATTTGAAGGATCTAGGGATAATGGTGACTCTGAGGAGCCGCTAAAGAGTTGTAAAGGGTCTCTAAAGAGCCCTCCTGGGGAGGAATTCAGAGAGGATTGGACTAAGACCTGGGATGGAGCTAGTGGAATAGTGGAAGAGTTTCCCTCAAAAGGAAGAATAATATCCATTTCATCCCGCAAAATATGAGTATCTGAGATTTGAAAAAGAGGGGAAATGGGAAGAGAATGGGTATCTAACCCCAAATCCACAGACACCACCTTCTCAACCTCCACAGTCTCTCTGTGAAAATCCTTCCCATCAGAGTGACAAATAAGAGGATCAGAATGACCAACATCGCCTGTAAAATCCCACTCTAATACATCTAAAATATAAATATCAGAGTCCGAGAAAGACTGAGTAAAGGATAGGAAATGAAGTTTAAGTTTCCCTAGTAGTGAGGAAGATACACCACGATCAAGAATAATCTGTTTCATACCTCGAGAAAGAGTTAGGGAAGTGAGGTCTAGAAATAGTGTAGTACCCCCAACATTCTCATCCTCATAACCCAGATTACTGGACAATCTACATGCATTTTGAAGGTGACCTGCTTCGCCACAGCTGAAACAATGAAAGGGGGTGTTCCAGTAGTCTAAATGTTGGTGTTTAAACCTATCCCCCCAACGAATGTTTATAGCATTCGGTAACACTAACTCCACGTCTATTTCCATCAATACCCAGGCCATCCTCTTATCCACATGAAATAATGACTTGTCGTCAAAGAAAATAAATTTCCCGATGTGATTTTCCATGCTAACAAAGACCTCACGTGACCATAATTCTAGGGGAAACCCCTTAAAGAAAACCCAAAAATTAATGCGCTGAAGTATCTATGTCACCGGGTTGAAGTCTGAATGCCATCTCTTCAGACACAGAGACCCCCTACGAAGCATCCAGGTCTTCCCCATGATCAAATCCATGTGTGCATCTTCGAGGAAGTGAAAGACCACCCATCTATTGACCAACATATAAATGCGTGGGAAATAATCTAGAATGGGTTTCCAATGGGTAGTAACCCAAGCCAACATATCTTCTCTACTGATGTTAACAAAACAAATCTTGCCGACTAAAGCCCTCGTGGAAACACTAATGACCCTACCCAGCTGGGTATCCTTTCCCAGGGTCATGTTCATAGCTTCACTTCGTTTTTTAAGAGCTTTCAATGACCGATGAGTTTTTCCCTCCCACCTTTGATTCTGGAAAAGCCACCCCCACCTTTTGGAAGAGTCTTCGGTTCAAAGAAAGGTCTTCCAGAATATTCACCAAAGAAGTATTCATCTGAAGATGAATAACCATAGAGTAAGGGATCTACAGATAGTTCCAGTGGAGTACCACTAGTAACCTCGAAAGTAACCCCAGTGGCCATCTGACTCCTTCCTCAAAACCTACCAGAAGCTGACACAAATAGAAAGTGACAGAGGAGGCAGAAAAGTGGGTTCCTAGGCTAACCGAAAACCCCAAAATAAAATTTTAAAAAAAAAAAAGTCAGCGCCCAAAACCCCAAACTACCAATTAAAAAACAGTGTGGAGCATGACTCACATAGAACAGAACAATACAACAGACAAAAAATCTCCTTGAGCCCCAATCAGACCAAAAGAAAATAAAGGTATTCCCACCTTTTTTTGTCGTGGTTGTTGCTAAAGTCCCCCGGGATGGGGACTGGACTCCACGAGGATGAAAGGTTATACTCTAGACAAACAATAGCTTGAAACAGTGAAACCAGAAGACCAAATAAACCCTAGAACCGCCATTTTTCGTTGCATCTTGTCGAGTGCCCCTCTAGGATAGTTGTGATGACAGGACATGCAAGAATGAAAATTAGAGTGGCAGTAGGAAATTGCATGTAAAATAATTTTTAAAAATTGATACTATTTATATTTTTTTCTTAAATTTTATATTTTAAATTGTAAAATTTAGCTGTACTACAAGAATCCTATAGACATATCTCACATTCCCAACCACCAACTGTAATGAGAAGTTACACAATGACATATATGAATCTCGCGGTGGCATTCGTTTGTCCGTACAGATTTTTTATTTTTGTCAAACTAATGTTTTATACAAGTTTCCGTTTTTAATATTAAACTTATTTAAAAAAACATAATTATTCCCATTATAATTGGCTCCATCCCGTTTACTTGGACTGTGGAGCCCAGGCCTCGTGGCGGCTTTACGAACCAGTACCATTGTCAATCCAAATGGATCAAACATTGTTTATTAAATGCCAATTAACGTTGTTGTTTAAATAAAAGTTTTTCATTTCATCATAAATTTGAAATGGTAATTTATATAAACCTTGGAGTTCGATACTAACCGGTAAAGATGGAATTCAACCCGAAGCCCAGAAGGCCAGAACCCTAGAACATCACCAAGATTCGGGAGTCGCCTAAATTTGAGGTCTTATTCTTTGTTGTATTAGCTTGAGGTATGCACCGTTGCATCATTTAAATGCTCTGCATCCAGCTAGGTTCTTAGTGATCGCCTACACTTATTGTCAGCCATCATATTAGATCGTCAAGCTGGTATTACGCGGCAGTATCTAGTAATTTCCTGAGAAATTTGATTAAATATATTATTGTAGAATGTTATTACACATCTAATTGTTTTTTAATGGTATTCATTATGCTGCGATTTGGGGCATTTCCAAAACAAATGTGGATGTGTATTAGGAATGTAATACGCATTTAGGATGGAATTATGGATAAGTTTTGAGGAAAACTCGCTAAAAACCCTAAAAGAAAACAAAAGCGTGGAGGAGTGTTAAGTATCTAATAGCGATTTAGCATGGATTCTTATTTGTGCTCTGCTTTGTTATATATGAAAAATTTGTATCTCAACGGTCCTATTGATGAGGGATATGCGTGTGATAGTGCTTTAACCTTGATTGTGATATGCAACCCTCTGCTTTGGCTCGAACCGGAAAACTAAACCTTATAAAAAGGTTTTAACATGCTTCGTGTTTGGTGTATATAATGCTTCCCCTTTAGCACTTGAATATATGAATTATTCCTTCCTTCGCTCGCTACCTCTTATTTATTTTGTTTTATTACCTTTCTTCTACTCTCTTGCATTGGGTAGCATTATTTATTCCGTGAAGCTAGAATGCTTTGACCTTGCACCTTTGGATATCTTGTGGAGAAAAGCTAGACTTAGGAGAAGTACCTGTTCTCATGCGTGAAGAATGAGGATAAAACTCTTTTATTCAAGTGGTTTTCTATCGTTCGATGCCAACAAGGTACCATTGAGGAGAAAACAACCAAATTACTGGGATTTTCCGATCTCATAGCTGTAAAATGTTTAGCTAAATATCCATCCCTACTAGTGGGATTTTCCGATCTCATAGCTGTAAAATGTTTGCTAAATATCCATCTCTACCAGTGCTTCTAGGACAAATATTTTTTAAATGGTGAGGAAATGAAATATACATGACATACAATTAAAACATCACTTAATCATAATAGAACAAAAAAATACTTTTTTTTTGTAAGTAGGGGAATCGACAATTGGGAAGGGGCTAGTACTCGCGTGACACAGGGTCCAAGGATCCAATCCTGCCCACTGCCACTAGACCCCTAGGTGCACTCACACATCCCGCAAGCATGGGGCACGGGTAAGCCGGGGTGACTTGCACTCGTGACCTCCATTTACAACATTTCCTTCATATCAAGCAAATCGTCGGTTGAAGTATACCCCTGCGGGTAGAACAACAAAATACTATTACTAATAAATAATAAAATCACTAATAGTTATAACTTTGTATTATATATTTTCACCTTGTGACCCATAAATTATATATATTGGTATGAGGTTATTATAAAGGTATCCATTCATATTAATCCTAGAGTAGAGTACACAAGGAGACTTGGGACTGGTAATGGAAGGTAGCTATTGATGAGATATTGGAAACCCTAGTTAACTTGCATTAAATAGAAAACATATAACTAATGAAAGAAGAAAGTGTACGAAGGAATGAAAGTAACAAAGTGTCAACTGAGAGAAAAAGATAATATAAATTGGAAAAAGAAACAAAGAAAATAATAGAAATAATAATGAATGATTACAAACCCTCAATCAATTTAAGAGAGGTTGTAATCCCTTGTCAACCAAGAAAAAGAGAAGAGGCATTGGAATGCCAAGTTGATAGGATGTTAACCTGTTAGATTTGAGTTAAGAATACTTACTATGTGTACAATAAGAAGCCACTACACTAGTTTCCAAGGTTATAGATCGAATAGAGAAATAAGTTGATGAGACACTAACCCTATCTAGGGTTGTTTTGGAAGTTCAACTAAATTTGCAATTGGAAGCATTTGGGATCATTCATATTCGATAAGTAATTTTACACAATGGAAATGCCAGCATGGGATCCCTACAAAAATAAAATAATGTTGAGTATATGGAGGTCAATGCGTCAAGACCCATGATAACCATAATGTCAAACTCAAGAAGACAATTTAGTATAGATTGCATATTGAACTTGGTTTAAAGTCAACATGTAGTGAACTAGATTATTATAGTTAAGTCATAGACAAAATATGGATTTAGATGCCTCATATTAATGACAATTTGTTAAATATTGTCCAAGAGGGAGGACATAATGATGTATTACTCCATGTCAAGATTCTCATGGGAGTGCACCCAATGCCAAATTTAATTAGTGAAGAAACCCAAATGGATTTGATTGATAGTCATGTCAATCATTTAGTGGAGAAACATGACCATGGAGAAGCAACATGGTATAATATAAAGACAAGGAATGTTAGAATAAATTTCAAGAAATCCAGGAAGAGAAAAAGGTCAAGAACAAAGTAGTGTTGAACCTTTAGTCGATAAAAAAAGATAGTATATGTTAATTTTTGAGCATTAATTCAATATACTCTAGGATCTTTACTGAGAGAATAACATGTACAACATATCAATCACAAGAAGAAAACACAAGAGACAATAGACACACAGAGTTTCCTTGGGGAAAACCATAAAGGTGGGAAACCCCAATAACTTCCTCTGAGATAGATAGAGAAATGATACAAAACCCAAGCATAAGAGATAGTCTCCTAGCACCAGCTTCTCCTCCTCCACTAGTGCACCACTCTCCAATGAGTGTATATGTGAGTAAGTGAATGATCAAATAGAGTGCCTCTCTCACTCTATTTATACTTGAATTGACTTGCCTAATAACATTACTAGGTCGGCCTCAACTTAACCACTTAACATAATGCTGACAGAGCCGACCCCCAATAGGGTGGTCTAATAACCCTTTAACCCACATGACTTATACAGGGCCGAACCCATCGAGGTGGTCTAATAACCCATCAAGTATAAGTTACGCAACTTACAATATAAATGATGGCACTTCCGTATAGAGGAATAATAACATCTCTATAGGAATACAATATACATATGTGAAATACATTCTGAAGTTACAAATACATCAACACTCCCTCTTAACTAGGAAGGTATTTCTCGTCACAGATATGCTAGCACAAGTCTTCTTCTCTGGATTATCATCACTGGATCATCGTCATTAAATCATCGTCATCGTCACTACTACTGCTATCTCAATCAATCTCAAATCTACTCGTCATAGGAAGTTTTATAGAGCCAACCCTTTTTCATACTGGATGTAGGCCCACCACTTGCAGGTCTTCATCATCTATAGAGCCAACCCTTTTTCATGCTAGATGTATGTCATCAACATCTACAGAGCCAACCCTTTTTCATGTTGGATGTAGGCCATACTGTGGAATCCTCAGGACTTATTACGTGCGTCAACAAAACCTCGCAAGAGCATCCCAAGACTGATTACGAGCACACATCTCAACCTATAAGATCTCCCAGGACCTTTTACATGCCACTGCACAACTTGTCCACGGCCACAAAGTATCATCCTGATACTCATGATGATATTGATCATAACATCATTTGCGAAGCACAACCCAGATGCACATCACACAACACTTACAATCACTGGCATGGGAAGACACACTTCACCCATCCGTGAAAAGCTCATCACTTATATCTACGCCATGGGAAGACACACTTCAACCATGCGAGAATGGCACAATACTTATATCGCGGCCATGGGAGAACACATCTACAACCATGCTCGAATGACATAGCACTTATATCGCAGCCATGGGAAAACACATCTACAACCATGCTTGAATGGTATCAGCCCTTACATATGCACCATGGGAGAACAAATCTACCACCATGTGAGAATGGCTCCAGCAATTACATCACGACCATGGGAGAACACATCTTCCACCATGTCAAATTTTTTTGACAATTACATCGTGACCATGGGAGAACACATCTACAACCATGTCCGAAAAGCCCATGTGCATCTGTGTCTTCGGAACTCATCACACATAATCCAACTGATTATGCAATGTATCTACCTGATACATATCATCACATATGATCATACTGATCATCATCATAACATCATCCTGATGCATATCATCCAGAGTATCATCCTGATACTCATCTCACATGATCCTCCTGATCATCATCACTGCATCGTCCTGATGAATATACATATACATGATCCAACTAATTATACCAAGAATCCAACTGATGCATATACACATACATGATCCAACTGATCATACCAAGCAGTAACTGGAGCATCGTCCTGATGCTCACCACGCAGCACTTACATCCATATCCATGGGAAGGATCCTCCTCTCACCATGTTTGGAATGGCTCCTGTAGATGTGTCACATCACTTCTTCCTCGAAGTATCTTCTATCTGAAGAACACCAAGCCTCTCTCTGAAGTACTCAAACTTCACTCTGGCTAGTGGTTTCATCAACACATCTGCAACCTGCTCATCCGTCGCAACATACATGAGCTTCACTGCTCCTCTCTGCACCATATCCCTGATATAGTGATATTTGATCTCAATGTGCTTCGACCTGTCATGGAACACTGGGTTCTTAGACAACTTCACACAACTCTGGTTGTCACAAAAGATACCAGTAGCATCCAACGGGAGATCAAATAACTCAGACAGTAGCTTCCTCATCCATACTGCCTCACAATCAGCCGAACAAGCTGCAACATACTTTGCTTCGGCTGTACTCAGTGCTACGCAGGACTGCTTCTTGCTAAAACAAGAGATCATACCTGATACCATACTGAAGCAGCACCCAGAAGTGCTCTTCCTATCTACAGCATTGCCTGCCCAATCTGAATCAACATAACCCTCCAGGTTAACCTTTTGATTCACATCATGCTTGAGCCCATAATCAATTGTACCCTTCAGGCACCTCAGAATATGCTTTACAGCAACCAGATGAACACCTCTCGGATCTGTCAGGAACTGGCTCAATGTGTTCACCTCAAAACAAATATCTGGTCTCATGTTTGTCAGGTACATCAAGGACCCAATCATCTGACGATACACCGTGACATCAACCGGCTCAGATGAAGAATCACACAGAAGCTTCAGGTTCGATGCCATAGGTGTGGCCATGGCCTTGCAGTCCATTATCCCGAACCTCTTCAGGATATCTTCTGCATACTTCCCTTGTCCAAGGAAGATTGCATCTGTTCTCCGCCACACCTCCATACCTAGAAAGCAGTGCATCATACCCAAGTCATTCATCTCGAACTCAGCAACAAGATTCCTCTTCGTATCGGCAATCAATCTATCCTCACCTGTAACAAACAGGTCATCCACATACAGAAGTAGTATCACTAGATGGCCTTCCTCAACCTTGTAGTAAAGGTTGGAGTCCGCTTTACTTTTAGTAAATCCCAAACTTGATAGGAAGCCATTTATCCTACTGTACTAGGTCCTGGGTGCCTATTTCAAACCATACAGGGATTTCTTCAGTTTGCACACATGAGTCCCCCTGTCATGTGTCTCAAACCCGAGTGGCTTCTCCACATACACTTTCCTCTTCGACTACACCATTCAAGAAAGATGTCTTGACATCCATCTGGTGTATCTTCCACTTCATCACTGCAGCCAAAGAAAGTACTGTTCTGATGGAAGTGTACCTGGCTACAGGAGCAAAAATCACGAGCCACAACCTAGCCTTGTATTTCTCTATGCTGCCATCTACAGCATGCTTGATCTTATATATCCACTTGGAAGTCACCATAGACTTCCCTTATGTTCTTGGGACTACATCCCAAATATCATTCTTCATGATCAACGGATCATGGCATCCTTCCATTACTTCATCCCAGATCCTGGGAAGTTCAGATTCTTCAATAGATATCTTTGTTGCTGAACAAATGTTGTAGTCCTTCTTTTGTAGGTGATGGTATACGATCTTTCCTACAAGACAAGTTAAATTGCATGATTTAGAAACATCTCATAGTTTTCAAAACAAATTTTTACACATAAAGACATATGTCATACAGTCATGCAATTAATTTAGCCAATGCTTCAATACAACATTTATCTATATCCTGTAACTTTCTAGATGCCTTCCAATCTCTACCAGAACATTGTTAAGAGTGTGCACAACTCCCAACATGTTATCAAAGAGGTTTCATTCTAGATAAGTAGCAATGGAATGTTGTACAGTGCCATAGGCCACTTACCCATCACATGCATATTAGTAGTATATTGTTCATTGAGGCAATTATTCTAATATGCATAGTACACAACCTAAGTCTAGGAACATAAGTATATACATCATGGAACAATATTATTTGAACAATCAAATATACAAGAAATGACAATTCAAATACTTATCTTTGTTTGTTTGTTGGCTAGACTCCCTCTCAATCTTTGATTCTTTGCAGGAACTACTGGAGTGTGCTCCCTCTTGATCTTTGCTTCCTAGATTACCTGTCCTTGAACTTATATCCATCCTCGATCACTATGCATACTTACTAGTATCATCATTGTGTTATCCTCGAGATCTCATACATAATCATACATTCATTAGTATAATCTTAATACTATCAAAACACAATAATCTTAAACATGTATAGTCATGATCATTTCAAACATAGATAATAAGCATTAGTATTCAAGGTTTCAGGGAGTACTTCTTTTACTTATGAATATTCTATTTGATCATAGGACTCTTCTGGTTAGTCATATCATCAATCAAAGTAAGAAACATAATATGCATAAACCCTAGATTACTCAAACTTATAACTTCATGAATAATCATTATCAATCATACAAAAGTATAAGATCCTTACATAGGGTAGGATTCTAACTTGATATAGGAAAAACATACATGGTCATCATGTTTGCTAGTTATGTCTAGCAATGTTTTCTTGTTCTCTGCAATGACCTACATAACTCATAAGTTAACCATTGTAGAACCAAATTATACATACCTCTATGTGATCCATGACTATGGATGAGTCTTTGTCTTCATGTCACCATGGTCTTGATCTAGAACTTGATTTGTACCTTCATGTTAGCAGATAACATTATCCTCATACAACACCACAGTGTATTAGTAAAATCATAATACAATCATAAGTGTCATAACCCTAATCAATGAATGTCTTCTATCATGCATTCATACTTTTACGAGGGTGATAAGACAAGTCTAAAATTAAACAAGATTGTTACTAAACTCAATAACATGAAGACAATCATATTATAAACTTAATCATGAAAATATTCCAAAACATACCTATAAGGCATACCTGTTAAATTGCTTGTAGTAGTAGTAGTTGTTGTTCCTTTTGTTATTAGGACAATCTAAGGAAAAGTGTCCTCTCCTTGGTATGTGTTGTGAGAGCTTGATCTTCATTCCCCATCTTTTCTTCTCAAGCTACAATCCGAGCTTCTTCCTGTGAGCATTCTTCCCATAGCCTACTGAATGAGATAAGTTTCTTCCTAGCACAAATTCCTTGGATGAAGGAATCCCATGACCTAGGAAGGCCATTAAGAGTGGTCATTACCACTTCTCCATTCTCTATATCTTCTCCCACAACTTCAAGTTGTTCTTTTATCTAGGAGACCCTTGAAAAGTAAGATTGGATGGTCTCCGCACTCTGGATTTGGATGTTCTTTAGTTGATTCCTCAATGTCATCTTCCGATTTATGTTCTTCCCTTCAAATAGCTTGGTCAAGGAATCAAACATCTCCTTAGGTGTCCTTAGGGAAGACACATGGGGTATGAGATAGTCCTTAATAGAATCAGCAATGATTCTCTTGGCTTTGACCAAGTTCTTCTTGTGTGAATCCTTAGTCTCATCTCCCTCTGGAATTGGAACCTTTTCACTTATATAAGTGTCCAACTCATTTTCTTCTAGGATTAGCCCAATCCTATACTTCCATGCTCAGAAGTTATCAACCCCTTCAAGCTTATCCTCAAGCTTGGTGTGGTGAGACTGAGACATTTTAAAGAGTACTTCAAATGGAAATAGAAAATATTTAGGTCTTACCACTTGATTTGCAGAAATTTGGATTTGGAGTTGGATTAGGGTTTGTTAGAGAAACCCTAAAAATTCAAACTTTGAATTTCAAACTTATGAAAGGATAGAAAGATGTGCCTTGATGAGATGATCAAGCTGGTATACTCAGAATTTGAAAACTGCAAAGTTTTGCCCCTCAAATTTGCTTTTCAAACTTTCGGATTCACTAGGAGGACCCTGAATTAGGGTTTGATTTTCCCGAAGCTTCACCCATCCAAAAAGTTTGATCTTGGTCTCTAAACTTTGATTTTTCAGAGGAGCTTCCAGCCATGGTCTCAGATTTCGTAAATTTCAACTTTTGCAGAAACCCTAATTTCCATCCTCACTGGAGAGGACCCCAAACTAGGGTTTGATTTCCCCAGAGCTTCACCCAACCAAAAAGTTCGATCCAAAGCTCTAAACTTCAAGTTTTACAAGGAGCTTCCAGCCATGGTCTCAGATTTTAGAAATTCCACTTTATGTGGAAACCCTAATTTTTAGGGTCAAAACTAAAAGTGCTCAGAATTGAATTCTGATTGGACAGAAAGATGCGCCTTACTGAGGAGAGTAAATATAGCCTCCTACCTTTCAATATCTATGGATATAAACCCAAAAAACAAGAAGCCCTAGCTTCCACAACTGCATAGTGTCTTCTTCTCAAGTTAGCTCTGATACCATGTTAATTTTTGAGCGTTAATTCAATATACTCTAGGATCTTTACTGAGAGAATAACATGTACAACATATCAATCACAAGAAGAAAACACAAGAGACAATAGACACACAGAGTTTCCTTGGGGAAAACCATAAAGGTGAAAACCCCAATAACTTCCTCAGAGATAGATAGAGCATTGATACAAAACCCAAGCATAAGAGAGTCTCCTAGCAGCATCTTCTACTCCTTCACTAGTGCGCCACTCTCCAATGAGTGTATATGTGAGTAAGTGAATGATCAAATAGAGTGCTTCCCGCACTCTATTTAGACTTGACTTGACTTTCCTAATAACCTTACTAGGTCGACTTCAACTTAACCACTTAACATAATGCTGACAGGGACGGCCCCCAATAGGGTGGTCTAATAACCCATCAAGTATAAGTTACGCCACTTACAATATAAATGGCAACACTTCCGTATAGAGGAATAATAACATATCTATAGGAATACAATATACATATGTGAAATACATTCTGAAGTTACAAATACATCAATAGTATATTCATGTAAGACCATTGACACCCCCATGTGGGTAGTCATCAACAGAAAACACAGAATAATTTAGCAATGGAAATAGTTCCTTTGTGAAGGTGATGAAGACCCACAAAGACATTGGTTCATTTTCAAGAATAAATGGGATGCAACTTATGTCACTAATGAAGTACAATTTCTTGGATACCTATAGAGGAGAGCACTAATGTGGTTCATGCAAATTATAAAAATCTATAATAGAACAAATACCAAGATAAATAGTGAATTCTTGTCATTATTCAAAACCCAAGATGTCAAACATCTTGGAACCTAGAAACTCAACGAGATAAAACATATTCCATCTCTCCATGAAATATCTTTCCATGTAGCTTCTTCTAGAGGCATATTTTAATTGAATTGGATCCGAAAAATAATTGAAATGGATTATGGGTTAGGGTAATGCAAAACAAAATAAATCAATATTTTGGTCATGAAAGATAAGCATATGGTTCTATAGGTAGATGAAAATATCATAGAGTTGATTGATAGTGTGAAGGGCCCCACAATAAATAAACTGACATCCACTATGCCAATTAATTCCACAATGTCAAAAGAAGCCTAAAAAGAAAAAAATATATACTAAAGGAGAAAAAAAGAAGATAAATCAAACATAGGAGAACCAAGCATTAAAGTGCTACTAGAAAAGAAAAAAAAGGAAAGCATTGGAAATGGGGGAAGTTCAATAGTTGGGAATGTCTAGCCTTTCAACTAAACCTAGTGGAGTATTTTTATCCTATAAACTCAAGTAGTGCAATTTAGAAGGGGGTTATTTGGTAGAAATTGTAAGGGAATGTTGCTGAAATTTTGTGAGGAGACTATAAATGAACCAAAGAGCCAAAGTGAGTTTTGAAGCTACAAAATTGTTGAGAAAAAAAACAAGCAACCAAAACCATCTGAATGATGGATTTCATGTTTAGACTTGTAGGGTAAACTCTATGTGTCAATAATGCATTTGATTTTATTGCTGTGTGATGGAATTTCATTTAAAGTTGTGTTCAATTGATTGTTATGATAAATTTAGATTGTTTTGTTATTAATTTGAAATAAGAATCAATTATTCTCCATCATC
This sequence comes from Larix kaempferi, assembly GCA_027924585.1. NCBI lineage: Eukaryota > Viridiplantae > Streptophyta > Pinopsida > Pinales > Pinaceae > Larix > Larix kaempferi. Next base: position 8,739,903 of record BSBM01000008.1, read on the forward strand.
TTGCCAATCAAAAACAACCAAGATACTCATACCTTCCATTTAATTGTGTTCATAAGACCATACTAGATCCAAATCCTAGGCTCTATCAAGTGCCGAGAGGGATCAAATCTCCCGAGGTGTGAACCCCTTGATTGCACTCAAGGAGGTTCGCACCTCGGGATATTTGATCCCTCTCGACGCTTGATAGAGCCTAGGATTTGGATCTAGGTTGGTTTCAGTCATGGGCGGTGACACAAAACTGGAGTTTGATGAACATTGTAAGGAACAGGTTAAGCTGAAAACACAGATAAAATAATGAGGATTATCTCAATGTAAATAAGAAGTATTAAGGATTGAATAAATTGTTAAACTGGAAAATAGAAACAATAATTTTGTAAGGAATAAATAAATGAAAAAATGGTTCACATCGTGATCATTCTCAATCTCTCTTCTTCATCTTTTCTTATCTTCACACCTGGAATTTTTGACATCTTCTCATATCGATCATATGAGAATGGAGGTTGAAATCATAGACCTGCCAAATCTTTAAATCGAGATATTGCTGTAAATGTCATACCCTGCCTCTCTTGCTTTCCAATATTAATAGTAGCTTTGTCCAATGTCAATCCTTGTGACTTATGGATTGTTAAACCCCAAGTGAGTTTTAATGGAAGTTGTTTTTTATTACCTCTTTCGATAACTGTAATAGGAACAACTTGAGGAAACGATTCATCCCATGGTACCCCCACATAATTATCAAATTTTATTAAAACATATGTGGGTGGTTCTGGAGGCGAACTTCCAGGGTTATATACAATTTGTTGTATAACTCCAAGAGCACCATTGACGAGTCCTGCATCAGTCCATAGGTTTGATTTCAACATTACCCTTGCTCCTATGGCTATCAGTAATTCAAGTTCCAACCCTTCTTCATCTCCTTCCGTAGAATAGTTGCTTCTTACAGATGTAGCAATACTGGTCGCAATTGGACAGTTTATGCCTCTTATTAAACGCTTGTTATGACAATTTACATCATCATTTGTAGCAAACAAATGTATCCCCTTATCGAATGACTTTTTCATTGAAGCATCCAAGGAAGTATCTGTATGAGTCATTAGTAATTTCCAATCCTCTATTGTTGGAACTGCATCTCTAATATTCATTAACAAATTACGAAAAGATATTTGTTCATTGGTTTGTCCATTCTGTCGAAACACAGTATGGAGGTCACAACTGTTGTGAAAGTGTTCCAAAATTCTTTTGCAATACCTTCCGATGCATATACAGGCTTATCCATGATAGGTGGCAATTGTCCCAAATCACCAACCAATATAATTGATCTTCCACCAAAAGGTATATTAGCATTTTCTGGGAAGGATTGGCGAAGTCTTGATCTATTCTGATTAATAGATTTTTTCCAACAAAACTCATTTCATCGATCAAAATATATTTAGCATTCCTCAACTCTTCTTGTAAGTTAATTAAACTTGGTCCTTGTTAAGGATTAATTTCTTTGATCGGAATATGTAGCGCAGAATGAATTGTTGTTGCAGATATGCTGAAAGCTGCCACCCCTATAGGATCTAGAAGAAGTAATGGACTTTTCCCTGGATGAGAGAGATTTTCAAGTGTATTTTTAATGTCTCCAATCAAATATGAATTTCCCGTACCGGCAGTTCCTTGGATTATCATGCGTAGTGGATCAACACCTATTCCATAATGCTCAAGGATAACATTGTATGTGATTATTTGCTTATCCCCCAAACTATCAACTGAGTAAGACTTTGCATGTTGATTAGTAGAAATATTTTTCAATTTTCGCATTTCAGAGATAAAATGAATTGCACGACTAGACATCTCCTCATCTACAAAAGCAGTGCTCCAATCATTCATACGATCAAGATCCCTATGTCCAAGCATCTCAAACTCATTATAATTTATAAATTAATTTTTATATAATCCACATATGATCTTCCATTCATGTTGCCTGGAATCTCTTTGTGGATTTGGATGTTCTTCTTCTTTGTTGGATTCAACTGGAGCATCTGTCAACACAGGTTTGCGATCAACATGCCAAGGTATATATTGCAAATTCTGCCAATTCTGTACTATTTCCTCAAATGTGTGGCTTATATCTTTTCGAAAGTCACGAAATTTCTTGTACAAAACCAACTTGGACCAACAGAATTCAACAAACTTCTCATCTTTTTGATCAGGAATAGAGTTAAATCTACGAAATACATGTACAATAGATGCATTCCTTCATTGCAACCATTCCCCCCCCCCCCATCGATTTTTTTCATATGACCAGTATTTGGCAACATCTATCAATTTAAGTTCCTCCATATTCTCAGATCGCTTAGTATATGCATCAATCATAGAATTATCGTTGTCGACATTATATGTATCAACTTGTACTTGTTTGAAAACCTTCATACCAACATTTACAACGACAAATCGTTGGCTACATTCTGAAAGAGGAAGCTCTAGAAGCATATGACATGTCTCCTGTGCACCAATGTCCCTATCAATAATGGATTCACACAACAAAATTTTATATGCACATGCTGCGGGTTCGTTTGGATTTTGGATAGAAGAGACCCGCATTAACATATCGTGGAAAGTTTCAAATCCTTTTTCAGATTTAGCAGCATATTTTTCTATGTAATTAGTAACCACGCGCTTGGAAAGTACAAGCTTCCAATCTATATTCGCCCTCCACATAATCAATGTTTCACGATTGTGTGTATTTACTCTGTCATTATTTCGTCTAGGTTCATACATTTTTTTCACCTTGTTCATCAATGTAAAGTTTTGAATGGTCACATAGATCCCATGGTGCATGGTATCGACAGACCATTTTTCCTCCCTTCTTTCGAAGACAACTTCTCTCATTGCAAGTAATATGACGCTCGACACAGTTAAGAAGTTCTTCATAATTAATCACTGGATCCGACTAAAATATTTGTTCTGTGTTTTTTACAGAAGGATGATCATCTACATTTTCTCCAAATTGAATATTCCATTGATGTCCCTCATGTGGATTTATTGCATACACATAGCTGTCAAAATACTTTTTTGCAGATATAACTTCTTCAGGATCATCCCAATTCAAAGTGTCCATGTTGGGAGCATTTTTTAACCAAAGAAACCAATGGAAATGAGGAGATCCACGATGTTGCCATTCGTAGTGACTCCAATAATCTGTAGCCTGGTGAAAATGTTCGAAAACCTCTTCTCGAAATATTGTATGTCTCAAGTGCATATAATGTGCTACAATGTGAGGATTATCAATTACATTTTGATGTCGCCATTTTCTCGCTTCATGTGGATCTGTAGGATTTGTCCCTGGCATTAATATATGCAAATCAGGCCACTCCATATCCACTGCACTTAGTGTGAAGAATATTGTCGGACAACCTATTTGTTGAATCAAGTCGGATAACTCTTGAGGACACTTGCTCCAATATGCACGCGTACCTCTTAATACCGTTCCAAATCTCATTAATATTTCTCCCAATTTTGAATCTGGAAGATATTTTAAATGTTGTCGTAACTCTTCCATTGTTGTGGGTAGTTCACTAATATTTATTTTGACAAAAAAACTTGAGGAAGCTTGAGCACGATGTCTCATTATAATATTTAGTAAAAAATATCTGAAGTGAGGGTGCCTTCCAAATCTGTTGTCATGATATCTGAGAAGATGTTTTGCGTACTCATGTAGATGGACATTTCGCATTCGCGGTTGTAACCAATTAGCCTCTCCTTTAGGGAACAATGCTGGAAATGCCATATCGAATAATCCAATAGTGTTATACTCGTTAATCGGATATGAGCCAATGCCAGGCCAGTTAAGCACATCAGTCATTCCATCGTTTGCATTATTTTCTTCTGGATTAGGATTATTTTCCCATGCTCTAATAATTTCTATCTCTCATGGTGCACTTGGAAGCCTTGATGCAAAAGAAGTTGTTTGTAAACCATCTAACATGTCATCAACTCCTGGTATCCCTTGCAACATTGCAAATTCTGTTTCATCGACAATATCGGGAAGAGTAACAGAATTAAGCATATGTGAGATATCTGTTGTATTTTCAGGTAACTCTTCTACTACTCCATAATCCACTCGAACATCTCGATAATATGGATCATTCTGAATTTTATATAATAATGCATCCATAACTCTTTGTTTTCTAACAATGAAATGATAACTGGATCCTTGTCGTCCTTTTTTTCGCACAACGACCATTACGTCCAAGCTGTTAATATGTCATGGCAATGTCTTGGCAACATCTTTAATCTCCTGCATAAAACTGATGGTGTGTCCTTGATATTTGTGTTTTCCGCCTATTGAATGCATCACCTGTAATATTGGACTTGCATGTGCTATCAACATTTCTTCAACTTGTGTGAGATCTTCAAGGACACGAGGTTGAGTTCCTGGATCCATGTGGTTCATAGCTAAGAATCTGTGATTAGATACCTCTAGAACACATCGCATGTACATTGGACCCGTACTTGTATTACGGACTTGTATTCCAGCATATGACTCCAGGCAGACATGACACATTTGAACTCCTACTATTCCATCAATTTGTTCATGAAATTTGTGATGTCTAGTATACATTACCTCAGATGGTACCGATATATTATCGTCAATTTCAACACCTCGTTCTTGTGCATCCCCATTTAGATTTTTTTGTTCTTGCAATTGTTTCATCTTTTTCTGTCGATATGCTCTTTGTCAATCCGCATTTTGTTTTCTTTGCTCTTCTCGTTCTTGTGCTGTCAATTCATCCAAATGTCTTTTTCGACTGATCGTTACACGTTGAGCATCTTCTCCGATTTGTTGTTCTACCAATTGATTTCTTGCTTCTTCCATTTTCTTCATCCTTCTCTCTCGATATGCTCTTTGTCGATTAGCAGTTCGTTTTCTTTGGTCTTCTCGTTCTTGTTCCATCAATTCGTCCAACTATCTTTTTCGATATTCTTTTTGTTGATCTTCCTTTCGGATCGTATTAGTAATAAGAACTGCTTGAAATTGGACCATGTCATCGACACGTTGCTCTGTAACTATTACACGTTGAGCATCTTCCACAATTACTTCAACTGGTACATTGGTTGAATTTTGTCTTCGTCGTTCGCCAACTTGATTTATTTGTTGTTCTGCCAATTGATTTCTTTCTTCTTCCAATTGCTTCAGCTTTCTCTCTCGATATGCTCTTTCTCGATCAAAGTTACGTTTTCTGTGCTCTTCTCGTTCTTGTGCCGTCAATTCGTCCATCTTTCTTTTTTGTCCATCTACCTTTGGGATCATATTAGTATTTGGAACAACTTGAAAGTGGACCATGTCATCAAGACATTGCTTTGTGACCATTACACGGTGACGTTGATCACTTCCACAGTTGCTTCAATTGGTACATTGGTTGAATTTTGTCTTCCTCATTTGCCAACTTGATTTATTTGTTTTTCTGCTAATTGATTTCTTGCTTCCTCCAATTGCTTCATCTTTCTCTGTCGATATGCTTTTTGTCAATCAACGTTACGTTTTCTTTAATATTCTCGTTCTTGTTCTGTCAATTCGTCCATCTTTCTTTTGCGATATTCTTTTTATTGATCTGCCTTGTGTTTTTTTCGTTCTTCTCCTTCTTTTGTTGTCATTTCGTGCAAAAAAAAATTTCGACATTTTGTACATTTTGTCCCTCTCTTGATTGTCTCATATCAGCTTCCACATGCACATTTTCCATTTCTTGCTCAGACCATATATCAAAAATGTCAATCAGTAACATATACATCGAAATCAACACTGAAATGAATGCATGCAAGGAGTAACAGCTATGCTGAATTGTATGCAATGATTAATCATTGTACACTGAAATTTATGCATTAAATTAAATATTTTACACTGAAATCTATGATATTAAAAAAAAAACATTCACTGAAAACTATGAATGCTTAAAATTCACTATATTTTTAAAAGAATGAGGTTATTTGGGAGGATTGAACCTTGAATCTCACACCAATTATTCCATCCACCTTACCACTATACCACAACTAGTTCTTATTATACATAGTAAAAACATTATATATATACTTCAATTATGTAACATTTGGTGAAAATGGGGGAAGGGTGGATCAATAAGATTTGACCCTACACTAGTACAAAATGAGAGATAAGTGACAAAAAAAAGACCAAAATCCACATATAAATGACCACTTTTGAGTTGGTGACCATTGGTAGAAAATTAGTGGCCATATATCACGCAACCAAAAATCTGGTCATATTTAGCTTGGTCATTTATAGCTTATCTTGTGGTCATATATTTGGTCGTATATTTGGTCATTAATTTGGTAATATATTTGGTCATTAATTGTCACGTGATAAATGACCGCTAATTTGCTACCAATGATCGCCAACTCAAAAGTGGTCATTTATATGCATATTTTGGTCATTTTTTTGGTCACTTATCTCTCATGTTGTAATGTTGGTTGTTTATATGCAAATTTTGGTCATTTATCTCTTTTTAGTGGTTTCAGAATATAAATAGGGCACGGTGGAATCGAACCACCAACCTCCTGCCTATAAGGCAGGTGCTCTACCATTGAGCTAACACCCTTAAATAGAATTCCTTATGGATTGATATGAGAATAAAATGTAAGAAGTGAGATATTAACATTGGACACACCAAGTCAGAGTCTACATGTAAATACAAAGTTATGAATAACTGAAATTTTACAAGTCATACCAGGGCCCTCTGATCATCATGTCATTGTATGCTTCAGATGGGGCCTTGAATATCAAAACCTTGGTGAATTGATAGGTGAGCCAAATTTTCTAAAGGGAATTCAAAGAAGGTGATCGAACTATATCAAGGAATACAAGCAACTGGACTTGCTCCTGATAATAATACTTACAACATTTTAATCGCTATGTGCAGCAGGCATCTTAGTACAAAAGAATCTTCTTCCATTCTGAGAGAAATGAAACGGTTTGGTTATGAGCCCACATTAAACTCATACAAAGAATTGCTTTCTACATGTGGTAGACTACAATAATGGGAACAGACTAGAAACCTCTTCAAAGAGATGGAAATGAGTTCTTGCAAATTAGACAGATCAACATACCATATCATGATAAAGGCATACAGGCGTGCAGGTGAATATAAAAGGGTAGAAAATCTCTTAAAAGAGATGAAAAATTCAGGCATTGGGCCTAGTCTTGCAACAATGTATATGCTTCTAGATTCATATGGAAAGGGTGAAGAGCCTAAGAAAGCTCGGAAAAAAGTATTTAGGGATTTACAGGATGCTGGTTTGAATTTGGACACTGCACAGTATACTTCTATGGTCAATGCTTAACTTAAAACTTGTGATTATGTTGTGGGAATCAAGGGTTAAGATGGATCTATGTTGATTTTATTTTTATTTATTTATGAGAAAATACTAGTAAGTCTCCACTCTACCATCAACACTTATCACGAGAAAAATAAAATAAAAAACTAGTCCGTTATGATAGTTACATTTCGATTTTGCAAAATAAAAAACCCTGAATTCCTCGAAAAAAATTACCATCCAATCCAAATCGTGGAATTTTTAGACATCTCCTAAAATAAATGCAACAATATAAGATTTATGAAAAATATTATAATCTTACATGAAATTGTTCTAGTTACAGGTTTGTCTGTTGTACACTCAACAAATCAAGTTTGGAAATTAGATTGATTTTCCACTTGTTTTGTACTACTCTTTGCATTTTCATGTAAGTTCAAATCATTAAAATCCCTACAAAAATCAATTTGGAAGTGAAACTCAAACCCACCATTACTAGTCCAATTACTTGAGAATGTATATATTCGAACAAGATTTGTTTCCAACATATTTTTAGTGCTCCATTTACTTCAGTGTAGTCTAAAATATGTGTAAACCTGTCACATGACTTCTTCTAAATATGTTTTTCATATCGCTTTTCTTGATCTCCTTATGTATGTTCATAGTAATCAACAATGTCAGCTCCTATTAAAGCTACCAATGTCAAGGCTTGGGAATGCAGCTTGCAAAGACAACATAGACCAACATAAACCAACCTGAAGCACATAAATTCTAAAACAAACTGGATGTTAAATATCAACAAACAAAATATGAAACAACAAAGACCCAGATAAAAACTCTACACTTCAATTCCTCACCATTTCTCTAAACATAATTTCAAACAAAAATAAAACTGAAGAGAATTGGCATGTCCAACATGTTTTATGTCTCATTTCTACTCCAAAAATGACAAAATAAGATCAAAATAGAATACTATACTTCCAAATAGACAGGTAGAAGACTATACTAAGACCAAGAATTTCACCAACTTGAAGCAAGGGGTCAAATCTATTTACCAAAGGACTATGTGAACAATTTCAAGCAAATTTATGTTTTATTGCCTTCTAGAAGGTCAAGATTGGGTTTGTTGTAATCGGAATTAGTTTCTTTATACGTAGGGATGAGTGTGTATGTAATAATGGCTATTATTTCCAAATCAAGCTCTCGAATCTCTTAGAGCTAGGATGAAGGTTTTTGTCTAATTTTAGAACAAGGATTTCTCCAGTTTGTTGATCTATCCTAATTGTATGGATCTAGATAGATTGTAATGTCTGAATATATATTGTAATATGTAAGTGACGTTGTGGTTGTTGTTGTAATAAGGAAAACTAGTACTTATACTCTGTGGATTTTCAAGAAATCATTTTTACTTCCACGTGACCATTTTTCATATAGTAATAATCTCCTCAGTGTATGCTCTACATGAGTTGTTAGACTCATTGTGAAAGAATGACCTGGGAACATTTATGATGTAGGGGATCATTTAAATATTTTTTCTATTATTTAATCTAGAAGGTCAAGGGTTGATGAATTGATTGTATTAGGAAATGGTTTCCTTAGGAAGAGTGATAAGTATGTGTGTAACAATGGAAAAATATTGTCAATATGCTCTCGAATCATTGAAGAGCCAGCGGTATGGATTTTGTACTAAAATAGGAGCGAGGATTTCTCAATGTAGGTTATAAATCATGATTGTTTGGATCTAGATAGATAAACTTATGCTTTTAGTTTCAAAAATACATTGTTGTAACCGAGTGTGTTGTTGATGGAATAGGGAAAAATAGAGTATTGGATGTGTGTGTTTTAATGAAATATTATTCCAAATAACCATTCATTTTCTGTGATGAGGTTCTTAGTAGAAATTTTGAACCGATTGAAGCCAACTGATTGATCATTGCATTGATCAATCAAATAAATTATTTTGAATTCATCAATTGCTAGTTGTGATCTATATGTTACCTCTGTGTGTTGATTCGGTGCGAGGTGAATGATAGATTGTTGATGAATCCATTCAAAAATCATTGGATCATAGAGGAAGTCAAAATTTGTTGGATGATCATTGAACTTAGATGTACAATCCAATTTGGATCATTGCATTCTCCACTAGATATAAAGACTCTGCCTTTTAGTCAAACCTCTGCTCCTAGACTTGGTTTCTGTGCATAGTGTGTAGGTTCCATCTTGGATGAATCGATTTGGAGTAAGGAATTGATCCTCCATTAGATAGTAACTATCTGAGCTTGTATATGCGGAATCTCCTTAGAGGTGAACATTTTGTTGAAGGACTGAGTAGATCGGAATGGTTCCAAGAAAGCTAGCTACACACCAGAAGGCAGATCATTCTCACAGCGATATTGCAGAACGATTGACTTGTTTTGGCAAGAGGAATCAAGTTTGGATCTATCAAAATAGCGATGGAGTTGGAATAATTCAAGATGTGCATTGAGAGAACCAGCAGATCACTTTTCAACTTCATGAGTTCCATTACAACATTGTAAATCCACCACACCCTTGCGGATGTAAGTTTTATTTCAAAATTGGATTAAATAGTATTTTTGCATTCATAAATTGAAATTACACTTTTGTATTGGTTTGAATATTGAAGAATAAATTCAATATTGTGGGACCAGTAAGTCTAATAATGAGGCATTAATCTTTGTGTTGCATTGAAGTTGAAGATTCTCCAAGAGATTAGAAATCCTTTTACCCCTTGCACCAGTTTGGCTTGATCTCTGTGCTTACTCTGTTGGTAAAATTGATCAATTGATCCCCAATAAGTTATGTTAAGTTCATTGTTGATGTTTGTCACCAGGAAGAAGCCCACAGATCTATTGAGAGGATTTACCAGCGTAGGAGATAGTGAAAGCAAATGGTTGGAATGAAGACAATTACAGACCGACCTTGTAATTTGTTAACAAACCTCTGTGTCCCAACTGCTTAGTCGCACATTATCCATTGATCTTTGCGTTGAGGTATAGATCTACACCTGGAAGAGAATTGAAGCTAACTCCCAATGTTCGATTCCATCACTAAACACTGATACAAGATGATTCAATTCACCGGAAGGAAACTTTGACCTATGCTATCTGAACTCCCAACCACCTCCATAGTCAAAACAAACAAACAAAGACTATTTCCAGATTTAATTTCCACCGTTAGATTTCTCAAGGAATGGTCACGATTTGTTCAGGTAGATTTAGGGCATTGTTCAGAAGTTAGTAAATCTACACCGTAGAATAATATTGATCAATGGTGGGTGAGTATGTGTTCTTTTAAAAGATTAACCGAACGCTATTAGTGAAGAGGAGAGGTTTAGAATGCATATTGCAACTTTTAAATGCACCACTAGTTTATTTCCCGCACTATTAAAGGTATTCCAAGAAAACTAGCTACACACCAGAAGGCAGATCATTCTCATGGCGATATTGTAGAACGATTGACTTGTTTTGGAAAGAGGAATCAATTTTGGATCTATCAAAAGAGCGATGGAGTTGGACTAAGTGAAGATGTGCGTTGAGAGAACCAACATATCACTTTTTAACTTCATGAGTTCCATTACAACATTGTAAAGCCAACTAACCCTAGCGGATGCAACTTTTATTTCAAAATTGGATTAAATAGTATTTTTGCATCCATAAATTAAAATTACACTTTTGTATTGGTTTGAATATTGAAGAATAAATTCAATATTGTGGAACCACTAGGTCTGATAATGAGACATTAATCTTTGTGTTGCATTGAAGTTGAAGATTCATGAAGAGATTACAAATCCTTTTATGCCTCGCACCAGTTTGGCTTCATCTCTGCGCTAAATCTGTTGGTAAAACTAATCAATTGATCCCCAATAAGTTATGTTAAGTTCATTGTTGCTTCTTGTGACAAGGAAGAATCCCACAGATCTGCTGAAAGGATTTATCAGCGTAGGAGATAGTGAAAGAAAATGGTTGGAATTAAGACAATTACATCCTGACCTTGTAATTTGTTTACAAACCTTTCTGTCCCAGCTGCTTAGTCACACATTATCCATTGATCTCAACGTTGAGGTATAAATCTACACCTGGAAGCGAATTGAAGCTAACTCCCAAGATTCAATTCCATCAATGAAAACTGATACAAGCTGATTCAATTCACTGGGAGGAAACTTTGCCCTATGCTATCTCAAATCCCAACCACCTCCATAGTCAAAACAAACAAACAAAGACTATTTCCATATTTAATTTCCATCGTCATATTTCTCAGGGAATGGTCACGATTTGTTCAGGTAGATTTTGGGCATTGTTCAGAAGCTAATAAATCCACGCCGTAGAATAAGATTAATCAATGGTGGCTGAGTATGTGTTCTTCTAAAAGATTAACCGAATGCTATTAGTGAAGAGGAGAGATATAGAACACATTTTGCAACTTTTAAATGCACCACTAGTTGATTTCTGGCACTATTAAAGGTATTCCAAGAAAACTAGCTACACACCAGAGGGCAAATCATTCTCATGGCAATATTGCAAAATGATTGACTTGTTTTGGCAAGAGGAATCAAGTTTGGATCTATAAAAATAGAGATGGAGTTGTACTAAGTCAATATATGCGTTGAGAGAACTAGCAGATCACTTTTGAACTTCATGAGTTCCATTACAACATTGTAAATCCAACAAACCCTAGCAAACCCTAGCAGATGCAACTTTTATTTAAAAATTGGATTAAATAGTATTTTTGCATCCATAAATTGAAATTACACTTTTGTATTGGTTTGAATATTGAAGAATAAATTCAAGATTGTGGGACCACTAGGTCTGATAATGAGGCATTAATCTTTGTGTTGCACTGAAGTTGAAGATTCACCAAGAGATTAGAAATCCTTTTACGCCTTGCACAAGTTTGGCTTGATATCTGCGCTAACTCTGTTGGTAAAACTGATCAATTGATCCCAAATAATGTTAGGTTCATTGTTGCTTCTTGTGACCAAGAAGAAGCCCACATATCTGCTGAAAGGATTTACCAGCGTAGGAGATAGTGAAAGCAAATGGTTGGAATGAAGACAATTACAACCCGACCTTGTAATTTGTTTACAAACCTCCGTGTCCCAGCTGCTTAGTCGTACATTATCCATTGATCTTTGCATTGAGGTATAGATCTACACCTGGAAGAGAATTGAAGCTAACTCTCAAGGTTCGATTCCATCACCGAACACTAATACAAGCTAATTCAATTCACTGGAAGGAAACTTTGACCTATGTTATCTCAACTCCCAACCACCTCCATAGTCAAAACAAACAAACAAAGACTATTTCCAGATTTAATTTCCACCGTCATATTTCTTAGGGAATGGTCACGATTTGTTCAGGTAGATTTTGGGCATTGTTGAGAAGTTGATAAATCCACACCAGATTTAGTTTCCACCGTCATATTTCTTACGGAATGGTCACGATTTGTTCAGGTAGATTTTGGGCATTGTTGAGAAGTTAATAAATCCACACCGTAGAATAAGATTAATCAACTGTGGCTAAGTAGGTGTTCTTTTAAAAGATTTACCGAATGCTATTAGTGAAGATAAGAGATTTAGAACGCATATTACAACTTTTAAATGCACCACAAGATGATTTCCTGCACTATTAAAGGTATTCTTGCACCAGTATGGGTATGGGGATTGGTGAAAATATATATCCCCAGAAATTCTCAGTGCCTATTTTGTTCCCTTTCATATTTGAATATCAATTCAGTCTCGGTAAGTAGTAACTATGGGGAAGTGGATACCATTGGAAATAAACTTGTAACAATCAAGTTGGAAAATGTAAACAAGTAATTTAGTAAAACATTCACTAGATATACTTTGGTTCTTATCCTGTATCCCTAGATATACATAACTTCCAGGCCAATCCAAAACCCTAATATTTACAACTAAAACAAGTAGAAAATTTGCTCCACTTTAGAAAATTATAGATCAAGAATGGGGCACAGTAAGAAAAGTACCTTGCATGAATGATATTGACACTAGTTTTCAGGTTAGGTTGAGACCAATTGTAAGCAATGGAACCATCCAACCCAGAAAACCATAGGGTTTGTGAGAGCACCAAAATTTTCACAATTACAAGAATACAAATACCTAGAAGATCCAATACCTAATTACAAGAATAACAATCATCTACAGAAAATAGAAAATAGGTTGAGATGCACTTACCAATAATTCTGAGCTTGTTGTGGGAAACCCATGCTCTCATAGATTCAATTTCACTCTTGCTTTCTTCTGCACGACTCTGTGTCTCTCTTTCGACCTCTCATAGAGCTAACCCATAATGAAATTTATTTTGTTGGGGTTTGCACAATCGTTTTCCTTCTCTTTTTCCAATTACAAAATAAACTTATATATATATATATTCCTTTTGTCGAACTAATTTATCCTTTTTTTCCCGCTCATATATCCTCTTTTTATTTTTTGTTTCCTTTTCTTTATTATATTTATTAAATTATTATTTATATTCTTGTTTTTTAATCTCTCTCTCTCTCTCTCTCTCTCTCTCTCTCTCTCTCTCTATATATATATATATATATATATATATATTCCTTTTGTGGAACTAATTTACCCTTTTTTTCCTGCTCATATATCCTCTTTTCTATTTTTTGTTTCCTTTTCTTTATTATATTTATTAAATTGTTATTTATATTCTTGTTTCTTTTTTAATTTATTAATATATATAGATATAGATATTTCATTTTGTAGAGCTAATTTACCCTTTTCTTCCCTCTCATTTATCCTCTTTTTATTTTTTGTTTCCTTTTCTTTATTATATTTATTAAATTGTCTTGTTTTTATTTATTAATATTAATATTAATATTAATATATTACATATATTAATATATTGAATATATATAATAAATATATAATATATTAATATATTAACTATATGTAATGATAACTATATTAGATTAATATTACATATTATATAGTAAATGAATATATTAACTATATAGTAATAACTATATATATAGGGTTTCATCAAATGGCTTAATTTCAAAATTGCACCACTTCAACAAGCACCACCATTTAAAGTATGAATCTATATAGACACCATTGGGATCAACCTTATTTTCACGTATTATGTTTGTATTCTATATAAAAATTGCACAAAATCGAGGACTAACTTGTATGTTATCGGCATATGGCATACAAAATGTCTCTCAATATAGAACTCTTAGGATTAGGGTTTTAAGGAGCGCAATAAATCTAGCTGCGGTCTCAATGCCTTAATATCACGGTCCCATGTAGAAGGTGCTAAAAGTTCATATATCCATCTACCATCAATTAACATACCACGTGATCCAACTTACTGCAGTCCATGTGGCCCACACATGTACTAGTGTTCCTTTTAATTGCATTGATATAAGTGAAGCCAAGGGGACTTTAGAGTTTTTTTACTATTTTTATAAATCAAAATGAAAAATAATTGGAATCCATAAAATAAAAATATGTGTATCTTAATTATTTCAATGTAATTGTAGAGTATATAAATCAATTATCAAATAAGCAAGCTCTTAACAGCCCAAACCAATTTTGAAATAAAAAATTAAAAACATGTGGCACCCCCATTCTAAAATAAAAATGCTTATTGGCTAAATAATATTAATGTGTCTTAATAATGTAAGGAGTAACACCTAAAATTGTTTATGATTGGCTAAGAGTTCATTTTTTTGGACATGAGGAAACATATTAACATCCTAAGACCCAAAGGAATCTAGTAGGAGTGGACCACCAATGGGTTATTTTAGATGGCACGGTTTTCCTTGAATAATAGTGATGAGTCATCTCGCATGTGCAAATAGCAGCTAGTGATGGTTGTCATAAGATGTTACAATGTAATCAATTTTAACATTGCAGGTCGATTAACATAATGACACTTGCAACTTCACGACATGACAATGTTGACACAAAAAATATCCAAGCTTGATGCGCTACATGATGCAACTTGGAAGATCTGTCGAAGGGATAATACGAAAGCAAAAATGGTGAAATCAAATATGGACATCAGGATAATTGCACATAGATATGGATGTGACAGTACATATAAAATGATCTTGCAAAAAATTTCAGTAGGTTCGCCTATGGCGTCATGTACTTTCGACACTAGCACGTGTCTCTGAATCTATCTACAATGTTACAATTTACTAAATTTTAACACTGCAGATCTAGGGTCTCTGAATCCATCTGCAGTGTTAAAATTTAGTAAATTGTGCAAATTCATTGTCAAAATTGTAATTTTCCATTGTCGGAGTGACACAGCTAAAAATGACCAAATAAATGACCAATTGTTGTGTGGTCATTTTTAGTTTAGTTCTTATCCTGTGACCAAATTGGTCATTTTTAGTTTAGTTCTTATCCGGTGACCAAATTGGTCATTTATAGTTAGCTCACTTAAAATTTCTCAATTTTGGTCATTTATCCCTTGAAAAAACTATGGTGACCAAATGTTTTGGTCACCTGGTCACTTATCTCTCATTTTGTACTAGTGCTATGACCTACCTTTGACCACCACAATGTGCTACCAATGTGATACACCCTAATTATGTTGTTAGTATCTAATAAGAGTTTATATTTAAATAGATATAATAAATTTATATCTTTTTTAAATTTAAATAGATTAAATTTTGAAATATTAAATTTTAAATTTGAATATATTAAATTTTAAATATTAATTTTGAATTTAATATAAAATTAATATATTTAATTTGAAACTTAATATATATTAAATCAAATTACATAATTACATAATTACAACTCCCAAGACTTTTCGTTTCCTTAGGTAGCTCAAAAATTACATAATTTAAATATTACAAGCCAATTATGGTATCTTAATATTCCAAATTCCATAACTTGAAGTTTGAATAGTCAAGCCTAAATTAGAAAAATATGCACACAAAAAAATTAAATTAGATTGCTCATGTTAATCTTTGTGTATGAATTATTTGGCCCACTTAAACTCAATTTTTTTTATTAAATTTTCAAGGAATGTAGAGAAACATGTCCTTTGTATCATATAAAATTTTCATAATCTAATTGCAAATATTCATTGCATGCAAGGAAAAACATGAACCCATGTTTTTGAAAAACTTTACATGTGATCTCTGAACATGGAGCAACTTGGGTATGATATTTAAAATCCATAAATTTTTATGAAATTTGATGATAATATATATAAGTTTTTTCTATACAACAATCCAAATTTTAGACCTTAACTCCAAATTATGAGAGTGCACCAATCAAAATACTAGTCACATGTATGTTCAAAAAATATTGTTTAGAGAACACTGTGCACGAAGTTTGGAAGGTTTGTGCAGTGTAAAAATTTGATTAATTTTTTTGGTAACATAAATAGGTTCCTTGAAATCCTATAAAAATTTCAAATGAATATTCCAAAAATTGAGTGCACTCTTATCAAAACAGTAAGTAATTGTTTGTGCAGAAATTTCACTACTATGTTGGTTTTAGGCTTATGCACGAGGCCTAAAATCTATATCTTCTTTTGAAATTTGGTGTGAAAGTATAATAATTCATATTCTATAGCATATCCAAAATTCAACTTCTCATCCCAAGGTATGTGTGTGTTCCAATGAAAATATTGGAACACTACCCTATGCATGAGAGATCTACAAACTTGAAGCAAAATTGAAAATGAATGGAAAATATTTTTGGGGGTGATGCAAGATTGCCAAAACCCCAAGGATGCTCCTACATCAAACTCCTCTACTTAATTTTTTTTAGCATACTAATCAAATTTTAGAATAACAATAGGTGCAAATTGAACATCCTCCTCTGCGCTTTGTTTCTACTAACATCCACAATATTTCTCTCAATATCATGACCCAACATTGTTCTACATCTAAGCCACTTGTTAATGTTTCCTTGATTCCATGTGAATCTACTCCACAAGGTTGCACCATGTTTTTTCTTCTACCCCAATTGTGCTTATTGTTTCCCCTAACTCCCTCTTGGGTACCATTCTTGATACATGCTTCATGTACTACACAAGTATGCCCTTCTCCTCATTTCAAATGTTCCTTTAGCTAGCTCACTCATGGCCACATCCTCCACTTTCTCTATTACATTTCTTGAAAACACGCCACAACATAAAACATTATGAGAATGCAAACCTCTGCAATACCCCCAATTTTGACTTGGAATGTATTTAATCAAAATTATGTAAATGATGTAAATGTGCTAGTATGGATTCCTAGTGGGGACATCAAAGCCAAGGCCCGACTAGTGAATGGCTAGGCATGTATGATGTATATAGTTTTATTTGGACCATGTGGTCGGCTTATCATTCCAATTCGAAATATAAGTAAATATTATGTTGGAAAATAATAAAATGGTCCAATATGGTTGTGTAAAGAGCACTAGAGGGGTTCCACCATAGGGGAAGAGGAAAGGGGGCATATGGGAAACTAAATCCTATGTTGTTAAGTCTCAACCTTATAACTCATCCAAAATTCTGCCATGTTCTTCAATTGAGGCAATTACCTTCTCTTGACTATTAAACCCAATCATTGAATGCATATGTGAGGTTGGTGGGAAAAGTCACTTCATGCAATTATTGAGGCATGGAGGTTGTGACAGTTATGTCAGCTGCCAGCAGTCCTTTCTTCTATGGTTGGAATCTATGTCAGATTTATTTTCACCCTTAACTCATATCCTTGGATTCAACATTGTTTTGATCATTCTCTCATGCATGTTTCTATACTATGTAGAGTTTTCCTATTGGTGTGCATGTCCATTACTGTGTTTAACCCAAAAATTTGAATTTGGAGACAAAGCTACATTTTTGGAAGGGAAAATATATGGTTGTAGGTGAGCATGGAGGTTGGGAAAGCTAGGAACCTTTACCCATTGAGTTCTTCTACTTTTGGATGCTTGAGTTCCATATCTACACATGAATTTTAGTTGTTATAAATTTGTAATTATGGTTATGGGGCGAAATTAAGAGGCCATGAGTTAGTTAATGTCCCCTCTGCTAGCTGTATTGATAGATGTGGGCATTAAAACCTCCCATTTGTGCCTCTTTCAAAAGTGTTTCTACTATAACACCCATGTTTTTCTCTTTATTTTCATCAACCCACTGCTCCACGAGTTCATGTTGCTCCACTTCCTTGACATACTTCAACACTCGAACTACCATCACTTAATTAGCCTTCTCTTATTCGCCATTTGATGGATGTAAATTAAACTTCATCCCATCCATCTTAAACTAGTAGGTATTTGTCCTTCCATCATGCATTACTCTTATATCAAATAGTGATGGCCTCCCCTACAAAATATAAAAAATATACATGGGAAACACATCAAATATAATGTTATCACTATAACCCCCAATATTAAAATTAATCAAACATCGCTTCCTCACAATGACCCTATGGCCATTTAGTAACCATGACACTTTATATGCCTTTGGTTGAGGTGCACATTTAAATTTTAACTTGTAAAAAACTTCATTTAACACCATATTTTTTAAACTAACACCATCAATAATTAAATTAGAAAACCTACAATGTTTCTAACATTTTTCTCTAAAGAGTATATTCATTTGATTTGAACTTATCTCAACCTCCTTCTCAAGTTGCAACAATAATTTCTACCTCAACAAATTGTATCCCTGTTCTGCCCTCAATTCCACCACCTCACTTGTTGTTATTGTTGGTTCTACTTCAGAAATATGAGTTTTCCCCTCTTGCCTTCTTTCATCCTTCAAAAAATCCGGGAATTCAAATTCCATATGGCCTTGCAATCCACATATGAAGAAAACACTTTTGAATTTTCCTCCTCTACCCCTGTTAACTTTAAATCCTCTTTTAGGAGGTTGATCCGCAATGCTAGAGGTACTTTCATTTTCTTCCACTTGTTTTTCTTTGTATTATCCTTTTCCATATCCTAGACCTTTTTTCCTTATCTGTTGTTTACTCATTAAATTCTCCTCTTTAACTTCTCCTCAATCCTCAAAGCTACTTGGTATGCCTCTTCCACTAAACAAAAATTAAAAATATTAAACTCATTTCGAATGGCATAAATTAGACCATTCACATATTTGGCGATGGATTTCAGACTCTTGTCAGTATGCCTAGACCTTCTAGAAAGCCTATAAAACTCTTATATGTACTCTTTGATTGACATCTTTAATTTCTTCAAATTATTCAATCTTCTCAAGGGATGTAAAGCATAATCCACAGGTAAAAATATATTATTCAACTCTGATATCATCCTATCCTACGTTTTAATCTTCTCTCTACCACAACTTGCTTTGTTCAACCACAACTTATCCCACCACAAAGAGGCGTGACTTTTCAATTTCGTACTAGCAAACATAACTCTGCTAGGATCTATAATGTGCTCAAATTCAAATAAATTTTCCATTTCTCCTAACCAATCTATTAATTCCTATGGATTTAAAATTCCAAAATAGACATGAGTATCAAGTTTAGGTTTACCTCAAATACCACTAATTGCTCTATTCATTCTCTCTTTCACTGTCATGTGATGTTCTATTTCTTCTCTTGGATTCTGTGATTCTAATTTATCATCATTGATATATTTGCACCATATGTCCATTACCTCTCCTCCAGGATGCCTTTATGGCATCCATTCAGTCCATCATTATCATCACCATTGTTGCAAGCTCATGCACATCTTATACACCCTTTGTTCTCTTGGGTCTTGCATGACCTCTTCCCTCATTTGTCATCACTATGTATTTGTTCTAACATTTCTTCTTATGTTATCCCCACTTGAACAACATTCATAGACTACTCAATATAATACCAATATCTCTTTGGTCCTACCCACTGCAGGCTCAACCCTATTTTATACTACTTGATGTAGCGCCGACTACAATCAAAATCACACAACAGCTCAAAATAGAAACAATACAAATTTACAAAGGGCTTACACATAAGAATCAAGAACACAAGAACCAATATTCATTCCTCCAATGAGAATACATCAATTATAAACCTCATACAATCAAAAAACCCTCAAGGTCTCTGTATTATACACAAATTGACTCTATAGGCCAATCTATGAGAGACCAAAGGCCCCAATCACATTAAGGATTCAAATATTTATGCTAGAGGAATTGATTTTTCATCTCTCGGGATTTTTCATTTCCTTGGGTGGCTCAAACATTACATAATTCAAATATTACAAGTCAATCGTCTCTTTACCTTCCAAATCCCACAACTCAAAGTTGAGTAGTCAAGTTAACATTAGAAAATAAACACATGTGAAATTTTTGGACTGCTCATTGTGTGCTCTGTGTTTGAACTATTTGACCCAGCTAAACTCGATTTTTTATGAAAATTTGAGGGAAGGTAGAGGAACATGTCCTCTGTAGCCTATAAAAATTTCAAAGTTTGATTCCAAATATTGGTTGTGCACAAGGAAAAACATTAAACCCCTATTTTTTTAAAAATTATGCATGTAGTCTCTAAACATGGCACATATTTTGAGCAATTCTTAAGCTCCATATTCTTTTATTAAATTTGGTGACCAGATAGATAATTGTGTCCTATGCAACATATCCAAATTTCAGACCTTCACTCCAAATTATGAGAAGGTGTTAATCAAAATGCTAGTCACCTGTCTATGCAGAAATTTGTCTAGAGAACACTATGTGTGCATAGTATCAAAGTTTGCTGAAAAATTGTGGGAACATAGAAATAGGTTTCATTGGCATCCTATAAAAATTCCAGACCTTTAATGTAGAAATTTAACTGCCATGTTGGTTCTTGGCTTGTGCATGGGGCCTAAACTCCATATATTCTTTTGAATTGTAGAGTGAAGTTATAATATTGTATATTGTATAACATATCCAAAATTTAACTTTTGATCCCAAGGTATGTGTGTGCCAATGAAAAGACTAGAACACTATCATATGCACATGAGATCTAAAAACTTAAACAAAAATTGAAACTAAATTGAAAATATTTTTTTTGAGTAATGGGGGATTGTCAAAATCGATGGATTCTATTGCATCACAAAGTTATATCTCTCTTAGAAATTTTACAAAATTTTATGGAAATAATAATTTTTTATATTACAAATTTCCAAAAATAGTATGAAACTTCAAACTAATTTTATAGGATCAAATGATTGAATCTATATTTTCTTTAAAAGTAGTGATCCCCATTGTTTTGTGTATAATCCAAGTGTGGCCTCCATTTTTATATATAAACTATAATTTGTCCCCCAAAAAATAATTTAATTAGTTTGTATTAAAGATGTAATTTCATCCAAGAACCAATTCGAATCAATGTTATTAGTTGTAGGGGAAGAAATGTGCTCTATGGAAAAACTCAGGGTTTAAGTTTTTTGGTTTGTAGTACAGCGCGATCACAGGTTTTGTCAGGGACATTGCAAGTGATGGGGGTATAGAAGAGTGAATATGCGGACACCCCCCCCGACTCGAAGAAGGGATGGCTCAAACCCTAATACGGGAGAACCGAGCCAGGAAAGTACGGAGACAAGCAGAGCAGCAGAGAAGGATGGAAAAAGGAGAGACAACCCAGGTCGTAGGGCATGGGGTTGCTTACCAAGTTCAGCTGAGATCCCATCCCTCCAAATCCAATCAGTGAAATTGCGAGAAAGGATTGAGTTGTGGAAGGAGAAATCCCTAATCAGGAAATTTATCAGGATGTGGCCAAAGGAGAAACATCTCCTCAGATGGATAAAATCTACATGGAACCCTAAAGGCTATTATCATTTTCATCTAGGATCGAAGGGCTTCTTTACCATTTTCTTTTTTAATCAACGAGATTGGGAAAGGATTATGTATGGAGGACCCTATTTTTTCTTCTCAATATCCTCTATCTCAAACCCTAGAAAGAGAGGTTTAACCAAGAAATGGAGGACATGCGAGTAGAAACGATATGGTTCCGCCTCTACTCGCTCCCCTATGAATAGTAGGAACCAGAAAATCTAAGGGATATTGGAAATTCATTAAGATAATTTGTGAAAGTATCGAAACAGACAAAACAGCTCAGGTATACATCATATGCTCGAATCGTTGTGTATATGAACATCTCCTAATACCTTCCTGAGGCCATCAATTTGACATGGGATGATGAGGACTAGTTAAAACCATTGGACTCTAAACATATCCCCTTCAGATGAAGACAATTCCATGTTTATGGGAATTTGAGCAGAGACTACCCCCAAAATAAACCACCCTCACCCTCACCCTCAATGTCTCGGGAAAAAGATAAGGATGAGGAAGGATTCTCGCAGGTAAACAATAGAAGAAGGAATGATCATAAACATATGGGCTACGTGAATCACAAGAAGGTCACCAATTCAAACATATTCAAAACCATAAATTCAATGGACGAAAAGCAAGCTCAGGAAGTCCTAGAGAAGGATCTACAAAAAGTGGACTAGATCCCGACAGAAGATAAAGATCCCATGGAAAATCTAGCTTAGCAACCGAAAAAAATGGAAGAAGATGTGTTAGACGAGGGGGAATATATGGATCTGGGGGGGCCTCGATCTTGTCGAAATAGAGAAGGAATGTAACAATAAGGGGAAGGGTTATGTCCCTCAATGCTAGAATGAGAACCTCCAAGAAGCCATACTGAAGACAAAGGAAACTTCATAGCTAGGCATTGCAAAGGACAATCAAAAGGGAAACAAAAGGAAAATGTCAATGGAAGGATAAAAAAGGGGTAGAAATACCAATAGACAAAGGATCGTAGAGGTAGGGACCAATTTAATTGAGTCAGGAGAATATCCCATGATAAAGGAGTCTTTTAAAGTAAACAAGGTTTCCCAATGAAAGTAATAACATGGAACATTTCGGGGGTGAATCATCCCCGTAAGATAAGCACACTAAGGAATAAGTTGCGAAAGGAGAAACCTGTGGTTGTTTTTTTCCAGGAAACAAAATGCCAAGAAGATGTTATAAAGGAAATAGGGAGTAGAATATGGAAAGGAAGTGAGACCATAGCAATCGGCGCTAAACTATCAAAATTTATGGCGACAAGATATTTCCCCTCAATTGAATTCCAAATAGCTCATTCTAAGATTGGAGGTATCATCACAAATGTGTATGGTCCTAGTGTTAACCCACAAAATGCCACCTTTCTTACCGATATTGAGTGGGAAGCAAGGAGGATTGGGGGGAAATACTGGATCGTGGGATACTGGATCGGGTAGACATACTGTTGATGTATATGTAACTTCGGAATGTATTTCACCTATGTATATTGTACTCCTATAGAGATGTTATTATTCCTCTATACAGAAGTGTCATCATTTGTATTGACAAGTGTCTTAATTTATTGTGATGGGTTATTAGACCACCAAGTGTGGGGTCGACCCTGATTAGTATAACCATGGATTATTAGACTGAGTTAGACAAGTCGGCCCTGCTAGGTTATTAGGCAGGTCAGGTCATGTATAAATAGAGTGCGGAAGGCACTCTATTTGATCGTCTCATTATTCACTTCTACACTACTCGAAAAGTGGCGCACTAGTGGAGGATGAGGTTTAGCTGCTAGGAGGACTATCTCTGTGTACTTTGGTTTTAACATTGCTCTTTCTATCTCTAAGGAAGTTGTGGGGTTTTTCACCTTTATGGTTTTCCCTAGTGAAAATCTGTGTGTCTATTGTCTCATGTGATTCCTTGGTGTGTTTGATATGCATTGTTATACTTGATATGTTGTACATGTTATTCTCTCAGTAAAGATCCTAGAGTATGTTGAATTAATGCTAAAAAATTAACATGGTATCAGAGCTAACCTAAGAAGAAGACATTGTGCAGTTGCGGAAACTAGGGTTTCATGTTTATTGGGTTTCTCTCCACAGATCTTTAAAGGAAGTAGGGTATCTTGACTCTCCTCATCAAGGCGCATCTTTCTGTCTAATCAGAATTCAATTCTAGGCACTTTCATTTTTTGCCCTAAAAATTAGGGTTTCCACAAAAATAGTAATTTTTGAAATATGAGGACATAGCTGGACGCTCCTTGGAAAAAATGAATTTTAGAGCTTTGGATCGAGATTTTTGGTTGGGTGAAGCTCCGGGAAACTCAAACCCTAATTCAGGGTCCTCCCTAGTGAATCCGGGTGAATCCGAGAGATTGAAAAGCATTTATGAAGGGTGAAACTTTGTAGTTTTCAAATTATGAGTATACCAGGATGATCAGCTCATCAAGGTGCATCTTTCTATCCTTTCATAATTTTGAAATTCACAATTTGATTTTTTAGGGTTTCTCTGACAATCCCTAATCCAGCTCCAGATCCAGTCTTCAGCAAATCAAGTGGTAAGACCTAAATCTTTTCTATTTACATTTGAATTACTCTTTAAGGTGTCTCATCACACCAAGCTTGAGGATAAGCTTGATGGAGCTGATAACTTCCAAGCATGGAAGTATAGGATTGGGTTAATCCTTGAAGAGAATTATTTGGACACCTACATAAAGGAAGAGGTTCCAGTTCCAGAAGAAGAAGAGGCTAAGACCTTACACAAGAAGAACCTGGTCAAGGCTAAGAGAATAATTGTTGATTCTATAAAGGACCATCTCATACCCCATGTGTCTTCCCTAAAGACACCTAAGTAGATGTTTGACTCCTTGACCAAATTGTTTGAAGGAAATAACATAAATTGGAAGATGACTCTGGGGAATCAATTGAAAAGGGTAAAGCTTCAGAATGGAGAGACCATTCACTCCTACTTTTCCAAGGTCTCTTGAATCAAGGAACAACTTGAAGCTGTGGATGAAGTAGTGGAGAATGATGAAATTGTAATGACCACATTGAATGGCCTACCTAGGTCATGTGACTCCTTCATCCAAGGAATATCTGCAAGAAGAAAATTGATCTCCTTCAGTAGACTATGGGCGGAGTGCTCTCAAGAAGAGGCTAGGCTTGTGGCCTGAGAAGAAAAGATGGGAAATGAAGATCAAGCTCTCACTACTCACACCAAGAAGGGAATCAAGTTCAAGAGGGAGCATTCTCATTCCAAGAAACCTTCTCACCACTTTAAAAATAGGAAACATCTAAGATGTTTTACATGTAATGAGAAAGGACACTTTGCCTCAGATTGTCCCAAGAACAAGAAGGACAACAACAACAACTTCAACAAGAAGAAGAAGGGAAACAAAAGAAAATATCATGCTCATGCCGCTAAGGATGATGAACCTCCCAAGAAGAAGGATAGAGCTGAAAGTGATGACTCATCTAGTGAAGATGAATATGTTCTAATCTCTGCACTCACAGGTACTATCTCTCATGGATGTAATGATTGGCTTATTGATAGTGGGGCTTCTAAACACATGACTGGGTTTAAAGAATCTTTTGCAAATCTATCTGAACATGAGTCACCCCATAAGGTAAAACTTGGGGATGACTATCAATATCCTATCAAAGGAAGTGGTGAAGCCTCCTACATGCTAGACTCTGGGAAGTCTCTAAAGATGAAAGATGTTCTATATGAACCTGGGCTCAAGAATAATCTCCTGTCCATATCATCTCTAGATGCAAAGGGAATGAGAGTTGCATTTGTGGATGGCCAAGTACTCATGTGGCCAAAGGGTAAGACCATAGATGATGCAGTAGTGATTGGAGAGAAAGAGGAAGGATTGTACAAATTGAAGGGGAAACCTGAACATGCCATGGTACATGATTCCATGGAGCCATGTGAACTTTGGCATGGAATGCTTACACACATGCACTACAGAGCACTACCAATTGCAAGCAAAGTTGTAGAAGGTCTTCCTGAAATCAAGACAAAGCATGAAGGTGTTTGCAAAAAATGTGCAAAATGAAAGAATACAAAGAAAGCATTTCCAAGTAGTGAAATCAAAGCAAAAGGAATTTTGGAGATTACCCACTCTGATGTATGCGGACCAATGTCATACAGTTCTCTGAGTGGGTATGTATACTATGTCTCTTTCATTGATGATTTCTCTAGGAAGACTTGGGTTTACTTCTTGAAGAATAAATATGAAGTGTTTGATAAGTTCAAGGAATTCGAAGCCTTGATGGAAAATCAAACTGACAAGAAGATCAAGACATTCAGATCCGACAATGGCGGAGAATTCACTTCAGGTGACTTCAAGAAGCTATGCAGTGATTCAGGGATTAAGAGGGAGTTGACTGCTCCTTACAACCCACAACAAAATGGAGTTGCAGAAAGGAAGAATAGAACTATCATGGAAGCAACACGGGCAATGCTTCATGACCAAGATCTTCCTATGCATCTTTGGGCAGAAGCAGCTAGGACAGCTATATATGTGTAGAACAGAACACCTCACAAGATATTGGACAACAAGACACCAGAAGAGGTCTTCTCTGGTAAGAAACCTGAAGTCAACCATCTCAGAATATTTGGTTGTCCAGTATACACACATATTCCAAAGGAAAAGAGGACTAAGCTAGATCCTTTGGGAAAGAAGGGCATCTTTGTGGGTTACAGTGAAAACTCGAAGGCTTACAGAATATACTTTCCAGGGTTCAAGAAGATTGATGTCAGCAGGGATGTAACATTCAATGAGGACTCGGCTTACATCAAATCAAGGAAGACACCTGTTGAAGATCATGAAGAACCAAAGGAATCCCGATTTCAAGATACCACTATGAAAGAAGCAATTCCATAAACAACCCGTGAAATTGAAGATCCACAAGAACCTATAGATCCACCCCGTGAGAAGAACTCTCACAAGAGGAAACCTGCATGGGCTAGAGAACTCATCCAAGATGCAGAAAGATATGGTATTCCAGAAGAGGAACACGGAGAAAGGAAAAGGACAAGGTCACACACTAGCTATGTTGCCTTTCTCCGTGACATTATGAACAAAGAACCTTCCAGTTATGAAGAGGAAGGAAAAAAGAAAGAATGGAAGGATTCCATGGTCGAGGAATACCAATCGATCATGAAGAATGATGTTTGGGATGTTGTCCCAAGACCTGAGGGGAATTCTTTTGTGACTTCCAAGTGGATCTATAAGATCAAGCATGCTGCAGATGGTAGCATAGAGAAATACAACGCAAGGTTTGTAGCTCGTGGCTTCTCTCAAAAAGAGGGAATAGACTATGAAGAGACCTTTGCTCCTGTATCTAGATACACTTCCATCACAACAGTACTTGCTCTGGCTGCAGTAATGAAATGGAAGATACACCAGATGGATGTCAAGACAACTTTCTTGAATGGTGTAGTCGAAGAGGAAGTGTATGTGGAGCAGCCACTTGGTTTTGAAACACATGACAGGGAGTCATATGTGTGCAGGTTGAAGAAAGCCTTGTATGGCTTGAAGCAAGCTCCTAGGACTTGGTATGGTAGGATAGACAGTTTTCTATCCAGTTTGGGCTTTGCCAAGAGTAAATCAGATTCCAACCTTTACTACAAGGTTGAGGAAGGCAATCCTGTGATACTACTCCTATATGTGGATGACCTGTTTGTTACAGGAGAGGATGGGTTGATTGCCGACACCAAGAGGAAGTTTGCAACCGAGTTCGAGATGAAGGACTTGGGGATGATGCACTATTTTCTAGGCATGGAGGTGTGGCAGAGTACAGATGGGATCTTCCTTGGACAAGGGAAGTATGCAGTAGATATCCTGAAGAGGTTCGGGATGATGGAATGCAACGCCATGGCCACACCTATGGCATCAAACCTGAAGCTTCTGTGTGATGCTTCATCTGAGCCAGTTGATGTCACGATGTATCGTCAGATGATTGGGTCCTTGATGTACCTGACAAATACAAGACCAGATATTTGCTTTGCGGTGAACACATTGAGCTAGTTCCTGACGGATCTGAGAGGTGCTCACCTGGTTCCTGTAAAGCATATTCTGAGGTACCTGAAGGGTACAGTTGATTATGGGCTCAAGTATGATGTGAATCAAAAGTTTAACCTGGAGGGTTATGTTGATTCAGATTGGGAAAGCAGTGCTGCAGATAGGAATAACACTTCTGGGTGCTGCTTCAGTATGGGATCAGGTGTGATCTCTTGGTTCAGCAGGAAGCAATCCTGTGTAGAACTGAGTACATTTGAAGCAGAGTATGTTGTAGCTTGTTCGGCTAGTTGTGAGGCAGTATGGATCAGGAAGCTACTGTATGAGTTATTTGATCTCCCGCTAGAGGCTACTAGTATCTTTTGTGACAACCAGAGCTGTGTGAAGCTGTCTGAGAACTCGGTGTTCCATGACAGGTCGAAGCACATTGAGATCAAATATCACTATATCAGGGATATGTTGCAGAGAGGAGCAGTGAAGCTCCTGTATGTTGCGACGGATGAGCAGATTGCAGATGTGTTGACGAAACCACTAGCCAGAGTGAAGTTTGAGTACTTCAAAGGGAGGCTTGGTGTTCTTCAGATTCAAGATACTTCGAGGAAGAAGTGATGGGACACATTTGCAAGAGCCATTCAAAGCATGGTGAGAGGAGGATCCTTCCCATGGCTGTGGATGTAAGCGATGTGTGATGAGCATCAGGATGATGCTCCAATTACTACTCTGTATGATCAGTTGGATCATGTATATGTATATGCATCAGTTGGATGCTTGATATGATCAGTTGGATCATGTATATGTATATGCATCAGTCGGATGCTTGGTATGATCAGTTGGATCATGTATATGTATATGCATCAGTCGGATGCTTGGTATGATCAGTTGGATCATGTATATGTATATGCATCAGTTGGATGCTTGGTATGATCAGTTGGATCATGTATATGTATATGCATCAGTCGGATGCTTGGTATGATCAGTTGGATCATGTATATGTATATGCATCAGTTGGATGCTTGATATGATTAGTTGGAACATGTATATGTATATGCGTTAGTTGGATTCTTGATATGATCAGTTGGATCATGTATATGTATATGCATCAGTCGGATGCTTGGTATGATCAGTTGGATCATGTATATGTATATGCATCAGTCAGATGCTTGATATGATTAGTTGGAACATGTATATGTATATGCGTCAGTTGAATTCTTGATATGATCAATTGGATCATGTATATGTATATGCATCAGTAGGATGCTTGGTATGATCAGTTGGATCATGTAGTTGGAACATGTATATGTATATGCATCGGTTGGATGCATTGTATGATCAGGATGATCATGGATGACGAGCTTCAAGATGTTGCTCTAGATGATATGCATCAGGACAATGCAGTGACGATGACCAGGACGATCATGTGTGATGAGTATCAGGATGACACTCTAGATGATATGCATCAGGACGATGTAGTGATGATGATCAAGATGAGCATGTATGTTGAGTATCAGGACGATCCTCTGGATGATATGCATCAGGATGATGCAGTGACAATGATCAGGACGATCGTCTGTGATGAGTATCAAGATGACACTCTAGATGATATGCATCAGGATGATGCTATGATGATGATCAGGATGATCATATTTGATGATATGTATCAGGTGGATACATTACATAATCAGTTGGATTATGTGTGATGAGTTCCGAAGACACAGATGCACATGAGCTTTTTGGACGTGGTTGTAGATGTGTTCTCCCATGGTCGCAATGTAATTGCTGGGCTTTTCCAACATGGTGGCAGATGTGTTCTCCCATGGTCGTGATGTAATTGCCAGAGCCATTCGAGCATGGTTGTAGATGTGTTCTCCCATGGCTTCTATATAAGTGCTGGGGCCATTCGAGCATGGTTGTAGATGTGTTCTCCCATGGCTGCGATATAAGTGATGGGCCATTCGAGCATGGTTGTAGATGTGTTCTCCCATGGTTGCGATATAAGTGTTATTCCATTCTCGCATGGTTGTAGATGTGTTCTCCCATGGCGTAGATATAAGTGTTGGGCCTTTCACGGATGTTTGAAGTGTGTCTTCCCATGCCGGTGAATGTAAGTGTTGTGTGATGTGCATCTGGGTTGTGCTTAGTGAATGATGTTATGATCAGTATGATCATGAGTATCAGGATGATACTCTGTGGCCATGGACAGGTTGTGCAGTGGCATGTAAAAGATCCTAGGAGATCCGATAGGTTGAGCTGTGTGCTCGTAATCAGTCATGGGATACTCTTTCGAGGTTTTGTTGACTCATGTAATAAGTCCTGAGGATTCCACAGTATGGCCAGTGATGATGAAGACCTGGAAGTGGTGGGCCTACATCTAGTATGAAAAAGGACTGGCTCTGTAGAAATTCCTATGATGAGTAGATCAGAGATTGATTGAGATAGCAACAGCAGTGACGATGATGATGATTCGATGATGATGATCCAGTGACGATGATCCAGAGAAGAATACATTTGCTAGAAAATCTGTGTCGAGAAACACCTTCCTAGTTAAGAGGGAGTGTTGATGTATATGTAACTTCGGAATGTATTTCACCTATGTATATTGTACTCCTATAGAGATGTTATTATTCCTCTATACGGAAGTGTCCTCATTTGTATTGACAAGTGTCGCAAGTGTCGTAACTTGTTGTGATGGGTTATTAGACCACCAAGTGTGGGGTCGGCCCTGATTAGTATAACCATGGGTTATTAGACTGAGTTAGACAAGCCGGCCCTGCTAGGTTATTAGGCAGGTCAAGTCATGTATAAATAGAGTGTGGGAGGCACTCTATTTGGTCATTTCATTATTCACTTCTACACTACTCGGAAAGTGGCGCACTCGTGGAGGAGGAGGTTCATCTGCTAGGAGGACTATTGTAACATCTCGAAAACTTGGAAAAATTTAAAAAAATTTATAACAGCATTAATTTGAATATAATAGTTGTGAAAATAATAATTGTTGATTGTGACAATAATAACTAAACAGCTGTTTGTACTGAACACAATAAAATTCTTTTTATTGACAATGCGACAAGGACAACTTAAACACATCCATAACAACTATGATTATGATAATTAAATGAACTAATGAATCAGAATTATGATGCGACACTTTTCTTCTACAATGATAAGCATGACTAATGTAATAAATGAAATGGCAGGTTAGAAATGTGATGTGATATTTTATTATTTTGAGGTGATACTGACAGTTTGCTTTTTGCTCACCAAGGGTGTCCCATGAGGGACCCCGAAGCTTACTTAGTTGCAATGCTAAAATATTGAACTTGTTCTATGTGCAGATGACAAGTAAGAAGTTTTCATGATTGCAATAAATTCCAGTTTGCATAAAGTTCAAAATCATTGTCGTAAATAAAAATAGAATGTGTAGAGACTATTGCAACTGTAAGAATATACAGTTATGAATTCGCATGCTTATCCTTCTACTTTCCAAGTTTTGTCTTGTAGCTGAGTAAAATTCAAAACAAATTAATTGTGGAAAAACTTCGAGTTAGCAGTATCATCAATGTAGTCATTTAATGTATTAGTTGGTTCTGTTGTCATCATTGTCGTAATGATAGTTGTATTGTTGACGCCAATCAAGGTAGTACCAAAATGATGCAACTTCATATAATTTTTGGTATTTCTTATTACCTATCTACCACTATACTATTTAAATTCTTTTTCTTTTATGAAACATTGTAATTCTTTCTATACTATATAAATATAGCATAACATTTGAAAAAGCAACAATAAATATATATATATATATAAATATAAACAAAATCTAAATAAAACAAACCATAAATATTTTATGGCGCATCCAAAATCTTTGACTATATAATATCAATCTATTGATAAAACATTACCTATCCAATGTATCGTGAATATACATTGTAAGACTATATAAAATAAAAAATATGAAATAACGAAACTTATGTTATAATGAACGATTTGCACACATTGCAAATATTAAAATCAAAGTATTGCATATGGTGAATATCACATCGATGAATATGCCAACTGACATGCAATTAATTCGATGGTTTACAGGTTGCTAGTTCATTAAAAAGGCGCATACCTCCAGCTTGTCATGGAGATCAAGACTCGATCCTACATTAATAACCTGGTACATTACACCACTGACTTTGATTTCCCAAACGTTCCACGTAATACAAGGTTAGTGTAATATCCTCAAGGCTCGTCACTGTATAAGGTTAAAATGCCTTTGAAACTGATCGTTGCTTGCTCCTTCGTGTGCCACAGTGGAAATCTCTACTGGTATTGGGGAGTGGGAATTTAATGCAGACGTTGATTTTCCCAATACTAAATCGCTGGAAACGTTGTGATCATCGATGGTGATGAGTTTTGGACCGTTAGATTGTAACCCTACATTTGACGTTGATTTGGTCTATGAATTTGGTAGCTGAGGGTTATTGTCTCCATTGTTTTTGGTCTGTGGCCGACAGGATGCCAAAATTGTAGCCTAAACTTTGTATGACGTTCGACCTCGAGACCTCTAGTTTGAGAGGGTTACAATTCTCCTCCTTCTGCAATGGAGTCGTTTGAAAGCCTGTGTAACTAGTTTTAAATGTTCACAGCCAGTAGTTTTGGAAGTCGTCGTTAAAGTTTGAGTCCACGGTTTTCCTTGGTGTAAATGGTCCGAGGGTTTCTCATCTCATCTTCATTATGGCATCATCCTGTATCTGGTTTAAGTGGAAAGCTTTGGGTACTTTACAGCAATGTAAGTTTCTGTAACGAAATTAGTATTTCTTTTGCTGCGTTTTCAGATTTTCAGTTTAAATGTAAAGATATCTAACTCCTAGCTATCGCTTGTCAATTACAGGGTTTTGAGAAACATTTGAGTAAGTTTTTGGGAAAAGTAAACAACAAGCTTCCACTCCGGTAAGCTTCGGGCCTTCCAAAAACCCTCATAGTGCACTCCGACTGTGGTTGAAGTGGTTCCAAGAATGAGTAACAGGCCTTACCAAGACTTGTCGTTTCTCTGTCGATGTTGATAGTGGAAGAACTTTCGAAGCACATTTACGATTCAGTGATATGACTTTCATTCGTTTGAAGGTTCTTGGTTTCTATACTTTAAATTTTGATAATGCCAACTGGAGTTGTGACTCGTCGATGTTTTGAGAAGAAATTGGGTTCTTTCAAAACTGTTGGAAAATGGGATAAACCCTGTATAATTTTGTTTGCAAAAAGTGTTATAAATCTTGTTCTGAGAATCCACGACTTCCTATGTTTAAAATTATGAGAGAAGAAGTAGAGCTGAGGGCTCGTTTTCTGTGTAAACCATGTTTTCCTTTTTGGCACTAAGGAATGAATGCTAAAATGTTATGTGTATTTGTCTATGTTATTCGATTTCTTGTTGTAGGTTATTAAAGTGTTTTTCAAGCTAGCTTAGGGTTTATGTACAATGTTGAAAGAAATAACTGTGAGTAGAATAACTGTGAAATGGTTTGTCTCTTTGCTGGTAGAGATGACACAGGTCATAATCTCGTTTATGTTTTCGTTTAAATAGAGGATCATAAACTTGAAAAATAATTTTAAAAAGGACTTTGGTTTAAATCAAAACCTGTGTGAAAGTAATGTTTCTATTTGTAGTACGATAATGTGGAAAACAAAAGACCTAACTTAAGGTGTGATAGAATCCAGTTTTATTTCAAATAATAAAATAATTCATAATGTGTATGGTTTATGAAATAGATAAATGAGATGAGATACATCGACATAATTTAAATATTTTCAATACAGTTAGATACTAATCTTGG
Source organism: Larix kaempferi (assembly GCA_027924585.1). Lineage (NCBI taxonomy): Eukaryota > Viridiplantae > Streptophyta > Pinopsida > Pinales > Pinaceae > Larix > Larix kaempferi. The sequence continues at coordinate 8,773,823 of BSBM01000008.1, forward strand.
AAACATTAAAAGAGGTAATAAAATCAAAGTGTCGATAAGCAATATAAGAACTGTATCATGATTATTATGTACAATCTTGTTTTTATAATCACTATCATTTATTTTGCTACTCTGTTATGATATAAATATACATGTGATTTCTATCTTTTCCTTTGTACAGAATAATGACAAGAATAATGTGATTGCAATTTACACAGAAATTGTACATTGTTTGTTTTTCAAAAACACTCTGAAACCTTTATAATACATACATAGATATTATACAGAACTTTCTACTATTATTTAACTATAGGGAAGAATAGTAAAACATAATTTGATCATTATTCTATCTATTCGAATCAATGGCATTTGCCCATCTTCTAATCTATTTTTAATTTGCGTATCTCTACTAGAGTACGATGCTTCAAAACGGCATGTAGAAAAATAGAGATATTGGTTTATCAATTCAACTTCAGCATTAAACTTAAACATTCAGACTTAAAACAATTCTAGAATTAGATTCTTTTTCGAAAACAGAAAACAGAAAATACTAGTTAAACATAACATAATTATTTACTGATAATAAGTTAGAAAATCTATAGAACTTGAGAAAATCTGTAGGGCAACAAACATCCCAAGAAGACTGTTCCACCCAACCAACTCCTGAAAACAGTCAAGTACTGTCTTAGGACCCCCGAGCCTGTTCAATGAACCACCAAGAGAAAGAAACTCAGGAATTAGGACTTCTTCTTTCTGTATCAATTAACTTATAAATCTTCAATGGGTAGCAGTCCAAAGACTTCCCCAACAACTTTGTTTCTTCTCAACAATATGCAGACTTAAGATTTCAGTCACCACTAACCTCCCTATTCGAATCTATCTTGTAATCACTTGATTCACAAGAGGAAAATATTCTGCAGAAATATTGATTAAGGGCTGCCTGCACAATTCGAATTTGCCTTTATATGTTGCCTAGGCCTTTTCAGTTGTTACTGGGTCATTAAATGAGCTGCCTGCTCACTCCCTCCACCTGGGGGATAATGCCCTATTTTTAGGGGTAGTTGTCCCATAACCAACAGTTAGTGGTGTGATGCAACTGATGCCATGTGTCCCATACCTTCCAACAGCTTCCATTCCTCCTAATGGGTCAGTGAACACTCATTCAATAGTCCTCTTGGGTGTTTGTCTCCTAATTAATTTATTTAAATAATAATATTCAATAATTACATTCATCCATGATCAAAACTGATCTTAATTACAAAACTTTGTAATTAAATTTAACATAAAGTATTTTGCAAATAAAATAATAATTCTCATAAATTTGGGTAGGTGACAACTATCTCTGTGTACTTTGGTTGTAACATTGCTCTTTCTATCTCTGAGGAAGTTGTGGGGTTTTTCACCTTTACGGTTTTCCCCAGTGAAACTATGTGTGTCTATTGTCTCATGTGATTGCTTGGTGTGATTGATATGCATTGTTATACTTGATACGTTGTACATGTTATTCTCTCAGTAAAGATCCTAGAGTATGTTGAATTAATGCTCAAAAATTAACACATAGTCCCTTGTTCCATTAGGGGGGGTAGAGGCTTTACCCATTGTTTATCCCTGAAACCCAGAGTCATGGGAGGTTTGTCCTACGGCGTGCTCCCCAAGGTGTGTGATGATGACTGGTGGTTTCCTGCTGAGGAAGCTTGGTCGATGTAGTCGACACTTCTGCTTACGGGATCTAGCTGGAGCCGGTCATGGCTTGACACTTCAGGGTAGTCCAACATAGGAAAGGATAGGATGTGGAAGGTAGTTATGATTAGGTAGATGATGTAGGTAGATAGGTGTAGCTTGAAGTCGGGAAGAAAACGTTATCTAACTGTGTATGTTGAAAACCTTTGATTGATTATGTGTCATAACTCAGTAATGTATGAATTTTCATAACATAATAAGATGTAGTTAGGTAAAAGATTGTAACTTGTAAACTATGTTTAAACCTATGTCAATGAACAATAAATTTCGTGATTATGATTGATGTGTGTGATTTAGTACTATTAGTGTACTTACTAGAGGTATGTAAGCAGTAGCTATGCTTACATAACTCGCCTACGTATTTATAAATTCCGTGAAATAACACTGAACTATAATGATTAGGCATTAATTACATTATTACTACTTATCTAACCATGAGATTAAATTAATACGTCCAGTTAGTAATTTAATGATTAAAATAATGGAATAGGTCGAATGAGTAACTTAATGTTAAATATTGTCGATAATGTTAATATTGTTGATTAATGTTAAATATTGTCGATTAATGTTAATAATGTTGATTAAAGTTAATTATTGTCGATTAATGTTAATATGTTGATCAATGTTAATTATTGTCGATTAATGTTAATAATGTTCATTAATGTTAATTATTGTCGATTAATGTTAATAATGTTGATTAATGTTAATTATCGTTGATTAATGTTAATATTGTTGACTAATGTTAATAAGTGTAAATGGTATAATTTAGTTTAATTAATTTGTCATCATAGGTTAATGGTGTTAATAATACTAATTAAAAATATTATTAACTTGATTCCTTAAATTAATTATATGTTAAGAATGTTAATTAATGTTAATAAGACTATTCTTATCTATAGTAATAATTGTTGATTAGTTTAATTACAACTAAGGTATAATTAATATGAAACTAGGTGAATGAGTTAATTAAGTCTTAGTTAAAATAATTTAATTAATATAAATGTACATTGATAAATTTTAGGTATAATTAATTGTAATTGAGTAAATTAATAAAGATATTAGTTATAATTTAGGAACTCGGATTAAAATGTTCACGATTAGGAATTTGGTGAATATGTAAATGTGTGGATATTATATTATTATTATCATGGATATAATGAAATTTGGAATTTATTATACATTAATAAGAGGTTCTGACAGATTTAATGTGGTGACAGGGCGGTGAAACCCCGTAAATAAATTATGTTGACTGTACATAGGAAATTAGCCCCAAGTATTTAAAGGATGATAATTATTAATTGAATTGGTAAACAAATTAATTAATTAAATAATGAAGTGTTGAGTATTATTGAATGGATCATGTCTTGAGGGAGGAAAAAGGAAACAAGGACTGACATAGTGGTTAGAATTTTTATGATGAGGATAGGGGTAGTAATGGATGGATAAGAGTCGGCAAAGGAAGGGGGAATAAGGTCGAGAGGAGAAGGGGGAGAAGGGATCTTCTTCACCTTGGGATATTTGACATAGGAAATTGAGCAGAGATAGAAATTAGAGAGCATAAAAGAAGGGGGTTCTTGTTGGAGAATTTGCAGAGGGATAGAACTGGTTGGCTTGTACTCGGTTTAGGCTCGGGGGTTCAAAGGGGTAACTTTGGATCTTGGTGGTCGGCGAGACCTCGTCAGTTGGCAGAGTGGCATACGTGTCTGGTCAGTTGAGTTTCGAAGGTTTGGGAAGGCTTGGCTTGCAGGGCATACAACATACAGAAGGGAAAAAGGGAGTAGCAAAAGGGTATCTACTAGCTATTTACAAGTACTTATCCTACAGGTATACAAATCAATTTCTAACCTTGTACATCATTGTTTTAAAGTTATTTTTATAAAATGATATATTTTCTCCTACTCCTGCACAGTTAGTAATTGTTAGAAGTAGATAAAACAATAAAAATTATTTACAACCTGCAAAATGTAAATGTGATATATTGTTTTATAGGCATGACATTTAAACCTAAACTAGAAACCAAAACAAAGACCTAAAACGGAAATGAAAAAAAGGTGAACAAGGAAACATAGATTTATTTATTAATTAGGACATGGGTCCTACACATGGTATCAGAGCCATGGTTCCAAATCTGGAACCAGAGGGCTTACTACAACGAAAGGAGCACATGATAAGATGAACTAATTCAAAACATGGTAAGATTAACTAATATCTTTATTAATTTACTCAATTACAATTAATTATACCTAAAATTTGTCAATGTACATTTATATTAATTAAATCATTTTAACTAAGACTTAATTAACTCATTCACCTAGTTTCATATTAATTATACCTTAGTTGTAATTAAACTAATCAACAATTATTATTAAAGATAAGAATAGTCTTATTAACATTAATTAACATTCTTAACACATAATTAATTTAAGGAATCAAGTTAATAATATTTTTAATTAGTATTATTAACACCATTAACCTATGATGACAAATTAATTAAACTAACTTATACCACTTACACTTATTAACATTAGTCAACAATATTAACATTAATCAACAATATTAACATTAATCGACCATAATTAACATTAATCAACATTACTAACATTAATCAACAATAATTAACATTAATCAACATTACTAACATGAATCGACAATAATTAACATTAATCAACATTATTAACATTAATCGACATTATTAACATTATTAACATTAATTGACAATATTTAACATTAATCAACAATATTAACATTATCGACAATATTTAACATTAAGTTACTCATTTGACCTATTCCATTATTTTAATCATTAAATTACTAACTTGACGTATTAATTTAATCTCATGATTAGATAAGTAGTAATAATGTAATTAATGCCTAATCATTATAGTTCAGTGTTATTTCACGCAATTTATAAATATGTAGACGAGTTATGTAAGCGTAGCTACTGCTTACATACCTCGCGTAATTACACTAACAATACTAAATCACACACATCAATCATAATCATGAAATTTATTATTTACTGGCACAGGTTTAAACATAGTTTACAAGGTACAATCTTTTACCTAACTACATCTTATTATGTTATGTAAATTCATACATTACTGAGTTACGACACATAATCAATCAAAGGTTTTCAACATACACGGTTAAATAACGTTTTCTTCCCGACTTCAAGCTACACCTATCTACCTACATCATCTACCTAATCACAACTAACTTCCACATCCTATCCTTTCCTCTGTTGGACTACCCTAAAGTGTCAAGCCATGACCAGCTCCAGCTAGAACCCGTAAGCGGAAATGTCGACTACATCGACCAAGCTTCCCCGGAAGGAAACCACCAGTCAGCATCACACACCTTGGGGAGCGCGCTGTAGCACAGCCCTCCCATGACTCTAGGTTTCAGGGATAAATGGTGGGTAAAGCCTCCACACTATGTCTACCCCACATTATAACTGCGTTGCACCTGTACTCAGTTTGTCATCATATCACCAATTTGGGCGGTTGAGTTTCCTGAAACCTTACCCCACCCATACATCATAATAATCAACGAAAATAAATAATGCATCACTTGCATACCATTTATCTTTCAGATTCCATGTCCTCGAGGCTCTCCCACATCACAGGATCCAGCTATAACTTTAGCCATTTTAGGAACATCATGGCAAAGGATAGAGTGGACCAGTCACAGGACATTACTCGCATAACACAACATATTCTTGCTTTAATATCCCAAAGTCAGAATTAAATCTTGATGAGTCCAGTGGAGATTAGAGAGGTGAAAGAGGTTGTTCACCAGATGGCTTCTGGGAAAGGCCCAGGTCCGGATGGCTTCGTGATGAACTTTTTCACCACTTTTGGGACTTAATTAAGGAGGAATTCTGGCAGATTGTGTAAGAATCAAGGAAAATAAAGGGGCTCTGAAGGCATTCAACTCCATGTTCCTGACTCTCATCCCCAAAAGTGAAGGATTTCAATCACCTGGTAAGTTTATACCAATATATTTGTGCAATGTTATTTACAAAATTATCACAAAGGTTATTGCAAACATACTAAAGCCGCTCCTCCCGAACCAATATCGCCAAAACAATATGGGTTTGTGGAAGGAAGGCAGATTCTCGATGGGGTTATTCTAGTCCATGGGGTAATTCACTCCCTAAGGGTGACTAAGAAGTCGATAATGCACTTCTTAAGCTTGATATATCAAAGGTTTACGATAATATAATCTGGCAATTTATGAGAGAAATGTTAAAATCTTATGGCTTCATCCAGGAGTGGATAGATTGGGTGATGAACTTGACATCATCCGCTTTCTTCTCGATTATTCTCAATGGTTCTCCCACCAAGCCTTTTAGTCCTTCTTGTGTCATAAGACAAGGGGACCCCCTTTCTAATTTCTTGTTTATTCTGATGGTTGAAGACCTCATCAAAAATTAAATCCATGGTCAACCTCGGGGATATTAGAGGGTTGAATCTACATGCAGGAGCAGATAGACAAACTCATCAACAATGTTTGGATGACACTATGGTCATGGGAAACCCATCTGTCTAGGAGGAAAGGGCCATTGGAAAGGGGATCGGCCTCTTCTCTAAGGAATCTGGCTTGGAAATCATTAAGGAAAAATTGCAAATCTATTTCTTCAATGCGCCCATAATCACCCAAAGGAATATCACCCGGATTCTTGGCTTTCAAAGAAGCTCCCTTCCATCCAAATATTTAGGTTCCCCCTTGACTAAAGGATTTATCAGGAAATTCTATTGGGAAGATCTGTTGGATAATATCAAAAGGAATTTATAAAATTGGACCTTTCACCCCTTAAATTTGGCGAGCAGTCTCACCCTCATTAAATCAGTTCTTCGGGCCATGACAATTTATCTTTTCTCAGTTATGGCTACTCCAAAGATGGTCCTAAGAGAAATAAGAAATCTCCAACGCCAATACCTATGGAAAATCTCCTCGTATAAGAATAAATGGGCCTTAATCAGTTGGGAGAATCTATGTAATACTATAATGATCAGAGGTCTGGGGCTAAGGGACCTGGAAAATAATAGTGAGGTGTTAAGAGCCAAAATATGGTGGAATTGGGTAACCCACACCTCAGAGCCATGGGAAAAAATTTTCCATGTTAAGTATGCTCAAGATAGACCAAAGCAGGATCTAATACGCTTCGATCAAGAAAAACGTGGATCTCATCTCTGGAAAACTGCTTAGCACAGCAGATAATTAGTCCAAGATAACGGTTTCTAGGAAATTATAGATGGGGAAGAGGCTGAATTCTGGCAGGATTCGTGGCAGCAGATGCCAAATATCTCCTTGCAAGATGATGCCTCGGTAAGTAGTGCCAGATGTTAGGATATGGGACTCTCAAATGTTAAACAATATTGGTAGTTAACCTTTGGGGAAGATGAGTACCGTATCTGGAATCCACAGGAATGGTGGTCTCAAAGAACCCCGAAAGATGAATGGCCCATAATTTGGGAAGCCATTCAAGAAAGATGTATCAGAGCTTGCGATGGGACAAACAAACTTCAATGGGGATACAGGATGAAAGGAGATTTTAATATCAAAGAGGCCCATTAGATATGGACGGGGAAACGAGAGATCCAGCCACAGGAAGATTGGAAAAAAATCAAGAAGAATAACCATTGGCCCAAAGTGGCCATTTTCCTATGGCTTGTGGTGCATAGGAGAATTCTCATTGGATAAAACCTCAAGAATAAAGGAGTGCTTGGTCACACCCAATGCACCTTATGTGGTGATGTGGAAGAGACAATAGATCACCTGTTGGATGGATGCCCCTTTGCGTCCTCTCTTTGGGACAAAGGGGCGGAAATATTCAAATGCTTGAACAGAAATAGATAGTCGACAAATGGGACATGAAGGCATTCCAAAATCCCATCATAAATCATATCTGGACCATGTTCTTTAGCTTCCTACTGTGGGGAATATGGACAGAACCCAATAAACGCATCTTTCGGGATAAAATTTCAACCTCCAAGATGGTTTGGGCCAAAATTACTCTCCAAATCCAAGAATTAATCAGGATTGGTAATTGGAATGGAAAATACTGGGACATGGATCGCACAGACAAAATAATCCTCGCTACTTGGGGAATTTGTCGGTTCGATCCGATTCTTTGCCTCAGAGCCCCCAAATCAAATTCCCAATCCATCCCTGCGTGACGGTCCCCCCCTAAGGGGGTTTTCAAGATGAATTTCGACAGTGCTTCCAAAGAGAATATGGGGTCTACAGGTTTCAAAGGGGTCATAAGGCACCACGAGGGTTAGATTCTAATCATTTTCCTGGGACACATAGGAAACGATACCGACAACACTGCGGAGTTGGATGGGATGAGCTACGGTCTGAATTCGCTGGCGAGAGAAGAATTGCAACCTGTCATCATGGAGGGGGCTCAAAATTCATCATCCACATGGAAAAAAAACTACAGAGTAGGAAAAGGATATCCAAGGTGGCGGCTAGTTGGAGACTGGAATACACGTTGGAAAAACTCCATTTATCTCTCAATAGGCCCCATGACTGAACTTTCACCCACTTCAAATGGGAGGGTAATAGGGTGGTGGATTACTTGGAAAATGTCGGTGAAAAGGAAAAGATTCGAGGAAAAGACGGACAGATGGCCCACTTTGAAGACCAAGAATGGTTAGAGCAGTGTGCATAGTTCGCGTGTCAACAAATCCTATTTTCAGATGCTGATGGTGGTGACACGTACAATCCTCATACAAGGATTGAAGCAAACCACGTGCCCAAAGTGACAGACACTCGGAACAATAACAAATCTCCTCTCTCTGGCATCGTGAACATTAATGGGAGGAGTACACAATTGAATGAAACCCCTAGCTCTTGTGTGAACCATGAAGAGGAAGCGGTACATCTTGGTACCCAACATGCATATGGTTGTCCTTGAGATGACGTGAAAGAATGATGAGAAATCAAGCCAAATCCTGCAGTTTAATGGGAATGTTAATGATCTTATATGGGAAATTATGAGGTTGGTGGATGGAAATACTACATATGTGGAAGGAAAGATCTAGTCTTTTCACACGTCGTCCTGGTTTCTCGTTACCCTAGAATACTAGTGGGCTATAAACATCATGTTGCAGAGGGTGTGTAAGAAATCTCAACCCTAGTCGATTGAAATGGAAACCAGGGGAAGCAGGCTAGGAGGAGGTAGAAAGGTAAGAAGGAGGCTACGATCCCCAAAGTCACCCGGGAACAGCGATTGGCTAGCCAAGTCACTCATTTCTTCCGTGAAATAATTATGCAGGTTGTTCACGGGGAAATTGAGCAAATAGAGAAGAGTCTTTGGGAACAAGTTAAAGTGCTCAAGATCAAGGATATCAGGGAAGAACTAGCAGAATGGGTGCAGGATCCTGGCACCACCTTCGACAGAATGTCTTCCTATGACTAGGTTCTAGTCACTTACTGGCTGATGAAGGGGTTTTTATCCCACATCCTAATGGAGAAATCAAATAAATAATTCAATGAAGAGGAACCGGTTTGTGATTGGAATGAGCACAATATGGACTGTAGACTGATGCATCAAAAAAGCGATGTTATTGCGAGCAAAATGCGAATTCATTTTCTTACCCTTTCTAGTTCAAGGTTGAGTAAATCGATTTCCAACTAGGAGGAAGGCGATTCAGGGGCTGGCACAAAAAAAAGGGAGGATACAATCACTACTGTTGGAAGCTCGGGTCTCGGTCGTGGTAGCCCGGTCCCTCCCTCCAAGCCTTTGAGGGGTGCGAACTCTCCGACGGAGGCTGGATGGGCATAGGGGTAGGGTTTTTTGCTATGGTTCATGGTATGTATTCAACTTTTTGGGTCTAGGGGAATATTGTTCTAGATAAGTGTCATTGGTCAGCATATAGTTTCTTTCTTGTCTCAGTTTTTAGCTATCTATGTTAAAAGTCGATGTCGGTATGAAGGGGTTCTGATGAAAGACCTGGATTTTTGTAAGGTGGCTTATGTTTTGTTCAGTTAGTTAAGAGGAACTCCCAAGATTATAGTAATATGTGACGATCAGTTCGTTGTGCTATTCAAAGGCCGACTGAATATACAGTGATGGATGCCATGTAAAAAAAATTTGCAGTAATATAAACTTCTTATTTACAGAAGAAAAAAAAAAGAGAAGAAGAAAAGATGTAATTTCAACCATGTTAAGCCCTCCAAACTAGGTGAAATTTTAGAGACCAATTCTTCCATCTTTATAAGATCTTTGGCTTTGCCAAAACTTTTCAAATGTCTTTAAGTATGCTTTGGAAAAACACACTTGAATTTAATTATCCACTTCAAATGGATGAATACATATCTTAATATATGGGGTTCAAGACCTCAATATATGGGATTTAATGGGATTTAATAGGAGAATATCACTTTACATAATATAGGTAATTATTTGGATTGAAAAACGCATACTTATACATACATAGATTAATAACATTTAATTAAAAAACATATAATATATTGATAAACTTCTAAAGTTTGGTAAATTTGATCAATTTAATCATATTTTATATAAAATATAGGTGAATTTTTAAGTCAATTAGCTATTTTATAATGATCCAAAAAATAGTTACTTGGTCAAATTTCACCCTTAAAAAATACCCTACATAATAAACGTAAGATAAATAAAAATTCACCTACCAATTAAGTAACTATTAAGGAACAAATAACAACATTTTTGCCTATTTTAAATAATATAAAAATTATATTATATCAACTAAATACTATTGATTCATATTATATCCTCCATATTATAAGGAGTTATAAGTTAGCTTATATATAGATATATATAAACTAAAATTTCTTTCTTATTAAAATTTATATTTTAATTTGTATTTTATCATTTTATTACCGTTAGCATAGATCATTTTAATTATGGATCTACCAACAATTGAAAGACATTAAACTCTTTGAGGCACAAATTCAACACTTTAAAAAAGATTTGCATCTCAAGAGTTAGATTTAAGAACCTTGACTGTTTTATTTCAACGGAACAAAGAAAAAAAACACGTTTCTTTCTATTCCAAGGAATCAATGAAAACATAAGTCTTGCAATCTCATGTAGTCCATACAATAGATTCAAAGTACCAAAATAACTATTTCATCAGCGCTCTTACAAAAATCCTCCAAAATAATCTGTTTTGCAAACCCTGCATTTGATTAGCCTAAAGGTCTACATCCCAACCAGACTAATAGAAAACTTTTCAAAATACATTATATACAGTCATCCCCTTATTTCAAAAACAAACTATGTGAAAAAGTTTTTTGATTCCTCAGAAATGAGCTCCTTCTCCAGATATTCTTCAATGTACAGAGTTCCCTCAAGAACATCAATGGCCCTTTTGTAATTTCATCGGCATTGGAGTTGAAAACCCTATAGGTGTGGCTAATAGAAAAATCCAGAAAAGAGGGAATAAGTATGGAAATTCTATGACACCATTGCTCCAATAAAAGGACCTACAGCTTTGTCAAACCTTTTCCCAAATTTATAATGACTTGTGAGTCATTGATTACCTGTAAAGACACAATTCCATTAAACAAAGCAAATTGTAGGAGTCCCCATGGAGCCAACATCTCTGCTCTAGAATTTGTGCCCAATCCACAACTCATCCATAACCTGAAGTTACGGTCTTCATTAATTCGTAGGTACATCCTTGCACCATAGATTCCCATTTGAGTTGCACCATCGAAGTATCCAATAGTTGAATGAAATGAAATAGTAGGAGCAATTCTCAACCTTGTCTTCTTGATTTCACCCTCTTTATAATATTCATTATACAGGCCCAAAGTTTTCAAGTTGTTGTTATCAACATTGGGAATTTTATTTTCAAATATAACATAATTTCTAGATTTCCAAATCCCCAACATATAAATATTAAAAGAAGCTTGTAATTGTGGACTTTACCAATCCAATTCCTAAAATTTTCTTCAATAGAGAATGTACCCCACTCTTGGTTGATCTGCAATTCTTCTAAAATGACCTTCCAAATATTTTTGCTATATGCACATTGAACCATGAGGTGAAGAATAGATCCACCCTCCCTTTTGTAAAGAACACGGAAGTTTGGACCTGTCCAACCCCTTCTTATAAGATTATCCCATGTTAAAATGCAATTTTCTAAACATAACCAGAAAAACATTTAAGCTTCATAGGGAAGTTCCACTTCCATAGTTTTACATACAACCATTTTAACTCACCATTAAAATTTTGTTGGGAAATAGCAATATAGGCATATTTGGCATTCACTGGACCCGAATATTTATTCCATGCCCATACTAAAGGGTCGTCCTCCTTTTTTAATATGATCCCTGCTCTAGATAAAGTACTTATATGTGCATTCCATTCAATTGCACATCGACCCTGCATACCCAAATCATCAACAAGCATCCAATAAGAATTTGAAGCTCTCAGCCATATAGGTCTCTTCTAATATGATCAAGCGTACAAAATCCAAATTCTGCAATATATTCCAAAAGAGGGGTGGAGAGGATAGAGGATTCCTCCCCACCAATAAATGGATCAACACCAATAAGAATATGAGACCCATTTCCAGTTCTCCAAGATAACCATTTTTTAAGCCAAGGAAGAGCCCTTACAAACCCATTCCAGAAGTTAGAAACCCCCTTTGTTGATTTATTGGGATTCCTAAGCCAATGTACAACATAACTTTCTTTTAAGTATTTAGGTTTAAGTACATCACCCCAGCGACCTGTACCAAATATGCCACGCCAAAATCTCTTCAAGCATAAAGCCTAAGTGAACCAGTATAAATTTTTGATATCCCATCCTCCCATAGTCTTATAGGAGACTCTTAAGGGGAACTCATTTTGGCGTAGTCTATTTATTCTACGTTTTCAACTTTTTATTAGCATATTTTTCGTCTTATTTTGTTCAAAGTCATGTTGGAAATCTTTAAAAAATCTTAGAATCACATATATTAGCTATAGAAATTGCATAATTTGGGTGCCATGGAGGTATTAGACGGTGTTTTTTTTTACTGGATTCCGACCAAAACCCACCATAAAGTCCAAAACTTAGAATAAATAGACCACTCCAGTCATTTTTACTTACATCACTTTTATTCATTTTGATAAGACCATATAGTTATAATGCACCTAATTATTATATGGGACATATAGTTGTAAATGCACCTAATTACTTTATGGGACATAGTTGTATTGTTAATCTAATTATATCACGTAAGTATAATTGTAAGTACACCTAATTATTCTTTATCCAATGATCATGATGTACAAACTCATTAACTATAAATAACAAAAAAAAGTACCAAAAAAATTGAAACATATTCAAGTAGAGAAATGCCAACTATTACAAAGAATCAAGGTATGACCAAAATTATTATTTCTAAGCATTGTTATTATTATTATTATTTTATTTTTAGTTTTATAAAATATTATATTTAATCAATACATTGAAATAAATATCACAATATTTTTAAAATTAAGATATAAAAATTGATATAATTATATTTATGTTTTTCAATTTAATATTTTTATTTTTAATCATGCTTTTATATAATTTTTAAAATCAACGCCCAACGTGTGATAAATATGAAACTATGTCATCCAAAGCACCTCTCCATACACTTAACTATCTAATAACAATTTTTAAATAATTTAATTTTTTAAAAATTATTTATTATCTCATTTGCATTTTTTGTCTCGTGCGTATAACAGCCTCTAAATTACAAAAGTTCAAATTTCTTTAAAGGAAATGCTATACACATTTGAAGATCGAATTTGTTTCGTGGATATGATGTAATAATTAACAAGTCACTTTCACATGAAATCAGCTCTAAACCATTTTTGCCCATATATTTCAAATTTTGACTTGTATTCATTGACCAAGTTGCTTTGTTTCCACCTTCTTTTCATGTGTTATTTTGTTTCCACCTTGTTTTCATGTCAAATTTGACAAAGATTCAAGTAAGAGAAACTTTAATGACATAAGCCATGTTATTGTCATGAAATTAATTAGCTAAATAATTAACAACGAATCCCAATAAAAAAATTGATGCAGGAGCACTAGCTCTCATGGCCAAGTGTTAAATGTTAATCAGACCTTAGGGTCTAGACATCAGCCCAAGGAGGGGCCATTGTAAAAGTTCATGTGAAAAGTGGTTATTTCTTAGTAAGCATAGATAGGGAATATGCCTAGCTGTAGGTATCAGTTTATGATTTATATTATGTGACCGATCCCTAAAAGAGAGGGATGACCAGATTATAATGAGTCATAGAAGAGTAATTATTGGCTTTCTAAAATTAGAGTTAGATGTTGAATTTTAGGGGTAGTCGAAGAGCTGGAAAACGCTCTCTTGGAATAGAATGTTGTAACTCTCGAGAGAGAGATATAGGGGATTTGGAGGGTTTTCATATGGGAAGTACAGTATATACTATAATGAGAAAAGCAAGTTCATGATATGGATTTTCTTTGTCTCTGTTACAGTCCGAATGCAATGTAATCAAGCTATTGATAAATATAGTTAAATGTGTGATTGATTGAGTCACTAATATATGAATCCTGATGAGCCGCACATAGCCCCTTTTCCTGTATGCATTTGGGAATGGCAGAGTTTCGACATCTATTTAGAGATGGGAACTATTGATGGATTACTTCGTTGATCTATCATCTGAGGAGATGGCCGCCAGTTGTTATATATGACCGTAAATAGAGTTGGGTAGAATCATAGTATATGATTCCAGGACCTGTAGGATCAAGGTATGGCTTATATCTGTGTGCTTCGACCAGTGGAGGTCAACCGAGATAAACCTTGTGCAGTCCAGTGAAGGGAACTGTGTGTACACCCGTTGACAGACTTGCGGCTTTAATAAGTATTGGGTAGAACTTATTTGAGGTTTTGAGCATTCGTATAGGCTCTAGAGTTCGAGAATAACCCTATAAAGTAGAGGAACGATGACTGGCTGTGTGTAAATGCTGACACACAGTCGAACAATGGAGTAATGGCGTTGTATATGATGAAAATAGTCATCTGGTAGATCTTGTCAGGATACTAGAATGAGAATGCCTATGTTTCTAATTCGATTTATGTGTAATTGTGTTAAAACATGAGGGAATTGTGTTATTGTGTTGTAGTGAGCTAGGGCACGGCTGTCATGAACAAGTAGACCCAGAAGGATACTCTGTGAACAGAGTATGAACTCTGAGAGTGAATTTTGGAGAATAGAGCATGAGGTTTGAAGGTATAGCGAATAGCAGCAATCCTTGAATGATTTTAGAAGTGGCAGCACCGATATAGGATGATGAGCGATGGTTGTGCGTTGTGGTAGTCATTTAATAGTTGAAGGATTGAAAAAAAAGGAGAAAAGATGATGTGTGGGTCGAGGTGAAGTGGTAGAAGAACAATGTAGAAGTGTGTTGAAGATTGGAGAAAGCGTTGTGTCAATTACATGAAGGTAAAATGATATTTGTGTAAATTGTCGGTAAATGAGCAATGCATTATGGCTGGTGGAAACCATTGGTTCAACCTGTAAGTTGATCTTGTGCAAATCTATGCAAATCCGTGAGACATGAGAAGGTAAGTCATTTAAATGACAATTCATACATTTTACAAACCATATGAAGACACAAATGAGTGTTTAACCATGAGAGAGAACTAGTGGAATGTGAGAGAATAAGTGCTTATATGTTACATTATTTTATTTATGTAGAAGGAATTTGGGTAATGAATTTATAGAATGGAATCTTGAAGGAGGTCTTTAGTAGTATATTACTTAGAGTGTTTTCTACGTATGAGTTTAGGATTGAAGAGTGTGTAGAACAGGAAAGTATAAAAAAAATGAGGGATTAGAGAGTTGATGGTCCTCGAGTTTGGGCAGGTCCAGGCTTGGGTCTGCCATCAATTGGCATCAGAGCAAGGAAGGAGAAGGCAAGTTCAGGCAAGAGATTGAAGCTGAACAGGAGTGCGGGAGTGGCCATAGAAATTTGGCAGCAGCAAGCTTTTGAAAGCTTGGGAATGGTCTTTGTTTTAATATCATTGATATGCAGGTAGCAGCAGAATAGAAGACATCTCAGCAAGGAATCATAGTCTTAAAGATAGTGACGAGGAAGCCAGTGAAGGTTTCTGAGAGAAAGAATAAATGTGGCCGGAACCTAGTGTTTCAACTAAGGTTGAAATACAAGAGGACAGTCGTGCTCTCAAGAGCAGATGAGTTGTGAGTGCAGCTCATAGAGAGTGAAAAGAAATCAAGAAGATGACTATCAAGATTCATAGCAGAGGTTCAGGAGGCAGCCACAAGGCGAAGGAAGAAGATGCCATAGTCAATGGCATATGGAGGCAAATGAGTGACGAAGAATATGAGAGGGAGAAGGCTGAGATACAAGTCCGACTAGGAGTACTAATGGAGTTGTTACAGAAGAAGGAGGAGGACCAAAGATGTGGTTTCCTCATGAGAAGAAAGTTGAAGTGGCATAAGCTACAAAGGAGAAGAGACCAACTGATAAATGCTCAGTGTGAAGAAGAGATACTCAAGGCAAGTGAGTGTCTGGGAGAAGACTTGAAGGCTGAAATTTCAAGTGAGGCCAAAAGGTCTCAGTGTTTTAAAACTGATATCTTGTGTATGTTTGCAGGTGAAATGAATGAAGAAGGACAATTTGCTGATATTGTCATAAAGAATGAAGGAGAAGGACAGAATCTGAACTCTGTTTTGAAAGAAGATGAGACAGGTGAGTCTCATGTTCATGCACATGCGCAGTTAGGAGAAAATGATGCTTTCAATAATACTATGAAAGATGAAAGTAGAGAAGGCTTGGCTTATGATGATGGCCAAGAGCAGAAAGAAGCAAAGGAGGATATCAAACATTCAAGTGATGTGTTTGAGGAATCCGAGAAGAAGAGTATTGAAGACTTTATGATTCATGTAGAAGCCTTGGAACAGTAAGAAGATTTGATGACTGAATCATCAAATGAGACCATTCGGTCTGATAGTTTTGAAGTTAACAATCCGAGTGTGTTTGCAGGTATTGCAGGACGCAATCTACCTTTTGGGATTGTCTTGGATGAGGGTAAAAGTTGCGAAGCAAGGTATGATGAGGAATGTCTTTCTGAAGAAGACAAAGAGAAACTATTGCAGCAAAAAGAGTTCATAAACTCCTTAGTTAATGAAGGAAGTATCTTCAATGGATATGAGACAGCTATGTCTCATATGATAGAACCCGTTATTGGTGACAAAGGAGAGGAATTGGCTTTCAGGATGTTACTCTAGATGATATGCATCAGGACGATGCAGTGACGATGATCAGGACGATCATGTGTGATGAGTATCAAGATGACACTATGGATGATATGCATCAGGATGATGCTATGATGATGATCAGGATGATCATATGTGATGATATGTATCAGGTGGATACATTACATAATCAGTTGGATTATGTGTGATGAGTTTCGAAGACACAGATGCACATGATATTTTCGGACATGGTTGTAGATGTGTTCTCCCATGGTCGCGATGTAATTGTTGGGATTTTCCGACATGGTGGCATATGTGCTCTCCCATGGTTGTGATGTAATTGCCAGAGCCATTGTTACTGGACAATCCACTCGATCGGAGGCGAGCCGGATCTCCCTAGCTCAATGAGAGTCTAGAACAAATAGAACAGACTACAAACACATTTCCTAGATCTACTTAAGGATCAAATACTAGATGTCTTACCTCTTTGATTTCGCTATCCTTTCTCCCGAATGTTGCTCCACGTCCCGAGGTCGTCAGATCCAAGCTGCAAGACCTGTTAAGACACAGAAAATAGAAATGAGTAAAGAGAATCTATACAATAAGAGATCTATGCAAACAGTTAAGCAGGTAAACGACACAACATCATCACACATTAAGAATGATATTCGTGGAAAGCATTTGTATTACTGCAAATAGAGGAGTACATGATAGAGATATAGAACCACAACCAATGACTTAACGTAGAATCCCTTCTCCACATAAGCCAATTTCCAAGCCCTTCCAAGGAAGCATGAATTCTCCAAGAGGAGAGTGAAGGTGTCCTAAGAGATTTCACCAGAATGTAGATACCATAGCCTTCCCCCCTTTGGTATGGGAGTGAGCCTCACATATATAGGACTAAGTGGATGAGGTTATGGATAGGATAGGATGAGATATGGTAGGAGAGAGAAAGGGGATCTTCCCAACAGGCTAGGGGTCGAGTACCAGCTCTCCAAGAGATCAGGGATAAGCCCCAAAACGGGAAAGCTCGAGAAAGATCTCGAAATGGCTATTTTTCCCCATAAACAGACCTCGTCGCACTCTGCTATGGAGCAACCTGCGACGACCTCTCAAAAGGGTGTACAAACTGAGTACAAATCCTCCAAATGAGCACTTGGTCCAGATGACTTCAGGGATGTATACACTAAATCATAATGATGGGTAGATTTTAGGTGTGATAGAATGCCCCCCAAAGCATGAAGTTCTTAAGGATGTACAGGTGAAGTGCTTTGATAGAAATAATGGCAAAAGACTTGTCGGATGAAGGATGTTGCTACAGTACAACTGACTCCGAACTGACAATCTCATATGTAGTACAACATGGTTGTCGACCAATACATTGCAGATCCATGGGAGTAATGACCGACTGAACACAATCATGGCTACTAGACACAAGCGTAGATCCATGATGAGATGATAACACAGACACGACCAATACAAAAGTGCATCCGTGTAATATGACTCAATCCAAAATCCATCGCAACTTGGGTAAAACCTGACTCCCCAAGGTCTTCAAGCTGAACCCGCAATGATACGAATCTATCCATGTGATTACAAATGTCTTGACGTCGAACATGGTAGAAACCACTTGATTAACGGTCATTGATGTGAACCGTTAACAAGTGCGAGGGAGATCACCATTAATGTCAATGATTCCCAAGGTATCACAGTACATATCATCGAGCATGAATAAATGAGTTGATGTCGAACGCAAGATGAAATATTTCAAGCAAGAGTCGATGATGTAAAATCATGATGAAAGCGAGGTAACCTGCCATTGAGGCATGCAGGACCAAGGTACTTGACTGGTTTCTAGATTCAATCCTTGGATGATGAGTTGAAGTTGACAAGGATGAATCCGTCGAAGGAGGGCCATAATGAATCCCCCATCAATCGACACAAAACACGACAAAAATGTATGGAGTGGATCAGATAGTACAATAACATGTAAGACTGACTCAGAGTAGACCAACATGATCGAAGGTATACTGACTACAGATGATAAATGATAGACATATTTTTGAACATGGGCATGGCATGACTTGGCAGTATTGACATGACAAGAATGATACCAACCCCTAATGCAACTGATGGTGGAAGCATTCTTTGGCTGATCCAAAGGAGCGACGCGACTCATGGAATTGACAAGACTAGAGGACAAACAGATTATCCAAGTACTGAATGCAAATGCAAACGAGTGCCATGTTCAAGAACGACTATATACTGCCACTAAGGTATGTAATACAAACACTTTCATTTTTCCGCATCATGAATGATGAGTGCCTCACTTGTTTTTTAACGAGCTTGATGAGGGTAACCAGATGCTCGGTATAGCTCATTTCATAGATGAGTCCAATCCTAAATGTTTCACAAACCTAGGAAAGGAGGGGTTCGTCCCATAATGGGCCCTTCAATGTTTAAAATTTAACGAGTCCAAAGAAGGAAAACTCGGTGTCATTTCATGTTTAGAGAGTCTGAAAAGAACTAAAGGAGACTCCAAAAGGTCCTTTTTCGTAAAGTTAGCCTCATCGCCCAAAAAAGGGTAAAACAACGCGGGAGAGGACTCTTCCAGCCATGGTTGGTTGGAGTATTCCTTTTTCGTAAATACTGCTTCCTGGTCCGAAAAAGGGGTAAACTATCACCAGAAAGACGATCATTCAAATGCTTTTACAAGCGTGAAAGCATCAAGTTCGCTCGGCAATATTTTCCTATTTAGGGAGTCTGAAAAGAGCTTAAAAATGACTCCATGAACAACTTTGTCATGGTTGATGACCGAGTACGACAAAGGAAAAGTAAACTCATCACAGTTCCTTTTCCGTAAATAGTCTAGCGAGGCCGGATAAAGTGATAAACCTATACTCATTAGACACACCTTTTTACTCAAATTTTTAATGAGCACAATAATGGTATCAAAAGCACTCAGAATCTTTTTCATGTTTGAACCAGAGCATGAAAAGTAAAAACTAAGCTCAAACCACTTTTCATATTTCAACCAGAGCACGAAAAAAGTGAAAAGTAAGCTCAACACCATCTTACTGTTTTTTTAACGAGCTCGAAGACAGGAGAAAAGAATGCTCATGATGTCTACTTCATTTTTTAACGATCTTGTGACAGAAAATGAACTATGCTCGGGATAATTTTCATGGTTTAATGAGCTTGAAACCAAAAAGGAAAGTATGCTTGAAAATGTTCCCAGTGGTGGATTTCTTCCCGTCATGAAATCCAAAGGTTGGTACATGCCCCCAGCATGATTGCTAGAAGTAAGTGACTTAGCTCCAACGTGGTGTGGAGAGGCGATCGTGTTGACTTCAACGTAACCTCCAAAGGTTGAAGACATGCCACCAATCTTCATTTCATCCACTTAAGGCATAGGTGGGTGAAAAGAAGGTTCAGGTACTAAGTCTACAAGGAGACTCGACTCAAAGGGAAAGGAGTTGTTTCATTTTTTAATGAGCTTAACACAAGATTGGAACTTTGCTCACGGGAACCTATTTCATTTTTTAATGAGCTTGACATATAAAGGGAACTATGCTCATAGGTTAAGGCCCATTGACGGGTTCCTTCCCAACATGATGCCCAGAGGTTGGTAAATGCCCCCAGCGTGATTTCTAGCGGCTTAACATGGTAGTGTTCCTTCAACATGATTGTTGACGGTACGACATGTGGTATGCCCCCCAAGCTTCATTTCGTCTAAAAATGATGCTTGCTAACCCAACTACCAACCTGGCTACTAATATGAAAATGTTCACCAAGGGGGAAACGAGAATCACAGGAAATGAAGGTTCAAGCTCTAACTCTAGCGAGAGACTCGAACTGAAGGGAGGGAGACCTATTTCATTTTTTCACAAGTTTGAAATAGACAATAACTATGCTTGAGGGGAGCCATCTTATTTTTTAACGAGCTTGAAATGGAATAAAACTATGCTCGAGGGGGCCCATCTTATTTTTTAACGAGCTTGAAATGGAATAAAACTATGCTCAAGTGGATTGGTTTCATTTTTGTGCAAGCTTGAAACCAAAGGTAAAGTATGCTTAGAGGGGTCTATCTCATTTTTTAACGAGCTTGAAATAGAATAAAACTATGCTCCAGTGGATTGGTTTCATTTTTATGTAAGCTTGAAACCAAAGGTAAACTATGCTAGGGTGGTTGGTTTCATTTTTTGACGAGCTTGAAACATAACATAAACCGTGCTCGTAGGAAACTATTTCCTTTTTTAACGAGCTTGACATAGAACAGGAACTATGCTCATGTGAAATGGTTTCATTTTTATGAAGCTTGAAATCAAAGAGAAACTTTGCTTGAAGGTTGGTTTCATTTTTTAACGAGCTTGAAACAGAACATAAACTATGCTCGTACCCCCCATCCTCAGGGGGAAGAAACCACTAAAACATGTGTAACATTCAGGGAAGTCTGATGACTAGGAGTCATATGATGAGTGGGTGTCACGAAGGAAAGCTAATCAATGGTCACAATATTCCCATGATGATGAAAATACATCACTCGAAAGAGCGTGGACACTACAGCTTTCATAGCATAGACATAATCACGTCCAAGGAGCATATTGAAATCTAAAGGACCTTGGACAACCATGACATCAACATAAACAGTTTTACCTCTCAACATGACAGGTAACTGTGGGAGAATCCCTAAAGTTCCAGTAGGCCTTCTATTAAAATCCAAAATCTTGTCAGTTACTGGCACAAGCTGAGGAGAACCTATAGCTTGCCATGTGGTTGAGGATAAAATACTAACAGAAGCTCCCTCATCAACTATCGTACGAAATATTTATTTATCGGAAACTCCTACAGATATTTGAAAAGGAAGACGAGATTCTGTTAGACCATTTAAATCAAAGGAAATGACCTCAGTACTTGGAGGGGGTCCTGTAGAAATGGATGGGGTTTCCCCTTACCTAGGACATTCTGAACTGACTAGGAAAACATTAGCGGTTTCCAATTCACTCTCACTTGGAAGATAAGAATGAGACGAAGATTGTGTCCTGGTGACTACTTCAGTATCGACTTTCTCCAATGAAAGAGCGAGATCGAATGGAGATGAGATCGACTCAATCACTTCACTCTCCGAAGGAAGAGTGGGATCAATCATAAATGAAACTGAATTGACCACTTGGTCAACCAGCGAGGGGTCGAGGGATAACTTACTGTCGCTTGATGGAAGCACCTGTTGAGAGCTGATAATATCTTCCAACCACCGTGAAGCTTCATCCATGCTTGGACAAAGGTAAGTACGATGCATGCCCTTGCATATCCAACAAGGGTCCGTAGCTCTACCCTTCCGACCCGTCACCAATGGGTCACTGGTCGAGGGAGTGTCATTAACATGATGGTCAGAGGTTGACGATACAAGCGGTTTGGGGTTTGTAGACCACACTTCTGACACGCGGGAATGACCAGGACAATTCTTGAGAAGTTGATCACCCTTACAAAGTTTGCAAGGTAACTTGGGCATGCGAGAAGTTCTCATAGAATGAGTGCCATTAGAGGCAGATGGTTGACGCTTGGTCTCTTTCTTATCCTTATTCTTCTTAATCTTCCTTTTCTTCTTCTTCTCATCCACCTGATTACTAAGACTAGAGTTTTCAGTAGGATAAGAGTAAGAGACGGAAGCCGATTCAACTTTCTACGGAGAAGGAGAAGGGTCACCATGAGATTGATGCTCATGTGGTGAAGGACCTAGGTTTGACACAATTGGTGCACTTGGTGTAACTGGATTGGAGAATAACCATACCGGTAATCCTATCGTCAATCCAGGAAGACTCAACGTAGCCATAAAGGGAGGACCAACAGTTCCACAAGGGGGAATAACAAATGACATACCTTGGAAAGGTGCCTCCTGGTTGATAGTCCTGGAAGAGTCTCCCATATCTAGACTTCCTAAGAGTCTCTAGAGTACCATACAAGTCAAGCACCACTCAAGTCTAAAAGAAACAAGCAAACTGTGTGAATAGGAGTGGATTCAAAGTCAGGAACCTCACGGGTTTATCAAGGCATCACAAACCGCGATATACTGCAGGGTCCAACAATATGACGCGACAAGCAGGATTGGGACCGTACCCTTGCCTGCATACCCGATTACCTGGACAGTACGTGCGTGCCAATCTCACCGAGTGCTGTTCTCGGTGTATTGCTTTGCCAATACGGCCAAATGATTAACTCGGTTAGTTTCGGGAATCCTAATGGTGTCTCCCGATATACACAAGGTACATGGGAGCTCAAATCCGTAGTGGTGCTGTCTAATGCATAGCCATTGGCACGAGACCTTCTGATATACATGTCGAGTACGTGATACACCCTTCGATATACGCCAAGTACGGATTATGGTACTTGGTGGGTACGTGAAGGAGCTCGATATACCGATGTATGTGGAAGACTACAAGACCCCTGGACTACAGTGCTGGAAAATAACAACAGTTGCCACGCTTAACGACGCCAAAACACGTCTCTAACTTACACACAAGTTGCTAAATGATTTTAACCTAAGCTAGCGTTAATTTTATCTTGTACGGTTAGGTGGATGCATGAGGTGAGTACATAAATGTAAACATAATGCAATCCTCAACTACATGATAATGCACATTTTCCTTTCCTTTTCAATGAAAACTACTTAAGGTAGGGAGAGATTTGTCTTTCTTTCAAACCAAAAGTACTTAAGTAGTAGCGAAAAGAAGAACTCCTTCCTAGAGTGCAATAATTCTAACTTTCTGCAATAATCAACCAAAGAGCGCAAAGAAAATGAAAGATGCAACTCATCTTAACAATGTGTAAGACAAAATGATGAAGCACTTTTCAATTTTCAAATGCATGTACCAAAAATGAAATTTGATAACTCAACGCTTTTCATATCTATATACAGGAAGTGAGAAGATATCTATAGCACTCTAATCTTTCAGAAATTCCCAAAGAAAAATGGCAATCACCCAAACAACTCAAAGGCACTCAAGAGAGGCTCAAAATCTACCAAATTCAATAATCATAACTCGTTTCATATCTTTTTACACTTGAAAAAGGCACATCTAAGCTACGGAAAGAAGGATTCCATAAATGTTTCCAATCAAATGTAAGACAAAGAAAAGCACTTAACAATCTTATCTAACTCAAATGCACATAAAACTGAAACAAGCCTTTCTTCTTCTTATGATGATAAGACCAAGAATATCAAATGATCAAAATAAAGTAAGAAGAACATTTATGTTTTCCAATTTCATGAATATAGCAAAAGAGTGACAAAATCAAGCTTTTCTTTGAACTAAAGCGGAGACAAGGAATCAAACTTCCTCAAAAACGATTAAATAGCTCAGCATGTAAGGGAAACAAGATTCATAACCCAAGAAAGAGAGGCTCAAAAAGGCATGGATATCCCACACTTTTCAAGTCTTTAAAACAAGCTAGTCATGCCAAACCAAAAATGATCTCAAAACCTCAAGATGGGTCAAAACGACTGATGAATGCACGATTCATGAACCCATTTTGCTTAAAAATGAGAGGAAAACACTAGTTTTTACTCAAGGGGCCAAACATGAATCCAAAACTCAAAAGACCCAAAAACCAATACAAACAAGCCAAACAAAACACACAATCAAAGATGGGATCTCTGGTTGGATCTTGCAGCACAGAGGGAGTTCATACAGCAAACCAAAGTTCAAACTATCAGATGAGGGAAGGGATGCCAGTATGCCAACTTTTGGCAGATCGATGCACTCTGTCTTTACACACAGCGCGACGTTGCAGTTTGCCTTCACGGGAGGTGCGACGATGTCGCAGTATAGCAATGTAAAGGATGCGACGGGTGACTAACAGGTGAAGAACAGAGATTCAGAATGACACAATGTCGTTATGTTTCCACTGCCCAAGGGCGACAGGCGAGTTCTAGATTCAAAAATGACCAGATCTCTCAATAATGAACCAAAAATAGGCTTGAAACCTGAGTTGTATAAACTCAAAGGAAGAAGATTAGGATCTTCAACGCGAAGATCTGACAATGGAATCAATCCTAAGAAGGAAAAATGGCAAAAATGACAACAAGGCTTGTGACAAGTAATCAACTGAAAAATGACTTAGATTAATGATCACTAAACAAGAATACTCCCCAGTATGGTCTCCAGATTTGTTATCAGACAATCCACTCGACCGGAGGAGAGCCAGATCTCCCTAGCTCAATGCGAGTCTAGAACAAATAGAACATACTACAAACACGTTTCTTAGATCTACTTAAGGATCAAGTACTAGATGTCTTACCTCTTTGATTTCGCTATCCTTTCTCCCGAATGTTGCTCCACGTCCTGAGGTCATCAAATCCAAGCTGCAATACCTGTTAAGACACAGAAAAGAGAAACGAGTAAAGAGCATCTATACAATAAAAGATCTATGTAAATAGTTAAGCAGGTAAACAACACAACATCATCACACATTAAGAACGATATTGGTGGAAAGAATTTGTATTACTGCAAATAGAGGAGTACATGATAGAGATATAGAACCACAGGCAATGACTTAACGTAGCATCCCTTCTCCACACAAGCCAATTTCCAAGCCCTTCCAAGGAAGCATGAATTCTCCAAGAGGTGAGTGAAGGTGTCCTAAGAGATTTCACCAGCATGTAGATACCATAGTCTTCCCCCCTTTGGTATGGGAGTGAGCCCCACATATATAGGACTAAGTGGATGAGGTTATGGATAGGATAGGATGAGAGATGGTAGGAGAGAGATAGGGGATCTTCCCAACGGGCTAGGGGTCAAGTACCAGCTCTCCAAGAGATCAAGGATAAGCCCCAAAATGGGAAAGCTTCGAGGAAGATATCGAAATGGCTATTTTTGCCCATTAACAGACCTCGTCGCACTCTGCTATGGAGCAACCTGCAACGTCGCATGTTGCTAGTGTGAAACCTGCGATGACCTCTCAAAAGGGTGTACAAACTGAGTACAAATCCTCCAAATGAGCACTTGGTCCAGATGACTACAGGGATGTATACACTAAATCATAATGATGGGTAGATTTTAGGTGTAACAGCCATTCGAGCATGGTTGTAGATGTGTTCTCCCATGGCTTCTATATAAGTGTTGGGGCCATTTGACATGGTTGTAGATGTGTTCTCCCATGGCTGCGATATAAGTGTTGGGCCATTCGATCGTGGTTGTAGATGTGTTCTCCCAAGGCTGCAATATAAGTGTTGTGCCATTCTCGCATGGTTGTAGATGTTGTCTCCCATGGCGTAGATATAAGTGTTGGGCCTTTCACGAATGGTTGAAGTGTGTCTTCCCATGCCGGTGAATGTAAGTGTTGTGTGATGTGCATCTGTGTTGTGCTTAGTGAACGATGTTATGATCAGTATGATCATGAGTATCAGGATGATACTCTATGGCCGTGGACAGGTTGTGCATTGGCATGTAAAAGATCCTGGGAGATCCGATAGGTTGAGCTGTGTGCTCGTAATCAGTCTTGGGATTCTCTTTCGAGGTTTTGTTGACTCACGTAATAAGTCCTGAGGATTCCACAGTATGGCCAGTGATGATGAAGACCTGCAAGTGGTGGGCCTACATCCAGTATGAAAAAGGACTGGCTCTGTAGAAATTCCTATGACGAGTAGATCAGAGATTGATTGAGATAGCATCAGCAGTGACGATGACGATGATCTAGTAACGATGATCCAGAGAAGAAGACTTGTCCTAGCAGATCTGTGTCGAGAAATACCTTCCTAGTTAAGAGGGAGTGTTGATGTATATGTAACTTTGGAATGTATTTCACCTATGTATATTGTACTCCTATAGAGATGTTATTATTCCTCTATACGGAAGTGTCATCATTTGTATTGACAAGTGTTGCAAGTGTCGTAACTTGTTGTGATGGGTTATTAGACCACCAAGTGTGGGGTCGGCCCTGATTAGTATAACCATGGGTTATTAGACTGAGTTAGACAAGTCGACCCTACTAGGCTATTAGGCAGGTCAGGTCATGTATAAATAGAGTGCAGGAGGCACTCTATTTGATCATCTCATTAATCACTTCTACACTACTCGGAAAGTGGCGCACTAGTGGAGGAGGAGGTTCAGCTGCTAAGAGGACTATCTCTGTGTACTTTGGTTGTAACATTGCTCTTTCTATCTCTGAGGAAGTTGTGGGGTTTTTCACCTTTATGGTTTTCCCCATTGAAACTATGTGTGTCTATTGTCTCATGTGATTTCTTGGTGTGATTGATATGCATTGTTATACTTGATATGCTGTACATGTCATTCTCTTCGTAAAGATCCTAGAGTATGTTGAATTAATGCTCAAAAATTAACACATAGTCCCTTGTTCCATTAGGGGGGGTGGAGGCTTTACCCATTGTTTATCCCTGAAACCCAGAGTCATGGGAGGGTTGTGCTACGGTGTTCTCCCCAAGGTGTGTGATGATGACTGGTGGTTTCTTACTGAGGAAGCTTGGTCGATGCAGTCGACACTTCCGCTTACGGGTTCTAGCTGGAGCCGATCATGCCTTGACACTTCAGGGTAGTCCAACAGAGGAAAGGATAGGATGTGGAAGTTAGTTGTGATTAGGTAGATGATGTAGGTAGATAGGTGTAGTTTGAAGTCGGGAAGAAAACGTTATCTAACTGTGTACGTTGAAAATCTTTGATTGGATATGTGTCGTAACTCAATAATGTATGAATTTTCATAACATAATACGATGTAGTTAGGTAAAAGATTGTACCTTGTAAACTATGTTTAAACCTGTGTCAATGAACAATAAATTTCATGATTATGATTGATGTGTGTGATTTAGTACTATTAGTGTACTTACGGGAGGTATGTAAGCAGTAGCTATGCTTACATAACTCGCCTACGTATTTATAAATTGCGTGAAATAACACTGAACTATAATGATTAGGCATTAATTACATTATTACTACTTATCTAACCATGAGATTAAATTAATACGTCCAGTTAGTAATTTAATGATTAAAATAATGGAATAGGTCGAATGAGTAACTTAATGTTAAATATTGTCGATAATGTTAATATTGTTGATTAAGGTTAAATATTGTCGATTAATGTTAATAATGTTGATTAAAGTTAATTATTGTCGATTAATGTTAATATGTTGATCAATGTTAATTATTGTCGATTAATGTTAATAATGTTCATTAATGTTAATTATTGTCGATTAATGTTAGTAAAGTTGATTAATGTTAATTATTGTCGATTAATGTTAGTAATGTTGATTAATGTTAATATTGTTGACTAATGTTAATAAGTGTAAATGGTATAAGTTAGTTTAATTAATTCATCATCATAGGTTAATGGTGTTAATAATACTAATTAAAAATATTATTAACTTGATTCCTTAAATTAATTATGTGTTAAGAATGTTAATTATTGTTAATAAGACTATTCTTATCTATAGTAATAATTGTTGATTAGTTTAATTACAACTAAGGTATAATTAATATGAAACTAGGTGAATGAGTTAATTAAGTCTTAGTTAAAATAATTTAATTAAAGTAAATGTACATTGATAAATTTTAGGTATAATTCATTGTAATTGAGTAAATTAATAAAGATATTAGTTATAATTTAGGAACTCGGATTAAAATGTTCACGATTAGGAATTTGGTGAATATGTAAATGTGTGGATATTATATTATTATTATCATGGATATAATGAAATTTGGAATTTATTATACATTAATAAGAGGTTCTGACAGATTTAATGTGGTGACAGGGTGGTGAAACCCCGTAAATAAATTATGTTGACTGTACATAGGGAATTAGCCCCAAGTATTTAAAGGATGATAATTATTAATTGAATTGGTAAACAAATTAATTAATTAAATAATGAAGTGTTGAGTATTATTGAATGGATCATGTCTCGAGGGAGGAAAAAGGAAACAAGGACTGACATAGTGGTTAGAATTTTTATGATGAGGATAGGGGTAGTAATGGATGGATAAGAGTCGGAAAAAGAAGGGGGAATAAGGTCGAGAGGAGAATGGGGAGAAGGGATCTTCTTCACCTTGGGATATTTGACATAGGAAATTGAGCAGAGATAGAAATTAGAGAGCAGCAGAAAAGAAGGGGGTTCTTGTTGGAGAATTTGCAGAGGGATAGAACTGGTTGGCTTGTACTCGGTTTGGGATCGGGGGTCCAAAGGGGTAACTTTGGAGCTTGGTGGTCGGCGAGACCTCGTCAGTTGGCAGGGTGGCATACGTGTCTGGTCGGTTGAGTTTCGATGGTTTGGGAAGGCTTGGGTTGTAGGGCATACAACATACAGCAGGGAAAAAGGGAGTAGCAAAAGGGTATCTACTAGCTATTTACAAGTACTTATCCTACAGGTATACAAATCAATTTCTAACCTTGTACATCATTGTTTTAAAGTTATTTTTATAAAATGATATATTTGGTCTTACTCCTGCACAGTTAGTAATTGTTAGAAGTAGATAAAAACAGTAAAAATTATCTACAACCTGCAAAATGTAAATGTGATATATTGTTTTACAGGCATGACTTAAACCTAAACTAGAAACCAAAACAGATACCTAAAACGGAAATGAAAACAAGGTAAAGAAGGAAACATAGATTTATTTATTAATTAGGACATGGGTCCTACACATGGTATCATAGCCATGGTTCCAAATCTGGAACCAGAGGGCTTACTACAACGAAAGGAGAACATGATAAGATGAACTAATTCAAAACATGGTAAGATTAACTAATATCTTTATTAATTTACTCAATTACAATCAATTATACCTAAAATTTATCAATGTACATTTATATTAGTTAAATCATTTTAACTAAGACTTAATTAACTCATTCACCTAGTTTCATATTAATTATACCTTAGTTGTAATTAAACTAATCAACAATTATTATTAAAGATAAGAATAGTCTTATTAACATTAATTAACATTCTTAACACATAATTAATTTAAGGAATCAAATTAATAATATTTTTAATTAGTATTATTAACACCATTAACCTATGATGACGAATTAATTAAACTAACTTATACCATTTACACTTATTAACATTAGTCAACAATATTAACATTAATCGACCATAATTAACATTAATCAACATTACTAACATTAATCGACAATAATTAACATTAATCAACATTACTAACATTAATCGACAATAATTAACATTAATCAACATTATTAACATTAATCGACAATATTTAACACTAATCAACAATATTAACATTATCGACAATATTTAACATTAAGTTACTCATTCAACCTATTCCATTATTTTAATCATTAAATTACGAACTCGACGTATTAATTTAATCTGATGGTTAGATAAGTAGTAATAATGTAATCAATGCTTAATCATTATAGTTCAGTGTTATTTCACACAATTTATAAATATGTAGGTGAGTTATGTAAGCGTAGATACTGCTTACATACCTCGCGTAATTACACTAATAGTACTAAATCACACACATCAATCATAATCACGAAATTTATTGTTTACTAACACATGTTTAAACATAGTTTACAAGGTACAATCTTTTACCTAACTAAATCTTATTATGTTATGAAAATTCATACATTAGTGAGTTACGACACATAATCAATCAAAGGTTTTCAACATACACATTTAAATTACATTTTCTTCCTGACTTCAACCTACACATATCTACCTACATCGTCTACCTAATCACAACTAACTTCCACATCCTATCCTTTCCTCTGTTGGACTACCCTAAAGTGTCAAGCCATGACCAGCTCCAGCTAGAACCCGTAAGCGGAAGTGTTGACTACATCAACCAAGCTTCCCCGGAAGGAAACCACCAGTCAGCATCACACACGTTGGGGAGTGCGTTGTAGCACAACCCTCCCATAACTCTAGGTTTCGAGGATAAACGGTGGGTAAAGCCTTCACACTATGTCCACCCGAAATAATAACTGTGTTGCACCTGTACTCAGTTTGTCATCGTATAGCCAATTTGGGCGGTTGAGTTTCCTGAAACCCTACCCCACCCATACATCATAATAATCAGCGAAAATAAATAATGCATCACTTGCATACCATTTATCTTTCAGAGTCCATGTCCCTGAGGCTCTCCCACCTCGTAGGATCCAGCTATCACTTTAGCCATTTTAACCTGTAAGATAGTCTCTGGCATATGATATATAATATTGTACATAAATCCTTGACATGTACACATACATTTTATCACAATAAAACAATAATCGATTCATTTATTCACCATGCACCTGGCATGACATTCATTCATTCAACATATAAATTTAACGATATCCATGTACCCATCATTCATTAACTAGCATATCTGAGACATAACTAGCACATGATACATACATCCAAAAATGACTATATATCATAACACTAACATCACACACACACATATATATATCTCAGCAAAATAATAGAACCATATGTCCACAGTGTCTTCAAACCGACGAAGTCTCACAATCAAGCAAATACAACATATAATAGTAGTTCAGGCAGTAATGTCAAAACGGGGAGTTACAGGAGACTTCAACCTTATCACTTCTTTGGAAGAAAAAATGGGCGGAAGAAGGATCCTGGGAGCTACAAATGAGGACTTTAGAAACTTCATTGAAGAAAATCATTTGGTGGATACGGAAACTTGGAACGGGTGGTTTACCTGGAACAACAAAAGAGGAGGCGAACATCATGTGGCATCTAGACTCGATCGATTCTTGTTGTCAAAAGACGTGGTTTTGGTAAGGGGTGACTTATCATCCATGGTTCTCCCAACTGTTGGCTCGGATCATTGATCGATATTCCTTGAATGGGATGGTTTAAGCCAACCATTAAGAAAACCATTCATATTCGAGCAATTTTGGCTTGAGCACAAGGACTTCAAACAATTGGTCCATCAATGGTGGGAGGAAATCGATACCCGAATGGATCAAGGATGTACCAGTTCTAGCAGAAACTGAAGGCTCTAAAATCCAAGCTCCATACATAGAACAAAGAAGAATTTGGAAACATATTCCAAGACAAAAAGCACCTTCCGGAGCAACTGGAAGAGATCCAAAGAGAAGGAATGGAAGCAGAAAACATGTGAGAACAACATTCTCGAGAAACTAAAATATATAGAGAAACAAGAGGAGATCTACTGGAAGCATAAATATAGGAACCAATGGCTACAGGAAGGAGAATGCAACACAATTCTTTCACCAATCGACCATTCAAAACAGACAAAGGATAAAGATAAACCTCCTGAAAAAGAATTTGGACAGTATGTGGAAAGCAGGGGGGACTTCAAAGAAGAATTGGTCAGCCATTTTAGGAACATCATGGCAGAGGATATAGTGGACCGATCACAGGACATTGCTCACATAACACAACATATTCCTGCCTTAATATCCCAAATTCGGAATTAAATCTTGATGAGTCCAGTGGAGATTAGAGAGGTGGAAGAGGTTGTTCACCAGATGGCTTCTGGGAAAGGCCCAAGTCCGGATGGCTTCGTGGTGACCTTTTTCACCACTTTTGGGACTTAATTAAGGAGGAATTCTGGTAGATTGTGTAAGACTCCAGGAAAATAAAAGGGCTCTGAAGGTATTCAGCGCCATGTTCCTGACTCTCATCCCCAAAAGTGAATGATTTCACTCACCTGGTAAGTTTATACCAATAGATTTGTGCAATGTTATTTACAAAATTATCACAAAGGTTATTTCAAACATACTAAAGCCGCTCCTCCTGAACCAATATCCCCAAAATAATATGGGTTTGTGGAAGGAAGCCAGATTCTGGTTGGGGTTATTATAGTCCATGGGGTAATTCACTCCCTAAGGGTGACTAAGAAGCTGAGAATGCACTTCTTAAGCTTGATATATCAAAGGCTTAAGATAATATAATTTGGAAACTTATGAGAGAAATGTTAAAAGCTTATGGCTTCAGCCAGGAGTGGATAGATTGGGTGATGAACTTGACATCTTCCGCTTTCTTCTTGATTATTCTCAATGGTTCTCCAACCAAGCCTTTTAGTCCTTCTCGTGGCATAAGACAAGGGGACCCCCTTTCTAATTTCTTGTTTATTCTGATGGTTGAAGGCCTCATAAAAAATTAAATCCATGGTCAACCGCGGGGAGATTAGAGGGTTGAATCTACATGCGGGAGCAGACAGACAAACACATCAATAATTTTTGGATGACACTATGGTCATGGGACACCCATCTGTCTAGGAGGCGAGGGCCATTAGAAAGGGGATCGGCCTCTTCTCTAAGGAATCTGGCTTGGAAATCATTAAGGAAAAATCGCAAATCTATTTCTTCAATGCGCCCATAATCACCCAAAGGAATATCACCCAGATTCTTGGCTTTCAAGGAAGCTCCCTTCCATCCAAATATTTAGGTTCCCCCCGGGCTAAAGGAGTTATCAGGAAAGTCTATTGGGAAGATCTGTTGGATAAGATCAAAAGGAATTTATCAAATTGGACCTTTCACCCCTTAAATTTGGCGAGTAGTCTCACCCTCATTAAATCAGTTCTCCGGGCCATGCCAATTTATCTTTTCTCGGTTATGGCTACTCCAAAGATGGTCCTAAAAGAAATAAGAAATCTCCAACGCCAATACCTATGGAAAATCTCTTCTAATAAGAATAAATGGGCCTTAATCAGTTGGGAGAATCTATGTAAGACTATAATGATCAGAGGTCTGGGGCTAAGGGACCTAGAAAATAATAGTGAGGTGTTAAGAGCCAAAATATGGTGGAATTGGGTAACCCACACCTCAGAGCCATGGGAAAAAATTTGCCATGTTAAGTATGCTCAAGATAAACCAAAGCAAGATCTAATACGCTTCGATCAAGAAAAACCTGGATCTCATCTCTGGAAAACTGCTTAGCACAGCAGACAATTAGTCCAAGATCACAGTTTCTAAGAAATTATAGATGGGGAAGCAGCTGAATTATGTCAGGATTCATGGCAGCAGATGCCAAATATCTCCTTGCAAGTTGATGCCCTGGTAAGCAGGGCCAGATGTCAGGATATGGGAGTCTCAAAAGTTAAACAATATCGATAGGTAACCTTCGAGGAAGATGAGTACCGTATCTGGAATCCACAGGAATGGTGGTCTCAAAGAACCCCGAAAGATGAATGGCCCATAATTTGGGAAGCCATTCAAGAAAGATGTATCAGAGCTCGCAATGGGACAAACAAACTTCAATGGGGATACAAGATGAAAGGAGATTTTAATATCAAAGAGTCCCATTAGATATGGACGGGGAAACGAGAGATCCAGTCGCAGGAAGTCTGAAAAAAAATTGGGAAGAATAACCATTGGCCCAAAGTGGCCATTTTCCTATGGCTTGTGGTGCATAGGAGAATTCTCACTGGATAAAACCTCAAGAAGAAAGGAGTGCTTGGTCACTCCCAATGCACCTTATGTGCTGTTGTGGAAGAGACAATAGATCACCTGTTGGATGGATGCCCCTTTGCGTCCTCTCTTTGGGACAAAGGGGCGGAAATATTCAAATGATTGAACAGAATTAGACAGTCGACGAATGGGACATGAAGGCATTCCAAAATCCCATCATAAATCATATATGGACCATGTTCTTTAGCTTCCTACTGTGGGGAATATGGACATAACCCAATAAACGCATATTTCGGGATAAAATTTCAACCTCCAAGATGGTTTGGGCCAAAATTACTCTCCAAATCCAGGAATTAATCATGATTGGTAATTGGAACAGAAAATACTGGGACATGGATCGCACAGACAAAATAATCCTCGCTACTTGGGGAATTTCTCGGTTCGATCCGATTCTTTGCCTCAGAGCCCCCAAATCAAATTCCCAATCCAGCCCTGCGTGATGGTTCCCCCCCCCAAGGGGGTTTTCAAGATGAATTTCGACAACACTTCCAAAGAGAATCTGGGGTCTACAGGTTTCAGAAGGGTCATAAGGCACCATGAGGGTTAGATTCTAATCATTTTCCTAGGACACATAGGAA
Source organism: Larix kaempferi (assembly GCA_027924585.1). Taxonomy (NCBI): domain Eukaryota; kingdom Viridiplantae; phylum Streptophyta; class Pinopsida; order Pinales; family Pinaceae; genus Larix; species Larix kaempferi. The sequence goes on from BSBM01000008.1 coordinate 8,808,772, forward strand.
ACGATATCGACAACACTGCGGAGTTGGATGGGATGATCTACAGTCTGAATTTGCTGGAGAGAGAAGAATTGGAACCTGTCATCGTGGAGGGGGCTCAAAATTCATCATCCACATGGAAAAAAACTGCAGAGTAGGCAAAAAATATCCAAGGTGGCGGCTAGTTGGAGACTGGAATACACGCTGGAAAAACTCCATTTATCTCTCAATAGACCCCATGCCCGAACTTTCACCCACTTCAAATGGGAGGGTAATGGGGTGGTGTATTACTTAGCAAATGTGGGTGAACAGAAAAGATTCGAGGAAGGGACGGACAGATGGCCCACTTTGAAGACCAAGAATGGTTAGAGCAGTGTGCATAGTTGGCGTGTCTACACATCCTATTTTCAGATGCTGATGGTGGTGACACGTACAATCCTCATGCAAGGATTGAAGCAAACCACGTGCCCAAAGCGACAAACACTCGGAACGACAACAAATCTCCTCTCTCTGGCATCGTGAACATTAATGGGAGGAGTGCACAATTGAATGAAACCCCTAGCTCTTGTGTGAACCATGAAGAGGAAGCAGTACATCCTGGTACCCAACATGCATATGGTTGTCCTTGAGATGACGTGAAAGAATGATGAGAAATCAAGCCAAATCCTGCAGTTTAATGGGAATGTTAATGATCTTATATGGGAAATTATGAGGTTGGTGGATGGAAATACTACATATGTGGAAGGAAAGATCCAGTCTTTTCGCACGTCATCCTGGTTTCTCGTTACCCTAGAATACTAGTGGGCTATAAACATCGTGTTGCAAAGGGTGTGTAAGAAATCCCAACCCTGGTCGATTGAAATGGAAACCAGGGGAAGCAGGCTAGGAGGAGGTAGAAAGGTAAGAAGGAGGCTACGATCCCCGAAGTCACTCAGGAACAGCGACTGGCTAGCCAAGTCACTCATTTCTTCCGTGAAATAATTATGCAGGTTGTTCACGGGGAAATTGAGAAAATAGAGAAGAGTCTGTGGGAACAAGTTAAAGTGCTCAAGATGGAGGATCTCAGGGAAGAACTAGAAAAATGGGTGTAGGATCCTGGCACCACCTTCGACAGAATGTAATCCTATGACTAGGTTCTAGTCACTTACTGGCTGGTGAAGGGGTTGTTATCCCACATCCTAATGGAGAAATCAAATAAATAAGTCAATGAAGAGGAACCAGTTCGTGATTGGAAGGATCACAATATGGACTATAGACTGATGCATCAAAAAATCGATGTTATTGCGAGCAAAATGGGAATTCATTTTCTTCCCCTTTCTAGTTCAAGGCCAAGTAAATCGATTTCCAACTAGGAGGAAGGCAATTTTGGGGGCTGGCACAACAAAAAGGGAGGATACAATCACTACTGTTGGAAGTTCGGGTCTTGGTCTTGGTAGCTCAATCCCTCCCTCCAAGCATTTTAGGGGTGCGAACTCTCCGACGGAGGCTGGACGGGCTTAGGGGTAGGGTTTTTTGTTATTGTTCATGGTATGTATTCATCTTTTTGGGTCTAGGGTAATATTGTTCTGGATAAGTGTCATTGGTCGGCATATAGTTTCTTTCTTGTCTCAGTTTTTAGCTATCTATGTTAAAATTCGATGTCAGTATGAAGGGGTTCTGATGAAAGACCTGGATTTTTGTAAGGTGGCTTATGTTGTGTTTAGTTAGTTAAGAAGAACTCCCAAGGTTATAGTAATATGTGACAATCAGGTCGTCGTGCTATTCAAAGGCCGGCTGGATATACAGTGATGGATGCCATGTAAAAAAAAATTGCAGTAATATAAACTTCTTATTTACAGAAGAAAAAAAAAGAGAAGAAGAAAAGATGTAATTTCAACCATGTTAAGCCCTCCAAACTGGGTGAAATTTTAGAGACCAATTCTTCCATCTTTATAAGATCTTTGGCTTTGCCAAAACTTTTCAAATGTCTTTAAGTATGCTTTGGAAAAACACACTTGAATTTAATTATCCACTTCAAATGGATGAATACATATCTTAATATATGGGGTTCAAGACCTCAATATATGGGATTTAATAGGATTTAATAGGAGAATATCACTTTACATAATATAGATAATTATTTGGATTGAAAAACGCATACTTATACATACATAGATTAATAATATTTAATTAAAAAACATATAATATATTGATAAACTTCTAAAGTTTGGTAAATTTTATCAATTTAATCATATTTTATATAAAATATAGGTGAATTTTTAAGTCAATTAGCTATTTTATAATGATCCAAAAAATAGTTACTTGGTCAAATTTCACCCTTAAAAAATACCCTACATAATAAACGTAAGATAAACAAAAATTCACCTACCAATTAAGTAACTATTAAGGAACAAATAACAACATTTTTGCCTATTTTAAATAATATAAAAATTATATTATATCAACTAAATACTATTGATTCATATTATATCCTCCATATGATAAGGAGTTATAAGTTAGCTTATATATAGATATATATAAACTAAAATTTCTTTATTATTAAAATTTATATTTTAATTTGTATTTTATCATTTTATTACCGTTAGCATAGATCATTTTAATTATGGATCTACCCACAATTGAAAGACATTAAACTCTTTGAGGCACAAATTTCACACTTTAAAAAAGGTTTGCATCTCAAGAGTTAGATTTAAGAACCTTGACTGTTTTATTTCAACGGAACAAAGAAAATAAACACGTTTCTTTCTATCCCAAGGAATTAATGAAAACATAAGTCTTGCAATCTCATGTAGTCCATACAATAGATTCAAAGTACCAAAATAACTATTTCATCAGCACTCTTACAAAAATCCTCCAAAATAATCTGTTTTGCAAACCCTGCATTTGATTAGCCTAAAGGTCTACATCCCAACCAAACTAATAGAAAACTTTTCAAAATACATTATATACAGTCATCCCCTTATTTCAAAAACAAACTATGTGAAAAAGTTTTTTGATTCCTCAGAAATGAGCTCCTTCTCCAGATATTCTTCAATGTACAGAGTTCCCTCAAGAACATCAATGGCCCTTTTGTAATTTCATCGGCATTGGAGTTGAAATCCCTATAGGTGTGGCTAATAGAAAAATCCAGAAAAGAGGGAATAAGTATGGAAATTCTATGACACCATTAATCCAATAAAAGGACCTACAGCTTTGTCAAACCTTTTCCCAAATTTATAATGACTTGTGAGTCATTGATTACCTGTAAAGACACAATTCCATTAAACAAAGCAAATTGTAGGAGTCCCCATGGAGCCAACATCTCTGCTCTAGAATTTGTGCCCAATCCACAACTCATCCATAACCTGAAGTTACGGTCTTCATTAATTCGTAGGTACATCCTTGCACCATAGATTCCCATTTGAGTTGCACCATCGAAGTATCCAATAGTTGAATGAAATGAAATAGTAGGAGCAATTCTCAACCTTGTCTTCTTGATTTCACCCTCTTTATAATATTCATTATACAGGCCCAAAGTTTTCAAGTTGTTGTTATCAACATTGGGAATTTTATTTTCAAATATAACATAATTTCTAGATTTCCAAATCCCCAACATATAAATATTAAAAGAAGCTTGTAATTGTGGACTTTACCAATCCAATTCCTAAAATTTTCTTCAATAGAGAATGTACCCCACTCCTGGTTGATCTGCAATTCTTCTAAAATGACCTTCCAAATATTTTTGCTATATGCACATTGAACCATGAGGTGAAGAATAGATCCACCCTCCCTTTTGTAAAGAACACGGAAGTTTGGACCTGTCCAACCCCTTCTTATAAGATTATCCCATGTTAAAATGCAATTTTCTAAACATAACCAGAAAAACATTTAAGCTTCATAGGGAAGTTCCACTTCCATAGTTGTACATACAACCATTTTAACTCACCATTAAAATTTTGTTGGGAAATAGCAATATAGGCATCTTTGGCATTCACTGGACCCGAAGATTTATTCCATGCCCATACTAAAGGGTCGTCCTCCATTTTTAATATGATCCCTGCTCTAGATAAAGTACTTATATGTGCATTCCATTCAATTGCACATCGACCCTGCATACCCAAATCATCAACAAGCATCCAATAAGAATTTGAAGCTCTCAGCCATATAGGTCTCTTCTAATATGATCAAGCGTACAAAATCCAAATTCTGCAATATATTCCAAAAGAGGGGTGGAGAGGATAGAGGATTCCTCCCCACCAATAAATGGATCAACACCAATAAGAATATGAGACCCATTTCCAGTTCTCCAAGATAACCATTTTTTCAGCCAAGGAAGAGCCCTTACAAACGCATTCCAGAAGTTAGAAACCCCCTTTGTTGATTTATTGGGATTCCTAAGCCAATGTACAACATAACTTTCTTTTAAGTATTTAGCTTTAAGTACATCACTCCAGCGACCTGTACCAAATATGCCACGCCAAAAGCTCTTCAAGCATAAAGCCTAAGTGAACCAGTATAAATTTTTGATATCCCATCCTCCCATAGTCTTAAAGCAGACTCTTAAGGGGAACTCATTTGGCGTAGTCTATTTATTCTACGTTTTCAACTTTTTATTAGCATATTTTTCGTCTTATTTTGTTCAAAGTCCGATTGGAAATCTTTAAAAAATCTTAGAATCACATATATTAGCTATAGAAATTGCATAATTTGGGTGCCATGGAGGTATTAGAGGGTGTTTTTTTTTACTGGAAACCCACCATAAAGTCCAAAACTTAGAATAAATAGACCACTCCACCACTCCAGTCATTTTTACTTGCATCACTTTTACTCATTTTGATAAGACCATATAGTTATAATGCACCTAATTATTATATGGGACGTATAGTTGTAAATGCACCTAATTACTTTATGGGACATAGTTGTATTATGCATCTAATTATATCACGTAAGTATAATTGTAAGTGCACCTAATTATTCTTTATCCAATGATCATGATGTACAAACTCATTAACTATAAATAACAAAGAAAAGTACTAAAAAAATTGAAACATTTTCAAGTAGAGAAATGCCAACTATTACAAAGAATCAAAGTATGACCAGAATTATTATTTCTAAGCATTGTTATTATTATTATTATTTTATTTTTAGTTTTATAAAATATTATATTTAATCAATACATTGAAATAAATATCACAATATTTTTAAAATTAAGATATAAAAATTGATATAATTATATTTATGTTTTTCAATTTAATATTTTTTATTTTTAATCATGCTTTTATATAATTTTTAAAATCAACGCCCAACGTGTGATAAATATGAAACTATGTCATCCAAAGCACCTCTCCATACACTTAACTATCTAATAACAATTTTTAAATAATTTAATTATTTAAAAATTATTTATTATCTCATTTGCATTTTTTGTCCCGTGCGTATAACAGCTTTTAAATTACAAAAGTCCAAATTTCTTTAAAGGAAATGCTATACACATTTGAAGATCGAATTTGTTTCGTGGATATGATGTAATCATTAACAAGTCACTTTCACATGAAATCAGCACTAAACCATTTTTGCCCATATATTTCAAATTTTGACTTGTATTCATCGACCAAGTTGTTTTGTTTCCACCTTGTTTTCATGTGTTATTTTGTTTCCACCTTGTTTTCATGTCAAATTTGACAAACATTCAAGTAAGCGAAACTTTAATGACATAAGCCATGTATTGTCATGAAATTAATTAGCTAAATAATTAACAACCGAATCCAAATAAAAAAGTGCACTTAGGTAACCAGTGGGCCGTCTTCTCATTGAAAATTGATGACATGGGATTTTACAGTATGCTGCCCCCCTACAGTTACAGAGGTTCCGAGGGAGACGAAGCATATCCTTTGAGAAAAGAAAACCTATCGATAAATACAATAGTCTAAAGTGGCAGAAACAATGAATCGCTAATGTAATTTATATATGACAGTAAATTGTCACTGGTAATGACACATTGGAAAGGAAAAATAATAACTGATATTCCAGTAATTATCTTGACTGGAAGTTGAGCTTCTTGATGGAGAAGGCGAAGATGAATGCGAAGAGAACGCTCCATCCTGCTGTCATAACTGCAACAGGTCCCAAAAAGCTATGTTTGAATCCAAAATAACTTCTGAGAAACTCATTCAATGGCTGTGTAGTTCCGTCTGTTCTATTCATGGGCGTAACATAATCCCCGAACTGTGATGCTATCAAACCGTACAGAGTCCATGCAACAGGGCATGCCCAGTAATACCATCTCCACCATACCGGAATTTTCTGCAATCATTCAAATTTATTAATTAGTAGAGATCTTAATTGAATTGAATCCTGACAAATAAAAAGTAATTGAATACGTAAGCAATATTTGTTCTGCTATGTTTTCTTATGGTTGTATATTTTCAGATACACACACAGTTGTATGGGCAAATCTTAATTGGATGTACAACTTTGCAATACATGGCGATAGTGATGGAATTTTGATCTTTTCTTAAGTTCTAAGCAAACAAGTTACATCAATGGACTTGGTACAGTTGGCTGGTAATAAATTTGTCATAATGATAGAATTTTGATGTTTTTTATGGTTTTGAGTGAACATATTATGTCAGATCAGATTTCCAGAATAGGAATATATGACCAATTAAGATCATGAAAGCTCACCGGTCGAGGAATTATGAAACCGCAGAAAAGCATCCAGATGGAATAGAAAGCCGAGGACACAATGGCAGCAATGTTCACATTGGGAGTCAGAGCTACCGTCATCATTCCATAGTATGTGTAGTACAAAAATGTAAAGAACATGAAGAAGAAAAACCACAGGAACTTGGTTGCCTTCCACTCGAAGTCGATCATTGCATACACGATTACTCCATACACCGCCGCTTGAACAAAGACGTATGGCACTTCGATCAGTACCTGCATAACATTATTATTGAACCATGACCACATTCCAATTAGTGATGAAAAAAGGTTTGAAAAAGCTTATTGGCATTGATGGGTGGTGTTAAATTAAAAACCAGAAGAAGTAAAAAAGTTATAGGCGTTAATGGGGGGATGATATTAGGGGTTTACCTGAGCGAGGGCATAAGGAAGGGCCGAGTACATCCCTGCTGCCTTTTCTCTGTAGAAAACTGTCCTTTCAACATCCACCACAGGCTGGACTGAAGAAGCATTGTTCACACCAATGAATAGCACCGCCGCAAACATCGACCCCATAGCATTCAAAACCTTTTGTTGCTCCGTTCTGCAGTCATGCATTCACATTACAAATTAAAAAATATAATATTGCCTCATTCAAACGATACCAAGCATCAAGATGTTTGTAAAGGCCGCAAGGTATAGTTTCTTACATCTTTTGACCCATTCTCCAAAAGATGGTGCCGAAAAGCACAGCAGTGACCAGAGTGAAAAAGAAACGGACAGCATTGTACTCGGGATTTCTCCAGTATGACCAGTGCTGCTTCCACAAACAGGCCAAGGACTGAATTGCAAAGGATTGTGAAAATTCGGTTTCGAAGTAGATATCTTTAGTTCCTGGAGCCGGTACGCCGAGTTCCTTGATCAGAGCTTCATTTCGCCTGTGCAAAATCAGTTCATGTTAAGTTTGCATCACTCGGCAGTGGTAATATGTGGTAACATGGAGAGGCAAAAATATAAGCCGAAATAAACGTTTAAATGCTTATTTGTTCAATAAGAACAAATTGAATATAATGACTTACTGGTAGAGGGATGAATTCCTGTATACTTCTGCAAAATCGACTCCAAGACGCAATTCTGCGCCAACAGAAGACGCTTCAAGCATCCAAGTTGCAGGGTTGTATCCATGGGTGATTTTGGGAACGCCTGGAATGGCCTCAAAGTAGTCGATCAGTGATTGGGAATGGCGGCCAAGAGGACCAACGTATATCATCTGTCCTCCTCGCTTCATCAACACAAGCTGCAAATTTTGCAATTGATTTCTTGTTATTACCAGTTAAACAATTGAGTTTCATAGGCATCATGAAAGATTTCATTTAGGTATAAAGGTTTGAGTAGTTTATATAATTTGTTAAATTTGAAGAAAAAAACACCAAAATGTAGCTGAAATACCTTTAAAATAAATGACATTGTTTTATTTTTTGGTGCTGCGAGTTTCTTAATACATACCTCATCAAAAGCCTCGAAGATATCAATGCTGGGTTGATGAATAGTGCACACAACAGTTCGGCCTGTATCCACAGTGTTTCGGACAGTCCTCATCACAATAGCAGCAGCTCTCGCATCCAGTCCTGATGTTGGCTCGTCCATGAAGATTATTGACGGATTTGCAACCAATTCAACTGCTATTGTCAATCTCTTACGTTGTTCCGTGGACAGGCCATTCACTCCAGGAAGACCGACCAGGGCTTGTCTCAGGTTATTCAGCTCCACAAGATCCATAACTTCCTCCACAAACGTCTGTTAATGTTCAAATACAACACCCATGAGTTTATTTAGACTCCTCATTTCAACATAAACACACTTGATCATGCTGTTGAAGTAGAGATTTGACGATATAAAAAAAGGCATTACCTTTCTTAACTCAGTATCGACTTCGGCCGGAAGACGAAGCCAGGCAGAGTATACGAGAGACTCATAAACAGTAACAAAAGGAGAATGGATATCAGTTTGTTCGCAGTAACCAGAGATGCGAGCAAAGGTTTCTTGTTTCTTGGGATAACCGGAGATTGTGATAGACCCTTCTATGTATCCACCAGTTTTCCTTCCTGCAAGAACATCCATTAGGGTTGTTTTTCCAGCCCCACTCACACCCATTAAACAGGTGAGCACGCCAGGCCTGAATGTCCCACTCGTTCCACGCAATAACTGGAGTCTACTTTCTTCAACTCCTTGCTGCTTCATTTCCTGCAAAGTGTACACCATTATTAATTACTGACAAGCTTTAAAATCAAATTATAACACCATTACAATGGAGGATAGTAAGGATTTACAATATTTGCTTACAGTAATTAATTCAAAGAGATGGGATGATTAACATACCGGGGGCATGTCTACAAAATAATTGACATTGTCAAAGGCCATCGCCAAAGGTTGAAAAGGTAAAACCATTCCTTTCTTTCCAGATGCACGAATAGAATCTGAAATATTGCTATTTCGTCCTCGTTGTGAACTTGCCCGTGAACTTGCCCTGACAGAATCTTCAAAAAAATTACTACATTAGTTTTAAAGAATTTTATGGCAAGTATTTCACCATATGAAATTGAAAGTTAATATTCTTTGCAGAATTTGTTCATATCATTCATACCAGAAGCTTGAATTTCTTCATGGCTTTCTCCGGACATCGTCTGCATTTCATTTGTATTGTTTCTTTGGACAACGCCGGTTTGAGCTGCTTGCTTTTGTTTCAAATCATCTTCAGAAATTAATGCCTGGGGCTTTCCTAGAGCTGGAAAATGGAAAAGGAACATTGTGAATTATATTTTATAAATATGAATTCCTCTCCAAAGGCAAAGAGTAATACTGAAATCATCCAAATCATGTTTAAAAGTTAAAGGGACTCACGATCTAGATAATGCAATGCCAACGTGTAGAGGAAGTTAAATAAAATATTGAATCCCACCATGGCTCCAATAGAAAGCCAATACCAGTAGCTCTTCGCAAAAAGCCCGCGAGATTCCAATAAATTGACGCCAACGTTATCACCTGGCTGTAACAATTTAAGAAACAAAATCATTATTTCCTTCTATTACAGGAGAGATTTTCATTTGCAAATTCATCTAGTCTGTAATTTACTCACCTTTTGCCATCTTCTTGCCAAGAACTCGTTTACTGCAATTCCATTTTGAGCATACATGAGAGGAGAAATCCAGTAGCCCCATATCCACCATCCTTTAATATCATCTGCAATGGGCAATCATGAACACCAAACATTAGTAGCTATTAATTGGCTTGCATAGCTTAGCTATTAGATTTGAGCTTGAGATTTTGTATACCTCTGGTTATGATGAATCCTCCGAGAACGAGTATGATCAAGAGGGCAAACGAACCGAAAGTGTTAGCCACTATCCGATTGCGTCCCACAGCAGCTATAAAGCGAAAAAGACCTAAAGACATCTGATGGACTGTGAAGAACAGAACAAATTGTCGGAAAAATCTGCAGGGGAAGAGAATACCCAGGAAACTTGACATTAGATTTGAGCATTAAGAATCACAATAATCAGAGCATAGGAAAGTGGGTCTTCAAGGGCCATCAGACCATACCTCTGAGGATTTGGGGCAAAACCTATGGTATAATATGTGATAATGATCCACAGCACAGACTCCAACAGGGAAAGAGGAATTCTCATAATCCATGTCGGAAGCGAATAAGCCCAGGCTGGGTAGAACTTGAAATCTCTTTGCTTGTAAAACACTGGAAGCTTGTCAATTGTCATCGACAATTCTGCCATGCCATTGAACATCACCACCACTAGACCAAAGAAAAGCGCTCCAAAGTAAATGCCTCCGTCGCCCAGATTTCTGTGATGCATATTGGTACGGAAAAAGACGCTCATGGCAATAGAAGCAATGACAAATATCTGTCCAAGCGTAAAATCATAATTACCTTTAGATATATCCCAAATAAACATAGTAAAGTTTAGAATATGTAATCTGATAGACGGTTTGCATAAGATTATAAAAAAAATAGCTATAACTAAATGAAAATCGATTTCATAAAACCAGGTGTATTTGTCTGAAAGTACAAAATTTACAATAAAACAAAAACCAGTTTGAAATTACTAAACATCTGCAACAAAACATCCAACAGTTTTGAAAAGAAAAATCCAACAATGAAGTATCTTAACCTGAACAGTTTTGAAGATATAGACAAACGAACTTCTCTTCATGAGCAAAACTTCTCTATCAAAGCAAGCTCTGAAAAGTTCCATTTTGCTCAAACCGTATTCCTCTGTTGTCAGAGCCGCGGGATGGGATTTCTTCTTATCGTATGGAATAGATAACTCTGAATTCAATGCGGTACCAATGTGAAATGACTGGAATGCATCTGCAAACTCCTTCACTGGAACATAACGGTACGTTTGCCTTCTGTTTGCCCAGTACTGCTCTTGATCTTTGAGAGAAGTCACCTGTTCAATCGATTCAACACAATAAAATGATATTAATCAGATACACTCATCTTAATGTCGCAGCCGACAAAGAAATTTTTGAAGGAAGACCAAAAAATAACGCACCTCCTGCAAGAAATCTGCAACACCTTTCCTCTCAGGGCATTTAAATCCCATGGACTCGAAGAACTCGAGAATGTTTTCTCGCTGACCCTGATAAATAATGTGACCTTCCGAAAGTAGAATGACATCGTCGAAGAGATCGAAGGTTTCAGGGGCAGGTTGCAGGAGTGAAACCACCATCGTCGACATGAAAACATGGACAACTTGGCGTAGGCATCGAACAATCTGGTATGTTGTAGCGCTGTCCAGACCAGTGGAAATCTCGTCCATGAACAGGGCTTTCGAAGCTCCAACAATCATTTCCCCAGTTGTAACTCTTTTCTTCTGCCCTCCAGAAATGCCTCTATGCATTGCATCTCCTACTAGTGTGTCGGCGCATATGTCCAGCCCCAAGATCTGATCCAACCATCAACAGCAACACAAAGATTGATGGTTCATCCAAAGAAAATTGAATTCGAGACGTTTCTTTTGAGTCGTGGGCTAAAGTTCAACTAAAAGGCCTTTTTTTTCACACTTTTTTGGGCCTGAATTTAGATTTTACAGTTTCTAACATTTTGATACTGCAATCTTAACAATTTTAAACTGCTATGCTAATAAATGTTAAAATTGCAATCTGAGCAAAACACTAATCACAAATCTTTATTCAACCAGATTCTAATGAAAGGAGGATTTTTAGTTAACAGGAACAACACCATTAGAGATAAAGCAGGTATAAAAAAATACCTTCAAAACATAGTCCGTAATCATGTTGGCCTTCTGGCCCTCTAATGCAGTGGCCTGCACAAGAAAATATTCAACCATTCTCAGTAAATTCATTGAAATTCATTTAATCCTAATCGATTTCAAAACAGCTGCCTGTGCTGTACCTTCATAAAGACATCTATATCGGGATCTGGTTTGATTCCTCCATCCTTTTCTCTCCTCACAAGTTCAGTCAATACGTCTACAGAAAAGAAGATAGCCGGTTAATCCAACTGACTTAAAAAACTAAAGTAGCTTCGGATTGAATATGATCCAGAAAGAGAAAAAGCATCCATACCATATCTCGACCCGACGCCCTGGCACCGTGCAGAGAAATCTAAGGTTTCTCTCACCGTCATTTCACCAATGTGCAAGTCATTTTGACTTATGTAAGCGGATGTTCTCTGTGGCACGAATTCATCCATGGTATGTCCATTGTATTTTACTCCACCTGTAACCTGCACCCGGACGAGATGGTTAGACCATGCCAGAGCATTGCTTCTCTGTTTCTATTGTCGCATTCAAAGAAATTATGTGCATTTTACAGAAGTATGGAAAGAGAGGTGTTAAAACAGAAAAAATAAAAAATATTCAGTTTGAGTGAGATGTATAATATTCAAGAAAAAAGCTTATTGATCTTCAAAGATCAAAATATTTGAATGTGAATTTATTTTTTATTTTCTAACTGATAAAATTTATTAAAGAAACTAACCTAATATATTATAAATCTGAAACTAAGATAGATCTTTCAAGGCAGATTTAAATAAGTTTGATCTAATTCATTAATTTTCAGCTTAAGAGAACTTAAATGCGTACTTTGAGACTTTTCTCCAGTTTTCCCGCAAGAGCCATGAGCAAAGTAGTCTTGCCCGAGGCTGGCGGTCCAAGGAGAAGGGTCATCCTGTCAAATTTAATGAAAGCTTCAAAGGGTTAAAGACTTGCAAGCAGGATTTTTTGATTAAATTTCAGTCATATTTATTTACTGGTAAAGAATCATGCGATTTCGGTATGAAATTGGCAGAAATTTAAGAATGAAATTCGGTTTACCTGCCGGGCTTGATGATGCCACTGACATCATGGAGAATTGTCATGGTTGCCTTGTTGCTCTTGTACAAATGAAGCGAACCAAGAACTGCCTGAAAATCAAGATAAAGAATATACGTTTAGAAAAAGAAAAAGAAAAGAGCCTATTAAAATGTATAAAGATAGTTCATTTCGGATGCAAACACTACCTCGATCATGTTGACGGTGTAGTTGGTAAGAGTGGGCAGCGCTCTGCCACCTACGTAGGCATTCGCATCGATGTTCAAATGTTCGTAGCGAACTTCGATCTCTGGCAAAACGATGCCAACACTGCAGTATTCCAAATAAAAAAAATTCCACCAATGTTAATCCAGGCGAAGCGAAGCTAAGCTAGAGAATCCCAGATCTGAGTTCTGTAAAAGATAACATAGAGAGCTTTATATGAGAAGCATCTTAAACCTGTCAATCCTCTTTCGAAGCTTGTTAAGAAAGCGTTCATTATCCTCGTCTGCAACTTTGACGAGCCTCTCCATCAACTGTTGGCGGGTCTCGAGTTCGATACCCCGAACGTCAATCTGATTGTGATCGATATCCCCTTTGTCATGTACATTTGCAAGAATCGCAGTTCTTAACCGGTCGTAAGTGGGGAGCTTTTCAATGGCCGCCCATTTGAGCGCTTCCTCGTCATTCTGGCGTTGTCGAGTACTGGATGATTTGGAGAAAACGCTGTCGGATCGTTCGAACAATCTGGTACTCGCTGAACGCAGACTGCCTGTCCATGTTTTATCATCAGGCTCATGCTCGGTGATGGACGAACTCATATTTTAGCCTTTCCAGAGAATCCAGATCCAATCAATAATAAGGTCCAACAATTTGTTGTTGCACTTAGATTTTCAGGCCCTGTGAATGAATCCCCTGTGAGATCTTCTGTAAAAATAGCTTGAGAACCCAACCCGTGCTGATGCTATCAGAAGCTTAATGGGTTGTTACGAGTAACACTCAAATTTATATAGAGAAACGGTAGGAAGAAAAAGATCGCATGTGTTCATTTGACTTCCCAACAAGCGAACATTCCATGGCAATGCTCAGATCATCTCTGTTACTTGTCGCACAAGGAACGCTCCATCAATTTTTTTATCGCCGTTGGGCCTGTCAGTTCTTCATTGCTGGTTGGGAGTTGAAGATTAAATAAAAGTAGGCTTCTAGATGGGTCACATTCAACATTGTCGGTTGTTCATGTGGACACGCGCTATTCGATCAAGAAGGAGGCAATTTTCAATATTTTAGGTCAAATCGGACTATTTGGGATTTAGATCTGCCTTTTCAGCGGATGCTTGTGAATCATGATCGCCGCCCCTCTTTGATCGTGTACTCCGTAACTACCTACACATAGGACGAGAGGACAGACGTGTGGTGTGTAGACTCCTTTTTGCTTTCGTTCAGCTTATTACTATATTTTTATGGATTAATCTATGGTTTGGATTTTTAGGTGGGTTTAGGTAAATTTGTAATTAGATGCGGGATTAATATAGCTAAGATTAGAAAAAATTCTTATGACTTCTGATGAGTTTTATAGTGAAACACTGGGTTGATCTATAAGGGTTAGGGTTTGCTATCTTTGTGGGACTATGAAAGTTGAGAATGAAAATCACTTTCTTTTAGACTGCCCTACCTACACCAACATTAGATATACAATATAAATCTTTCTAATCTCCTAACTTGCCAAAACTATAATAAGCTAGAAAAACTTCTCACCAAGTTTTTTGAGCACCTAAACAAAATTTTAAAACAAACCAAATAATACTCTACTTAAAGTCGAATAAACCAAAGTTAATCTCAGAGTAGACTTTAATCATCAACATCATCATCATCAAATTTGTTTTTGATAAATTTCAAACTTAAAAGTATTTAAATTTACTTTTTTTTGAATTCATAAATAAATTCCACATTTTCAAATACCCTAATAAATCGAGATTAATTAATTTCGATAATTAATGTATTTAATTTTAAATTTTTTTATAAACAAAACAAAACTACTAAAAAAGTTAATTTCGAAACCTAAAATATTTAAACCACTCCTATTTTTATTACTCGCACCGGTCGATCAGCTTTTTCCACAGTTCCAAACTTAGGCGGTTGCTTTATTATTTTCCGCGTACATGTGAACTGACCAGCTGGGATTTCTTAGTTGGCGAGCAGCCGACCATTCACACCAACCTGCCTTCCCTTCTAGAAGGAGATATAAAAAGCTCCGCGAATTTGTAAATGGTCTAGTCCAAATTCAATGCGTAGAGAAGTTTGATATGGACCACGGGAGGAGCGGCTTTAGTATGTTTGGAATAACCTTTGTGATAATTTTGTAAATAACATTGCACAAATATATTGGTATAAACTTACCAGGTGAGTGCAATCCTTCACTTTTGGGGATGAGAGTCAGGAACATTGAGTTGAATGCCTTCAGAGCCCCTTTATTTTCATGGAGTCTTACACAATCTGCCAGAATTCCTCCTTAATTAAGTCCCAAAAGTGGTGAAAAAGGTCATCATGAAGCCATCCGGACTTGGGCCTTTCCCAGAAGCCATCTGGTGAACAACCTCTTTCACCTCTCTAATCTCCACTGGACTCATTAAGATTTAATTCCGACTTTGGGATATTAAGGCAGGAATATGTTGTGTTATGCGAGCAATGTCCTGTGACCGGTCCACTCTATCCTCTGCCACGATTTTTCTAAAATGGCTAAAGTGATAGCTGGATCCTATGAGGTGGGAGAGCCTCGGGGACATGGACTCTGAAAGATAAATGGTATGCAAGTGATACATTATTTATTTTCGCTAATTATTATGATGTATGGGAGGGGTAGGTTTTCAGGAAACTCAACCGCCCAAATTGGTTATATGATGACAAACTGAGTATAGGTGCAATGCAGTTATAATGTCAAGTAGACATAGTGTGGAGGCTTTACCCATCATTTATCCCCGAAACCTAGAGTCATGGGAGGGCTGTGCTACAGCGCACTCCCTAAGGTGTGTGATGATGACTAGTGGTTTCCTGCTGAGGAAGCTTGGTCGATGTAGTCGACCCTTCCGCTTATGAGTTCTAGCTAGAGCCAATCATGGCTTGACACTTCAGGGTAGTCCAATAGAGGAAAGGATAGGATGTGGAAGTTAGTTATGATTAGGTAGATGATGTAGGTAGATAGGTGTAGCTTGAAGTCGGGAAGAAAATGTTATCTAATTGTGTATGTTGAAAACCTTTGATTGATTATGTGTCGTAACTCAGTAATGTATGAATTTTCATAACATAATAAGATGTAGTTAGGTAAAAGATTGTACCTTGTAAACTATGTTTAAACCTGTGTCAATGAACAATAAATTTCATGATTATGATTGATGTGTGTGATTTAGTACTATTAGTGTACTTACAGGAGGTATGTAAGCAATAGCTATGCTTACATAACTCACCTACGTATTTATAAATTGCGTGAAATAACACTGAACTATAATGATTAGGCATTAATTACATTATTACTACTTATCTAACCATGACATTAAATTAATACATCAAGTTAGTAATTTAATGATTAAAATAATGGAATAGGTCAAATGAGTAACTTAATGTTAAATATTGTCAATACTGTTAATATTGATGATTAATGTTAAATATTGTCGATTAATGTTAATAATGTTGATTAAAGTTAATTATTGTCAATTAATGTTAATATGTTGATCAATGTTAATTATTATCGATTAATGTTAATAATGTTCATTAATGTTAATTATTGTCGATTAATGTTAGTAAAGTTGATTAATGTTAATTATTGTCGATTAATGTCAGTAATGTTGATTAATGTTAATTATCGTTGATTAATGTTAATATTGTTGACAAATGTTAATAAGTGTAAATGGTATAAGTTAGTTTAATTAATTCGTCATCATAGGTTAATGGTGTTAATAATACTAATTAAAAATATTATTAACTTGATTGCTTAAATTAATTATGTGTTAAGAATATTAATTAATGTTAATAAGACTATTCTTATTTATAGTAATAATTGTTGATTAGTTTAATTACAACTAAGATATAATTAATATGAAACTAGGTGAATGAGTTAATTAAGTCTTAGTTAAAATAATTTAATTAATATAAATATACATTGATCAATTTTAGGTATAATTAATTGTAATTGAGTAAATTAATAAAGATATTAGTTATACTTTAGGAACTCGGATTAAAATGTTCACTATTAGGAATTTGGTGAATATGTAAATGTGTGGATATTATATTATTATTATCATGGATATAATGAAATTTGGAATTTATTATACATTAATAAAAGGTTCTGACAGATTTAATGTGGTGACAGGGCGGTGAAACCCCGTAAATAAATTATGTTGACTATACATAGGGAATTAGCCCCAAGTATTTAAAGGATGATAATTATTAATTGAATTAGTAAACAAATTAATTAATTAAATAGTGAAGTGTTGAGTATTATTGAATGGATCATGTCTCGAGGGAGGAAAAAGGAAACAAGGACTGACATAGTGGTTAGAACTTTTATGATGAGGATAGGGATAGTAATGGATGGATAAGAGTCGGCAAAGGAAGGGGGAATAAGGTCGGGAGGAGAAGGGGGAGAAGGGATCTTCTTCACCTTGAGATATTTGACATAGGAAATTGAGCAGAGATAGAAATTAGAGAGTAGAAAAAAAGTGGGTTCTTGTTGAAGAATTTGCAGAGGGATAGAACTGGTTGGCTTGTACTCGGTTTGGGATCGGGGGTCCAAAGGGGTAACTTTGGAGCTTGGTGGTCAACGAGACCTCGTCAGTTGGCAGGGTGGAATACGTGTCTGGTCGGTTGAGTTTTGAGGGTTTGGGAAGGCTTGGGTTGCAGGGCATACAGCATACAGTAGGGAAAAAGGGAGTAGCAAAATGGTATCTACTATCTATTTACAGGTACTTATCCTACAGGTATACAAATCAATTTCTAACCTTGTACATCTTTGTTTTAAAGTTATTTTTATAAAATGATATATTTTCTCTTACTCCTACACAGTTAGTAATTGTTAGAAGTAGATAAAACAATAAAAATTATTTACAACCTACAAAATGTAAATGTGATATATTGTTTTACAAGCATGACATTTAAACCTAAACTAGAAACCAAAACAAATATCTAAAACGGAAATGAAAACAAGGTGAAGAAGGAAACATAGATTTATTTATTAATTAGGACATGGGTCCTACACATGGTATCAGAGGGCTTATTACAACGAAAGGAGAACATGATAAGATGAACTAATTCAAAACATGGTAAGATTAACTAATATCTTTATTAATTTACTCAATTACAATTAATTATACCTAAAATTTGTCAATGTACATTTATATTAATTAAATCATTTTAACTAAGACTTAATTAACTCATTCACCTAGTTTCATATTAATTATACCTTAGTTGTAATTAAACTAATCAACAATTATTATTAAAGATAAGAATAGTCTTATTAACATTAATTAACATCCTTAACACATAATTAATTTAAGGAATCAAGTTAATAATATTTTTAATTAGTATTTTTAACACCATTCACCTATGATGACGAATTAATTAAACTAACTTATACCATTTACACTTATTAACATTAGTCAACAATATTAATATTAATCGACCATAATTAACATTAATCAACATTACTAACATTAATCGACAATAATTAACATTAATCAACATTACTAACATTAATCGACAATAATTAACATTAATCAACATTATTAACATTAATCGACAATAATTAACATTAATCAACATTATTAACATTATTAACAGTAATTGACAATATTTAACATTAATCAACAATATTAACATTATTGACAATATTTAACATTAAGTTACTCATTCGACCTATTCCATTATTTTAATCATTAAATTACTAACTCGACGTATTAATTTAATCTCATGGTAAGATAAGTAGTAATAATGTAATTAATGCCTAATCATTATAGTTCAGTGTTATTTCATGCAATTTATAAATATGTAGGCGAGTTATGTAAGCGTAGCTACTGCTTACATACCTCGCGTAATTACACTAACAGTACTAAATCACACACATCAATCATAATCATGAAATTTATTTTTTACTGACACAGGTTTAAAAATAGTTTACAAGGTACAATCTTTTACCTAACTACATATTATTATGTTATGAAAATTCATACATTACTGAGTTATGACACATAATCAATCAAAGGTTTTCAACATACACTGTTAAATAACATTTTCTTCCCGACTTCAACCTACACCTATCTACCTACATTGTCTACCTAATCACAACTAACTTCCACATCCTATCCTTTCCTCTGTTAGACTACCCTAAAGTGTCAAGCCATGACCAGCTCCAGCTAGAACCCGTAAGCGGAAGTGTCGACTACATCGACCAAGCTTCCCCGGAAGGAAACCACCAGTCAGCATCACACACCTTTTGGGGTGCACTGTAGCACAACCCTCCCATGACTCTAGGTTTTGGGGATAAATGGTGGGTAAAGCCTCCACACTATGTCTACCTGACATTATAACTACATTGCACCTATACTCAGTTTGTCATCATATAACCAATTTGGGCGGTTGAGTTTCCTGAAACCCTACCCCACCCATACATCATAATAATTAGCGAAAATAAATAATGCATCACTTGCATACCATTTATCTTTCAGAGTCCATGTCCCCGAGGCTCTCCCACCTCATAGGATCCAGCTATCACTTTAGCCATTTTAGGAAAATCGTGGCAGAGGATAGAGTGGACCGGTCACAGGACATTGCTCGCATAACACAACATATTCCTGCCTTAATATCCCAAAGTCGGAATTAAATCTTGATGAGTCCAGTGGAGATTAGAGAGGTGAAAGAGGTTGTTCACTAGATGGCTTCTGGGAAAGGCCCAAGTTCGGATGGCTTCATCATGACCTTTTTCACCACTTTTGGGACTTAATTAAGGAGGAATTCTGGCAGATTGTGTAAGAGTCCATGAAAATAAAGGGGCTCTAAAGGCATTCAACTCAATGTTCCTGACTCTCATCCCCAAAAGTGAAGGATTGCACTCACCTGGTAAGTTTATACCAATATATTTGTGCAATGTTATTTACAAAATTATCACAAAGGTTATTGCAAACATACTAAAGCCGCTACTCCCGAACCAATATCCCCGAAAAAATATGGGTTTGCGGAAGGAAGGCAGATTCTCGATGGGGTTATTCTAGTCCAGGGGGTAATTCACTCCCTAAGGGTGACTAAGAAGCCGATAATGCACTTCTTAAGCTTGATATATCAAAGGTTTACGATAATATAATCTCGAAATTTATGAGAGAAATGTTAAAAGCATATGGCTTCAGCCAGGAGTGGATAGATTGGGTGACAAACTTGACATCGTCCGCTTTCTTCTCGATTATTCTCAATGGTTCTCCCACCAAGCCTTTTAGTCCTTCTCGTGGCATAAGACAAGGGGACCCCCTTTCTCATTTCTTGTTTATTCTGATGGATGAAGGCCTCATAAAAAATTAAATCCATGGTCAACCGCAGGGATATTAGAGGGTTGAATCTACATGCGGGAATAGAAAGACAAACTCGTCGACAATTTTTGGATGACACTATGGTCGTGGGACACCCATCTGTTTAGGAGGCGAGGGCCATTAGAAAGGGGATCATCCTCTTCTCTAAGGAATCTGGCTTGGAAATCATTAAGGAAAAATCGCAAATCTATTTCTTTAGGGCACCCATAATCACCCAAAGGAATATCACCCGGATTCTTGGCTTTCAAGGAATCTCCCTTCCGTCCAAATATTTAGGTTCCCCCCTCGCTAAAGGAGTTATCAGGAAATTCTATTGGGAAGATCTGTTGGATAAGATCAAAAGGAATTTATCAAATTGGACCTTTCACCCCTTAAATTTGGCAAGCAGTGTCACCCTCATTAAATTAGTTCTCTGGGCCATGTCAATTTATCTTTTCTCGGTTATGGCTACTCCAAAGACGGTCCTAAAAGAAATAAGAAATCTCCAACGCCAATACCTATGAAAAATATCCTCTGATAAGAATAAATGGGCCTTAATCAGTTGGGAGAATCTATGTAAGACTATAATGATCAGAGGTCTGGGGCTAAGGGACTTGGAAAATAATAGTGAGGTGTTAAGAGACAAAATATGGTGGAATTGGGTAACCCACACCTCAGAGCCATGGGAAAAAATTTGCCATGTTAATTATGCTCAAGATAGACCAAAGAAGGATCTAATACGCTTCGATCAAGAAAAATGTGGATCTCATCTCTGGAAAACTGCTTAGCACAACAGACAATTAGTCCAAGATCACGGTTTCTAGGAAATTATAGATGGGGAAGCGACTGAATTCTGGCAGGATTCGTGGTAGCATATGCCAAATATCTCCTTGCAAGTTGATGCCCTAGTAAGCAGGTCCAGATGTCAAGATATGGGACTCTCAAAAGTTAAACAATATTGGTAGGTAGCCTTCGGGGAAGATGAGTACCGTATCTGGAATCCACAGGAATGGTGGTCTCAAAGAACCCCGAAAGATGAATGGCCCATAATTTGGGAAGCCATTCAAGAAAGATGTATCAGAGCTTGCGATGGGACAAACAAACTTCAATGGGGATACAGGATGAAAGGACATTTTAATATCAAAGAGGCCCATTAGATATGGACGGGGAAAGGAGAGATCCAGCCACAGGAAGACTGGAAAAAAATCAGGAAGAATAACCATTGGCCCAAAGTGGCCATTTTCCTATGGCTTGTGGTGCATAGGAGAATTCTCACTAGATAAAACCTCAAGAAGAAAGGAGTGCTTGGTCACTCCCAATGCACCTTATGTGGTGTTGTGGAAGAGACAATAGATCACCTGTTGGATGGATGCCCCTTTGCGTCCTCTCTTTGGGACAAAGGGGCGGAAATATTCAAATGATTGAACAGAATTAGACAATCGACGAATGGGACATGAAGGCATTCCAAAATCCCATCATAAATCATATCTGGACCATGTTCTTTAGCTTCCTACTGTGGGGAATATGGACTAGAACCCAATAAACACATCTTTCGGGATAAAATTTCAACCTCCAAGATGGTTTGGGCCAAAATTACTCTCCAAATCCAGGAATTAATCAGGATTGGTAATTGGAACGAAAAATACTGGGACATGGATCGCACAAACAAAATAATCCTCGCTACTTGGGAAATTTCTCGGTTCGATCCGATTCTTTGGTAATATAAATTTCTTATTTACAGAAGAAAAAAAAAAGAGAAGAAGAAAAGATGTAATTTCAACCATGTTAAGCCCTCCAAACTGGGTGAAATTTTAGAGACCAATTCTTCCATCTTTATAAGATCTTTTGCTTTGCCAAAACTTTTCAAATGTCTCTAAGTATGCTTTGGAAAAACACACTTGAATTTAATTATCCACTTCGAATGGATGAATACATATCTTAATATATGGGGTTCAAGACCTCAATATATGGGATTTAATGGGATTTAATAGGAGAATATCACTTTACATAATATAGGTAATTATTTGGATTGAAAAACACATACTTATACATACATAGATTAATAATATTTAATTAAAAAACATATAATATATTGATAAACTTCTAAAATTTGGTAAATTTGATCAATTTAATCATATTTTATATAAAATATAGGTGAATTTTTAAGTCAATTAGCTATTTTATAATGATCCAAAAAATAGTTACTTGGTCAAATTTCACCCTTAAAAAATACCCTACATAATAAATGTAAGATAAATAAAAATTCACCTACCATTTAACTAATTATTAAGGAACAAATAGCAACATTTTTTCCTATTTTAAATAATAAAAAAATTATATTATATCAACTAAATACTATTGATTCATATTATATCCTCCATATTATAAGGAGTTATAAGTTAGCTTATATATAGATATATATAAACTAAAATTTCTTTATTATTAAAATTTATATTTTAATCTGTATTTTATCATTTTATTACCGTTAGCATAGATCATTTTAAATATGGATCTACCCACAATTGAAAGACATTAAACTCTTTGAGGCACAAATTTCACACTTTAAAAAAGGTTTGCATCTCAAGAGTTAGATTTAAGAACCTTGATTGTTTTATTTCAACGAAACAAAGAAAAAAAACACGTTTCTTTCTATTCCAAGGAATTAATGAAAACATAAGTCTTTCAATCTCATGTAGTCCATACAATAGATTCAAAGTACCAAAATAACTATTTCATCAACGCTCTTACAAAAATCCTCAAAAACAATCTGTTTTGCAAACCCTGCATTTGATTAGCCTAAAGGTCTACATCCCAACCAGACTAATAGAAAACTTTTCAAAATACATTATATACAGTCATCCCCTTATTTCAAAAGCAAACTATGTGAAAAAAGTTGTTTGATTCCTTAGAAATGAGCTCCTCCTCCAGATATTCTTCAATGTACAGAGTTCCCTCAAGAACATCAATGGCCCTTTTGTAATTTCATCAGCATTGGAGTTGAAATCCCTATAGGTGTGGCTAATAGAAAAATCCAGAAAAGAGGGAATAAGTATGGATATTCTACGACACCATTTCTCCAATAAAAGGACCTGGAGCTTTTTCAAACCTTTTCCCAAATTTATAATGACTTGTGAGTCATTGATTACCTCTAAAGACACAATTCCATTAAACAAAGCACATTGTAGGAGTCCCCATGGAGCCAACATCTCTGCTCTAGAATTTGTGCCCAATCCACAACTCATCCATAACCTAAAGTTACGGTCTTCATTAATTCGCAGGTACATCCTTGCACCATAGATTCCCATTTGAGTTGCACCATCAAAGTATCTAATAGTTGAATGAAATGAAATAGTAGGAGAAATTCTCAACCTTGTCTTCTTGATTTCACCCTCTTTATAATATTCATTATACAGGCCCAAAGTTTTCAAGTTGTTGTTATCAACATTGGGTATTTTATTTTCAAATATAACATAATTTCTAGATTTCCAAATCCCCAACATATAAATATTGAAAGAAGCTTCTAATTGTGGACTTTACCAATCCAATTCCTAAAATTTTCTTCAATAGAGAATGTACCCCACTCCTGGTTGATCTACAATTCTTTGAAAATGACCTTACAAATATTTTTGCTATATGCACATTGAACCATGAGGTGAAGAATAGATCCACCCTCCCTTTTGTAAAGAACACGGAAGTTTGGACCTGTCCAACCCCTTCTTATAATATTATCCCATGTTAAAATGCAATTTTCTAAACATAACCAGAAAAACATTTAAGCTTCATAGGGAAGTTCCACTTCCATAGTTGTACATACAACGATTTTAACTCACCATTAAAATTTTGTTGGGAAATAGAAATATAGGCATCTTTGGTATTCACTGGACCAGAAGATTTATTCCACGCCCATACTAAAGAGTCGTCCTCCTTTTTTAATATGATCCCTGCTCTAGATAAAGTACTTATATGTGCATTCCATTCAATTGCACATCGACCCTACATACCCAAATCATCAACAAGCATCCAATAAGAATTTGAAGCTCTCAACCATATAGGTCTCTTCTAATATGATCAAGCGTACAAAATCCAAATTCTGCAATATATTCCAAAAGAGGGGTGGAGAGGATAGAGGATTCCTCCCCACCAATAAATGGATCAACACCAATAAGAATATGAGACCCATTTCCAGTTCTCCAAGATAACCATTTTTTAAGCCAAGGAAGAGCCCTTACAAACCCATTTCAGAAGTTAGAAACCCCCTTTGTTGATTTATTGGGATTCCTAAGCCAATGTACAACATAACTTTCTTTTAAGTATTTAGCTTTAAGTACATCACTCCAGCGACCTGTACCAAATATGCCACGCCAAAAGCTCTTCAAGCATAAATCCTAAGTGAACCAGTATAAATTTTTGATATCCCATCCTCCCATAGTCTTAAAGGAGACTCTTAAGGGGAACTCATTTTGGCGTAGTCTATTTATTCTACGTTTTCAACTTTTTATTAGCATATTTTTCATCTTATTTTGTTCAAATTCCAGTTGGAAATCTTTAAAAAATCTTAGAATCACATATATTAGCTATAGAAATTGCATAATTTGGGTGCCATGGAGGTATTAGAGGGTTTTTTTTTTTTACTGGATTCCAACCAAAACCCACCATAAAGTCCAAAACTTAGAATAAATAGACCACTCCAGTTATTTTTACTTACATCACTTTTATTCATTTTCATAAGACCATATAGTTATAATGCACCTAATTATTATATGGGACATATAGTTGTAAATGCACCTAATTACTTTATGGGACATAGTTGTATTGTGCATCTAATTATATCACGTAAGTATAATTGTAAGTGCACCTAATTATTCTTTATCCAATGATCATGATGTACAAACTCATTAACTATAAATGACAAAGAAAAGTACCAAAAAAATTGAAACATTTTCAAGTAGAGAAATGCCAACTATTACAAAGAATCAAGGTATGACCAGAATTATTATTTCTAAGCATTGTTATTATTATTATTATTTTATTTTTAATTTTATAAAATATTATATTTAATCAATACATTGAAATAAATATCACAATATTTTTAAAATTAAGATATAAAAATTGATATAATTATATTTATGTTTTTCAATTTAATATTTTTTATTTTTAATTATGCTTTTATATAATTTTTAAAATCAACACCCAACGTGTGATAAATATGAAACTATGTCATCCAAAGCACCTCTCCATACACTTAACTATCTAATAACAATTTTTAAATAATTTAATTATTTAAAAATTATTTATTCTCATTTGCATTTTTTGTCCCATGCGTATAACAGCTTCTAAATTACAAAAGTCCAAATTTCTTTAAAGGAAATGCTATACACATTTGAAGATCGAATTTGTTTCGTGGATATGATGTAATCATTAACAAGTCACTTTCACATGAAATCAGCTCTAAACCATTTTTGCCCATATATTTCAAATTTTGACTTGTATTCATCGACCAAGTTGTTTTGTTTCCACCTTCTTTTCATGTGTTATTTTGTTTCCACCTTCTTTTCATGTCAAATTTGACAAACATTCAAGTAAGAGAAACTTTAATGACATAAGCCATGTTATTGTCATGAAATTAATTAGCTAAATAATTAACAACGAATCCAAATAAGAAAGTTGGTGCAGGAGCACTAGCTCTCATGGCCAAGTGTTAAATGTTAATCAGACCTTAGGGTCTAAACATCAGCCCAAGGAGGGGCCATTGTAAAAGTTCATGTGAAAAGTGGTTATTTCTTAGTAAGCATAGATAGGGAATATGCCTAGTTGTAGGTATCAGTTTATGATCAATATTATGTGACCGATCCCTAAAAGAGAGGGATGACCAGATTATAATGAGTCATAGAAGAGTAATTATTGGCTTTCTAAAATTAGAGTTAGATGCTGAATTTTAGGGGTAGTCGAAGAGATGGAAAACACTCTCTTGGAATAGAATGTTGTAACTCTCGGGAGAGAGATATAGGGGATTTGGAGGGTTTTCATATGGGAGGTACAGTATATACTATAATGAGAAAAGCAAGTTCACGATATGGATTTTCTTTGTCTCTGTTACAATCCGAATGCAATGTAATCAAGCTATTGATAAATATAGTTAAATGTGTGATTGATTGAGTCACTAATATATGAACCCTGATGAGTCGATTATAGCCCCTTTTCCTGTATGCATTTGGGAATGGCAGAGTTTCAACATCTATTTGGAGATGGGAACTATTGATGGATTACTTCGCTAATCTATCATCTGAGGAGATGGCCGCCAGTTGTTATATATGACCGTAAATAGAGTTGGGTAGAATCATAGAATATGATTCCAGGACCTGTAGGATCAAGGTATGGCATATATCTGTGTGCTTCGACCAGTGGAGGTCAACCGAGATAAGTATTGGGTAGAACTTATTTGAGTTTTCCAGCATTCATATAGGCTCTAGAGTTCGGGAATAACCCTATAAAGTAGAGGAACGATGACTGGCTATGTGTAAATGCTGACACACAAACGAACAATGGAGTAATGGCATTGCATATGATGAAAATAGTCATCTGGTAGATCTTGTGAAGATACTGGAATGAGAATGCCTATGTTTCTAATTCGATTTATGTGTAATTGTGTTAAAACATGAGGGAATTGTGTTATTGGGTTGTAGTGAGCTAGGGCACGGCTGTCATGAACAAGTCGACCCGGAAGGATACTCTGTGAATAGAGTATGAACTCTGAGAGTGAATTTTGGGGAATAGAGCATGAGGTTTGAAGGTATAGTGAATAGCAGCAATCCTTGAATGATTTTAGAAGTGGCAACACCGATATAGGATGATGGGCGACGGCTGTGCGTTGTGGTAGTCATTTAACAGTTGAAGGATTGAAAAAAAAGGAGAAAAGATGATGTGTGGGTCGAGGTGAAGTGGTAGAAGAACAATGTAGAAGTGCGTTGAAGATTGGAGAAAGCATTGTGTCAATTACATGAAGGTAAAATGATATTTGTGTAAATTGTCGATAAATGAGCAATGCATTATGGCTGGTGGAAACCATTGGTTCAACCTGTAAGTTGATCTTGTGCAAATCTATGCAAATCCGTGAGAGATGAGAAGGTAAGTCATTTAAATGAAAATTCATACATTTTAAAAACCATATGAAGACATGAATGAGTGTTTAACCATGAGAGAGAACTAGTGGAATGTGAGAGAATAAGTGCTTATATGTTACATTATTTTATTTATGTAGAAGGAATTTGGGTAATGAATTTATAGAAGGGAATCTTGAAGGAGGGCTCTAGTAGTATATTACTTAGAGTGTTTTCGACGTATGAGTTTAGGATTGAAGAGTGTGTAGAACAGGAAAGTATAAAAAAAATGAGGGATTTGAGAGTTGATGGTCCTCGGGTTTGGGCAGGTCCAGGCTTGGGTCTGCCATCAATTGGTATCAGAGCGAGGGAGGAGAAGACAAGTTCAAGCAAGAGATTGAAGCTGAACAGAAGTGCGGGAGTGGCCATAGAAATTTGGCAGCAGCAAGCTTTTGAAATCTTGGGAATGGTCTTTGTTTTAATATCATTGATATGCAGGTAGCAGCAGAATAGAAGACATCTCAACAAGGAATCATAGTCTTAAAGACAGTGACGAGGAAGCCAGTGAGGGCTTCTGAGAGAAAGGAGAAGTGTGGCTGGAACCTAGTGTTTCAACTGAGGTTGAAATACAAGAGGACAGTCGTGTTCTCAAGAGTATATGAGTTGTGAGTGCAGCTCATAGAGAGTGAAAAGAAATCAAGAAGATGACTATCAAGATGCCATAGTCAATGGCATATGGAGGCTGATGAGTGATGAAGAATATGAGAGGGAGAAGGCTGAGATAGAAGTACGACTAGGAGTACTAAAGGAGTTGTTACAGAAAAAGGAGGAGGACCAAAGATGTGGTTTCCTCATGAGAAGAAAGTTGAAGTGGAATAAGCTACAAAGGAGAAGAGACCAATTGATAAATGCTTAGTGTGAAGAAGAGATACTCAAGGCAAGTGAGTGTCTGGGAGAAGACTTGAAGGCTGAAACTTCAAGTGAGGCCAAAAGGTCTCAGTGTTTTAAAACTGATATCTTGTGTATGTTTGCAGGTGAAATGAATGAAGAAGGAAAATTTGCTAATATTGTCATAAAGAATGAAGGAGAAGGACAGAATCTGAACTCTGTTTTGAAAGAAGATGAGACAGCTGAGTCTCATGTTCATGCACATGCGCAGTTAGGAGAAAGTGATGCTTTCCATAATACTGTGAAAGCTGAAAGTAGAGGAGGCTTGGCTTATTATGATGGCCAAGAGTAGAAAGAAGCAAAGGAGGATATCAAACATTCAAGTGATGTGTTTGAGGAAGCCGAGAAGAAGAGTATTGAAGACTTTATGATTCATGTAGAAGGATTGGAACAGCAAGAATATTTGGTGACTGAATCATCAAATGAGACCATTCGGTCTGATAGTTTTGAAGTTAACAATCCGAGTGTGTTTGCAAGTATTGCAGGAGGCAATCCACCTTTTGGGATTGTCTTGGATGAGGGTAAAAGTTGCGAAGCAAGGTATGATGAGGAATGTCTTTCTGAAGAAGACAAAGAGAAACTATTGCAGCAAAAAGAGTTCATAAACTCCTTACTTAATGAAGGAATTATCTTCAATGGAGATGAGACACCTATGTCTCATATGATAGAACCCGTTATTGGTGACGAAGGAGAGGAATTGGATTTTAGGATGTTGCTCTAGATAATATGCATCAGGACGATGCAGTGACGATGATCAGGACGATCATGTGTGATGAGTATCAGGATGACACTCTGGATGATATGCATCAGGATGATGCTATGATGATGATCAGGATGATCATATGTGATGATATGTATCAGGTGGATACATTACATAATCAGTTGGATTATGTGTGATGAGTTCCAAAGACATATATGCACATGAGATTTTTGGACATGGTTGTAGATGTGTTCTCCCATGGTTGTGATGTAATTGCTGGGCTTTTTCGACATGGTTGCGGATGTGTTCTCCCATGTTCGTGATGTAATTTCCAGATCCATTGTTACCGGACAATCCACTCGACCAGAGGTGAGCCGGATCTCCCTAGCTCAATGCAAGTCTAGAACAAATAGAACAGACTACAAACACGTTTCCTAGATCTACTTAAGGATCAAGTACTATATGTCTTACCTCTTTGATTTCGCTATCCTTTCTCCCGAATGTTCCTCCATGTCCCGAGGTCGTCAGATCCAAGCTACAAGACCTGTTAAGACACGGAAAAGAGAAACGAGTAAAGAGCATCTATACAATAAGAGATCTATGCAAATAGTTAAGCAGGTAAACAACACAACATCATCACACATTAAGAATGATATTGGTGGAAAGCATTTGTATTATTGCAAATAGAGGAGTACATGATAGAGATATAGAACCACAACCAATGACTTAACGTAGCAGCCCTTCTCCACACAAGCCAATTGCCAAGCCCTTCCAAGGAAGCATGAATTCTCCAAGAGGTGAGTGAAGGTGTCCTAAGAGATTTCACCAGCATGTAGATACCATAGTCTTCCCCCCTTTGGTATGGGAGTGAGCCTCACATATATAGGACTAAGTGGATGATTTTATGGATAGGATAGGATGAGAGATGGTAGGAGAGAGATAGGGGATCTTCCCAACAGGTTAGGGGTCGAGTACCAGCTCTGCAAGAGATCAGGGATAAGCCCCAAAATGGGAAAGCTTCGAGAAAGATCTCGAAATGGATATTTTTTCCCATTAAAAGACCTCGTCGCACTCTGCTATGGAGCAACCTGCGACATCACATGTTGATAGTGTGCAACCTGCGACGACCTCTCAAAAGGGTGTACAAAATGAGTACAAATCCTCCAAATGAGCACTTGGTCCAGATGAATTTAGAGATGTATACACTAAATCATAATGATGGGTAGATTTTAGGTGTAATAGAATGCCCCCCAAAGCATGAAGTTGTTAAGGATGTACAGGTGAAGTGCTTTGATAGAAATAATGGCAAAAGACTTGTCGGATGAAAGACGATGTTGCAGTACAACTGACTCTGAACTGACAATCTCATATGTAGTACAACATGGCTGCCGACCAATACATTGCAGATCCATGGGAGTAATGACCGACTGAACACAATCATGGCTACTAGACACAAGCGTAGATCCATGATGAGATGATAAGATAGCCACGACCAATAAAAAAGTGGATCTGTGTAATATGACTCAATACAAACTCCATCGCAACCTGGGTAAAACCTGACTCCCCAGGGTCTTCAAGCTGAACCCGCAATGATACGAATCTATCCATGTGATTACAAATGTCTTGACGTCGAACATGGTAGAAACCACTTGATTACCGATCATTGATGTGAACCATTAACAAGTGCGAGGGAGATCACCATTAATGTCAATGATTCCCAAGGTATCACAATACATATCATCGAGCGTGAATAAATGAGTTGACGTCAAACGCAAGATGAAATCTTTCAATCAAGAATCGATGATATAAACTCATGATGAAAGCGAGGTAACCTGCCATTGAGGCATGCAGGACCAAGGTACTTGACTGGTTTATATATTCAATCCTTGGATGATGAGTTGAAGTTGATAAGGATGAATTCGTCGAAGGAGGGCCATAATGAATCCCCCACCAATCGACACGAAACACGAAAAAAATGTATGGAGTGGATCGGATAGTACAATAACATGTAAGACTGACTCAGAGTAGACCAACATGATCGAAGGTATACTGACTGCAGATGATAAATGATAGACATATTCTTGAACATGGACATGGCATGACTTGGAAGTATTGACATGACGAGAATGATACCAAACCCTAATGCAACTGATGGTGGAAGCATTCTTTGGCTTATCCAAAGGAGCAACGTGACTCATGGAATTAACAAGACTCGAGGACAAACAGATTATCCAAGTACTGAATGCAAATGCAAATGAGTGCCATGTTCAAGAACGACTATATACTGCCACTAAGGTATGTAATACAAACACTTTCCTTTTTCCCCATCATGAATGATGAGTGCCTCACTTGTTTTTTAACGAGCTTGATGAGGGTAACCAGATGCTCGGTATAGCTCATCTCATAGATGATTCCATTCCTAAATGTTTCACGAACCTAGGAAAGGAGGGGTTCGTCCCATAATGGGCCCTTCAATGTTTAAAATTTAACGAGTCCAGAGAAGGAAAACTCAGCGTCATTTCATGTTTAGAGAGTCTGAAAAGAACTAAAGGAGACTCCAAAAGGTCCTTTTTCGTAAAGTTAGCCTCATCGCCCGAAAAAGGGTAAAACAACGCAGGAGATGACTCTTCCAGCCATGGTTGGTTGGAGTATTCTTTTTTTGTAAATAGTGCTTCCTGGTCTGGAAAAGGGGTAAACTATCACCAGAAAGACGATCATTCAAATGCTTTTACAAGCGTGAAAGCATCAAGTTCGCTTGGCAATCTTTTCCTATTTAGGGAGTCTAAAAAGAGCTTAAAAAGGACTCCATGAACAACTTTGTCATGGTTGATGACCGATTACGACAAAGGAAAAGTAAACTCGGCACAGTTCCTTTTCCGTAAATAGTCTAGCAAGGCCGGATAAAGTGATAAACTTATACTCGTTAGACACACCTTTTTACTCAAATTTTTAACGAGCACAATAATGGTATCAAAAGCACTCAGAATCTTTTTCATGTTTGAACCAGAGCACAAAAAAGTAAAAACTAAGCTCAAACCACTTTTCATGTTTCAACCAGAGCACGAAAAAAGTGAAAAGTAAGCTCAACACCATCTTACTGTTTTTTTAACGAGCTCAAAGACAAGAGAAAATAATGCTCATGATGTCTGCTTCATTTTTTAACGAGCTTGTGACAGAAAATGAACTATGCTCGGGATAATTTTCATGGTTTAATGAGCTTGAAACCAAAAAGGAAAGTATGCTCGAAAATGTTCCCAGTGGTGGATTTCTTCCCGTCATGAAATCCAAAGGTTGGTACATGCCCCCATCATGATTGCTAGAAGTAAGTGACTTAGCTCCAATGTGGTGTGGAGAGGCGATCGTGTTGACTTCAACGTAACTTCCAGAGGTTGAAGACATGCCCCCAACCTTCATTTCATCCGCCTAAGGCATAGGTGGGTGAAAAGAAGGTTCAAGTACTAAGTCTACGAGGAGACTCAGCTCAAAGGGAAAGGAGTTGTTTCATTTTTTAATGAGCTTGACACAAGATTGGAACTCTGCTCACGGGAACCTATTTCATTTTTTAACGAGCTTGACACAGAAAGGGAACTATGCTCATAGGTTAAGGCCCATTGACGGGTTCCTTCCCAACATGATGCCTAGAGGTTGGTAAATGCCCCCAGCGTGATTTCTAGCGGCTTAACATGGTAGTGTTCCTTCAACATGATTGTTGACGGTACGACATGTGGTATGCCCCCCAAGCTTCATTTCGTCTAAAAATGATGCTTGCTAACCCAACTACCAACCTGGCTACTGATATGAAAATGTTCACCAAAGGGGGAAAAGGAGAATCAGAGGAAATGAAGGTTCAAGTTCTAACTCTAGCGAGAGACTCTAACTGAAGGGAGGGAGATCTATTTCATTTTTTCACAAGTTTGAAATAGACAATAACTATGCTTGAGGGGGCCCATCTTATTTTTTAACGAGCTTGAAATGGAATAAAACTATGCTCGAGGGGGCCCATCTTATTTTTTAACGAGCTTGAAATGGAATAAAACTATGCTCGAGTGGATTGGTTTCATTTTTGTGCAAGCTTGAAACCAAAGGTAAACTATGCTTAGAGGGGTCTATCTCATTTTTTAACGAGCTTGAAATAGAATAAAACTATGCTCCAGTGGATTGGTTTCATTTTTATGCAAGCTTGAAACCAAAGGTAAACTATGCTAGGGTGGTTGGTTTCATTTTTTAACGAGCTTGAAACATAACATAAACCGTGCTCGTAGGAAACTATTTCATTTTTTAATGAGCTTGACATAGAACGGGAACTATGCTCATGTGAAATGGTTTCATTTTTATGAAGCTTGAAATCAAAGAGAAACTTTTCCTGAAGGTTGGTTTCATTTTTTAATGAGCTTGAAACAGAACATAAACTATGCTTGTACCCCCAACTCTCAGGGGGAAGAAACCACTAAAACATGTGGAACATTCAGGGAAGTGTGATGACTAGGAGTCATATGATGAGTGGGTGTCACGAAGGAAAGCTGATCAATGGTCACAATATTCCCATGATGAGGAAAATACATCACTCGAAAGAGCGTGGACACTACAGCTTTCATAGCATAGACATAATGACGTCCAAGGAGCATATTGAAATCTAAAGGACCTTGGACAACCATGACATCAACATAAACAGTTTTACCTCTCAACGTGACAGGTAACTGCGGGAGAATCCCTAAAGGTCCGGTAGGCCTTCTATTAAAATCCAAAATCTTGTCAGTTACTGGCACAAGCTGAGGAGAACCTATAGCTTGCCATGCGGTTGAGGATAAAATGCTAACAGAAGCTCCCTCATCAAATCGTACGAAAGATTTATTTATCGGAAACTCCTACAGATATTTGAAAAGGAATACTCGAAGGAAGATGAGATTCTGTTAGACCATTCCAATCAAAGGAAATGACCTCAGTACTTGGAGGGGGTCCTGTAGAAATGGACAGGGTTTCCCCTTGCCTAGGACATTCTAAACTAACTAGGAAAACATCAGCAGTTTCCAATTCACTCTCACTTGGAAGATAAGAATGAGACGAAGATTGTGTCTTGGTGACTACTTCAGTCTAAACTTTCTCCAATGAAAGAGCGGGATCGAATGGAGATGAGATCGACTCAATCACTTCACTCTCCGAAGGAAGAGTGGGATCAATCACAAATGAAACTGAATTGACCACTAGTTCAACCAACAGGGGGTCGAGGGACAACTTACTATCGCTTGTTGGAAGCACCTGTTGAGAGCTAGTAATATCTTCCAACCACCGTGAAGCTTCATCCATTCTTGGACAAAGGTAAGTACGATGCATGCCCTTGCATATCCAACAAGGGTCCGTAGCTCTACCCTTTCGACCCGTCACCAATGGGTCACTGGTCGAGGGAGTGTCATCAACATGATGGTCAGGGGTTGACGATACAAGCGGTTTGGGGTTTTTAGACCACACTTCTGACACGCGGGAAAGACCAGGACAATTCTTGAGAAGGTGATCACCCTTACAAAGTTTGCAAGGGAACTTGGGCTTGTGAGGCGTTCTCATAGAATGAGTGCCATTAGAGACAGATGGTTGACGCTTGGTCTCTTTCTTATCCTTCTTCTTCTTAATCTTCCTTTTCTTCTTCTTCTCATCCACCTGATTACTAACACTAGAGTTTTCAGTAGGATAAGAGGAAGAGACGGAAGCCGATTCAACTTTTGACGGAGAAGGAGAAGGGTCACCATGAGATTGATGCTCATGTGGTGAAGGACCTAGGTTTGACACAATTGGTGCACTTGGTGTAACTGGATTGGAGAATAACCATACCGGTAATCCTATCTTCAATCCAGGAAGACTCAACGTAGCCATAAAGGGAGGACCAATAGTTCCACAAGGGGGAATAACAAATGGCATACCTTGGAAAGGTGCATCCTGGTTGGTAGTCCCGGAAGAGTCTCCCATATCTAGACTTCCTAAGAGTCTCTTAAGTACCATACAAGTCAAGCACTACTCAAGTATAAAAGCAACAAGCAAACTATGTGAATAGGAGTGGATTCAAAGTCTAGAACCTCACAGGATTATCAAGGCATCGCAAACCGCGATATTTTGCAAGGTCCAACAATATGACACGATGAGGAGGATTGGGACCGTACCTTTTCCTGCATACCTGATTACCTGGACAGTACGTGTGTGCTAATCTCCCTAAGTATTGTTCTCGGTGTATTGCTTTTCCAAGATGGCCAAATGGTTAAACCGGTTGGTTTCAGGAATCCTAATGGTGTCTCCCGATATACGCAAGGTACGTCGGAGCTCAAATCCGTAGTAGTGTTGTCTAATGCACAGCCATTGGCACGAGACCTTCCGATATACGTGTCGAGTACGTGATACACCCTTCGATATATGCCAAGTACGGATTATGGTACTTGGTGGGTACGTGAAAGAGCTTGATATACCGATGTACGTGAAAGACTACAATACCCCAGGACTACAATGCTAGAAAATAACGACAGTTGCCACGCTTAACGATGCTGGAACACATCTCTAACTTACACATAAGTTGCTAAATGATTTTAACCTAAGCTAGTGTTAATTTAATCTTATACGGTTAGGTGGATGCATGAGGTGAGTACATAAATATAAACATAATGCAATCCTCAACTACATGATAATGCACATTTTCCTTTCCTTTTCAATGAAAACTACTTAAGGTAGGGAGAGATTTTTCTTTCTTTCAAACCAAAAGTACTTAAGTAGTAGCGAAAAGAAGAATTCCTTCCTAGAGTGCAATAATTCTAACTTTCTGCAATAATCAGCCAAAGAGCGCAAAGAAAATGAAAGACGCAACTAATCTTAACAATGTGGAAGACAAAATGATGAAGCACTTTTCAATTTTCAAATGCATGTACCAAAAATGAAATTTGATAACTCAACGATTTTCATATCTATATACAGGAAGTGAGAAGATATCTACAACACTCTAATCTTTCAGAAATTCCCAAAGAAAAATGGCAAGCACCCAAACAACTCAAAAGCACTCAAGAGAGGCTCAAAATATACCAAATGCAATAATCATAACTCGTTTCCTATCTTTTTACACTTGAAAAAGGCACATCTAAGCTACGGAAAGAAGGATTCCATAAATGTTTCCAATCAAATATAAGACAAAGAAAAGCACTTAACAATCTTATCTAACTCAAATGCACACAAAACTGAAACAAGCCTTTCTTCTTCTTATGATGATAAGACCAAGAATATCAAATGATCAAAATAAAGTAAGAAGAACATTTATGTTTTCCAATTTCATGAATATAGCAAAAGAGTGACAAAATCAAGCTTTTATTTAAACTAAAGCGGAGACAAGGAATCAAACTTCCTCAAAAATGATTAAATAGCTCAACATGTAAGGGAAACAAGATTCATAACCCAAGAAAGAGAGGCTAAAAAAGGCATGGATATCCCACACTTTTCAAGTCTTTAAAACAAACTAGTCACACGAAACCAAAAATGATCTCAAAACCTTGAGATGGGTCAAAACGACTAATGAATGCACGATTCATGAACCCATTTCGCTTAAAAATGCAAGCAAAACACTAGTTTTTACTCAAGGGGCCAAACATGGATCCAAAACTCAAAAGACCCAAAAACCAATACAAACAAGACAAACAAAACACACAAATCAAAGATGGGATCTCTGGCTGGATCTTGCAGCACAGAGGGAGTTCATACAGCAAACCAAAGTTCAAACTGTCAGATGAGGGAAGGGATGCCAGTATGCCAACTTTTGGCAGATCGGTGCACTCTATCTTTACACACAGTGCGACATCGTAGTTTTCCTTCACAGGAGGTGCGACGATGTCGCAGTATAGCAATGTAAAGGATGGGACGGGTGACTAACAGGTGAAGAACAGAGATTCAGAATGACACAGTGTCGCTCTGTTTCCACTGCCCAGGTGCGACAGGCGAGTTCTAGATTCAAAAATGAACCAGATATCTCAATAATGAACCAAAAATAGGCTTGAAAACTGAGTTGTATAAACTCAAAGGAAGAAGATCAGGATCTTCAACGCGGAGATCTGACAATGGAATCAATTCTAAGAAGGAAAAATGGCAAAAATGACAACAAGGCTTGTGACAAGTAATCAACTAAAAAATGACTCATATTAATGATGACTAAACAAGAATACTCCCAAGTATGGTTGCCAGATTTATTTACCGGACAATCCACTCAACCGGAGGCGAGCCGGATCTCCCTAGCTCAATGTGAGTCTAGAACAAATAGAACAGACTACAAACACGTTTCCTAGATCTACTTAAGGATCAAGTACTAGATGTCTTACCTCTTTGATTTCGCTATCCTTTCTCCCGAATGTTGCTCCACGTCTGGAGGTCGTCAGATCCAAGCTGCAAGACCTGTTAAGACACAGAAAAGAGAAATGAGTAAATAGCATCTATACAATAAGAGATCTATGTAAACAGTTAAGTAGGTAAACAACACAACATCATCACACATTAAGAACGATATTGGTGGAAAGCATTTGTATTACTGCAAATAGAGGAGTACATGATAGAGATATAGAACCACAACCAATGACTTAACGTAGCAGTCCTTCTCCACACAAGCCAATTTCCAAGCCCTTCCAAGGAAGCATGAATTCTCCAAGAGGTGAGTGAAGGTGTCCTAAGAGATTTCACCAGCATGTAGATACCATAGTCTTCCCCCCTTTGGTATGGGAGTGAGCCTCACATATATAGGACTAAGTGGATGAGGTTATGGATAGGATAGGATGAGAGATGGTAGGAGAGAGATAGGGGATCATCCCAACAGGCTAGGGGTTGAGTACTAGCTCTCCAAGAGATCAAGGATAAGCCCCAAAATGGGAAATCTTCGAGAAAGATCTCGAAATGGCTATTTTTTTTCCATTAACAGACCTCGTTGCACTCTGCTATGGAGCAACCTGCAACATCGCATGTTGCTAGTGTGAAACCTGCGACGACCTCTCAAAAGGGTGTACAAACTAAGTACAAATCCTCCAAATGAGCACTTGGTCCAGATGACTTAAGGGATGTATACACTAAATCATAATGATGGGTATATTTTAGGTGTAACATCCATTCGAGCATGGTTGTAGATGTGTTCTCCCATGGCTTCTATATAAGTGTTGGGACCATTCGAGCATGGTTGTAGATGTGTTCTCCCATGGATGCGATATAAGTGATGGGCCATTCGAGCATGGTTGTAGATGTGTTCTCCCATGGATGCGATATAAGTGTTGTGCCATTCTCGCATGGTTGTAGATGTGTTCTCCCATGGCGTAGATATAAGTGTTGGTCCTTTCACGAATGGTTGAAGTGTGTCTTCCCATGTCGGTGAATGTAAGTGTTGTGTGATGTGCATTTGGTTTGTGCTTAGTGAACGATGTTATGATCAGTATGATCATGAGTATCAGGATGATACTCTATGGCCGTGGACAGGTTGTGCAGTGGCATGTAAAAGATCCTGGGAGATCCGATAGGTTGAGTTGTGTGCTTGTAATCAGTCCTGGGATGCTCTTTCGAGGTTTTGTTGACTCGCGTAATAAGTCCTGAGGATTCCACAATATGGCCAGTGATGATGCATACCTGTAAGTGGTCGGCCTACATCCAGTATGAAAAATGACTGGCTCTGTAGAACTTATTATGACGAGTAGATCAGAGATTGATTGAGATAGAAGCAGTAGTGACGATGACGATGATTCGATGATGATGATCTAGTGATGATGATCCAAAGAAGAAGACTTGTGCTAGCAGATCTGTGTCGAGAAATACCTTCCTAGTTAAGAGGGAGTGTTGATGTATATGTAACTTCAGAATGTATTTCACCTATGTATATTGTACTCCTATAGAGATGTTATTATTCCTCTATACGGAAGTGTTGTCGTTTGTATTGACAAGTGTCGTAACTTGTTGTGGTTGGTTATTAGACCACCAAGTGTGGGGTCGGCCCTAATTAGTATAACCATGGGTTATTAGACTGAGTTAGACAAGTCGGCCCTGCTAGGTTATTAGGCAGGTCAGGTCATGTATAAATAGAGTGCGGGAGGCACTCTATTTGATCATCTCATTATTTACTTCTACACTACTCGGAAAGTGGCGCACTAGTGGAGGAGGAGGTTCAGCTGCTAGGAGGACTATCTCTGTGTACTTTGGTTGTAACATTGCTCTTTCTATCTCTGACGAAGTTGTGGGGTTTTTCACCTTTATGGTTTTCCCCAGTGAAACTATGTGTGTCTATTGTCTCATGTGATTGCTTGGTGTGATTGATATGCATTGTTATACTTGATATGTTGTACATGTTATTCTCTCATTAAAGATTCTAGAGTATGTTGAATTAATGCTCAAAAATTAACACATAGTCCCTTGTTCCATTAGGGGGGGTGGAGGCTTTACCCATTGTTTATCCCTGAAACCTAGAGTCATGGGAGGGTTTTGCTACGGCGTGCTCCCCAAGGTGTGTGATGATGACTGGTGGTTTTCTGTTGAGGAAGCTTGGTCGATGTAGTCGACACTTCCGCTTATGGGTTCTAGCTGGAGCCGATCATGGCTTGACACTTCAGGGTAGTCCAACAGAGGAAATGATAGGATGTGGAAGTTAGTTGTGATTAGGTAGATGATGTAGGTAGATAGGTGTACCTTGAAGTTGGGAAGAAAACGATATTTAACTGTGTATGTTGAAAATATTTGATTGATTATGTGTCGTAACTCAGTAATGTATGAATTTTCATAACATAATACGATGTAGTTAGGTAAAAGATTATACCTTGTAAACTATGTTTAAACCTGTGTCAATGAACAATAAATTTCGTGATTATGATTGATGTGTGTGATTTAGTACTATTAGTGTACTTACTGGAGGTATGTAAGCAGTAGCTATGCTTACATAACTCGCCTACGTATTTATAAATTGCGTGAAATAACATTGAACTATAATGATTAGGCATTAATTACATTATTACTACTTATCTAACCATGAGATTAAATTAATACGTCGAGTTAGTAATTTAATGATTAAAATAATGGAATAGGTCGAATGAGTAACTTAATGTTAAATATTGTCGATAATGTTAATATTGTTTATTAAGGTTAAATATTGTCGATTAATGTTAATAATGTTGATTAAAGTTAATTATTGTCGATTAATGTTAATATGTTGATCAATGTTAATTATTGTCGATTAGTGTTAATAATGTTCGTTAATGTTAATTATTGTCGATTAATATTAGTAAAGTTGATTAATGTTAATTATTGTCGATTAATGTTAATTATTGTCGATTAATGTTAATTATCGTTGATTAATGTTAATATTGTTGACTAATGGTAATAAGTGTAAATGGTATAAGTTAGTTTAATTAATTCGTCATCATAGGTTAATGGTGTTAATAATACTAATTAAAAATATTATTAACTTGATTCCTTAAATTAATTGTGTTAAGAATGTTAATTAATGTTAATAAAACTATTCTTATCTATAGTAATAATTGTTAATTAGTTTAATTACAACTAAGGTATAATTAATATGAAACTAGGTGAATGAGTTAATTAAGTCTTAGTTAAAATAATTTAATTAATATACATGTACATTGATAAATTTTAGGTATAATTAATTGTAATTGAGTAAATTAATAAAGATATTAGTTATAATTTAGGAACTCGGATTAAAATGCTCATGATTAGGAATTTGGTGAATATGTAAATGTGTGGATAATATATTATTATTATCATGTATATAATGACATTTGGAATTTATTATACATTAATAAGAGGTTCTGACAGATTTAATGTGGTGACAGGGCGGTGAAATCTCGTAAATAAATTATGTTGACTATACATAGGGAATTAGCCCCAAGTATTTAAAGGATGATAATTATTAATTGAATTGGTAAACAAATTAATTAATTAAATAATGAAGTGTTGCGTATTATTGAATGGATCATGTCTCGAGGGGGGGAAAAGGAAACAAGGACTGACGTATTGGTTAGAATTTTTATGATGAGGATAGGGGTAGTAATGGATGTGTTGTTTCAGCAACATCCCCCCCAAAATTTTTTACATATTGGGGCCCCTCCTTTTATTTTTTAGAAAGGCTGCCTTAAGAGGCCTTTTCCATCTTTTTTAACTTTGCTTTTCAACAGAAAATCTTGCCATAAACCTTTCCAAATTTCCTTCCAAAGGACAGAATTCGTGGAAGCTTCCCGAAGATGCGGAGCTTTTCAGACTATCTCCCCGCAGTTGCGGAAATTTTCGAGTTTTCATCCCGAAAAGGCAGAAACCTTTGTTTAAACTTTTCGAAAAGGAACTTAGAAAATTTTCCCATAAATCGCGGAACGATTCGGGCTATCCTCCCGCAGTTGCGGAAGCCACTCGCACAAGCCTCCCGAAAAGACTTAGAATTTTTGTTGAAAATTTGTGGAAGTTATTGGCGAATTCCATCCGAAATGGCGGAAGAATTCAAGAAAGCTTCCCGAAACGCATGAGCCATTCGCCAACTCTCCCCGAATACGCCGTGTGACTTAGTCTTTTTCTGAAAATTTCTAAGTCCCGAAGTTTCGGAAGCCATTCGCCAAAGCCTTCCGCAATTGCGGAAGCCTTCGTGTTTTCGTTCTGAAACCTCACCGAGAAAGTTTTACGGAACCTTTTGGTTTTTTCTACCGCAGTTGCGGAAGCCTTCACAAAACCTTTCCGAAACGCCGAAACACTTAGACCTTTTCGGAACCATTCGAAGAAGCCATCCGCAACTGCGGAAGCTTTCAGGTTACCCCTTCGAAACAGCGGAGGCATTCACCAACTCCTTCCGAAACAGCAAAGGCTAATGGCAAAAGCTTTCCGAAGTGCTCTCGAAGCGCGGCCGATACTTAGAAAAATCTCTCAAGTTTGCGGGAGCCTTTTGCGGAAGCATTGGCGAAAGCCTTCCGAAACTGCGGAAGCCATTTGTGAAAGCTTTCCGCAATTTCGGAAGCTTTCACGTTATCATCCCGAAAAGGGCCGCCAAAAGACTTAGACGTTCACGTTCATAACTGCGGAAGCCGTTCGCCAATTCCTTCTGAAACGGCGGGGAGCTTCGCGGAATGGTTCCACAAGTGATCCACTTGTCTTCGTTAAAATTGTGAAAGATTCACCAATCTCTCCCCAAACGCCGAAGGAGTTCAGCGTAACCTTCCGCAATGGCGGGTGAAAGTCATGAGTCTGTCCCGCAGGTAGCGGTCGCGCGGACGTATCGAGATGGCTTGATATGACCCCGACGAACCAGTATTAAAGCCGCATTTTAAATGCGCCACCCACCAAATTGAATGCCGCACATGCCTAAAACGTTTAAATAAATGATTGCGGTTTAGATTAGCCATTGCGATTGTTTCGATTTATTGACGCCGTTGGAAACCTCGCCACAATCGCTCCACCTCAGCTCGCTCGTCCACGTCCACGGCCACCTCATTCAGCCATCTTCACGGTGCCAGGTAGGATGTTTTAACGGTTAATTTTGTATCTTCTACGCGTCAGTTTACCTTTGGGTTGTTCTCTTTTCGAAGAAGATAGGCATCGGTCGCAAGGGTTGGATTTTGACGGGAAAAATTCCCATCATGGGCTATTTTGCCCGTCTAATACGGTCTAAATTTCATATTTCCCGTCACAAAAAAAAAAAAACCAGAGAAATTGTAAAACGTTTGTATATGGTGTAAAGACCGTCAATTTTGACGGGTGGAATGTTTCCAACTTCCTACCCTGATCGCGTATGTCGTTGTTTTCGCGTTTAAAGTCACCAAACCCCGTTAAGGTCTCGTTCCTATCAGCTGAAACCACAGAGTGGCCGCCCAAGTATTCACCGTCCACCACCCCGTTCAAATTCCTAAGCGTGGCCATAGAGCTTCGCGTCAAAATACGATAAATAAACCCTGGCGGTCGGCCGAGCCCCTCGCCTGTTCAGCAGCGCGGAGAGCCATCTCTGGCTTCGTGTTAAATTTATATCAACCCAAGCTAACCGACCATTTACCATTTGAACCAAAATGAAGGACACCCTTTCCCCTAGAGCTAGACCGAGAACAGGTTGTCCCCTCGACATACCTATCCTTTCGGGAGCATTCCAAACCCGTCCGTTTAAAAGAATCAAATTTCTATAACTATGTTTCCTGTTGGAATGGTGTATTTTGCTTCCCAACATGCAGCTTCACATTGTATTTATCTCATTGACATGTTAAAATGGTGATGCTCTCTGTTAAAATCTCACAGTATGTTGCACAATCTTATAATGACTTGCATTTGGTTGCTATCAGGGATAAGTCAAAATGCCAAAAGGTGGTAGGAAGAAGGCTAAAATGACAGAAAAACAGCCTACACCACTTAGAACTGAGACCACACTCCAGGATACTAGGTGCACCATCGGTATTCCTCCAGAGATCCGCTGGGGTGACATCTATAGGATGATCCAAGACCAAGATGTCCCGGACATGTTGCTAGAAGAGGGGCAGATCTATCTCAATATCAGAACATCAAGCATAGCTAGAGCTGCTACCCCGCCCTGAACTATTTCCCTGTTCTAAAGTAATCGAGTGGATACTCCAACATACCGATGCGGAGGAAAGAATAATTCACGACAACGGGAAGATAGCCATTGCCTCATTTCATCCGGCATACCTGGCCGCGGCCTACAAATTTCCCCGCACCCAGCAATCTCTGACTGATGAATGGCTGGGCCAGATGAACAACATTGAAATGGCCAAAAAGCTACTAGTCGTAGGCAAGCATTTGAGAAAGAAAGGTAATGACAAATATGACGTCCAGAATCTGAGACCTCCTTTCAGATTGATCGCCTTGATGTTGTGCAGAATCTTCGGCATGCCAGATGGCACCGTGTACAAGATTCAGTGGGTCCCTATCATCCACTTCGTGGCATTTAAAGGAACTGTGTTTGACTGGGCCACTCTCCTGTCAGATAGTTTGACCTCAATGGTAGTTGCTGCAAGAGAAGGACTGGCCTTAAAGAAGGCAGAATTTTACATGTCCTCATATCTTATTGATTGTGTTTTGGCCAAGTTATCTTTTCCCAAATTGGGATGCACATGGGATAAGGCCAAGACCCCGGTTTATACCGCTTTCAGGATGTTGTGGGCTCAGAATTACAAACCCATCTATAAGCTCATCTGTGAGGGGTTCATCATGCTCCTATATGAGCAGCTATTCAAGGAAGAGCCCAACTGCCTGTCGGAGAATTCCATGGAAGTCCTTGAAAATTATGGAGATTTTTATTTCTCGGAGTAAGGCACCTATCTCAGAATGTTTGGAGGAACTAAAGCTCCATATATTTTTCCAAGATATGCTACAGATTATGTGGTCCTTAAGGAGGCAGTAAGACAAATCTTCCTGGATGGAATTGGAGCAATGCTTAACAAACAGCATAAGGCTTCCTTTCCCCCTCTACCTTTCTGCATAGGAGCAAACAAATTCTCAGGGGTTGCCTCAGCCGAAGAGTTTGTTCAGGAGCTGAAAGCTTTCCACTTCGGCGAGGTGATCTTCCATAGGAATGACAGGAAGGGAAAAGTTAC
Source organism: Larix kaempferi (assembly GCA_027924585.1). Lineage (NCBI taxonomy): Eukaryota > Viridiplantae > Streptophyta > Pinopsida > Pinales > Pinaceae > Larix > Larix kaempferi. Next base: position 8,853,577 of record BSBM01000008.1, read on the forward strand.
TGAGCATTGTAAAGAAATTTATGCCCATTTCGAGTATGCTCACTATCATGATGCCGAGGAAGAGGCATTCAGAGGCATCAACAACATGGCTGAGCTGCGGATCTGTCGCCAAGGCACCGGAGCAAGCTCTAGCTCAACCAAGGCCCAGAAAACCAGCCAGCAGAAGGAGAAAGAAGCTGATGATGCCCGAGCTCAAGAAGAAAAAAGGTTGAGAGAGGAAGCTAGGGCACAGCAGGAAGTTGAAGAAGCGAGGTTGCTGCAAGAGGCTGAAGTTTCCAGATTGCAATAGGAAGCTGAGGTGGCGAGAGTGCAGTAGGAAGCAGAAAGTGAGAGGCTACAGAAAGAAGCTGAGGAAGCCCAGCAGCAAAAGGAGGCTGAAGATGAAAGACAGCAGAAAGCTGAAGAAGAAGAGAAAGGGCAACGAGGTGAGGTACAACGGAAAGCAGAAGAAGAGCTTAAAGCAGGTGAAGATGCCCAGGCAGGTGGCTCCGATGCCCAGGACATGGAAATTGACATACCTCAAACAAGTGTCTCTGGCACTCAAAATGTGGAGGCAGACGCAGCACAGGAAGGTGGCTCTGGTACCCAAAATGTGGGAACAGATCCAGCTCAGGTAGTCCAGACCCCACCAGCGAAAGTAGAAATAGACATTATGGACCTCCCAATTGTCCCATACACTCCATCAGAAGAACATACGGTGTCCAGGTGGGATGAATTTGTCTATGATAAGAAAAGGAAAGCAATGGTCCTTAAATCGGAAGAGAGGATCAAAAGACTCTTCCAGGAGGATATCATTACCCACCGGGAGATCACTGTAATGCAGAATACAAATAAGGATCCCTTAGCTATGGCATCTGCAGTTGTAGAGACAGCAAAAGCATCACTGGACAATGTAGGTGATATAGTTAGAGAAAATGAATCGACAAAGAGGAGAGCTCGTATGCTACAACAGACTGTGGCTAATGAGCAAGCCTACAAGGATCTTGTGGTGAACAAGTATGATCGCCTGTCTACCGAGCATAAAGAGATATCAGACAAGTATAACCAGCTGGAGGAAGAAAAGGAACAACTATCAGTCTTGATGATGATTGTGGAAGCAGAAAAGAACGATGCAGGAGCCAGAGTGTCCCAGCTGGAAGCAGACAAGCTGGCATTAGCTGAGCAATTAGAGCAAGCTGAGAGCAGAATGATGGACATGTCTCCCTTCCATGAGCTGTCCTGCAGCATCCTGAAGCAAATATATGACACTCAGGAGCTAATCACGAATGAAGTTAGTAAGCTCAAGGCCATGGTGGTCAAACTAAAAGAAGTTAATGCAGAGGCCCATAGGCTTAAAGCTAAGCATACTCGGGTTAAGGCAAATATCCTGAGCCAGATAGAATGGCGAGAAGGAAAGATGAATTTCCCCACGCATCTCCCATTCAAGTATGTGGAGGGTTTTAATGAAGACATAGCTCTTTTGGACTTCTGCAGAAACTGTGGCAGTAAGATAATGGCCAGTGTTCAAGGGACAACGGATAGAATCAACGGTCTGTATCAAAGAATCCAGGGAGTGCATGATAGGTGCAAATTGAGTTTCCCACAATCCCTCGATGATTTCCCGGGTGAAGAACAACGCTTGGCTGAACTGAAGGAAGAACTGGGCATCCAAACTGAATATGTGAAGAAAATTGATGTCCTAGCAATTGATGACATCCAACATTATATTGGAATGTCATCAATCCACAGCCATTTGCTTAAAGAAGTGCATCAAGCTGCAGTAACAGAAATCCAAGGCATTAGAGCAGAGCTTAGAAAAAATGTGACTTCTCAGAAAATTTTGCTCCCTGCTTCTGCAAATGTAGTCACAAGGGACACTGGTGTGTGGTATAGCTACATTGCAGAAGAGGAGAAGAAGGCAGAAGTAGCAGCTGTGACAGCAAATCCAGATTCTTCTCTTCCAGCAGCAACAGCTGTGGCAGCTAGCTCGATTTCCTCTTTCTCAGCAGTGACAGAAACTCCAGCTAGTTCGAGTGCCTCTCCTAAGGCAACAGTAGCAGCAACTGTTGGATCGAGTGCTTCTCTTCCAACTGAAGCACACGCACAGGAGTGAAAGCGCTGAGTTAGAGCGTTAATTCTGATTTTTTGTATTTTAAGCTTTTCATATGTAAAACGTGGAAGCTATGAGACAACTGTCCCTATTTTCTTTTAAATAATTTCTGTAAAAGAAAGGGAATCACATTTTTGTCTGTTATAGAAGAAAATTTCTGTAGATGACAAGTGTAAAAGGATAGGTGGCAAACCAAAGGGCAATTTGGTAACTATAAATAGAAGTTAGGAAGGAATGAACAGCACTTTTTTTTGGCAGAAAATTATTTTCAGACCTGTACGAGCTATCTTGTATATGTTCTAAGAAAATAAAGTCTTCTAATAAAATCCTGGAGAGGACGTTTTGCATGGGAATGAAGAATGGATGTGTATTGGATTATTCTGGTGACTTCCATACTTTAATGTGAGATCTTTTTTGCTGTCTGAATTATTTCTATGTAACTAATGATTTTACTCCTTTCTGTGCAAACGAATTCTCTGTTTCATGAGCAATGAATGTGTTTTATATTAAATCAGAAGCTATCTCCTGATATTTTTATCTTTGCTGTAGCTTTCTCTTTCAGATTTAATGGCTATCTGTTCTTTCCTTAAGATAACTCCTACAGCTCATTGCTCATGCTTTTAATTCGCTCCTTGCAGGGATAGTTAGATTTATTTCAGTCTTAAACTTAGATCTGTTTTTTTTTAGTTTTTGCATTTAGATTAAATTCAAACTAGGCACTTGCATATAATTATAAAACATAAAATTCAAAAGAAAGGTGGATCGGGCCATAACCGGTATAATTGGAATAAAACTCCAAACCCACGGTTGCCGGAACCGCTAACCGGACGGATTCCCTATACCAAACGGTAGATAATCTAATTGGGATAATCTATCGGGTAGAATCCCTTTCTGATTGATGCTACGATATATGAGGCATCAACAGGATGGATAAGAGTCGGAAAAGGAAGGGGGAATAAGGTCGAGAGGAGAAGGGGGAAAAGGGATCTTCTACACCTTGGGATATTTTACATAGGAAATTGAGCAGAGATAGAAATTAGAGAGCAGAAAAGAAGGGGGTTCTTATTGGAGAATTTGCAGAGGGATAGAACTGGTTGGCTTGTACTCGGTTTGGGCTCGGGAGTCCAAAGGGGTAACTTTGGAGCTTGGTGGTTGGAGAGACCTCGTCAGTTGGCAGGGTGGCATACGTGTCTGGTCGGTTGAGTTTCGAGGGTTTGGAAAGGCTTGGGTTGTAGGGCATACAACATACAACAAGGAAAAAGGGAGTAACAAAAGGGTATCTACTAGCTATTTACAGGTACTTATCCTAAAGGTATACAAATCAATTTCTAACCTTGTACATCATTATTTAAAGTTATTTTTATAAAATGATATATTTTCTCTTACTCCTGCACAGTTAGTAATTGTTAGAAGTAGATAAAACAGTAAAAATTATCTACAACCTGCAAAATGTAAATGTGATATATTGTTTTACAGGCATGACATTTAAACCTAAACTAGAAACCAAAACAGAGACCTAAAACGGAAATGAAAACAAGGTAAAGAAGGAAACATAGATTTATTTATTAATTAGGACATGGGTCCTACACATGGTATCAGAGCCATGGTTCCAAATCTAGAACCAGAGGGCTTACTACAACAAAAGGAGAACATGATAAGATGAACTAATTCAAAACATGGTAAGATTAACTAATATCTTTATTAATTTACTCAATTACAATTAATTATACCTAAAATTTATCAATGTACATTTATATTAGTTAAATCATTTTAACTAAAACTTAATTAACTCATTCACCTAGTTTCATATTAATTATACCTTAGTTGTAATTAAACTAATCAACAATTATTATTAAAGATAAGAATAGTCTTATTAACATTAATTAACATTCTTAACACATAATTAATTTAAGGAATCAAGTTAATAATATTTTTAATTAGTATTATTAACACCATTAATCTATGATGACGAATTAATTAAACTAACTTATACCATTAACACTTATTAACATTAGTCAACAATATTAACATTAATCAACCATAATTAACATTAATCAACATTACTAACATTAATCGACAATAATTAACATTAATCAACATTACTAACATTAATCGACAATAATTAACATTAATCAACATTACTAACATTAATCGACAATAATTAACATTAATCAACATTATTAACATTAATTGACAATATTTAACATTAATCAACAATATTAACATTATCGACAATATTTAACATTAAGTTACTCATTCGACCTATTCCATTATTTTAATCATTAAATTACTAACTCGACGTACTAATTTAATCTCATGGTTAGATAAGTAGTAATAATGTAATTAATGCTTAATCATTATAGTTCAGTGTTATTTCACGCAATTTATAAATATGTAGGCAAGTTATGTAAGTGTAGCTACTGCTTACATACCTCGCGTAATTACACTAACAGTACTAAATCACACACATCAATCATAATCACGAAATGTATTGTTTACTGACACAGGTTTAAACATAGTTTACAAGGTACAATCTTTTACCTAACTACATCTTATTATGTTATGAAAATTCATACATTACTGAGTTATGACACATAATTAATCAAAGGTTTTCAACATACACATTTAAATAACGTTTTCTTCCTGAATTCAACCTACACATATCTACCTACATAGTCTACCTAATCACAACTAACTTCCACATCCTATCCTTTCCTCTTTTGGACTACCCTAAAGTGTCAAGCCATGACCAGCTCCAGCTAGAACCCATAAGCGGAAGTGTCGACTACATCGACCAAGCTTCCTCAGAAGGAAACCACCAGTCAGCATCACACACCTTGGGGAGTGCGCTATAGCACAGCCCTCCCATGACTCTAGGTTTCAGGGATAAACGGTGGGTAAAGCCTTCACACTATGTCTACCCGACATAATAACTGCGTTGCACCTATACTCAGTTTTTCATCGTATAACCAATTTGGGTGGTTAAGTTTCCTGAAACCCTACCCCACCCATACATCATAATAATCAGCGAAAATAAATAATGCATAACTTGCATACCATTTATCTTTCGGAATCCATGTCCCCGAGGCTCTCCCACCTCGTAGGATCCAGTTATCACTTTAGCCATTTTAACCTGTAAGATAGTCTCTGACATATGATATAGAATATCGTACAGAAATCCTTGACATGTACAAATACATTTCATCACAATAAAACAATAATCGATTCATTTATTCACTATGAACCTGGCATGACATTCATTCATTCAACATATAACTTTAACGATATCCACGTACCCATCATTCATTAACTAGCATATCTGAGACATAACTAACACATGATACATACATCCAAACATGACTATATATCATAACACTAACATCACACACACACATATATATATCTCAGCAAAATAATAGAACCATATCTCCACAGTGTCATCAAACCGACGAAGTCTCACAATCAAGCAAATACAACATATAATAGTAGTTCAGGAAGTAATGTCAAAACGAGGCGTTACAGGAGACTTCAACCTTATCACTTCTTTGGAAGAAAAAATGGGCGGAAGAAGGATCCTGGGACCTACAAATGAGGACTTTAGAAACTTCATTGAAGAAAATCATTTGGTGGATATGGAAACTGGGAATGGGTGGTTTACCTGGAACAACAAAAGAGGAGGTGAACATCATGTGGCATCTAGACTCGATCGATTCTTGCTGTCAGAATATGTGGTTTTGGAAGGGGGTGACTTATCATTCATGGTTCTCCCAACTGTTGGCTCAGATCACTGATTGGTATTCCTTGAATGGGATGGTTTAAGCCAACCATTAAGAAAATCATTCATATTCGAGCAATTTTGGCTTTAGCACAAGGACTTCAAACAATTGGTCCATCAATGGTGGGAGGAAATCGATACCCAAATGGATAAAGGATGTACCAGTTCTAGCAGAAACTGAAGGCTCTAAAATCCAAGCTCCATACATAGAACAAAGAAGAATTTGGAAACATATTCCAAGACAAAAAGCACCTTCCAGAGCAACTGGAAGAGATCGAAAGAGAAGGAATGGAAGCAGAAAACACGTGAGAACAACATTCTCGAGAAACTAAAATATATAGAGAAAAAAGAGGAGTTCTACTGGAAGCATAAACATAGGAACCAATGGCTACGGGAAGGAGAATGCAACACAATTCTCTCACCAATCAACCATTCAAAACAGACAAAGGATACGGATAAACCTCCTGAAAAAGAATTTGGACAGTACGTGGAAAGCAGGGGGGACTTAGAAGAAGAATTGGTCAACCATTTTAGGAACATCGTGGCAGAGGATAGAGTGGACCAGTCACAAGACATTGCTTGCATAACACAACATATTCTTGCCTTAATATCCCAAAGTCGGAATTAAATCTTGATGAGTTCAGTGGAGATTGGAGAGGTGGAAGAGGTTGTTCCGCCAGATGGCTTCTGGGAAAGGCCCAGGTCTGGATGGCTTCGTGATGACCTTTTTCACCACTTTTGGGACTTAATTAAGGAGGAATTCTGGCAGATTGTGTAAGACTCCAGGAAAATAAAGGGGCTCTGAAGGTATTCAACGCCATGTTCCTGACTCTCATCCCCAAAAGTGAATGATTTCACTCATCTGGTAAGTTTATACCAATAGATTTGTGCAATGTTATTTACAAAATTATCACAAAGGTTATTGCAAACATACTAAAACCGCTCCTCCCAAACCAATATCCCCGAAAACATATGGGTTTGCGGAAGGAAGGCAGATTCTGGATGGGGTTATTCTAGTCCATGGGGTAATTCACTCCCTAAGGGTGACTAAGAAGTCGATAATGCACTTCTTAAGCTTGATATATCAAAGGTTTACGATAATATAATCTTGAAATTTATGAGAGAAATGTTAAAAGCTTATGGCTTCAGCCAGGAGTGGATAGATTGGGTGATGAACTTGACATCGTCCGCTTTCTTCTCGATTATTCTTAATGGTTCTCCCACCAAGCCTTTTAGTCCTTCTCGTGGCATAAGACAAGGGGACCCCCTTTCTCATTTCTTGTTTATTCTAATGGTTGAAGGCCTCATCAAAAATTAAATCCATGGTCAACCATGGGGAGATTAGAGGGTTGAATCTACATGCGGGAGCAGACAGACAAACTCATCAACAATTTTCTGATGAAACCATGGTCGTGGAACAACCATCTGTCTAGGAGGAAAGGGCCATTAGAAAGGGGATCGGCCTCTTCTCTAAGGAATCTGGCTTGAAAATCATTAAGGAAAAATCGCAAATCTATTTATTCAATGCACCCATAATCACCCAAAGGAATATCACCCAGATTCTTGGCTTTCAAGGAAGCTCCCTTCCGTCCAAATATTTAGGTTCCCCCCTGGCTAAAGGAGTTATGAGGAAAGTCTATTGGGAAGATCTGTTGGATAAGATCAAAAGGAATTTATCAAATTGGACCTTTCACCCTTTAAATTTGGCGAATAGTCTCACCCTCATTAAATCAGTTCTCTGGGCCATGCCAATTTATCTTTTCTCGGTTATGGCTACTCCAAAGATGGTCCTAAAAGAAATAAGAAATCTCCAATGCCAATACCTATGGAAAATCTCCTCTGATAAGAATAAATGGGCCTTAATCAATTGGGAGAATCTATGTAAGACTATAATGATCAGAGGTCTGGGGCTAAGGGACCTGGAAAATAATAGTGAGCAGTTAAGAGCCAAAATATGGTGGAATTGGGTAACCCACACCTCAGAGCCATGGGAAAAAATTTGCCATGTTAAGTATGCTCAAGATAGACCAAAGCAGGATCTAATACGCTTCGATCAAGAAAAACGTGGATCTCATCTCTGGAAAACTGCTTAGCACAGCAGACATCTAGTCCAAGATCACGGTTTCTAGGAAATTATAGATGGGGAAGCGGCTAAATTCTGGCAGGATTCGTGGCAGCAGATGCTAAATATCTCCTTGCAAGTTGATGCCTCGGTAAACAGGGCCAGATGTCAGGATATGGGACTCTCAAAAGTTAAACAATATTGGTAGGTAACCTTCGGGGAAGATGAGTACCATATCTGGAATCCACAGGAATGGTGGTCTCAAAGAACCCCGAAAGATGAATGGCCCATAATTTGGGGAGCCATTCAAGAAAGATGTATTAGAGCTCGTGATGGGACAAACAAACTTCAATGGGGATACAGGATGAAAGGAGATTTTAATATCAAAGAGGCCCATTAGATATGGACGGGGAAACGAGAGATCCAGCCGCAGGAAGTCTGGAAAAAAATCAGGAAGAATAACCATTGGCCCAAAGTGGCCATTTTCCTATGGCTTGTGGTGCATAGGATAATTCTCACTGGATAAAACCTCAAGAAGAAAGGAGTGCTTGGTCACTCCCAATGCACCTTATGTGTTGTTGTGGAAGAGACAATAGATCACCTATTGGATGGATGCCCCTTTGCGTCCTCTCTTTGGGACAAAGGGGCGAAAATATTCAAATGATTGAACAGAATTAGACAGTCGACAAATGGGACATGAAGGCATTCCAAAATACCATCATAAATCATATCTGGACCATGTTCTTTAGCTTCCTACTGTGGGGAATATGGATAGAACCCAATAAACGCATCTTTCGGGATAAAATTTCAACCTCCAAGATGGTTTGGGCCAAAATTACTCTCCAAATCCAGGAATTAATCATGATTGGTAATTGGAATGAAAAATACCGGGACATGGATCGCACAGACAAAATAATCCTCGCTACTTGGGGAATTTATCGGTTCGATCCGATTCTTTGCCTCAGAGCCCCCAAATCAAATTCCCAATCCAGCGCTGCATGATGGTCCCCCCCCTAAGGGGGTTTTCAAGATTAATTTCGATAGCGCTTCCAAAGAGAATCTGGGTCTACAGGTTTCAGAGGGGTCATAAGGTACCCAGAGGGTTAGATTCTAATCATTTTCCTGGGACACATAGGAAACGATACCGACAACACTGCGGAGTTGGATGGGATGATCTATGGTCTAAATTTGCTGGAGAGAGAAGAATTGGAACCTGTCACTGTGGAGGGGGCTCAAAATTCATCATCCACATGGAAAAAAAACTGTAGAGTAGGCAAAGGATATCCAAGGTGGCGGCTAGTTGGAGACAGGAATACATGCTGGAAAAACTCCATTTATCTCTCAATAGGCGCCATGCCTGAACTTTCACCCACTTCAAATGGGAGGGTAATAGGGTGGTGGATTACTTGGAAAATGTGGGTGAAAAGAAAATATTCGAGGAAGGGACGGACAAATGGCCCACTTTGAAGACCAAGAATTGTTATAGCAGTGTGCATAGTTGGCATGTCAGCACATCCTATTTTCAGATGCTGATGGTGGTGACACGTACAATCCTCATGCAAGGATTGAAGCAAACCACATGCCCAAAGCGATAGACACTCGGAACGATAACAAATCTCCTCTCTCTGTCATCGTGAACATTAATAGGAGGAGTACACAATTGAATGAAACCCTTAGCTCTTGTGTGAACCATGAAGAGGAAGCGGTACATCCTGGTACCCAACATGCATATGGTTGTCCTTGAGATGACGTGAAAGAATGATGAGAAATCAAGCCAAATCCTGCAGTTTAATGGGAATGTTAATGATCTTATATGGGAAATTATGAGGGTGGTGGATGGAAATACTACATATCTGGAAGGAAAGATCCAGTCTTTTCCCACGTCGTCCTGGTTTCTCGTTACCTTAGAATACTAGTGGGCTATAAACATCGTGTTGCAGAGGGTGTGTAAGAAATCCCAACCCTGGTTGATTGAAATGGAAACCAGGGGAAGCAGGCTAGGAGGAGGTAGAAAGGTAAGAAGGAGGATACGATCCCCAAAGTCACCCGAGAACAGCGACTGGCTAGCCAAGTCACTCATTTCTTCCGTGAAATAATTATGCAAGTTGTTCACGGGGAAATTGAGAAAATAGAGAAGAGTCTGTAGGAACAAGTTAAAGTGCTCAAGATGGAGAATCTCAGGGAAGAACTAGCAGAATGGGTGTAGGATCCTGGCACCACCTTCGACAGAATGTCCTCCTATGACTGGGTTCTAGTCACTTACTGGCTGGTGAAGGGGTTTTATCCTACATCCTAATGGAGAAATCAAATAAATAAGTCAACGAAGAGGAATCGGTTCGTGATTGGAAGGAGCACAATATGGACTGCAGACTGATGCATAAAAAAATTGATGTTATTGCGAGCAAAATGGGAATTCATTTTCTTCCCCTTTCTAGTTCAAGGCCGAGTAAATCGATTTCCAACTAGGAGGAAGGCGATTTAGGGGTTGGCACAACAAAAAGGGAGGATACAATCACTATTGTTGGAAGCTCGGGTCTCGGTTGTGGTAGCCCGGTCCCTCCCTCCAAGCATTTGAGGGGTGCGAACTCTCCGACGGAGGCTGTACGAGCTTAGGGGTAGGGTTTTTTGTTATGGTTCATGGTATGTATTCATCTTTTTGGGTCTAGGGTAATATTGTTCTGGATAAGTGTCATTGGTCGACATATAGTTTCTTTCTTGTCTCAGTTTTTAGCTATCTATGTTAAAAGTCAATGTCGGTATGAAGGGGTTCTGATGAAAGACCTATATTTTTGTAAGGTAGCTTATGTTTTGTTCAGTTAGTTAAGAATAACTCCCAATATTATAGTAATATGTGACGATCAGGTCGTCGTGCTATTCAAAGGCCGGTTGGATATACAGTGATGGATGTCATGTAAAAAAAAATTGGAGTAATATAAATTTCTTATTTACAGAAGAAGAAGAAAAAAAGAGAAGAAGAAAAGATGTAATTTCAACCATGTTAAGCCCTCCAAACTGGGTGAAATTTTAGAGACTACTTCTTCCATCTTTATAAGATCTTTGGCTTTGCCAAAACGTTTCAAATGTCTTTAAGTATGCTTTGGAAGAACACACTTGAATTTAATTATCCACTTCAAATGGATGAATACATATCTTAATATATGGGGTTCAAGACCTCAATATATGGGATTTAATAGGAGAATATCACTTTACAAAATATCGGTAATTATTTGGATTGAAAAACGCATACTTATACATACATAGATTAATAATATTTAATTAAAAAACATATAATATATTGATAAACTTCTAAAGTTTGGTAAATTTGATCAATTTAATCATATTTTATATAAAATATAGGTGAATTTTTAAGTCAATTAGCTATTCTATAATGATCCAAAAAATAGTTACTTGGTCAAATTTCACCCTTAAAAAGTACCCTACATAATAAACATAAGATAAATAAAAATTCACCTACAAATTAAGTAACTATTAAGGAACAAATAACAACATTTTTGCCTATTTTAAATAATAATAAAATATATATTATATCAACTAAATACTATTGATTCATATTATATCCTCCATATTATAAGGAGTTATAAGTTAGCTTATATATAGATATATATAAACTAAAATTTCTTTATTATTAAAATTTATATTTTAATCTGTATTTTATCATTTTATTATCGTTAGCATAGATCATTTTAAATATGGATCTACCCACAATTGAAAGACATTAAACTTTTTTAGGCACAAATTTCACACTTTAAAAAAGGTTTGCATCTCAAGAGTTAGATTTAAGAACCTTGACTGTTTTATTTCAACGGAGGGTGGAAACGCGAAGGTGGGTTACACTTTGGTGAGAATCGGCCGCCGAAGAACTATAGCGGAGGTTATTCGACCGAATAAGTTTAATTATTCGGCCGAATAATCGACTTATTCGGCTGAATAATTAAACTTATTCGGCCGAATAACTTAGCATTTATTCGGCCGAATAACAATTAACGGGCCACCGTTAGACCTAACGGTGGCCACGATGTGTGTGCGAGGTTTTAGCCGGACGGAGAAAGCGCATGGCGATGTGTGCAATTATTCGGCCGAATAGTTATTCAGCCGAATAGTTATTCGACCGAATAATGATTCGGCCGAATAATGATTCGGCATAAAAGCTCAGTCGTGGCCATTGTTGGTCACTTTCTCTCGATTCTGTGGACCCCTTTGGCGCTGTTGGTGGCCCCGCCTCTACGTCAATGGTCTGCTCTGTCACCCGTCCACCCGTTCTGCTGTCTAGTTTGTCGTTGGCGAACTCCGCCATCCGATTCCTCACTGCTGTGTGTCACTTCTCTGCCACCCTGCACGTGAGAATATGCTTGGCGGTTCGTCGTTGCTGGAGTGTTAGGCCGCCATACTCCGCCTTTGCCATTCTCTGTTTCGCCACCTTCTGTTTCCGCCATCCGCTCATACGTGAGGTGCTGCCTTTCCTCCTGGGTCGTATTTCTTTTTCGGCGGTTGAACGCTATTTGGTGGAGTCTGTGTCTGGACATTTTATGTTTAGCGTGTATTTGCACTTCTGTTGGTGGAGCTTTGGTGTTGGAGTGTTCTCTTGTGGACGTTCGAACATCAGTGAGGTGTTGTAGCTGGGGACCTATCGACCCGGCGGTGTGCAGAGGTAAATATTTTGCTATCTTTCATTTGTAATTGTTTTTTTTTTGTCTTTAATTTTCTTATTTAATTTGTTATTGTTATTGCAGGTTTTGTTTCTGGTCTGCTTGGCTTGTTTCGTTTCGGCTGTTTCAAATTTCTCTTGGGGCTCTCTTCAGCCAGATCTCAATTCGCCTGCTTTTGTTTCGGCTGCATCTGAAGAGGTAAGTGGAATTTTTTTTCCTAATTCGCCTGCTTTCGTTTTTCCTGCAATTGTTTCGTCTGCTTTCGTGTCGGCTGTGTCCAATTGGATAGAGTCCATAAAATCTGCCCAATTGGACAGAGTCAATGAACTCTGCCCAATTTGGGCTGCTTTCGTTTCGGCTGTGTCCAATTGGACAGAGTCCATGAAGTCTGCCCAAATGGGCAGAGTTCATGGACTTTGTCCAATTTCGCATAGTTCATGGACTCTGGTCAAATTGTATGTCAAAAATTATTTAAATTTAAATATAAAAGAGGAATATATTGAGTGTTTAGTTAGTTACTTTCGTTAAATTGTTGATTTTTCCCGTGCGTTTAGAAATAAAAATAAAAGTAGGACTGTAATTTTATTTGCAAATGATATATCCCATTTCTATGTACGCTTGTTTTATTTGCTGAACTCTGTCAACATGGACATGGACAGAGTACATGAACTCTATCAACATGGACATGGACTGAGTTCATGAACTCTGTCTACGTTGACAGAGTGCAGAGATCAATATATTAGTTCTATTACAAACTGTGTTGATAGACAGCTATAGATACAACGAAACTTTAGACAATTAAACTCTACTTTTGATACAACAAAACTTTAAAATTAACTTTAGGTACAACGAAACTATAGACATGAATAGACTTTAATTTAGATGTACAACAAAACTTTAAAATTAACTTTAGGTACAACGAAACTATAGACATGAATAGACTTTAATTTAGATGTACTATAGTAATTTTTATACATTTGAACAATAATAGTCATAGTCATTTTATAAACTATTAGGTGATATTATGCCACAATGGTCTTGAGTTTTATCCTTGTAAAGGTGGAGATTCTTGGTATTATGTTTTTCTTTGGTTGCAACATGGCAAACTTGGAGAACATAATACCAAGAATCATTACCGTTATCAGGTTGAAATTGAAGACCATTGTCGAACATGGCCAATTTGGGAACATGTCATTTAACTCGAAACATAATACTATAAACGGTCATTTTTTTTTTATTCTATGGAATAATGAGAATATTTGTAGATATAATTTATGTTTAGAGTATTAAAATATCTTGATTAAATTATTAATTTAAGAAACTGAAGACCATTATCGAATATGGCAAATTTGGAAAACATGTCAAACTCAAAACATAATACCATGAATTGCCAATTTTTATTTTATTTTATGTAATAATGAAAATATTTGGAGATGTAATTTATGTTTAAAGTATTAAAATATCAATTAAGTTATTAATGTAAGATTTATGTTAGAAGATAAAACAGGTTCATGAACTCATTCTTTGAAATAAAGAAATGAACCCTTCACTTAGTACTTAACTATATTGGTTCCATTCATTTTAAACATCAAAAACACTTAGAACATTGGTACATTAATTCTTCACACATTTAACAATATTAGCTATACTCTTTTTAAGAACTATTAGATGATATTAGATAAATCTAGGTCCTTATTAAATAACTTAGTCTCTTTAGCAATTAGGTTTAAGAATTTGTAGAATTAACATGTAGGATTTGAATATGTAATTAGTTGATATTTGTGCAAGTGTAGGCATTATATATCAAATGGAAAGAGAGGATTCTTTGAGGCGAAAGCGTAGGAGGTCTTCACAAACTTCTGGGGTTGGTGTTACAAGTGATAATCGGAGGTTTTCAACCTCCCCTCGGGATTCTAGTTTATTGTATAGTTCACATCGACGAGGTGAAAGGGGTACAAATGATTCCCCTATATCTTCTGTGGGAGAACGTCGATCTCGACCCTCTATTGGTATATGAATATTGATCTTTTAAAATGTATATGCAAATTGTTTTTTTGTGTGCGCAAAATTTTTATTTGTGTTTAATCAAAACTTTGTTTTTATTTGAAGCAGAGCATGGTTCAGAATATGCTTGTAATTCTATAGGGAGGGAGACAGAGCAAGCAAGGGAGACGGATGAGGGTGCAGAGCAAGGTTCTCAAGAGGCTCATCATTCTACACGAGGTGATGATGGTCGAGCTAGGATGCAATATGTTGAATTAACTGAGGGTTGTACACCCATTACAACATATCCATCTGATCTACCTCGGGAGCTTCCATGGGAAAGTGGTGATCATCAAATGACTCTTGAAAGATGTAGATCCCACTACAACAAGTTGGAAAATGATTTGTCTACTATGGATCTCCCTCCAGAGAGTAAACAAAGCCTGAAGATTTTTTTGGGATCATTGCAAAACTTCATTCAGGCATATGAGAATCTCGAACCAACTACAGATGGTTTTGTTGATTTGATGCGAAGACGAAGGGAACAAGTGATGGGTCCAGACAAATGGGATGTTGTGAAGGAGAGAGTGACGAAAGAACGGGCCAAATGAATGTTTAACTTCAAAGAAGGTCTGAAGCGAGAAATGTTGAAAGTGCAATAGTTCAAGCATCCTGATCTTGCACATCTACTCTATAATCGGTTTCTCGCAGCCTATGGTCGATTTCCATGGAATGATGAGGTTTCTCAATATTTTGCTAGATTTTTTTATGCTGAGTTTTTTTTAAATATAAAGCCAGACTATACCGATATTCATTCAAAATTTTATGGAGTTGGAAAGGGTCGAATATATAATCGAGAAGGTGCTCTTAGAGATCCTACAACTCTTCGACCTCCACCCCAGATATCTCGTCCACCTAGGTTGGTGGCATTAAGATCAGAGATAGAGCCCACATCTCAACTTGGGACAACTGCAAGAAATTTTGTTGGCGATGGTTTATCGTCAGCATTAGTTGGAGTAGATGTGGGATTGGTTCGAGAAAGGGCTTGTTCTGCTTTTCGTCAAAAGTTTGTTTACAAAACTGATGATGAGATAGATGGAATGAGCATTGAAGATCTCAAGGCATATGCTAAGGTTTGTCGTGACCTAGCGGCAAATGTTATATCCAATGACACATCAAGTTTGGGAGAGGTTAGTTGATTATGATATGACTTGATCTTAATTAAATATTTTATTCATTTTGAATTGGATTTTTTTGTTACATTATATGAATGATAAATTATGTTTTTTGATGTAAAGTAATAGATACATTATGTAAATGTTTAAATTGATTGCAGTTTTCAAGAATTATGAATGAACATTCTTTCCATGTTTCAACTAGCGAAAATCTAGAGAGAGAGGTACATATTTGTAAATATGTTTGAATTTGATACACACACACACACACACACATATATATATATATATTATTTGTTTTTGAATTTTAATTTAATTATGCATCTTATTGTTAATTTGACTTATCCATGCAAGTTTCTTTAGATACGAACTTTATAAATGATTTACCATCTATTGTGAGCTAATATTTTTTTAATCTTTTTGTTTTAGTTTTAAGTTAATTGGCACAGTAATTTTTTTGGTTTGCATTATGTTTTATTTATTAATACGATTTAAATTTTAGGGGGGAGGTATAGGTTCTCTGCTTAATGTAGCAGATATTGGCAAAGAGGTAATTTTGTTCAGTGCTTTAATATTTTAATTTTTATGGATTTAGTTAAAATTTGTTCCAGTAATTTATTAAATTTATAAATTGATTTTATATATGTTGCAGCTTGGGTCTCTTAAGTCTTTTGGAGGCAAATGGAAAACTCCTTTGGAGGATGGTGGTGGACAAGTATTTGGAGAATTTTATGTAATATTGTTAATAATTGAATTTTTTTTATATATAAGTTTAATATTTTAATTTTCTGAATATAGTTTAAATAATTTAAATGATATTCATATTTTTTTTTTATACATGTTGCAGGGTGGGTTGAGTCCAGGGGGAGGCTCGAGTGGAGAATAGCATGGGGGAGATTTTTTTTTTATAGCATGGTGGACATTTTTTTTTGTTGATATGCATCTAGATTGCAAAGATTTGTTTTGGACATGTCGAGGAGATTTATTTTTGGACTAAATACATATATGTACATTGAATTTGCATGTTCATGAGCATTTTTTTGAGGATTATATACACATGTTCTTTGAACTTACATATTTTGTGAATCTTGGTTTAAATGATCTAGTTTATTTTTGTTTATTTAGCATATTTGGTGTGATTAAAGGTTTAGAATATGTATTTGCATGTTTAAATGAATGAATGAATATGTAAGAATAAATGTTAACATGATATTCTTGAATATTATGAAGTTTAGGAAATGTTAAAGGAAGTTTAAAAATGGATGAACATAGGTTTAAAGTTCATGATTGAGGAAGTTTTGATCGAAACATGAATGAATTTGTTAAGATTGAATATATTAAGAACAAGAATGTTATCTTTGAATGTTAGGAGGTTTAGGAATTTGTTAGAAGTTTTGATGGAAATATGGATGAACCAGGAAGTTTAAAAATGAATGTTAAGAACATGAATGTTATCTTTGAATGTTAGGAAGTTTATGAATGTTCTAGAAGTTTTGATAGAAATACATGGATGAACTAGGAAGTTTAAAAGTGAACACATGTTGAGTTCAAATTTTAGGAATGTTAAGAAGTTTAAGAATGTTTAAAGTTTTGATGGAAATATGGATGAACTAGGAAGTTTAAAAATGAAATTTAAGAACATGAATATAATCTTTGAATGTTAGGAAGTTTAGGAATGTTAAAAGTTTTGATAGAAATATGGATAAAATAGGTTTAGGAATGTTATGAAGCTTGGAATGTTAGGAAAATTATGAATGTTATATAAGTTTTGATGGAAATATGGATGAACTAGGAAGTTTTTAAAATGAATGTTAAGAACATGAATGTTATCTTCAAGAATGTTATAGAAGTTTTGATAGAAATACATGGATGAACTAGGAAGTTTAAAAGTGAACACATGTTGAGTTCAAATTTTAGGAATGTTAGGAAGTTTATGAATGTTTGAAGTTTTGATGGAAATATGGATGAACTAGGAAGTTTAAAAATGAAATTTAAGAACATGAATGTTATCTTTGAATGGTATGAAGTTTATGAATGTTAGAAGTTTTGATAGAAATATGGATGAAATAGGAAGCTTAGGAATGTTAAGAAACTTAGGAATGTTAGGAATATTATGAATGTTATATAAGTTTTGATGGAAATATGGATGAACTAGGAAGTTTAAAATGAATGTTAAGAACACATGAATGTTATCTTTGAATATTAAGAAGTTTAGGAATGTTAGAAGTTTTGATACAAATATGGATGAACTAGGAAGCTTAAAAGGGAACACATGTTAAGTTCAAATTTTAGGAATGTTAGGAAGTTTAGGAATGTTAGAAGTTTTGATGGAAATATGGATGAACTAAAAAGTCTAAAAATGAATGTTAAGAACATGAAAGTTATCTTTGAATGTTAGGAAGTTTAGGAATGTTAGAAGTTTTGATAGAAATATGGGTGAACTAGGAAGCTTAAAAATGAACATGTTAAGTTCAAATTTTTACAATTTGTTAGGAATTTTTGATTAAAATCTGAATGTTAGGTTTAAATTTTGATAGGAATGTTAAGAATGAATGTGATGGTAAGAATGGATGTTAAGGAATTTATGATAAGGTGCAATGAATGAATGAATGTTAAGAACTTTTGATAGAAATATAAATGATAGGAAGTTTAAAAATGAATCCTACCCGAGATTAAAGTTCCAGAATTTGTCAGAAAGTTTTGATTGAAATATGAATGTTAGGAAGTTGAAAAATGAATATTATCTGTTCAAATTTTGATATATGGATTTTTAATTAATAATTCTTACTTTCAATGTTCAGGTACATTTGATGCGGCTGAAATCATGGTAAATGGTGATAACGATTTTTTGTTTTTTAATCATAAGCGAAGATTACAGGATTGTGAAGTTTGTGCTAAATTAGAGCAATGATTTTAAACAACAATTTGATGAATTTTCATCGATTTGTTGTAAATAATCATTTCTCTAATTTAGCATAAGCTTCACAATCCTGCAATCTTTTCTTATGATTAAAAATCAAATGATCGTTGTCTCCATTTGCCATGATTTCAGTTATGTGAACTTACACAAGCGATATTTTAAATTAAAGATTCGGGGCGGAGAGTGGCGACAACCACAGATCCGTTATCTTATCATTTAATTGGTCTAATAGACATATGGGGACGTGAATAAAGTATTTCAGACAGAATTAAGACAAAAATTTTACACATTGAGGTTTTCATTACCAAATAATTTTACACAAGTGATATTTTAAATTAAAGATTCGGGGCGGAGAGTGGCGACAACCACAGATCCGTTATCTCATCCCTTAAGTGGTCTAATAGACATATGGGGACCCGAATAAAGCATTTCAGACAGAATTAAGACAAAAATTTTACACATTGAGGTTTTCATTATCAAATAATTTTTGAATTCAAATTTCAGCATACTAGAATACGATTATTTAAACTTTTATACTCCAGTTCCTTTCAAGATCATAAACATAATTTAAGAAAAAAATATATATTGTACACAACATTTGACAATGGCATCGACAAAACCATTGATCTATTAATTTTAAATATATAGTTTTAAAAACATCGCAATAGAATGCCGTCTTCAATTATCCGTTTATGGTCATATTTGGACAGTTTCCATTTTTTATTTTTTAATTGTTTTTTCGATGGAACTTGAACCAATTTTATTCGAGATGCACATACTAAATGGCTATATTGACAACATATGACATCAGGTTCATAATCCTGAAAGTAGACATAATTTTGAGTCATATGGGTTTGCTGAAAAAAATAGCCCTTTAAAATAATGGATCCTCTCTCGTATGTATATCCGTTGTCATTGTAGTCTTCCAATAACTTCATTTTTCCTTCAATGCATCGCATCAAATAATACTTCACATTTTCGTTGTTGTCTACAGGTGCAATCACAGCAAAAATATCTCATGTGCAAATTACAATTGATGTCAAGATTTTTAATTCAATTAAATTGACTAATATACATGTGTATAAGGTGAATAACAAGAATGAACAATCGACAAAACAGTGGTATTTGATCATTACCTTCTCTAACGAGATCTGAATTTTCGTCGCCATCAGATGATATTGCTATATCTTTTGATTCTAATTCTTCTATGCTTGCTAGTGGCATTTTTCCTTTAGGATTAATCTCTGTGTGTTTTCAATGTTTCACGTAGTTGTTCGTTATGTTTTCACAAACTTTTGTAGATTCAATATTTTCAGTGCAAATATGACAAAAGCATGATTGCTTTCTACTGTCAAATGCATAAATGTTTGAAAGACTTTTGTTTGAATAGAGTGAAAATATATAGTCCCTTGTATGGTGCTAGCGTCGTATGGTATTGATTTATTTATATCTTGGATCCCAACATGCCAAAAAAATATAGTACATAAATGACAAATTTTGATGTTAGGTACACATACTTTTTTTTAAATTGACAATAAAATATAAATTAAAACATTTGTGTGTACATACCTGTGCACATTTTTTTATTGTTGATTATAATCATGGTTTAGATGTGATTTACACCATTGGACAACCTCTACAGCTGAATGGAATCGTGCAAAACTATGGTTTATTTGCCATCTTCGAAGTGCTCTTTTTACGCATGCTCCTGCACCATCATGTTCACATTTTCCATGACCAGTTTTAAAGAAATTACAGTGATGTTTAATGTTCAATGCTTTATGAAGTCGACATAACCAATAAAATGATCGCGAAGATTTAAATTGTCCGGCACATCCATCTGACCATATCCAATGCTCATTGAATTTAATGTTACGTTCCTTTAGTGAATTGTATAAAATACTTTCAATACAATGCTGAACAAAATGTGTATCGTGTGTACGGTCGTCGCTGATATAAAAATGATATTCTTTAATCACATCTCGATTGTCACACGTGCTTTCAATGCCATCAACATCCTGTTGAGAATGTCTATATAAAACATGGACGAATATTAAAACTTGGTCAGAATGATAGTATTCACTTTGTATCTCTTTTTGTGCAGCAAATGTATAATTTTTTGCAAAATCAACCACTGACAAAATTGTTCCTGGTAGAAAATTTTCACGAGACTGTTTGAATTGAAGGTTTTGCCATCGTGCTCTATGTGAATGCTTGGTGTATTTATAAATTTCACTTTTGAATTTCTTGACAAAAACTGCCACACCTATTTTATCTTCTCGCAAATCAATCATTTTGGAATGTACATCACTAGTACTTGTAATGTATTCATATCTTCTCCAATCAACGGTGACATTTGACAATGAGTGATCAGTATCGATAGGATATTTAATGTGGAATAAAACCAAATTTCCACAACGATTACAATGTTTTCCATTGACACATTTCTTATTATAAAATACTTCATCGTGATTTCTCTCACATAGGGTTTGAGATATGAATTCATGTATTGTGGGCGGAGGTGGTGAATTTGTCCAAAACATTTTACCAAATTCAAGAAATGTGTCGTAATATAATTGGAATTGCACATGATAACGATAACAACATGTGTCACAGATAGTAATAGGTCTAACATACCATGGTTTTAGTTGCACAAATGTAGTGATTGACATATTAATTCTATGATGATCTTCCTTGAATTTATTGAACAATTGTACTTGTGTCATATCCATTATATGTTTTGGACTGCTTACATATACTCCTCGTGATACTCTTTGTCGTATTACATCTCTTGAATTTGGTGAAACTCGAGCATGTGTCAACCAATATTCTCGTACAATATCTTTAATCTCTGCTCCCATTCTATCTTTGTAAGGCTGTCTACAAATAATTTCCCAACAAGCAAGTTCATCATTTTCATCTATTTCCATTCTGAATTCGCTATGTCTGTATAATGTCTTTCTTGAGGTTCCAACTGTTTTTGCTAGCTGTGTTGTCAAACGTTTTTGTTTAGTACTAGTCAAAATAATTGTTGTATGAATTGCTCTTCGTCCAGCACTAATGTCTTTCTTTCTAGATTTTCCAAACTTTTTTATTGTATCACCTATATTTTCTATCACATTATGTTTTAATTTCGACTCTTTGGTCGCCTTGTGAATACCCAATAATGATGTAGCATCTTCTAACTTCTTGGTCACTAATAAACATCTCAAAATTTGTGCTTGTCCTGTTGCTGAATAATTCTTCAGAACATCATCATAAATTTTTTGAGCTCGATATTGTGCAGTGTGTATGGGTATTTTTTTCCATATTTATTGCAATCAACGTTTTCTAACGTTTCATCATCAATAATGAAAGTACCTATACATCAAGTTAAATTTAATTTAAAACATGTATCCAAAAATACAATTCATTATAAAAAATGAATTTGGAAAATACATTCAATATATACATACCTGGTCCATTTTTTGGTTCTTGAACTTGATCTTCAATATTGACTTCATCGACATTAGTATGTAAATTACTATTTACATCTTCAACAATGGTTTCTTCAACTTCAATTTGTTCCTCTTGTACTATATTTTCAATTTACATTTCATCAACATTATCATGTAAAACTGTATTTGTATCTTCAATAATCGTTGCTTGCGCTTCTGCAAGGCTTACTTTGTTGGCATGATATTTAAGTTGTTTCTTTTCTCTATTATTATCATCAGCAGCACATTTACGATCATATTTTCTTTGACGGTTTCTCTTACTGCCCATGATTATTTAATCTATAATTGATAAATTAAATAATCATCATTTTATTGTAAAAAAACAAAATGAAGATTTAAAAATAGTTACGAAATTTATGAATACATGAACTGAAATTTACTTCACCTTATCAAAATCTTGTAAGAGTCTTTTGAAGAAAAAGTCTTTGGAAACAAGTTTTCTTTGAAAAGAACATTCTTTGAATGAAATAAGAACTCTTTGACAATAAATCACCTTTGAAAAAATCCATTGGAAAATAATAATAACACTTTCAAAATAAATCTTCTTTGTAACCCCACCGAAAAAAAAAAAAAAAAAAACTTAGGAAAAAGATTTTTTTGTAAAAACCCTTGCAACGAAATAGTTTTTTTGCAAAAATAACTTGGGAGACTTTGAAAAAATCCCTTTTCAAATAAATAAGAAGGAAAAATATATCTCCTTTGTAAAAATAACTTGAAATAAAATCTTATTTGCAAAAAAACATTGGAATAAAAACTCTGTAAATGCACACTTTGGAAAGAAAAATTTGCTGAAAAACCCATTGGAAAATAATAAGAACACTGAAAAAACCTCTTTTCAAAGAAATAAGAAGGAAAGAAACGTTTTTTGCAAAAATACTTAGAAAAAAAAACTTTGAAAAAATCATTTTCAAATAAATAAGAAGGAAAAAGACAACTCCTTTGAAAAAACAACTTGGAATAAAAACTCTTTAAAATCGCTATTTTGGAAAAAAAAAAACCTATTGCAAAGAACTAAGAAGTGTAAAAGCTTGGAATAAAAACTTATTTTGCAAAAATGTCTTAGAAAAACAATTTTTCAATGTATTCCTTAGAAAGAAATAACAAAAAAAATACTTCATAAAAAAAACTCTCTTTACAAAAAAACTCTTTAGAAAATCCTTGGAAAAAAAACTCATTGCAAAGAAATAAAAAGTGCAAAAAACTTGAAAAAAAATATTTCATAAAAAAAACTCTCTTTGCAAAAAAAGACTCCTTAAAAAATCCTTGGAAAAAAACCCATTGCAAAGAAATAAGAAGTGCAAAAAGATTGGAAGAAAAACTCATTTTGCAAAAAAATTCTTTCAATGTATTCTTTAGAAAGAAGTAAGAAAAAAAAATACCTCATAAAAAAAACTCTTTTTGCAAAAAAAACTCCTTAGAAAATCTCTTCAAAAATATTCTGACCAGAAAGTATGCGAAATTAATTGAAGTATTTAGTTTTATTTATATAAGTGTAGAAAAGAATTTTTATTTTTATTTTTTATTTTTTTTTTCGGTCGACGACTTTTTTTTTACGTTTGGTTATTCGACCGAATAACCTTTGATTAAATTGACGTCACCGTTACGGAAAATAGTTATTCGGCCAAATAACCTCTGAAACCTGAAAATCTGATTGCCACTCACAGTTTTCAGGTTTCTCTATTTTCGGAAGGTAAAAATGATCTCTTACACTATAAGGCGACTGTCGGACTTGATACCATTAGTTTCGTTATTGAAACTACTTTCTGAATATATAGATTTATTTATGTATAGGTAAGATCTGATATTTGTAATTGTTTGTTTTCTTAACAGGTGTTGAGTCTAGATTCATCTCTTTCAAAATGCAGTGAAATGAAAAATCCATAACTTTTAAAATGCACCACGAAAAAAATTGAGAAAACTATGGTGCAATTAATTGTCGTGTCTACTTCAAAAGGGTATTCATAGAATTTTTAGTTTTATATTCAGTTGAGAGAAAAGTTTTGCGACAAAAAATATGTTGAAAATGGACAAGGTTTCCCCATTGATCGAATTCAAATAAATATAATAATTAGTATATAGATCCATTTGCTACAAACTTATAGTCATGCAGTAGTATATTGTGTGTAGATTGTCGTAGCATATTTGTTTTTTGCAAAAAACAAGTTTAACAATGATTTTACGTGTGCGGCAAAACATGGCTATTTTGTAGTCCTTTCGTTTTATAAGAACACACTGTTAAACATTTATCGAATCAACATATCAAATCTCAATATAAAAATTTGAAAAAAATATGGATAGCAAGCTAACATAATTCTCTAAAAGTTTGGTTTTTAGTGAAAAATGAAATTCCAAACAAAAATATCACTTTTATTCGCCCAAAGATGGAAAACATGAAAAATTCAGAATTATTTTCTCACGGAACCCCCCAAAATAGACACCCATGTTCATGGATTCACCCCGGAACAAAGAAAAAAAACATGTTTCTTTCTATTCCAAGGAATCAATGAAAACATAAGTCTTGCAATCTCATGTAGTCCATACAATAGATTCAAAGTACCAAAATAACTATTTCATCAACGCTCTTACAAAAATCCTCCAAAATAATCTGTTTTGCAAACCCTGCATTTGATTAGCCTAAAGGTCTACATCCCAACTAGACTAATAGAAAACTTTTCAAAATACATTATATACAGTCATCCCCTTATTTCAAAAACAAACTATGTGAAAAAGTTTTATGATTCCTTAGAAATGAGCTCCTCCTCCAGATATTCTTCAATGTACAGAGTTCCCTCAAGAACATCAATGGCCCTTTTGTAATTTCATTAGCATTGGAGTTGAAATCCCTATAGGTGTGGCTAATAGAAAAATCCAGAAAAGAGGGAATAAGTATGGAAATTCTATGACACCATTGCTCCAATAAAAGGACCTGCAGCTTTGTCAAACCTTTTCCCAAATTTATAATGACTTGTGAGTCATTGATTACCTGTAAAGACACAATTCCATTAAACAAAGCAAATTGTAGGAGTCCCCATGGAGCCAACATCTCTGCTCTAGAATTTGTGCCCAATCCACAACTCATCCATAACCTGAAGTTACGGTCTTCATTAATTCGCAGGTACATCCTTGCACCATAGATTCCCATTTGAGTTGCACCATCAAAGTATCCAATAGTTGAATGAAATAAAATAGTAGGAGCAATTCTCAACCTTGTCTTCTTGATTTCACCCTCTTTATAATATTCATTATACAGGCCCAAAGTTTTCAAGTTGTTATCAACATTGGGAATTTTATTTTCAAATATAACATAATTTCTAGATTTCCGAATCCCCAACATATAAATATTGAAAGAAGCTTGTAATTGTGGACTTTACCAATCCAATTCATAAAATTTTCTTCAATAGAGAATGTACCCCACTCCTGGTTGATCTACAATTCTTCTAAAATGACCTTCCAAATATTTTTTCTATATGCACATTGAACCATGAGGTGAAGAATAGATCCACCCTCCCTTTTGTAAAGAACACGGAAGTTTGGACCTGTCCAACCCCTTCTTATAAGATTATCCCATGTTAAAATGCAATTTTCTAAACATAACCAAAAAAACATTTAAGCTTCATAGGGAAGTTCCACTTCCATAGTTGTACATACAACCATTTTAACTCACCATTAACATTTTGTTAGGAAATAGCAATATAGGCATCCTTGGCATTCACTGGACCAGAAGATTTATTCCATGCCCATACTAAAGAGTCGTCCTCCTTTTTTAATATGATCCCTGCTCTATATAAAGTACTTATATGTGCATTCCATTCAATTGCACATCGACCCTGCATACCCAAATCATCAACAAGCATCCAATAAGAATGTGAAGCTCTCTGCCGTATAGGTCTCTTCTAATATGATCAAGCATACAAAATCCAAATTCTGCAATATATTTCAAAAGAGGGGTGGAGAGGATAGAGGATTCCTCCCCACCAATAAATGGATCAACACCAATAAGAATATGAGACCCATTTCCAGTTCTCCAAGATAACCATTTTTTAAGCCAAGGAAGAGCCCTTACAAACCCATTCCAGAAGTTAGAAACCCCCTTTGTTGATTTATTGGGATTCCTAAGCCAATGTACAACATAACTTTCTTTTAAGTATTTAGCTTTAAGTACATCACTCCAGCGACCTGTACCAAATATGCCACGCCAAAAGCTTTTCAAGCATAAAGCCTAAGTGAACCAGTATAAATTTTTGATATCCCATCCTCCCATAGTCTTAAAGGAGACTCTTAAGGGAAACTCATTTGGCGAAGTCTATTTATTCTACGTTTTCAACTTTTTATTAGCATATTTTTCATCTTATTTTGTTCAAAGTCGGTTGGAAATCTTTAAAAAATCTTAGAATCACATAGGGTGCCATGGAGGTATTAGAGGGTGTTTTTTTTACTGGATTCCAACCAAAACCCACCATAAAGTCCAAAACTTACAATAAATAGACCACTCCAATCATTTTTACTTACATCACTTTTATTCATTTTAATAAGACCATATAGTTATAATGCACGTAATTATTATATGGAACGTATAGTTGTAAATGCACCTAATTACTTTATGGGACGTAGTTGTATTGTGCATCTAATTATATCATGTAAGTATAATTGTAAGTGCACCTAATTATTCTTTATCCAATGATCATGATGTACAAACTCATTAACTATAAATAACAAAGAAAAGTACTAAAAAAATTGAAACATTTTCAAGTAGAGAAATGCTAACTATTACAAAGAATGAAGGTATGACCAGAATTATTATTTCTAAGCATTGTTATTATTATTATTATTATTTTATTCTTAATTTTATAAAATATTATATTTAATCAATACATTGAAATAAATATCACAATATTTGTAAAATTAAGATATAAAAATTGATATAATTATATTTATGTTTTTCAATTTAATATTTTTTTATTTTTAATCATGCTTTTATATAATTTTTAAAATCAACGCCCAACTTGTGATAAATATGAAACTATGTCATCCAAAGCACCTCTCCATACACTTAACTATCTAATAACAATTTTTAAATAATTTAATTATTTAAAAATTATTTATTATCTCATTTGCATTTTTTGTCCAGCTTCTAAATTACAAAAGTCCAAATTTCTTTAAAGGAAATGCTATACACATTTGAAGATCGAATTTGTTTCGTGGATATGATGTAATCATTAACAAGTCACTTTCACATGAAATCAGCTCTAAACCATTTTTGCCCATATATTTCAAATTTTGACTTGTATTCATCGACCAAGTTGTTTTGTTTCCACCTTCTTTTCATGTGTTATTTTGTTTCCACCTTGTTTTCATGTCAAATTTGACAAACATTCAAGTAAGAGAAACTTTAATGACATAAGCCATGCTATTGTCATGAAATTAATTAGCTAAATAATTAACAATGAATCCGAATAAGAAAGTGCACTTAGGTAACCAGTGGGCCGTCTTCTCATTGAAAATTGATGACATGGGATTTTGCAGTATGCTGTTCCCCTACAGTTACAGTTACAGAGGGTCCGAGGAGACGAAGCATATCCTTCGAGAAAAGAAAAAATATCGATAAATACAATAGTCTAAAGTGGCAGAAACAATGAATCGCTAATGTAATTTATATATGACAGTAAATTGTCACTGGTAATGACACATTGGAAAGGAAAAATAATAACTGATATTCCAGTAATTATCTTGACTGGAAATTGAGCTTCTTGATGGAGAATGCGAAGATGAATGCGAAGAGAACGCTCCATCCTGCTGTCATAACTGCAACCGGTCCCAAAAAGCTATGTTTGAATCCAAAATAACTTCTAATAAACTCATTTAATGCCTCTTTAGTTCCGTCTGTTTTAGTCATGAGACCATCATAATCCCCGAACTGCGATGCTATCAAACCGTACAGAGTCCATGCAACAGGGCATGCCCAGTAATACCATCTCCACCATACCGGAATTTTCTGCAATCATTCAAATTAATTAATTAGTAGAGATCTTAATTGAATTGAATCCTGACAAAGGAAAAGTAATTGAATGCGTAAGCAATATTTGTCCTGCTATGTTTTCTTATGGTTGTATATTTTCAGATATACACACAGTTGTATGGGCAAATCTTAATTGGATGTACAACTTTGCAATACATGGCGATAGTGATGGAATTTTGATCTTTTCTCAAGTTCTAAGCAAACAAGTTACATCAATGGACTTGGTACAGTTGGCTGGTAATAAATTTGTCATAATGATGGAATTTTGATGTTTTTTTATGGGTTTGAGTGAACATATTATGTCAGATCAGATTTCTAGAATAGGAATATATGACCTATTAAAATCATGAAAGCTCACCGGTCGAGGAATTATGAAACCGCAGAAAAGCATCCAGATGGAATAGAAAGCCGAGGACACAATGGCAGCAATGTTCACATTGGGAGTCAGAGCTACCGTCATCATTCCATAGTATGTGTAGTACAAAAATGTAAAGAACATGAAGAAGAAAAACCACAGGAACTTGGTTGCCTTCCACTCGAAGTCGATCATTGCATACACGATTACTCCATACACCGCCGCTTGAACAAAGACGTATGGCACTTCGATCAGTACCTGCATAACATCATTATTGAACCATGACCACATTCCAATTAGTGATGAAAAAAGGTTTGAAAAAGCTTATTGGCATTGATGGGTGGTGTTAAATTAAAAACCAGAAGAAGTAAAAAAGTTATAGGCGTTAATGGGGGGATGATATTAGGGGTTTACCTGAGCGAGGGCATAAGGAAGGGCCGAGTACATCCCTGCTGCCTTTTCTCTGTAGAAAACTGTCCTTTCAACATCCACCACAGGCTGGACTGAAGAAGCATTGTTCACACCAATGAATAGCACCGCCGCAAACAACGACCCCATAGCATTCAAAACCTTTTGTTGCTCCGTTCTGCAGTCATGCATTCACATTACAAATTAAAAAATATAATATTGCCTCATTCAAACGATACCAAGCATCAAGATGTTTGTAAAGGCCGCAAGGTATAGTTTCTTACATCTTTTGACCCATTCTCCAAAAGATGGTGCCGAAAAGCACAGCAGTGACCAGAGTGAAAAAGAAACGGACAGCATTGTACTCGGGATTTCTCCAGTATGACCAGTGCTGCTTCCACAAACAGGCCAAGGACTGAATTGCAAAGGATTGTGAAAATTCGGTTTCGAAGTAGATATCTTTAGTTCCTGGAGCCGGTACGCCGAGTTCCTTGATCAGAGCTTCATTTCGCCTGTGCAAAATCAGTTCATGTTAAGTTTGCATCACTCGGCAGTGGTAATATGTGGTAACATGGAGAGGCAAAAATATAAGCCGAAATAAACGTTTAAATGCTTATTTGTTCAATACGAACAAATTGAATATAATGACTTTTTAAATGCTTATTTGTTCAATACGAACAAATTGAATATAATGACTTACTGGTAGAGGGATGAATTCCTGTATACTTCTGCAAAATCGACTCCAAGACGCAATTCTGCGCCAACAGAAGACGCTTCAAGCATCCAAGTTGCAGGGTTGTATCCATGGGTGATTTTGGGAACGCCTGGAATGGCCTCAAAGTAGTCGATCAGTGATTGGGAATGGCGGCCAAGAGGACCAACGTATATCATCTGTCCTCCTCGCTTCATCAACACAAGCTGCAAATTTTGCAATTGTATTCTTGTTATTACCACTTAAACAATTGAGTTTCATAGGCATACTGAATGATTTCATTTAGCTATAAAGGTTTTAGTTTATATAGTTTGTTAAATTTGAAGAAAAAAACACCAAAATGTAGCTGAAATACCTTTAAAATAAATGACATTGTTTTATTTTTTGGTGCTACGAGTCTATTCTTAATACATACCTCGTCAAAAGCCTCGAAGATATCAATGCTGGGTTGATGAATAGTGCACACAACAGTTCGGCCTGTATCCACAGTGTTTCGGACAGTCCTCATCACAATAGCAGCAGCTCTCGCATCCAGTCCTGATGTTGGCTCGTCCATGAAGATTATTGAAGGATTTGCAACCAATTCAACTGCTATTGTCAATCTCTTACGTTGTTCCGTGGACAGGCCATTCACTCCAGGAAGACCAACCAGAGCTTGTCTCAGGTTATTCAGCTCCACAAGATCCATAACTTCCTCCACAAACGTCTGTTAATGTTCAAATACAACACCCATGAGTTTATTTAGACTCCTCATTTCAACATAAACACACTTGATCATGCTGTTGAAGTAGAGATTTGACGATATAAAAAAAAGGCATTACCTTTCTTAACTCAGTATCGACTTCGGCCGGAAGACGAAGCCAGGCAGAATATACGAGAGACTCATAAACAGTAACAAAAGGAGAATGGATATCAGTTTGTTCGCAGTAACCAGAGATGCGAGCAAAGGTTTCTTGTTTCTTGGGATAACCGGAGATGGTGATGGACCCTTCTATGTATCCACCAGTTTTCCTTCCTGCAAGAACATCCATTAGGGTTGTTTTTCCAGCCCCACTCACACCCATTAGACAGGTGAGCACGCCAGGCCTGAATGTCCCACTCGTTCCACGCAATAACTGGAGTCTACTTTCTTCAACTCCTTGCTGCTTCATTTCCTGCAAAGTGTACACCATTATTAATTACTGACAAGCTTTAAAATCAAATTATAACACCATTACAATGGAGGACAAAAAGGATTTACAATATTTGTTTACAGTAATTAATTCAAAGAGATGGGATGATTAACATACCGGGGGCATGTCTACAAAATAATTGACATTGTCAAAGGCCATCGCCAAAGGTTGAAAAGGTAAAACCATTCCTTTCTTTCCAGATGCACGAATAGAATCTGAAATATTGCTATTTCGTCCTCGTTGTGAACTTGCCCGTGAACTTGCCCTAACAGAATCTTCAAAAAAATTACTACATTAGTTTTAAAGAATTTTATGGCAAGTATTTCACCATATGAAATTGAAAGTTAATATTCTTTGCAGAATTTGTTCATATCATTCATACCAGAAGCTTGAATTTCTTCATGGCTTTCTCCTGACATCGTCTGCATTTCATTTGTATTGTTTCTTTGGACAACGCCGGTTAGAGCTGCTTGCTTTTGTTTCAAATCATCTTCAGAAATTAATGCCTGGGGCTTTCCTAGAGCTGGAAAATGGGAAAATGGAAAAGGAACATTGTGAATTATATTTTATAAATATGAATTCCTCTCCAAAGGCAAAGAGTAATACTGAAATCAGCCAAATCATGTTTAAAAGTTAAAGGGACTCACGATCTAGATAATGCAATGCCAACGTGTAGAGGAAGTTAAATAAAATATTGAATCCCACCATGGCTCCAATAGAAAGCCAATACCAGTAGCTCTCCGCAAAAAGCCCGCGAGATTCCAATAAATTGACGCCAACGTTATCACCTGGCTGTAACAATTTAAGAAACAAAATCATTATTTCCTTCTATCACAGGAGAGATTTTCATTTGCAAATTCATCTAGTCTGTAATTTACTCACCTTTTGCCATCTGCTTGACAAGAACTCGTTTACTGCAATTCCATTTTGAGCATACATGAGAGGAGAAATCCAGTAGCCCCATATCCACCATCCTTTAATATCATCTGCAATGGGCAATCATGAACACCAAACATTAGTAGCTATTAATTGGCTTGCATAGCTTAACTATTAGATTTGAGCTTGAGATTTTGTATACCTCTGGATATGATGAATCCTCCGAGAACGAATATGATCAAGAGGGCAAACGAACCGAAAGTGTTAGCCACTATCCGATTGCGTCCCACAGCAGCTATAAAGCGAAAAAGACCTAAAGACATCTGATGGACTGTGAAGAACAGAACAAGTTGTCGGAAAAATCTGCAGGGGAAGAGAATACCCAGGAAACTTGACATTAGATTTGAGCATTAAGAATCACAATAATCAGAGCATAGGAAAGTGGGTCTTCAAGGGCCATCAGACCATACCTCTGAGGATTTGGGGCAAAACCTATGGTATAATATGTGATAATGATCCACAGCACAGACTCCAGCAGGGAAAGAGGAATTCTCATAATCCATGTCGGAAGCGAATAAGCCCAGGCTGGGTAGAACTTGAAATCTCTTTGCTTGTAAAACACTGGAAGCTTGTCAATTGTCATCGACAATTCTGCCATTCCATTGAACATCACCACCACTAGACCAAAGAAAAGCGCTCCAAAGTAAATGGCTCCGTCACCCAGATTTCTGTGATGCATATTGGTACGGAAAAAGACGCTCATGGCAATAGAAGCAATGACAAATATCTGTCCAAGCGTAAAATCATAATTACCTTTAGATATATCCCAAATAAACATAGTAAAGTTTAGAATATGTAATCTGATAGACGGTTTAACATAAGATTATAAAAAAAATAGCTATAACTAAATGAAAATCGATTTCATAAAACCAGGTGTATTTGCCTGAAAGTACAAAATTTACAATAAAACAAAAACCAGTTTGGAATTACTAAACATATGCAACAAAACATCCAACAGTTCTGAAAAGAAAAATCCAACAATGAAGTATCTTAACCTGAACAGTTTTGAAGATGTAGACGAACGAACTTCTCTTCATCAGCAAAACTTCTCTATCAAAGCAAGCTCTGAAAAGTTCCATTTTGCTCAAACCGTATTCCTCTGTTGTCAGAGCCGCGGGATGGGATTTCTTCTTATCGTATGGAATAGATAACTCTGAATTCAATGCGGTACCAATGTGAAATGACTGGAATGCATCTGCAAACTCCTTCACTGGAACATAACGGTACGTTTGCCTTCTGTTTGCCCAGTACTGCTCTTGATCTTTGAGAGAAGTCACCTGTTCAATCGATTCAACACAATAAAATGATATTAATCAGATACACTCATCTTAATGTCGCAGCCGAAAAAGAAATTTTTGAAGGAAGACCAAAAAATAACGCACCTCCTGCAAGAAATCTGCGACACCTTTCCTCTCAGGGCATTTAAATCCCATGGACTCGAAGAACTCGAGAATGTTTTCTCGGGGACCCTGATAAATAATGTGACCTTCCGAAAGTAGAATGACATCGTCGAAGAGATCGAAGGTTTCAGGGGCAGGTTGCAGGAGTGAAACCACCATCGTCGACATGAAAACATGGACAACTTGGCGTAGGCATCGAACAATCTGGTATGTTGTAGCGCTGTCCAGACCAGTGGAAATCTCGTCCATGAACAGGGCTTTCGAAGCTCCAACAATCATTTCCCCAGTTGTAACTCTTTTCTTCTGCCCTCCAGAAATGCCTCTATGCATTGCATCTCCTACTAGTGTGTCGGCGCATATGTCCAGCCCCAAGATCTGATCCAACCATCAACAGCAACACAAAGATTGATGGTTCATCCAAAGAAAATTGAATTCGAGACGTTTTTTTGAGTCGTGGGCTAAAGTTCAACTAAAAGGCCTCTTTTTTCACACTTTTTTGGGCCTGAATTTAGATTTTACAGTTTCTAACATTTTGATACTGCAATCTTAACAATTTTAAACTGCTATGCTAATAAATGTTAAAATTGCAATCTGAGCAAAACACTAATCACAAATCTTTATTCACCCAGATTCTAATGAAAGGAGGACTTTTAGTTAACAGGAACAACACCATTAGAGATAAAGCAGGTATAAAAAAATACCTTCAAAACATAGTCCGTAATCATGTTGGCCTTCTGGCCCTCTAATGCAGTGGCCTGCACAAGAAAATATTCAACCATTCTCAGTAAATTCATTGAAATTCATTTAATCCTAATCGATTTCAAAACAGCTGCCTGTGCTGTACCTTCATAAAGACATCTATATCGGGATCTGGTTTGATTCCTCCATCCTTTTCTCTCCTCACAAGTTCAGTCAATACGTCTACAGAAAAGAAGATAGCCGGTTAATCCAACTGACTTAAAAAACTAAAGTAGCTTCGGATTGAATATGATCCAGAAAGAGAAAAAGCATCCATACCATATCTCGACCCGACGCCCTGGCACCGTGCAGAGAAATCTAAGGTTTCTCTCACGGTCATTTCACCAATGTGCAAGTCATTTTGACTTATGTAAGCGGATGTTCTCTGTGGCACGAATTCATCCATGGTATGTCCATTGTATTTTACTCCACCTGTAACCTGCACCCGGACAAGATTGTTAGACCATGCCAGAGCATTGCTTCTCTGTTTCTATTGTCGCATTCAAAGAAATTATGTGCATTTTACAGAAGTATGGAAAGAGAGGTGTTAAAACAGAAAAAATAAAAAAATATTCAGTTTGAGTGAGATGTATAATATTCAAGAAAAAAGCTTATTGATCTTCAAAGATCAAAATATTTGAATGTGAATTTATTTTTTATTTTCAGACTGATAAAATTTATTAAAGAAACTAACCGAATATATTATAAATCTGAAACTAAGATAGATCTTCCAAGGCAGATTTAAATAAGTTTGATCTAATTCATTAATTTTCAGCTTAAGAGAACTTAAATGCGTACTTTGAGACTTTTCTCCAGTTTTCCCGCAAGAGCCATGAGCAAAGTAGTCTTGCCCGAGGCTGGCGGTCCAAGGAGAAGGGTCATCCTGTCAAATTTAATGAAAGCTTCAAAGGGTTAAAGACTTGCAAGCAGGATTTTTTGATTAAATTTCAGTCATATTTATTTACTGGTAAAGAATCATGCGATTTCGGTATGAAATTGGCAGAAATTTAAGAATGAAATTCGGTTTACCTGCCGGGTTTGATGATGCCACTGACATCATGGAGAATTGTCATGGTTGCCTTGTTGCTCTTGTACAAATGAAGCGAACCAAGAACTGCCTGAAAATCAAGATAAAGAATATACGTTTAGAAAAAGAAAAAGAAAAGAGCCTATTAAAATGTATAAAGATAGTTCATTTCGGATGCAAACACTACCTCGATCATGTTGGCGGTGTAGTTGGTAAGAGTGGGCAGCGCTCTGCCACCTACGTAGGCATTCGCATCGATGTTCAAATGTTCGTAGCGAACTTCGATCTCTGGCAAAACGATGCCAACACTGCAGAATTCCAAATAAAAAAAATTCCACCAATGTTAATCCAAGCGAAGCGAAGCTAAAGCTAGCGAATCCAAGATCTGGGTTCTGTAAAAGATAACATAGAGAGCTTTAAATGAGAAGTTTCTTAAACCTGTCAATCCTCTTTCGAAGCTTGTTAAGAAAGCGTTCATTATCCTCGTCTGCAACTTTGACGAGCCTCTCCATCAACTGTTGGCGGGTCTCGAGTTCGATACCCCGAACGTCAATCTGATTGTGATCGATAACCCCTTTGTCATGTACATTTGCAAGAATCGCAGTTCTTAACCGGTCGTAAGTGGGGAGCTTTTCAATGGCCGCCCATTTGAGCGCTTCCTCGTCATTCTGGCGTTGTCGAGTACTGGATGATTTAGAAAAAACGCTGTCGGATCGTTCGAACAATCTGGTACTCGCTGAACGCAGACTGCCTGTCCATGTTTTATCATCAGGCTCATGCTCGGTGATGGACGAACTCATATTTTAGCCTTTCCAGAGAATCCAGATCCAATCAATAATAAGGTCCAACAATTTGTTGCTGCACTTAGATTTTCAGGCCCTGTGAATGAATCCCCTGTGAGATCTTCTGTAAAAATAGCTTGAGAACCCAACCTGTGCTGATGCTATCAGAAGCTTAATGGGTTGTTACGAGTAACACTCAAATTTATATAGAGAAACGGTAGGAAGAAAAAGATCGCATGTGTTCATTTGACTTCCCAACAAGCGAACATTCCATGGCAATGCTCAGATCATCTCTCTTACTTGTCGCACAAGGAACGCCCCATCAATTTTTTTTCTCGCCGTTGGGCCTGTCAGTTCTTCATTGCTGGTTGGGAGTTGAAGATTAAATAAAATTAGGCTTCTAGATGGGTCACATTGAACATTGTCGGCTGTTCATGTGGCAATTTTCAAGATTGTGAATATTTCAATATTTTAGGTCAAATCGGACTCTTTGGGATTAGATCTGACTTTTCAGCGGATGCTTGTGAATCATGATCGCCGCCCCTCATTGATCGTGTACTCCGTAACGACCTACACATAGGACGAGAGGACAGACGTGTGGTGTGTAGACTCCGTTTGCTTTCGTTCAGCTTGTTACTATTTTTATGGATTAATCTATGGTTTGGATTTTTAGGTGGGTTTACGTAAATTTGTAATTAGATGCCGGATTAATATAGTTAAGATTAGAAAAAATTCTTATGAGTTCTGATGAGTTTTATAATGAAACACTGGGTTGATTTATTTCTAAAATTTTGTAGGCAAAAAGGGTTTGCTATCTTTGTGGAACTATGAAAGTTGAGAATGAAAATCACTTTCTTTTAGAGTGCCCTACTTACACCCACATTAGATATACAATACAAATCTTTCTAATCTCCTAACCGTGCCAAAACTGTAATACTCTACCAAGATTTTTGAGCACCTAAACAAAATTTTAAAACAAACCAAATAATACTCTACTTAAAGTCCGATAAACCAAAGTTAATCTCGAAGTAGACTTTAATCATCAACATCATCATCATCAAATTTGTTTTTGGTAAATTTCAAACTTAAAAATATTTAAATTTATTTTTTGAATTTATAAATAACTTCCACATTTTCAAATACCCTAATAAATCAAGATTAATTAATTTCGATAATTAATGTATTTAATTTTAAATTTTCTTATAAACAAAACAAAACTACTAAAAACATAATTTCAAAACCTAAAATATTTAAACTACACCTATTTTTATTACTCGCACCGGTCGATCAGCTTTTTCCACAGTTCCCAACTTAGGCGGTTGCTTTATTATTTTCCGCGTACACGTGAACTGACCAGCTGGGATTTCTTAGTTGGCGAGCAGCGGGCCATTCACACCAGCCTGCCTTCCCTTCTAGAAGGAGATATAAAAAGCACCGCGAATCTGTAAATGGTCTAGTCCAAATTCAATGGAGTAGAGAAGTTTGATATGGACCACGGGACCATATCCAACGAATTTCTCAGAAAGTAACCTAATAATAAAAATGCAAAACAAAAAGGAGGAAAACATGGAAAAGTCTATTTGCAACTCTAGTAAAGTGTCACACGTTCATTCAAAATAAAAGAGCTCATGGATTGCATCAGCATAGGATTTTTCTTATGTTTTTAAAACCTTTTTAAAGGTATATTTTAGTTCTTACTAGGGTAGTTCCTCTAGTATAAGACCCTCCCGGGGGCCGGTATCATGCAAGGTAAATGCGTACAACCCCAAATATTCTAGAAGCATATATTTCATCATGTACATTAAATGCGTACAACCCAAAGCACTCTAGAAGCATATATTTAATCATGTATAATTACATATTTAATTATATGTATGCAGAAGTATATATTTAATCATAATCATGTATAATATTTAATTATATGTATTTTTAAATTATTGGTGTATAATATTTAATATTTTATTATTTTATTTTTATGAAAGATTTTGGCCTATATTTTTGTATTAATATTTGAAATCAACTCAAAGTACTCTAGAAGTATATATTTAATCATGTATAATATTTAATTATATGTATCTCTAAATTATTAGTTGTCAAGGATCTTGTAGGATACTGTTCGTTGGTAGGGATAGATGGATTGCATTCCATTTACTCGGGTTCAATTCTGTTGAGACATCTTTGGAAAGTGATTTTTCCGCTGAAAAAAATCTTTAAACCCACTAGACTTATGTATAAATTCCATTTATATAATAAATATATATTAAATAAATCTTTAATCATATTGAGTTCACTAAACTATTATTATAATATAATTATTTATATAAAAAATAAAATATTATTTTTAAATTAAAATATAACATTAATTCTTATTAATTCTTTACATTTTTTTCATGAAAAAAACGTATAATATTTGTATTGTGAAAAATATTACATTCTTCACAATGCTTGAAGCATTTATATTGAAAAGACCAACCTGAAGGACCTATTTGTTCTATTCAAATCAAAATAACCCTTTACATTAAGAGCTATTTTATGTTCTTTTCCTTCCTAAGGAAATATAAACTAAAACAACAAGCTTTGCAATATTCTATTGCTTCCAAAAATTGTACCAGCATCTTGTTCATCGGCTAAAACATAACCAACCAATTTGAGGCCATTTGCACAATTGGTTGTATGCGCTTACGTCTTGGCCTTAGTGCCAAGTCAATCAAAAAGTTTGATACAAGGACTATCTAATCCCTTACATGTGAACAAAACTAGTTCATACAAAAGCTCTCATGCATGCATGTAGCCTCCCTTTCATTTTCTTCAAAAGTATTCATATGTATGTTTTTTACAATACAAGACAGATGAGGCTTGTAACTTGAAAAGTGAAGCATACATTCCAAAAAGTTCATACAGTCCATGATATCTTCTCCACTAGTCTGGAAACCTCTAACCTGTACAAATTCTCAAAAACTGCACACTCCGCTAATTACCAACACCATTATTTAAAATTACCGAATCACCCTTTCTCATGAAAACATCATCTTTTGATAAGGCATCAACTTCCAAATTATGTTATCTAAATACATGCTCGAAATTCACCTCTTCAAAGTTAGAGTTGATCTGACAAGAATCCTCCAGGAGTGCTCCCATAAACACATTATGATATCTATATTCCGCTTGCATCTATTTAATGATTAACAACAAGTCTCCGTATACATTCAACTTATTGATTCCTTCGCGCCTGGCCAATCTGAGCAATAGCCATAAAGCTTAAGCTCTGCAAAATTATTGGGGCCAAGTATCCATCTTTTTATTGCATAGCTCAAAATTTAAGCATTTCAAAGTTTATTCCTCAAGTTAAAAAACTAAAGAAGGTAAGAATGGTGAAGCCAATGGAGCTGAATAGCTATCCTAGATATTTCTTTGATGGGACCTCATAGAGTAATAGAAGTCTTTGTGGAGTAGGAGGATTTTTGTATTTATCTGAGATTCACCCCGTTGTTGCAATCAGAGTAGGACTAGATTTATGTCTTCAAACAAGATTTCATTTCTTGCAAGCCAAATAATCCAGTTAATAATAGCAAGAAGCGCTCTATAATCCTTTGTTTCCTTATTATTGCACCAGTTTCGAAAACACTCTTCCATTGATAAACCATCCCACATATGCATAATTGTCACGTCCCCTCCCGTGGACCTAATTCGAGGAAGGGAACATGACGCCAATCTTTGCGGTGTTTACATAAACTCAGCCCATTCATTAGATTCATACAACTAAATCAAATGTGTGCAGATGCAAATCAATTAAACATGCACAACAGAATAAAAACATCATCCACCCACACCTTTCATATGCATTTCAACATATCAACAGTCATCAAATTAATACTTTGCATAATTAAATACACATAAGAATATACTCATCTTCATTGTGCAATTGTCCCAAGCAACTAGCTATGTCGCTGCAGCATTCCACCCAACCATAGGTCTCTGCCCAGCTTGTATTATTTCAGCACTCAGAGACCACCCCCGAGTTGGGCATGGTTTCTACAAGGAATAGGGGACATCCCAAATCTTACACAACCAAGTAATCAATGCATCTAAGCCAAGCCAGTCCGCAGCTGGGTTTATCAGGCTAAATCAGAACCCTGGATGCTTACACTCAAGCTCAAGCCAAAACAATGGATTGGGAGAGGGAAATTCAACCACGGGGAAGAAAACGATTTCTCCCACAGATATATAAGCATTCAACAGCCAAAACAGTCTCAATGGAACCCCCTAATTTGATTCCCCTTCTTCCCCACTGGTATATAACACAAAAACGCCCTTCTCCCGGCTGAGAAACAAAGAAAAACCATAAAAACGTGGCTGGAAAATGCCCAGGTAGCTCCCAACTCGTGAGGGAGAGAAACTGGTTGATGGATAATGGCTTAGGGAGCAATTCATGGCTCTTTTCTTTCCCAAGAAGCAAAATGCGATTTTCCATGATGGGTGGCTTGCCCATACCTGAATTTGGACAACCATACCTCCCATTCCCCAAGGCATTAACTACCTCAACCAATTCTTGGGAGAAATGAATGATTGGGTACAAAAGTCAACATGGGTAGTTGAGGGTTCATGGGTTCTCTCATTGACATTTGGCTTGACTTAATTGGCTCCAAGGTTTGAATGTTTGTCTCCCAATTCCTTGTAAAATCATGCCCCCATCTCTTGTTGCATTGCATAGCTAGTTGTGGGTATTTTATTAAATGCATATTTACAATTCCCATGACTCACTAGCACACGGGTAGCATAATATCAAATACTTGCCTCTTCAAGGTCGAGCGTTCACTAGTGGGGCCTTGGCCTTGAGCTCCACACTAGAAATCATACATAATATGCATACAATATTTACATTATAGCCCAAAATATCACAAGGGTCAAAATGGGGACATGACAATAATACCTAAAGAGTCTTCGATGCCCTTCCAAACTTTCTTGGTAAATCTACATTCCACTACCAAATGCAAATTAGTTTCATTTGCTTCCTTACAAAGGTAGCATCTTCTTGGTCCTTCCCTATTTCTATGTTGCAAATGATCCCAAGTAAGGACTTTGTCTGACAATAGTAGCCACGGGAATAACTTGGACTTCAAAGGACACTAGAGCTTCCAAGTATCCTTCCACCACCATAGCAGATCTCCCTGAACTTCCTTCAACATGAGAACTTTATATCCATTTTTTGCATTATACCTATCATTTGGAGCACATGTCCAGATTAAGTGATCTTTATTGTCTTGAAATCTCACATGGGAATCCCTTAGCTTCCCAATTTAATATTCCCAATGCCTACAATCCTCCTCGCTAATTCCCATATGAGAGGTCGAAGCCCACCCATGGTTCCATCTTGCCATTCCATTATTATCAATTATTTGATTAAGAGAGGTATAACCCTCCTCACGTAGATGACTAACCATGTGTTGCAGGAGAAGATGGGATTTCCCACTTCCTACCCACAGATCAAGTCCTAGTTAAACACACTATCCATTTCCAACTTTCCAGGATAGACCTTCCCCAATCAGATAGAAAGATTGAACAACTTCCTTCCAAAAGGCTGACACATTCTAAATAGATTTAGAGGGATTTCTAAACCAATCTACAATAGACAAAGGGCTAATATATTTATGCTTTACAACTTCCACCCATATTCCTCTCCCCTCTATAAGTCTCCAAATACTTTTAGCTACAAGAGCTGAAGAGAAGGGGATTAGTCACCCTTTATGCCCCACCCTCTCAGTTCTTTGGGAAGAGAAACCGATTTCCAATTTGTCCACACACATTCTTTTTTCTTAGAGTTTCCTGACTAAAAGAAGCACATGATAAGGGGGGATATCTTATTCAAAACACCTCTTGGTATCCATGACAAAGACCAGTAAACTGGAATGGCCATCAAAACATAATTTATCAAAGTTAACTCTTCCTCCTTGAGAAAGCCAATGCAAACACCAGTTTGCAATTCTCCTTTCGCATTTTCTTAACAACCAATCCCAATATTTTATCCCGTAATTTGAAGGTTTAAGATTGAAACCAAGTTATTTCAATCCATCCTCAATTTTAGACCTAATGAAACGAAGCAAACACCTAAACCCATATAATTCCTTGTCCTCCAATCCTTCACCCAATATTAAGGATTTACTTAGATTTATCACCATCCCTTAAGCTTTGCAAAACAAAGAGATAATTTCTACCAGCTTCTCTATGTCTCTTTTCGAGCCATCACAAAAAATCAGGATGTCATCAATGAACAACATGTGAGTAAGACAGGTCTGTCCCCCCAGGTATAATCCTTTAAATCTACCATTTACTCTTGCGTCCATAAACTCCCTGCTGAGACCTTCTACAACTAAAATTAAAAGCATTGGAGATAATGGGCATCCTTGCCTTAGTCCTCTACCAAGGCGGAAGAAAGAAGAAGCAATACCATTTATTAACATTGAAAATTATACTGACGTCACACACCCCATTATCCAGTTTATAAAGGGGATGTAGAAGCCAACCTAAAATAGGATCATCCTCAAGTAGACCCAACTAACCTAATCATAATCTTTGGATAGGTCAATTTTAACCATTGTTGCCTTTAGTTTTTTGTGCCTTATTGAATGTAGGCCTTCCTGGGAAACTCCTACCACCTCATGAATCTGGTGCCCTGCTAAAAGCCCAAATTGTTCATCTGAAATATTGGAGGATAAAATTACCTTGATTCTTCTTTCGATAACCTTTTCCACGATCTTATAGATATTGTTACATAACAAGATGGGTTTGAATTCATCAAAACCCTCAAGGGAGTCCACTTTTGGAATAAGAGAAATAAATGTTGTATTGAAAGCCCCAATAATCGTGTCTTGCTTTCTTGAATCCTCGATCACTCTGATCTGGTCCTCTTTAATTGTCTCCAGCGAACCTAAGAAGAATTCGATAGGCATCTCATCAGGACCTAAGATTTTATCTTTTTTGAGGCTATGCAAAACCTCCTCCAATTCTGCATTTGAAACTTCCTTCATTAAATCATTGTTGTCCTCATCCTTTACGAAACTAGGATAGAGTTGAGCAACCCTAATTGCATCCTCTACTGAGACTTCCTCCTCTTTATAAATCTTTCCAACGTGTGCCACACCTACATTCGCCAAATATTCATAACTACTCAGATTTACTCCATCTTCATGTTTTAAATTCCATATCATGTTCACACTTTTTCGATGATTAGCATAATTATGAAAAAATTTAGTAATGTCGTCACCCCCGGACATCCATATTGCCGTGATCTTTATCTTCTACTCTACTTCCTTGTTCATCAATATTTTTTTTTCTCATTTCCAAATCTACTACCTCATTTCGAGTTGCCTCATAATGAAACCATAACCTTCGGCCTTGGGACACTGCTAACAGTCTTGTTTCAATATCTTTAAAATCACTTTTTTCTTGCACTTTCTTTTTATGAGCCCAATCAACCACCACAACTTTTGGTAGCTTAATATTAATTGAGAACAATATTGCAGCAGACTCCGTCTGACCAAAGTTAAAAGGCTTCCAAGAATTTTTTTAGTAATTTAACACAGTTTATATCCACTAGCCAGGCCAGATTAAACTTAAATGGACATGATACCTTTTTTTCCTCTCCCTCTAATTCTAACACTACGGGATGATGATATGAATCTCCTCCCAATCCAACCCACTGTCAAATTTGAGCCGAACACTCAAAAGTCTCCTCTAAAACAAGAAATCAATCCAACCATTTCGTTATTCTATCTGGGCCTACCCTTGTATTTGTCTAGGAAGGATTATGCTTAATCGAAGCAACATCAATAAGACCATTACCCTCCATCTTTATTAAGAAGAAATCAGAAAGATAATGCTCCCAAGAATTTAGACCCCAAATCTTCGGTTGACCAATCACCAAATTCAAATCCCCTCCTAAGATTAGGTTACAGTCCTTCAAGATTGATTTGGCCAGCAAAACATCCCAAAATGGGACTCTATCACAATACGATCCATAGATATTCAAGAAAATGAATTCTTTATTTAACTCATTTGAGTATAGATTCACTCCCAAACCAGATTCAAGATCCCAAGAATTTACAAGTTTCATACTGCAACTATGCCAACTAGTTATCAAGCCCCCTGATTTGCCTCGAGTATCCACAAAACCAAAGTCTCATCCCTCAAGTAACCCTTTCAAATCTTTTACAATATTTTCTCCTAGACCCAAATTTTCCGAACAAAATACACATCCAACTTCAACTTTTCTATTAAACTCCTAAGGGCTAGCTTCTTTGAGGCGCTAGCAAGGCCTCTGCAATTCAAAGTGAAGCAAACCATAAAGAAACCCCTTTTGAGGCTCTTATTTCTCTAAGCACCTCACAAATTGACCTTTGTTTCCCTGAAGTCACGTCCCATATTGCCTTTTTGTCACGTCCTCACCCATCAAACCGACCAGGGATGGGGACATGAACGAATCTTTGGGGGTTCTAAATTTTGCCCCCATGACCATATTACGAAATTCATGAACATTTAAATGCGTGTGCAGATGCATAATAAAAATACACATCGGAAAATAAACCACTCTACACACATACACACACACACATCATGCATATACTAGCATACTCATCACATGCATAATAACAATAATAATAATAATTCCTGCACCTTCAAGAAAATGGTGAATTAATGGGTAAACAATTATCTTTGAAATGAAGTCGTCCAAGCAACCGGATATGGAAGAGCAACGTTCCACCCAACCATAGGCACTCTATCCAGCACTATGTCTCTCTGTTGAGAGGCCACTCCCGAGCTAGGCTATGTATCCTCTAGGGAGGAACTACATAGGCTCACTCACAACCATAGGAATACATGCTCATGCTAAGCAACACACAGTTGTGTTTATCAAGCATGCAGAGAGGAAACAAAGGCGAATGATAATCCAGTGAGCTCAACCAAGGAGCTACAGGCATCTCAATTGGTCTCAGCCAGCCTTAGCACCCACGATACCTATCACACCAAACACAAGGAAGGTCCCCTTCTCTGCTGCATAGTCCCTCGGGCACCTCTTCCCTCCAGTGCTAATCAGGGTGGGAATAGAAAGTTCCAAGCTACTAAACCTTCATAAATATTTTCCTACACTGGGCTATCAAGCCATTCCAACCTCTGATCCCTCTCAGTACTCAATTCTGTTTTGGATTCTTTGCTTTTTGGCCACAATAGTTTACAACCACAAGATTCAACTTACAGGCCTCCAAATATGGGTTCTCCCA
The DNA here is from genome assembly GCA_027924585.1 of Larix kaempferi. NCBI lineage: Eukaryota > Viridiplantae > Streptophyta > Pinopsida > Pinales > Pinaceae > Larix > Larix kaempferi. The sequence goes on from BSBM01000008.1 coordinate 8,898,566, forward strand.
CAAATTGTTTTGGGCTTCTGACACTCTCAAATTCGCCCCAGGGGTCATTTCTATGGATCCACCACTTGATTTCACGATCAACACGGGCTTCTAGGCGATTTTAACAGTAAAAAACAAGGAATTTTCTTAAGTTGCGATTTCTGCAACTTTTGCTTGCTGGGAATGCATAGCATGCTGAGAATTGCTCCCCGGTTACCAAACAATGAAATGGGAATGATAGGAAACAAATTCCCATGAGGAAAATTGACTTCTGGGCCAAGTAAGCTAAGCCCATAACTTGCCATACAAATTTCTACAGTCATCCCATGCTCTATTAAATTCATGAGATGATTTCTCAACCATCTCCTTACAATAGAATTAAAGATCAGCCAGGGAAGTCAAGATGGGTTCTCAAGATGACACTTGGAAACAAAGGATTGGATCCCACACACCCCTCACCTCTCCCTAGTGCATAAACACAACCCACTCATTTTAGTTGCTTCCATATCCAGCTCTTGGACATTTTATTTGTATTATAAATATTTACATGTAGTTGCATTTTCCATGGTTGACTGGCACATGTCCACAAAATATAAAATACTTGCCTTCATAAGTCGAGCATTCACTAGCGTGGCCTTGGCCTTGAGCCCCACGCTATGAATCATACACCATATATTTACATCATTTACATATCAAGCCAATAGTTCCAAGGATCAAAATAAGGGTATTACACTTTTCTTGAACTAAATGCAAAAATAGTTTTCTTCCTTTCCCATGTTTAATACTTCCTAAATTCAATCCTAACCCTCCCGAGCATTTATAGTGAATATCCTCCTTTTCTTCTTTCACTGTCCAAAGAAACTATCATCCCTCTCTCCACACTTCCCTAAATTCCTTTACAAACCAAAACCCTCCGAAGGAAAGCTCTGAACTTACTTGGATCTCAAAGAATTTTTTATTTTTATTTTTTTAAGAAAAAAAATATACCGTACTATTTTAATTAAAAAACAGTATTGAGATAATTACAAATAGATAGCAACCAGGTATCCACTTATCCAACCAAAAACCAAAAAAAGGAGTGCCGCATATGTCAATTGGCAACGACCGAAAGGTCCCAAAATGATCAACAGAACATATAACAAGAGCCACGTGGTGGCAATGTCCCTGACATTACCATTGCCACGTGCTATGAACACACTTAAAATCTAAAGACATGATCATGGTTATGAAATTGTCGTGGAAATCCATGAGCACAGTTACTTGACATCCAAACATCGGGAAAAATAAATCTCAAAATTTGCATAAAGTGTAGCATCGGAACAGATCAAAATTCAATCTTCTACGTTGTTCACCTCTTATTTTCTTATTTTTATTATTGGTGTTGAGATTGGACAACGAACTACGGAAATTCTCATTAAAAATCATTAGAAAATGTATTCCCGTGCATTTGAATGGGATAAGAAGATTATAAATACAGATATGAAGCATGCTTCCCTACTTCTCCTTCGGAACTGAAAGAACCTTGGACTTACCACTATTGTATATGTTGCAACTTCTTAGCTGAAGATCCAGGCACACCTCTGTCGAGGATGAATATTGTTGAAGATTGGTAAACAATGGCATATTAGATGTCGATCCCCGAGATTTGATGTGGTCATCTCGTCTCGCCAATGGAAAATGGCTCCTAGATCCTTTCTTTCCTGCATGACCATTTGAATTTAAACTCCAAACATCACAGCCTTCTAAATTGATGCACGACTCAGGTATTAAGCCACTATAAATAACGTGATCCCTCATGCTGTGTCGTGAAATTAGGAGAGAAGATCCAACTAGTCTCTGTCAAGCACTCTAATTGCAGATAATTAAATATCAACACACAGAGCGTATGAAATTTATTGTCAACCCGAGAAAGTCTTTTTATTTCAAAGGACAAGTGCACAATATATGCTTAAACACAAACCATCAGAAGTGAATACTTTTATCTTCTATCATCTATGTTCATCCCAAGAATCTACGCAATCCCAATTGCCTTCTAACTGCTGTACTACAATCCTTTTCTATTATGCATCAAGCAAAACGAATATCAGATCTAATCAACGATTGCAGAAAGGAAAACTCAATTGCATTCTAAAGTAATCAACTGTCTAATGAAATCAAGCTGAGAATCATGAAGCATAACCTGAACATTACTCTAGAATTTAATAAAGGAGATTGATGCAACTGTTCTAAGATACTGAATTGCAAAATATAAATCAATCAACACATAACAGGAAAGCTAATTCCTAGGAGCTTCTGGGATTACGTTCAGCTGTAGGATGAGCACAACAGTGTGAACAGAAATTGAATTACATAAAACAAACCTGACTCAGTCGACTGTTATTGATACCATTCCCAATCTCACGATTAAATCATTTACTGAGAAATCCACACAATGAATATTGCTGCTGCGTACAAACGAAAGATCAAATCATCACACAACAGAAAGATGAAATCCTAAATTAACACAGCAATCTCTGTGGAAGACGGGCCCAGTCTTCACACAGAGACGCTGGTTGAACAACGCTCTCTTTAACTCAGAAACAACTCTTTATATTAACAGAAGGACGAGTACATAGTTTCAGCTTGACTGCTAATACAAGATGAATTAATTAATTGCTGTCCAACCCCTTGATCGAGGTAATACCACATATTTATACATAAAGTTGCAACATCTAAACCTATAATTGGGCGGCCATGAAGATCTATGATCTTCAGGCGCCCTAAATAATCTAGCTGTTACAATGCGTGGCAGAACTGAAATATCCAAATATACGAGGAGTTATCAACTGTCCCAAGAGTGGCGGTCCTTCCAGCTCACAGCTGGATTTGAGCAGCGACATACTTAAGATAGAACTTTATGTTACAGCTGTCCTGCCACGACTGTGCCTTGATTGACGAATTGAGCCCCAAGGAACCTTCCTTAAGCAATGGACGTCCCTTCCTCCGTGACTCGTTCAGCTCCGATCTTCCTGCAGTCCCTTTATCTTACTACCTTCATAATTTGCATCATGTTAGCACGAATTAAGAGATGCACAGCTTAAATCATCACAATCATAAGTATTAATACAATAAAACAATAATCGGCCATACCTTGGTAAATTGGGGGAATATATAAGGACAATAAATTGAATTGCCAAGGTAATTGGTGTGAGACAAGGTAAGGGACAGTGATAAATGATGGTCAAAAAGGGCCAATTCTGGGCTCAACATCTCCCCCCAACTATCCTGTTGCATGTCCTCATGCAACAACCTGCAGCTGAATATTGTACTGAACCTTGTCCAGGCAAGAGGAAAGAATGTAGATAAATCAGGCATCCCTTCTGTCCCTTTGAAAAATTTCTGTGAGCAACCCAGCAGTTCCCAACTTTACTGTTCCCCTTCCCCCACTACTTGCTAATATCTGCAGTTCTCTTATGCTTTTCCTGGGGAAGTTGAAAAGACACACTCAATCTGAATCCAATTCAATAATACCTGTAGGAGGTGGAAGCACTGGTTCTTGTGGGACAGTGTCTTCCAGCGCATCTAATCTTATCAAGGGAGTTGCTGGTTCTTGTGTAACAGCAACATCCCTTAAACCTTCTTCAGCAGCTGCCTTTATTGCTTTTGGAGACACTGGTTCTTGTGTAACAGTGTCTTCTTTGTCAATTGGCTGCTGGGATTGGATATCCTTTTCGATTTGCAGCTCCTCCTCCAAGATTTCAGTGTCACCTGAGCAGGGTGTCTGTACCTGTTCATCATCACTCCATTGTATATCAGGAATGATCTCTATTCCCGGGTTATCCTCCAACTGCAGTTCAGGGATTCTTGCTGCAGCATCCAAGGATGTTGGTTCTTGTGTGACAACATCCTGGCTTACATCTTCATCTTTATTTCGCTGCAGCTTCTTTTCCATGAGTTCTGTATCATGAGAGCTTTCTGGGGTCACCACCCAGAGTTCATCGTTGAATGCCAGAATATCCTCTGTCCCAGTTTTTTCTTCTATCTGCTCAGTCGGTTGGACGGTCAAGTTCAGGATTGCTGGTTCTTGTGTTGCAGCATCCTGTTTCAACTTGTCACAGTCCTGCATTTCCATTTCCCCTTCTAAAATTATTGTGTCCTGGGAACGTTCTGGGGTTACAGCACAAAATTCTTCACTATCCTCCAGGGTATCCTTTGGCTCCATGATTTCTGTGTCATGAGAACATTCTGGGGTCTCACCATACTCTTTTATAAGCTCCAGAGCATTCTTCATCTCCCGTTCTTCTCCCATTTGTTCTGTGATTTCTATGTCGTGGGAGTATTTTGGAATTGCCATACATTCCTTATAAATTTCCAGGGCATCCTCCACTCCCTGTTCTTCTCCCATCCGTTCTATGACTTCTGCATCATGGGAAGTAGCAGCTGCAGCAAGGATGTTTAAAGGTGCTGGTTCTTGTGTTGCAGCATCCTCTTTCTCCACTGCTTTCCCTTCTGTGGCTGCAGGCTGTTGTGCTGAATAGGTGCTAAGTAAAATTTTATGACCTGCTTCCTCAAAGATCTCCCCACAGGTGGGGCAGAGTATTCGCTCATCCTTTTCTCCAGCTTCAGCAGAAGCTGTTTCCTCCACTTGGTCTGCAGCCTCTATTAATGTATACATCTTTCTTCCACCCTGCTTTTGGCAGATTTCCTTCCATGTTTCCAGCTCCTTTCTAAGTGCTTGGAGGTCCTCTTTCAGCATTGCATTCTCATACAAGAGTCCCTCAACTCCCGGCTCTTCTTCTACTGGCCTTTGTGGAGCATCCCTCGGCTTTGGTGTAAGGATTGGGGGTTCAACCTGTGTCTCTAAGGTTGCCCATTTTGTTCTAGCTGCCTCTGCTGCTGTAATTGACCGAGTTCGCTTCCTTCTAATTGGTGCCACTAAATCAAACTCATTGGTGGTCCTCTTCCTTTTCTGCTGCGTTTTCTTTTGTGACTTCCCTTTCTGTAGTGTTTCTTCTCGTGGAGCTGGAACATAGGGAGGCAAAACTGAAGTCAAAGGAACATTTCCCTGCCCCCCATGCTGTTCTTCTTCAATCACAGCTGCTCCTCCTGCCCATTCCGGTGAAGACTCGATTGTGACCAGCTCAATGTCGTCCTCCATTGCTCTAGCTCCGTCATCTTCAAGTTCCATTGTCGCAGCTTTTGATGCTGCTCCAATTTCACCTTCTGCTGTCGGAGCTGCCCTGTTATCTAGGTTTTCCGCGAGGGTTTCATCTACATTGTCCCCTGGCAGCTCTGTTTGAGCTTCCCCTCGCTCTCCTTCAGATGCAGTGTCATCCCCCACTGGTTCTGCTTGTGCTGGGGATTCATATACTTCAAATGGCTCTGCCTGTGCCTTCTGTTGCTCTTCTTCCGTTTCATCCCTTCCGGATGGTCCTGCCTGTGCCCTCTATGGTTCTTCTTCCGTTTCATCCCTCCCCCCAACTTCACTGGAGGAACTCCGGTCCTCCTGTTGTGGCGGAACCGGTAATTGCTGTAATGGAATAACCCTCAAGGGAACAGGTTGCTGTGGCCGGGTGATGAATTGCTCCCATGTTATATTATGTTGGGCCAGGGTTCTCATAATAATTAACTTGATGAGGCCATGGTGTGTGAGGGAGGATAATGGGTGTTTTGCAGATTGAACGAATGTTGCCATATGGCGCAAATCATGCAATAGATAAAATGGAATATTTAACAAAATGCCATGACGGAGATGAGAAAGCAAAGGAAGTTCAGAGTTGTACACAGTTTGGTATCTGCCTTCGCAAGTTATGTATTTCTTGAGGAAGATAGCGACCTGGTCCCATGGCTGCGGCAGTGACTTCAATGCAATCCCTCTCCTGGATGCTTCAACTTGCTCCCCTGGAAGTAAAAATTGTTCCCGTGCAGCTGTTGCAGGAACTCGACGGTTAAACCAAGGTTTTCCCACCAATGGGATAGCTGTAACCTCGGATATAATGACCTCCGAAACATCTATACACAGCCCCCACACCGTGGAGTGTGTTTTAGTGAGATTCAATGCAAATTGCAGGGCTGCGTCCCGGTCGAATCCATCCAATCGTTCAAAGAACTCGACCCAGCCAGCGGCTTGAAAAATGGCCAGAACCTGCAAATTCCGTCTAAGTTCCCGGGTATTGAAAGGTTCATGGCGAACTGGAATGCCCATGGTCCTGGCTGCAAGATAGAACTGCTGTTTCGACAGAGTACAGGATCCAGAATAGAAGTTGCAGCGCGGAGAATGCACGAATCGTTGAGCGGAGACGTTGAACAAATGAACTAATTCGGAAAGTTAAGCGCAGAGAGGAGTTTAAAATTTTCATGCCGAATTGGGGAAGGTGGCAGTTATTAGTATTACGTCGTACGAGGGAAAGGTTCAATCGGATGTAAATGGTGGTACGAGTGAAGGTACGGCCAATCTCGTTTACATGATATCAATACTTAGTCACGTGATAAATGAAAGCCATACCTCATAAAACTGTGCGTCGGAAGGCTGCGGAAACTGGTGGAGCATGGAGTTGGTGACGTCGTGGAGCCGAACGCGTGCACAATCAGACGTGGAATCATGATGACTCGGATAAGGCACTGATTTCCTTCGCCGGTAAAACACAAGGCGTCGCATCCTCCGGGTTGAAATGATGAGTTCGCCGGCAGGACTGGGCTGAATCAGCGTCATAATTAGCAAGTTTAAACAATCCTTCTGTTAACACGGGAGTTACCACTGCAAATTGCCAAAGAAATGATCACATGGCCGATGAAAAAGCTTGTTGCAGCTGACAAGAAAGAAGTTACAGCCATCGGGAAAGAATTCGTGGCAGCCGGAAAAAGATTCACAATATCCGGGAAAAATTACGGCTGTCGGAAGAGACTTACGGCTGGCGGGAAAGATTTTTCGAATATGGGAAATATGTCGCAGCCGCTAGAAAGAAATGACAGCTGTGGTGTGGAAGTGACTTGGTTAATGAGGTGGCAGCCGGGAAGTGATGTGGCGACTGCGAGAAAAAGATGTTGCAGCCGCCGAAATTACAGCCGCCGGGATTGCAGCTGCCGGAGTTGCAGCTATCGGAAAAGATTTGACGGTGGACGGGAAAAATTTACGGCTACCGGGAAATGGAGAATACGGTTGTGGCTGGTAAATGGAATGGCAGCTGCGGAAAATGAGATGGCAGCCGTGGAAGATGAGGTGGCCATAGCTGGTGAATGAAATGGCAGCTGCGGAAAATGAGATGGCAGCCGTGGAAGATGAGGTGGCAGCCGCGGAAACTGGAGTTGCAGCCGCCGATGTTGCAGCCGCTGATGTTGCAGCTGCCGATGTTGCAGCCGCTAAAGTTGCAACTGTCGAAAAAGATTGACGGCTGCCGGAAAGGGCATTTACGGCTCCCGGGAAATGGAGAATACGGTTGCCGGAAAAATATGTTGCAGCTGCCGGAAAATATGTTGCAGCTGCCGAAATTTTTTTTTTTTTTTTTTTTTATTTTTATTTTTTTTTTTTTTTTTTTTTTTTTAACACAAGGACGGCACAGAGAGATTTTCATTATGGGCCCCAAACTGATCATTCTCCTGGCGCTTCCCTGAAATTTTTTTTTTTTTTTTTTTTCTTAAAAAACAACAGCAAGCAAAGAGATCAAATGCAGAAAGAAAGAAAACGAAAATTATACGCTACAGCAAGAAATTATTTATGTACAGCAAATATGATTTTCATTTTAAGATTTGGGAAAGGTAGAAAAATGTTCCTGCTCTGGTGCCAATTGGTAGTTTGGATCAGCAGCAATCTGTGAAATGAATGCATCTTTCGAAATGGGCTTCCGATACAGTCGCAGCCTGTGGCCATTAACAAGTAATGGCATACGGTTTTCATCAATGGTGATCAGGCGAACAGTGCCGTTGTCAAATACCCTGTCAACCAAATATGGACCCAGCCATCTTGTGCGTAATTTCCCCTTAAAATCTTTCTTGAATCTAGAGTCGTACAGTAGTGCCCAGTCTCCTTCATGGAAGATTTTCTTCTTGATGAATCGGTCATGCCAGTTAGATCTCTGTTGCTGAAGTAGCACAGTCTGGTCTACCGCAGCTAATCGTTTCTCATCCAGTTCATTCAACTGATTCAATCTTCTTTTCTGAGCTTCTGCTACATCCAGGTTCATTTCAATGGCTGTTTTCAGGGTCTTGATCTCAAATTCAATTGGAAAGATGGCACTCTTACCATACACCAGATCATAGGGAGAAAAGCCCGTGGTATTGCGCCAAGTCGTGCGATATGCCCACAGTGCTTCTGGAAGTCTGTCAGCCCAATCCCTTCGATGGCTTTTAACTGTTTTAGTAAGGATTGCTTCGATAACCTTATTAGTGCTTTCCACCTGACCATTGGCCTGGGGATGATAAGGTGAAGTTATCTTGTGCTGCACATGATACTTCCGGAGCAAGGATTCAAATTGATGTGAAATAAATTGTGGTCCGCCATCAGTAACTACTTCCTTTGGTACTCCAAATCGGGTAAAAACTTCACTGTACAGGAAATCAATCACCGCCTGGTCGTTTGCCTTAGCCAAAGCTACAGCTTCTACCCACTTAGTCATGTAGTCTGTACACACCAAGATGTAAACCTTCTGTTTGGAAGGAGGGTTGATAGGACCAACAAAGTCCAATGCCCATCTATCAAACGGTTCTAGTACCACTTGGGGCTGTAAAGGCATCTGGTCTGTCTTATTAGGTTGGCCCATCCTTTGGCAGCTGTCGCAGGACTGAACATATTTTTTAGCATCTCTGAACAATGTCGGCCAATAATAGCCCATCCGCAACGCCTTATGTCCTGTTCTTTTATCTGCAAAGTGTCCTCCGCAAGGTTCATCGTGACAGGCCTTCAGTATATGAAAGATCTCATCTTCCCTTACACATCTTCTAATTTCAAGATCAGGTCCTGTGTAAAAGAGATGGCCTTTAAGCCAACAATACCTGGCACTTTGCTGAATAATTTTTCTTTTCTCTCGTTTAGACATATGTGGCGGAAGTTTCCCTGCAGCCAAATAATTAGCAACATCTGCATACCAGGGTGAATGAGCTGAGAGTGCGAATAAATGTTCATCCGGGAAAGCATCCTCAACAGGTGAACTGTCATCACTGTTAGTAAATCGTGATAAAAAATCAGCAACAACATTTTCTTTTCCAGGTTTATCTATAATAGTAATATCAAATTCTTGTAATAATAAAAGCCACCTGGTTACTCTGGCATTAGTGACAGGTTTATTCATTAAATACTTAATGGCAGAGTGATCAGTATGCACAAATGTAGGATACCCAGTAATGTAATGCCGAAACTTATTAATAGAATAAACAATAGCAAGAAATTCTTTTTCAGTAACAGTATAATTTAGTTCAGCAGGGGCTAAGTTTTTACTCACATAATAAATAGCATAAGGTACTTGACCATCCTGCTGTCCTAGTACTGCTCCAATGGCGGTATCAGAAGCATCTGAAGAAATGTGGAAAGGTATGGTCCAATTAGGTCCCCTTAAAATAGGGGCTGTGGACAGTTTCTCTTTAAGCTTATCAAATGCTGTCTGGCATGCTGTACTCCATGCAAACTGCACATCCTTCATTAACAATGAAAACAAAGGAGAAGCCAGTTTGGAGAAGTTTTCTATGAATCTCCTGTAATACCCAGCATGTCCCAGAAAACTTCGCACCTCTTTCTGAGTTGAAGGGGTTGGTATATTCTTTATCACCTTAATTTTTGAAGGATCCACTTGAATACCGTTAGTAGAGATGAAATGTCCTAATACCACCCCCTCACTCATCATCATGTGGCATTTTTCAGTGCTCAGTGAGAGGCGAGCCTGTTCACAGCGAATTAAAACCTTCTTCAAATTTTCCAACGCTTCATCAAAATCCCTGCCATAAGGAGTGAAATCATCCATAAAAATTTCCATGCTATCATTTACCAATTCAGAAAATATGCCAATCACAGCTCTTTGGAACGTTGCAGGTGCATTGCACAACCCAAAGGGAAGCACCCTGTAAGCGAACGTTCCCCAAGGGCAGGTGAAGGTAGTCTTATCCTGATCCTCTGGAGCAATCTGGATTTGATTGTACCCACTGAATCCGTCCAGGAAGGAGAAGAACTTCTTCCCAGATAAGTTATCAAGTACCTGGTCAATAAAGGGCAGAGGAAAGTGATCCTTTTGTGTAGCCTTGTTCAGCTTCCTATAATCGACACAGACTCTCCATTTACCGTTTTTCTTGGGTACAATTACAAGTGGGGAAACCCACTCACTATCTGAAATAGGATAGATGAATCCTGCTTCCAAGAGTTTCTAGATTTCTTCCTTCACTATATCCCTCAGATTGGGGTTCATGCGTCGTTGGGGTTGACATACAGGCCGTGAGTCGTTTTTAATATAGATATGATGAGTGCACAGACTAGAAGGAATACCCTTCATGTCTGTATACTCCCAGGCGAATGCCCCCTTACGTTCCTTCAAGAGATTGGTTAAGCGCTTTTGTTCTTCTGAGGAGAGAGCAGGATTGATGTTCAAAGTTCTTCCAGGCTCTACCTCAATAGGAATACTTCTCGAGCTTTTCAATACTGGGATTATATTTGCGTCATTGGCTAGTGCTTCCTCCGTAAGCTGTTCTTGTTCTTCTTTGCCGAGGGTACTGTTCAGAAGTTGATAAACTTCCTTGTCTACAGAAGCAGGTTCGCTAATGAAATTATTAATGGCATCGTCTTCTGTTTCGTTTTTGAAAGTTAGTGCCTTCCCTATTGTTAGTAATGGCTGAACATCTTCTTCTTCTTCTTGTTCTATCCAAAGGGAGGTTTCAGTTTCTAGACTCGGCCTTGCTGGAGGGTACAGGGTAAGATTTTTGGTTTCCATGCCATCAGATATAGTCATAGATCCTGATCGACAGCTGATGCAAGCATCAGCGGTAGCCAACCAAGGTCTTCCTAAAATCAATGGATGTCCCCCCAGCTGTGATTTTGGCTGTAATACCAGAAAATCGGCAGGGTATTCCCACGAGTCTACTGAAATAACAAGGTCGTCCAAAATCCCTTCAGGTCTGATAGTGGATCTGTCTGCCAGTTCTAAGATAGTAGGGGTCGGTCTAATATTGGTGAATCCGAGTTTTTTTACAGTCTCCATCGTTATAACATTGATCGCAGCTCCTAAATCCACTAGTACGTTGGGTATCTGCGTTTGTCCTATGTGTACAGTGACAGTAGGATTGCCGGGATCCTCATACTTAGTTACAGGGGTTTTTCCAGTCATTAAAGCGGATAAATTCCCTATAACATGAACAGTAGGAGGATCTCTGGGTTTCCTTCCCGGTCTTTTAGTGCACAGGTCCCGAACAGTTCTAGCGTAGATAGGTACATCTTGAAGAGCTTGTAAAAGGGGAATCTTAACATAAAGGTTCTTCAATTCTCCTAAGAGATTGAACTGAGGTTGCCCCCCCCTTTGTGGCAGCATCAATCTCTCAGGGTAAGGTGGTTGCCTTACCAACTGGGCGGGCTGCGTGTTATCCACTTCATCGTTCAATGTTTCAGCCCTCCCATCTGAGGGATGCTCAGCATCTTCAATGATAGGAACCGATTCAACAGGATGCTGGGAACTCTCTCCTTTGTCATACACAGTTGGTGGAATATTTTCTGAAGTTATACGCTCTACTACCTTCCCAGACCGTAAGCGAATGTCATTACAAGGTACAGGGGAGAGAGAGTAGGCTGGCATATTGAGAGTTTCCAGTTGCTGGACTGTTTTATTATTTGGGTTAGGGTTAGGTTGGGCAGGCAGCTGAGGCCGTATTGGTATGTTAGGCACAGGATTATTTTGCAGCTGCAGCTGCGACTGCTGAGGTAGGTATTGAGGATATTGCTGAAATTGAGGATATGGAGGATACGGTAACTGTTGAGGTGGAGGTGGTTGAGGAAACTGATTCCCAGGATGGAAGTTCCTCCATCCAGGAGACCATGAAGTAGGTTGATGAGGTGGCTGTGTCCAAGGACTCCATGAATTATAACCTTGCATCGTAGGTTGAGGAGAATTCCACTGAGCATAATTTGAAGGGAATTGTGTATTCACGTTTTGCATATTAGTATTCCAATTATTCAAATTATTCAAAAATGGAAATGAATCGGGAGACATACCTTGATTCCGGGGCTGCCAGGGTTTCTTCTGTGCAATAAAGTAGGCTGAATCCACCTCTGGAGTTGATGCCTGCAGAACAGCTTTCACTTGGGGCAGCGTGGGGCATTCTTTCATATCATGATTCAGCTCGCACAATTGACATACTTGAACTTTGTCAAGGGGGCATTCTTTCAGTGGATGAGTCTTTCTACATCGGGGACAAAATACCCCTAGTGTGAGATCCTCCACTGCCTGTCTTTGCTTGGCCTTCAAGACGTCAATCTCTGAAGAGATAGAGCTCATCATTTCTGTTTTAAAGTTTTCAAGAAGATTCCCTATCTCTGCACGTGTAGCTCCTCCATTGGATGACTTCTGAGTTCTGTCGAAGACATCACGTTCCAGGTTATTTCGTTTATTCTGCTTATTATGCCTAGAAGATCCCCTGGAATATCTCTTACATAATTCCACAATTGTCTCAAAAGATTCTTTAGAGATATCCCCCTTTCCTAATAAATTGAGCATGTCTAAACAATCGTCCCTGATTCCTCGAAGCAGGATTATCTTAAGCACATCTAGTCCCATGTTCGTCTGTCCAGCTCTCTGCACATTGTACAGCAACCTCTCTACAAAATCTTCCAAGCTTTCGTCCTCCTTCTGTACCATTTTGAATAACTCTTCCCTCTTGTCCCTGGTGTTGCAATATTCTTGATATTTTTCCAGGAACACTTGCTTCATCTTGTTCCAATTAGCAACAGTTCCTCCCCCAAGGCTCATGAACCAATGTAATGCATTGTCCTTCAGGGTGGCAGGAAAAAGCTTCAACTTTTGAGCATCTGTGACATAATCATAGCTGCGACAGAGGATATCGAATTCAAACAGGAATTCGTCTGGATCTTCTGCCGCCCTGCCATGGAAGCGGGGTAACACCGACGGTGAGATGTTTTTCATAGGAGCTGTCCCCTCGAGCTGCTGTATTGGGAATTGCAATGTAGCCATAGTTTCCGGCGGGGAATTATCTTCATGATGGTATTGTACCACTGCTTCTTCCTCTTCATTCTCATGTCTGTTATTCATCTTTTCTTCTGTATCTTCTCCTTCGTTTGTTCCTTTATCCCTTACCTCAGTTGTAACAGCTGTGTATTGTTCGGATGTAACAGCTGCGTATTCTTCGGTTGCAGCAGCTGCGTATTGTCCGGTTGTAGCGGCTGCGTATTCTTCGGTTGTAGCAGCTGCGTATTCTTCAGTTGTAACAACTGCGTACTCTTTAATTGCAACAGCCGAATCAGCTGTTCCTTCTTTAGCAGGAGTATATGCAGAAATCACCGCTGCTCCTGTATCTTCCACTGTAGATCCTGATGCTAACGCTCCAGGATCAGTAGGGCCTCTTTTGATAGGAGTCCCCTGTTGACGAGATCTAGCAGCTGAATCAGTTTTGTCAACAAGGTCGTCAATGAATGTTCTTCTGCCCAGCGGTGGACCTCGACCACGACCCGAACCACCTGTACTGTTAGTAATTTGTGGGGTTTTGGGGGTCGGGAGGTGATCGCGTTTTACCCCCCTCGTATTCATGCGAAGCAGATCATTTCAAAAACAACCAAAAGACTGACTGAAAGCAATTATCAGATACAACTAATGACTAGTGTTTAATTTTTATCCTTCCCCGGCAACGGCGCCAAAATGTCAAGCACTCTAATTGCAGATAATTAAATATCAACACACAGAGCGTATGAAATTTATTGTCAACCCGAGAAAGTCTTTTTATTTCAAAGGACAAGTGCACAATATATGCTTAAACACAAACCATCAGAAGTGAATACTTTTATCTTCTATCATCTATGTTCATCCCAAGAATCTACGCAATCCCAATTGCCTTCTAACTGCTGTACTACAATCCTTTTCTATTATGCATCAAGCAAAACGAATATCAGATCTAATCAACGATTGCAGAAAGGAAAACTCAATTGCATTCTAAAGTAATCAACTGTCTAATGAAATCAAGCTGAGAATCATGAAGCATAACCTGAACATTACTCTAGAATTTAATAAAGGAGATTGATGCAACTGTTCTAAGATACTGAATTGCAAAATATAAATCAATCAACACATAACAGGAAAGCTAATTCCTAGGAGCTTCTGGGATTACGTTCAGCTGTAGGATGAGCACAACAGTGTGAACAGAAATTGAATTACATAAAACAAACCTGACTCAGTCGACTGTTATTGATACCATTCCCAATCTCACGATTAAATCATTTACTGAGAAATCCACACAATGAATATTGCTGCTGCGTACAAACGAAAGATCAAATCATCACACAACAGAAAGATGAAATCCTAAATTAACACAGCAATCTCTGTGGAAGACGGGCCCAGTCTTCACACAGAGACGCTGGTTGAACAACGCTCTCTTTAACTCAGAAACAACTCTTTATATTAACAGAAGGACGAGTACATAGTTTCAGCTTGACTGCTAATACAAGATGAATTAATTAATTGCTGTCCAACCCCTTGATCGAGGTAATACCACATATTTATACATAAAGTTGCAACATCTAAACCTATAATTGGGCGGCCATGAAGATCTATGATCTTCAGGCGCCCTAAATAATCTAGCTGTTACAATGCGTGGCAGAACTGAAATATCCAAATATACGAGGAGTTATCAACTGTCCCAAGAGTGGCGGTCCTTCCAGCTCACAGCTGGATTTGAGCAGCGACATACTTAAGATAGAACTTTATGTTACAGCTGTCCTGCCACGACTGTGCCTTGATTGACGAATTGAGCCCCAAGGAACCTTCCTTAAGCAATGGACGTCCCTTCCTCCGTGACTCGTTCAGCTCCGATCTTCCTGCAGTCCCTTTATCTTACTACCTTCATAATTTGCATCATGTTAGCACGAATTAAGAGATGCACAGCTTAAATCATCACAATCATAAGTATTAATACAATAAAACAATAATCGGCCATACCTTGGTAAATTGGGGGAATATATAAGGACAATAAATTGAATTGCCAAGGTAATTGGTGTGAGACAAGGTAAGGGACAGTGATAAATGATGGTCAAAAAGGGCCAATTCTGGGCTCAACAGTCTCTCCCGAATAAACATATCAATATTGTTATACATGTGTCGCTTTTTGATGGCATTCTGATCAATGGGCATTCCGATGGCCGCCGAGAGACTGAGACATCGAAAAAACAATGCAACAATATCGACATCAAATATCACACATTCAGCGGATAAGATTTCCTTCTTGCGTTCGGGACCATATTCCATTGAACTAATCTCTAAAAATATTAGTCCATGGTTGATTTAAAAATTCGTTTGGAATTTCCACCTAAAACACCAACACACAAATATGGGTTCTGGGTTTTCCATTGATTTCTATGTCGAAGATCCAAATTACGGGTTTCTCCCTCTAGACTGTTTCGACATAATTGTCACAACATGATGGTCTGCATCGTTCGCCTAATTGATCCAAGAACTCCAACGGTACTATTCTACTAAGTAATTCATGCTGCAAGTCTCCCATATGAAGCTAGATTTTACAAAAGAAAACAAATTCTTGCATGTATTATGACATCAATTTCAAGAAAATTATTTATTCTTTCAATGTATTCCACCAAAACCGTTGTCTGGAAACTCATATTTGTATGGACATAATCCTTTTATGTTCACAATCGTATGAAGCAATTTGAGCGACCTACTGCCATGGAATGAAATATTAAACAATTTAAAAATGATTGCAAATAACTTGTTCACGACATTCGGTTTGCAAAGGGACCCTCTATTGTCTAGTATTTCATCCACAACGAACGACTACCTATATATTTCTTTGTTTTGACAGAAAATTGCTATCAGGTAAAAATCTAAGCATTTCGTACCATTTCTCAGGGCAGGAAATCCACAAAGCCTTTAAACACAGTTACAATAGAAGACTAGAGACTCTTTGCATACTTGACCACAAACGCCTATATATGCTTGATACATTTGCAGTAAAGGTGCAATATTTTAACAATAGTATCACCCTCCTCCTGTGTGTAGTCCATAATGACACCTAGTGAATATTTTAAAGCTACTTTCGACAGTAATTCCAATTAGAGACCATTCTGTAATAATTTTTTTGAATATTCCAAGCAGATTCTTTATTAGAAATCAATCAATATGAACATTTTCTTATTCAGAAATCAATCAATATGAACATTTTCTTATTCAGAAATCAACGCGGTTGGGAGATAATGGCATGGAATATAAAATTTTCATTATCAATTAACATTACCTTCACATTTAAAAAACTGACAGTTACAATTTCATTTGCAAATAACCAATGGTACATCACTAAAAGCATCATCTAACGGAAGTGCTACAGCATAGAATTATTGTAGCTATAAGATTTTTATCACGTCAGACCAAATAGGTTTCATTTACTACAACACTCACCAATTTCATTGCTCATTACACCTTCACCTCTTATATACGTAGGCCACAGGGTTTTTCTGAAACTGTTTTGTTAGTAGGACAAAAATTTGATGAGGTAAAATGAATTTTAAACGACAGCTATTGTAAACTATGGAGAGTTTAAGACATTATTTGATGCAAGAGCTATAATGAGATAAGTTGCATGTAGGTATATCCCTTGTTAAATTTGTGACTAACAGAAAATTATAATATTTTGGGGCTTCATGGGCCTTCAAAACAGAAGCTTTCCTTTAAAAGTCTTCCAAGACTTGTTACAGTTGAATTATAAATGTTTTTTTAAACAATGCACAACATAGTTTCTTGAAATCCGATGTGCCTATGTTTGATTAACTATTTTAGAAAATAAAGTAAGAAAAAACAGACTACTATTGTTAATACTAATTTCCATCCAGCCATCTTCAGAAAACAAACTGCCATTGTTTCCAGGAATTTAATCTCTCCTTGTAGTGCCCATAACAAGTGGCCCTAAGTAGAATAAACAAGTCCAGTAAATTGTAGTACATAGAGAAAAACAGTAAGAAACTATTTCAAGCAAGTTCTACCCAAAAGATGGGAAAAAAATGAATGTCTAAGCATGCCTGCAAGTGCAAAAATCCTCCATTACAAGCATCCATTTTCAAATCAAATCCACGCAGAATCTATAGCAGAACTCTCGGGTGGAAAGAACAAAGCGTTGATGAATGCATTGGGCAGTGGAACCTTTAAGGCTAGGCTCTTGTCCCTTGTCTCTCAACTACCCAATATACCAAATGTCAAATGGCACGGAAATATAAAAATGTAATAAATGCACCTATTCTAGGTTAGCGGGAGCATCGGACATCTGTCTATCTACATTAAATTCTTTCTGCAAACATTACCCCGACCTTAGATTAGGAAAAACAATTCAAACATATTAATCCCCACATTTATTGCTCTGCTACATTAAAAACTGTTGAAGACATCGAGCACTTGCACCAGGTTGACGAGAGCATGGGAACGGGAACCCCACCTGCACAACACGAAAATCCAAAAAGAAAACCTGTAACTAGCCTGTAGATGTGACATCAGCCCGCAGCCCTGTCCTGGGAAGGTAAAATCAAGAACGACGTCACCTCTTGCTACCAATCAAATTAAAAAAAAATATGAATTTTAAATTTTTTAAAAAATATTAGATAAATTAAACTATAGCTTTTATATAGTTTAGTGAAATTTTTTTAGTTTTTAAAGCAAAATAATACGAGTTTGATAATACATATATGTTCCCTTCAGAAACATAACAATGCCCTAGAGGAACACCTACGCATGGTACGAAGTATGGATCCCAAAGGATTACCTTCAATTTTTTTTCGTGTCATTCTAATCTAACATATTGTAACCTAACTCTTTACATGTATTCTAACATAATATGCTTTAGTTTAGTTTCGTATCTATAAAAAATAAATTGTTTTAGTTTTAAGTTTTTATTTGAAAGTACTCGTTAAATAATTTTAGTTTGTATATAACTATTCAAGAGGCTTTTCAAATTCACGTATTTTAATTTTGAACACGTTGGCCCAAATTGTCAATCAATGTTGGGGAATATTCGCTCCAATACGACATCTATCACGTTTTCAAACAATATTCGTTACTCAAGTTGGCCTGTGAGAGTTTTATTTTTTCATGGAATTTTATTTAAAAATGGAATGCATGAAATATTCACTCCAATACCATATGTATCACATCATAAAACAATATTTCTTTATTGTATGTATCACATCATAAAACAATATTTCTTTATTATATGTATCACATCATAAAAGATATTTTATTTTTTAATATAACTCTTTCAAGTTTATTTATTTAATTTATAATAATTTACATAAATTATAATAATAATTAAAAATTTAGGATAGTCAAAATTTCAACCATTATGGAAATGATCACTTTAATATAACATAAAAATCCATTCACTAGAGTCTACATCCAAAGTCCTCACTAAAGTCTACATCAAAGTCCTCATTTCTTCATATAACTCTTTCAAGTTCTTTCTCTTTTTATTTAATTTACCATAAAATTTAATAATATATTTAAATCTAATAATAATTTTTATTATCAATATGATTCAAGTTAAAGCATTCACTAATATCTATATCAAAGTCCTCATTTATTCATATAAGTCTTTCAAGTTTCTTATTTAATTGACCATAAAATTTAATAATATATTTAAATCAATTAATATTTTGTTATTATCAATATAGTTGAAGTAAAATAAGAATAATAAATAGTTTTTTTTTTTACAGTAACAGTTGGAATAATTTACATTAAAAAAACAAGAGTAGGTTACAAAATGCTGGGAGATTGTACCCACAAAAGAAGAGGGAGAATTCACCTCTGTCCTAGTCTTAGAAGTTCAACTTTCACCAAAATTTGACAAGAGAGGGAACTGGACACCTCTGTTTTTTTCAGGACTTCATATCTATATCTATAAACCGACTTCCATACACAACAGAGCTTAAAGCATAAGAGGGGAAAAGACACCTCATAAAATTCCGGAATTCAGACATAACATAAATGGACTTTGCAAAACATAAGAGGGGAAACGACACCTCTGAATATTTCCTAAACTCAGACAAAAAGACAAAACTTGTAAAAAGAGAAAACCAAACATATAACCAGGCAGCTTCACAGGTTGCTGGATCTTCATCAAGTTCTGGGAGAAAGACTCTTCTTCTTCTTTTTTCTGACCGCTGCTTCCTCATTGTCTTCTAGGCCCAAGATGACGACTGGACTGTTGCTCCTGCTAGTGCGGATGCAGTCAACCTTAGCTTCCATGATTTTTAACCCACTGTGCAAAGAGTCCATTTTGTTGACCAACCCTTCAAAAAATTCTTGCATTTTGATGGTATTGCTTCTGATGTCCGAATTAGAAATCTGGACGAAGGTGGCTAACTGGGATATGGCCTTCTTTATATCTTTGCTTTCACCCTTTAGCCACCCGACCTGAGCATCAATATCGTGTAGGTGCGAGAGTACTCTAGGTGGGGGGCTTTCCGGGCCGCGAGGAGATTCAAAATTCCCAAAACTCCCAGTACTCCCATTCACATTCCAGAGTTTATTTTCCCCAGGGATTTCATTGACCAGATTCAGAGCTAGATTGTTCTAAAGACCAGGATCATCCTCCATGTTTTTCCAGTTCTTTTCACTCTCCTGTTCGTAGCCAATATAACCATTATTGAGACGCAGCCTTTGTATCTGGGCCGTATCCAAATGCAAATTTCCTCCACCAATTTCGTTGTTTGGGCGACGAACATGTTTTTCCTGAATGCCTAGAGCCCCCTGCAAGTCTTTCTCTCCATTACCATGAACTGAATCGATTGTCAACGGAAAACGTTGTGTCCCAATTCCTCTCGCAGAGACTTGCAAATTTGCCTGATAATTTTGCACTGCAACGTTGGGAGGCATAAACTTGCATTGTTTCCAACATTCCTTCTGTCCATTGTGAAGCTAATAGCCGCGGAACAGATAGAGCACAGAGACAGACGGCAGGGGAGCAACAGAAGAATAAACTCGACCTCCAGCATGCCCCTATTAAAAAGCCACCTTCCCTGTATATCATTTAAGCCTCCTGCATGCGAAACAAGTGTGGCCTGATAGGCCATGCCATCGTTATGAGCTTGGGAGTTCTCAATCCGATCCAAGGAGGATTTGCATTTAATGTAATCCTGACCATGGGAGTACACACGTTTAGGCAAGTCGCCAGAGCCACCAAGGCAACTGACGGTGCCAATCAAGCCACTAAGGCACCCATACAAAGGTTTCATGTACACCATTTTTAGTTAGGACACCACAATTTTTCCTAGCCCCAAGGTTAGCCATTGTATCTACAATGGCGTTGTTCTTTCTTAGGACATGAAAAAGGGAAAGAGATTCATACTTGTAGGAGCTGATTGAGCGTGCAAGAAGGGACTGGTACTTTGAGGTTGGATTTTTTTGTTTGCTTGTGATCGCCCTGGCAATCTTAATGACAATGAGAGAATCACCAACGACAGTAATCCTTCGGATATTTTTCTCCCGAGTGATATCAAGACCTTTGATCAAGGCGAGCCACTCTGCCTAATTGTTGGTTTGATTTCCTATCCCCCAAGCGTAATCTTCCACTTTGCTTCCTTCGGAGTCCATTAGAACTCCCCCCGCACCTTCCAACCCTGATAAGAATAATAAATAGTTAGCAACTATGTTATTTTAAGATATATGCAACATTAAATAATATATAGTTGTTATTATGTCCCTATTAGTGGTCTTATAGCATAATTTACTATGTGGGTTAGATTAACCATATTATCCACATACATGTACATATAACCATAATTATGAATAATTCAAAATTTATACTTAATTATTAATATTTATAATTCATAATTCATAATTCATAATTAATATTTAATTATACAATAATATATATTTATATCCATCATTATAGGATTGAAATTGTAGTAGTAAATTATCATTATAAGCGATTGAGTTAGGGTTTAGTGGTAAATTGATGAGAATTTTTCATCCCTTCTCAATGTTTGATTATAAAGGAAGGTTCCTTTGGCATTTAAAACCAAGAATCTTTAGTGACATGTCCCATTAGTGATAATCCATTCTCTCCAAATCTCAAAGCACTAACCTTTGTAAATATGAATAAATTATGTTAATGGGATAAGGAGATTTAAGGGAAAATAAGTACCAGACTTTGACAAAAACAAAAAAAATAAGGGTGTTACTATAAAAAGGAAACAAAAGTATAACCATATAATGGAAACTCACCATCATTATCATATAATCATGTGATAATAAAATGTAAACCATCAATCTCTACTAGTAATATGTATTCAAT